>CM046875.1:274983629-275583629 GCA_025667525.1 Glebionis coronaria | reverse complement strand
CTAAACGTTCAAGAATTTGGTCCATAAAAGGTAGAGGGAAATGATCCTTTCTCGTGGCATCATTGAGTTTGCGGTAGTCTATACAAACTCTCCACCCAGTAACGAGACGGGTAGGAATGAACTCGTTGTTCGCATTGGGCATAACGGTAATTCCGCCTTTCTTAGGCACACAATGGACTGGACTAACCCATGATGAATCCGAAATAGGGTAAATCATACCCGCATCAAGAAGTTTGATAACCTCTTTTTTGATGACTTCATGGATTTTAGGATTCACCCTTCGTTGGCTTTGAATTGTGGGCTTAAAGTCGTCCTCCATGAGAATTTTATGTGTGCAAAAATGAGGATCAATTCCGCGAATGTCGGAGATTTTCCAAGCGATAGCTCTTTTATGCTTCTTCAACACGGCGACAAGTCGGGCTTTTTCTTCTTCTTTTAGGTCCTTCGCGATGTTGACCGGTAACTTCTCGTTGTCTTCAAGGAAAACGTACTCAAGATGAGGAGGTAGGTCCTTAAGCTCAAGAGTAGGAGTATCCTCAATAGATGGTGTAACTAACGATGGATCATCATTAGTCACCTCTTTAGGAGAGGGAGGAGGAAACGGGTCTTCATGGAGAAGTCTCTCAATAGTACGAATGTCTTCATCCCAATTAGTGGAAGAATCATCATACTTAATATCGAGAGGACCCAAGCTAGCTTCGAAATCATCCAAGTCACTTTCTCCAAAAGGAGTCAATGCCGGAGTAATTGAGGGAACGGTCTCAACATTGGGTAGAGAAGAGAGAGTACTTTTGCAAGCATCATGAAAATGTTCTTCACAAGCCTCATCGAGAACATCAATAGCATTAACACTCTCATATGAATAAGGTTGCTTAGAAATCTTACCCATGTTGAACACAATTTTGTCGTCACCAACTCTCATGATTATTTCGCCCGCGGCTACATCAATGAGAGTGCGACCGGTCCTCGGGAATGGACTTCCAACGATTAATGGAACACGTGGGTCCATCTCGTAGTCAACGACAACAAAATCCGCCGGGAAGGTGAATTTGTCAACGCCAACAAAGACACCTTCGGCTATCCCCACTAGATAAGCAACCGTACGGTTAGCTAATTCCAAAGTCATTTTGGTGGGGACTAGCTCGGGGAGAGATAATTGCTTCCAAACGCTTAAAGGCATTAAGTTGATATTGGCACCTAGATCGGCTAGGGTCATGCAATTCTCTACTCCCGGGAAGTTGCAAGGAATCAAGAAGCGACCCGGATCACCAAGTTTGGTGGGCAATTTCCTTAAGAGAACGGCGGAGCAATTCTCATTAAGTTGGGTCTGAGAAATGTCAAGAAGCTTTTCCTTATCACTTAGAAGATCTTTAAACATCTTAGCGTATTTAGGCAAGTGAGCGAGAGCCTCGGCAAAGGAGATGTTAAAATTCAATTGTTTAAACATTTTTAGAAAGTTTGAAACTTGAATATCATCCTTGCTCTTTTGCTTCTCTTTCCTCAACCTTGAAGGATAAGGTATATTGGATGAAGAAGAAGGCTTTAGGGAAATAGGATCACTCACAACCACGGGTGGTGGGGAAATGGGGATAGAAGGTGAAGGAGGTGAGGGAAGTTGCTCTTTTTCCTTGTTCACAATCACGGGTGGAGGTGTAGGAAGCTCGGGTTCCGTATAACCTTTTCCACTACGAGTGGTGATTGCTTTCATCTCCCCTCTTGGATTCGCAACGGTGTTACTCGGAAGAGTACCCGAAGAAGAGGGTTGATTACCTTGGATGAGCGAACCAACCATATCACGAATGTTAAGCGCTTGAGTGCTGAAATCTCTGATGTCGGCACGGATCTCACTGCTCTGTTTTTCCATATCATTCCTAAGCTCAGCTCGAATATCGTTCCCTTGTTTCGCCATTTTGCCCTTCAAGTTGATGACTTGACTCTGAAGATTCGTCACCAGCTCCCGATTAGTCTTCATGAACGTCTCGACGTCTTGATTCAATACCATCGGTTGATTGAGAGGTGGAGCTTGGTAAGCTTGAGAATTTCCTTGAGTCGGGTATGGGTTTCTTTGGGATTGATATTGTTGTTAGCACGAGGTTGGGATTGGTTGTTTCGGTTATAGTTTTGTTGTTGGTTTTGGTTTGAAAGAGGGAAACCGGGTGGAGCAAGATAATTGTTGGAACGATAACTTAGCAAACTACGGTCTCCTTGAGGACGAGCTTGATAGCCCCCCGTGGGATAAGTACCGTATGTCGCGTTAACGTTTTCAGAAAAATTGCCTTGAGTAGAAGGACAATCATTATAAGAATGAGGACCACCACATGTGTCACAAGAAATAGCAATGGCTTTAGCTTGTTGAAAGTGGTTTGTGGCCATGGTCATGAAATTCTTGTTCATCTCAGCGAGTTGTCGAGAAATTTCAGTCATCTCAGGACTGGAAGTAGTAGAAGAAACATTGACTCTCGAGTTAGATCTTGAGGATGCGGATGAATCCCAATTCTTGTGGTGAGTAGTCATGTTTTCAATCAACTCTCTACATTCCTCCGGTCTCCTTTTCATAAAAGTACCACCGGCGGCGGCATTGATCGTGTCACGATCATGAAAAGTGAGACCATTGTAGAAAGTATCAATGAGAGTGACGGGGAGCATGTTGTGATTTGGACAGTGGTCGATCAAATCATTGTACCGTTCCCAAGCATCAAAGAGCGATTCATCATTGTCTTGCATGAATCCACTAATTTTGTTACGAAGGCTCGTGACCATGGATGGTGGGAAGTAGCGCGACAAAAAGCGTTGAGTCATGTCGTCCCAAGTATGAATAGAGTTCTTTGGGAGACGATCAAACCATTTTTCGGCATGGTGAGAAAGCGAGTGGGGAAATAGTTGAAGGCGAAGGTCATCCATAGAAACACCGGGGGACTTCATGCTTTGGGTGATGGTAGTGAATTTGTCGAGGTGTTTGTTGGCATCATCATCCAGAATTCCGCGAAGTGGGTTAGTTTGCACTTGCTGGATCATGTGATGCTTCAACGAAAACTCCTGAGCCGTGACATGCATCGGTGCAATCGGGCCTCCACGTCCGTTCATCGTGGGTTGACATAGCTCCTCCATGGTTCGTAGGTCGGGTAAGGGTGGATTATTCATGTTTTGGTGGGGTGGGTTATTATTGTTGTTGTTATTTGGGAGGGGTTGATTATTATTGTTGTTGTGTACACCGGCCATGTCTAATTGTTCAAGAGTCTCGGGCTCTGAATAAGACGTTGATCAAGTACGCATACACTAAAAAGAAAATGCAAGAGAAAATATTTTTGTTTTTATAGGTTTTTTTTAATGGTTTTGTATTTTTGAAAATTTTTGTGCTTGAAAATAACGTTCCCGAAAGAACGGATCCCAAAATCCAATTTTTCTCACAAAAAACTGTTGATCTTAACGGATCCCCGGCAGCGGCGCCATTTTAATAACTGTTATTTTAGTTAATTAAAAATGTTGCTTTGCTTGCAAGATCTTTCTTTGCGTTGCTCGTACCCAATTGATATATGTCGTTGTTTCGTTCTCGGTATCTTCTCGAATTGATCACGGTCAAAAGTGGAATAGTTGTAATTGGTGACTAAAAAGGGGGAGCTTTGGTCTGAATCTACTAAAATGATAAGATTAAACTAAAGATAATTACTGAAAATAAGGATCGAATTTAAGACTAGAATAAAACTGGAATTTTACCTTTACTCGGAATAAGGATTATCCGGAATATGTTGCCCTACTCGGAATATCAGCTCTTATTCGGAATAATACGGCTAAGCAGAACAATTGCCCTTACTCGGAATAAATCTCTACTCGGAATAAATCGTGCTTATGCGGAATGTTAAGCTATCCGGAATAAGTACTCTACTCGGAATGTTCATGGCCATGCGGAATGTTTTGAACAAAAAACCTATGCGGAATAAAAGACTCCTATTCAGAATAATTGGAAAGAAACTCAATTCGGAATAAAAAAACCCTATACGGAATATGACCACTACTCGGAATATTTTTAATATTCCGAATAAACAACAAAATCCCACCTTGATCCGGAATAATTGGGTATTCCGAACCAACACAATCCCAGACTCCCTATTCAGAATCTGGGGAAACTCAGTAACTAAATAGTGAAGAACAGTGGGTTAAGAAACATGAATTTTTACTCAAAATTCACCAAGTATTTAATCGAAACTTATACCAATTTCACCACGAATAATTTACCTAAGGTAAACATCAATTCAAAACAACAAAAACATAAAACCCACTTACTTTTTATGAAAAAACCAATAAAATAAAACTTAAGAACTTAGAATCAAAAAGAGATGAAGAACAAGATGATGGAAAGATTAAAAGTAGACTTGTATTAATGATTTAGGATTCAACAAACAAAGTGGAAAGACCAAACTTACAAGATTGGAAGAAATCAAACAAAGATGAAAACCACTCCTTAAGGGAGATGGTTTTTCCTAAGAACTCGGAAAAAAATGTAACTGAAAAGAACTAGTGGAAAGTCTTGAATGGGAGGAGTATTTATAGGCTTCTCCCTTGGTTGGTGAGTGGGCTTTCTTCCTTTCTTTTTGTCTTCTCGTCTTTTCAGAAAAGTTGACGTTTTCAATTTCGATTCGGGATTTGTCGACAAATAATTTCAACTCGTCTTTTAATTTCTTCATTTAATAGACTTGAGTTTCTTCGTCATAGGTAAATCTTCCGTCTTTGGTCCTTTTCTTCGATAAATATTCAAATAGGCCCATTGACTTCAAATCTTTTGCATCTCTTGGACTATAGACTTCATCTTTTCGTCTTTTTCCTCGATAAAACCCGTGCAATCCCATGTTTTCTCCAATATTTATCCGGTTGGCTCTGAAAACACAACAAACACACAAACCACGCATAATTCAAAACAAATGGCATTAAATACGCGTTTTGGTCTTGTTTTAGTAAGAAATAAGTGGTAAAAGGATGGGTGTTTTCGCACCTATCACTTATCCTCATAACGGGAACTTAAATTTTCTCGGTCATGAGCTTGTATTAAAACATTCCAAGTTTTAAGCTCAGAAAGGAAAGTGTATCTTTTAAATAAGAGAACTTTTCTTCATAACGAGAAATTCACCTTTCTCGGTCATGAGCTTTTCGTTAAAACATTCAAAAGTTTTTCAAGCTCATAAAAACGACTTCTAAGTACATGTCAGCTTAGAAATCGCTCTTCAGTTAAAAGGAAAGTTTATCGCCGATGATAAACTTATCCTCGCAACGGGAAGTTTACAACTTCTCAGACTTGAGCTCGTTTTCTAAGATATTCAACATCTTAAGCTCAAGTAATTCGTTTTCAGAACACTGAACACAATTTTTCGAGAATTTCTCAAAAGGTTTTTTTCTAAATCTTTCAAAATTGTATGTTCAAAAATGTTTTTGATAAAAAGAGCATGTCTTCTGGAATCGATAATATTTACGATACTAGAAATGTCATTCAATAATGACACGGGGTTGTAAATAAAGTTCGAGAAGAAGTTCAAACGTTTTAAAACATGCTCAAAATGGCTTGCTATTATTTTCGATAGTAACCCGCTTTTCATACTCAAGTCAAGCATTTCACCGGAAAGCTTTGACTCAACAATGGGAATAAATTTTCTCGGGCATGGTTTATTTTATAACCATGTAAGGGATTGTGTTTACGGCATAACACAATCTAACACGAATATATGTACGTGTTAGTGCATTTATTTGTTAAAACAAGATAAATCTTGTTTTTATTAAGTTATCATCTCCACCAACCGTAGCAGTTTACAATTGATATCTACATACTCGAAGATACGACTACTCAAACGCCGACTACAACTCTTTCAATAGAACACGGGTCAACAATTGAGGAGGAGCAATTGTCCAACATTCAGAATCCTTGACGCCGAAAGTGCCAAGTTCACATATTGGTGTCAAGACAACGATATCAATCGTACACATGGAGTCAAGAGATAACTTCAGACGCGACGAGGCGACCAACATTCGTGAACAAGAACCATGTGATTCTATCATATGATGTTCTCCATCATTCAGGTCCAACCTCGTCAATTGCTAATCTTGTGAATACATTATCATATATGATCTTTGCACGTGATAAGTACCTTACACTTGTGTTTAAAAGGTATTTAATTTACTTTTCAAGTACACCCTCATTAATTTAATGGGGAGCTTGTGAAAATCATGAAGATAATTAGATTAGCATTTTTCTTCCCAAATTTTCTTAAAATGCTATTAAATCAATTGATATTAAAAACATCGATTGGGTTAATATTTTTAATATGGGGGAGAAAATGTGATTTAATATGGAGATCAATAATGGTTTGACTTAATGTGCTGGCTCATCCCGACATGTGCGAAATGTTTACGAATATCGCGGCATATGTTAAGGGGGAGCAAAATGGATTTGGATATAAAAATGGATTTCATGGTGACATACACTTACCTAAAACATCTCTATTCACGACGGTGAAGATTGTGGTGACATAAGGATGGTAGGGTAGGTTAAAGTCCAATGATTCCTCTAGAACCGGAGGAATCTTCCCAAGGACATTCCATAGCTAGAAATAGTAGTCCTTAGGAAAGATGGAGAAAGATTGTGAACGTAGCTAAATGACAGCCAAGTACTTAAGTTAGCACTGGAACAATCACAACAAGGTTTTAGTTATGACGTATTGGTAAGCATTGAAGAGGTTGAAGAATGGAAAATAATTGTAATGATAAAGGGTGTAAAGAAAGAAGCCCTCCTTACAACCTTAGGCAGAAACCGGGTCAATACATATGCTATTGAGATCATGTTTAATGATTCTGATATTGAAGACAGACATCATGGACCCAGTGATGCAATGCACAACCCATCCCATCTAACTCAGATATCTTTTAAAAGATATTTGTTTTAATCACACGGATACTACGCATTATCTATTGATTTATTCACTCCGAATAAATTGGTATTGAAATGGTGGCACTCCTCTCCAGCCTCCAATCACGAAAATCCAAAATGCACGATCGAGTCTAGAGCCATTTGAAATCATCAAATATCTCATTAGGACTAATAAGTGTGAAAACACTTATCCTTTTACCACTTAATTATAATAATAACCAAGCCAAAACGTGTATTTTATGTCGTAAATGTCGGAATTATGCGTGGTTTGTGTTTTTGTTGTGATTTAGGATCAAAATGTGAAAAGGGAAGAAAACATGGGCTTTCACGGGCTTTTATCGAAATAAAAGACAAAAGACGAAGTCAAAAGATCAAGAGTGCAAAAAGAACGGAAGTCCAAGGCCTATTCTTAAGATTTTTCGAAGAAAAAGTCTAAAGACGGAAGTTTAATGAAGTCTAAGAACTCAAGTCTAATAAAAGAACAAAATTATAAGACGAGTTCAATCTATATCGACAAATCCCAAGACAAAGTCGAGAAAGTTGAAGAATTTAAAAGACGAAAAGACGAGAAGAAAGCATCAAAACATGTTAATCCTCCTATAAATACCCTCCTATTGACACATTAGGAGGTGTTAGCTAATTTGACAAATTAGTTCTCCACATTTGATTTTTCATGCACTTTCATATTGTCATTTAAAATTCTTGTCTTTAATTTCAAGTAAGTCTTTAATTTGTGTTATTGAATCTTAATTTTTAATCAAGCTTTTCATTATTCTCATTCTACCTTTCTTGTTTTGTTTAATCTTTATGCTTATTTGCTTATTGTTATGCTTAATTGATTGTTCTTTATGTTTATATGTGTTTGATTGTGTTAGCTTATTTATCTTATAGCTTTTAGTGTGATTTTCTTAATTTTAATTAAGTGTTTTTAAAAGTTATTTTATAAAAAGTTGATTTTAAATATTTTTATTATTTAGGGTTTCTAAAAGTTTTTAAATTTTGGCTTATTTAGTTTTTCTTAAAATTTATTTGGATTATGTTTTGGTTAGGTGCTTATTAGTTTTTAGCTTATTTTTGCTTTTTGCTTAATTTTGTTCTTATCCGGGTTTTTCCAAAACCCCAGTATCCCGGATAAGGAATTTTAGACATTCCGGATATGAGATTTTTTAGACATTCCGGATAAGACCCAGAACAAAATATTCCGGATAACTTGTAAAAGTTATATCATGGATAAGAGTGTAAACTTCATTTCCC
This sequence comes from Glebionis coronaria, assembly GCA_025667525.1. Lineage (NCBI taxonomy): Eukaryota > Viridiplantae > Streptophyta > Magnoliopsida > Asterales > Asteraceae > Glebionis > Glebionis coronaria. Next base: position 275,575,465 of record CM046875.1, on the reverse strand, counting down.
GGATAAGCATGCAAACACACATTCCGGATAAGGAATAAAATACATATTCCGGATAGTACAAACAAACCAGAACTCGGATAACAAATGAAAAAAGATTCCGGATAAAGGAAAAAAGTTTTTCCCGGATAAGCCAAAAGTTTTCATTACCGGATAACAAGTAAATACCACATTCCGTATAACGTTATTTTTGAGCTACCTAGTTGCTTGCTTGTATAATATTCCCGCCATTTTTAGCTAGTAGCCTGGGTGCTTGAGCTACTAGCTTGGTTGCTTGGTTATTCATATATATTGTTCCGTTAGTCGTCTAGTTTTATCCGAAAGTCGTTTTTATTTTTATTTTGAAAGTCACGTATTTTTAGTTGTATTTTTCGTCAAATTTTAGTAATAGTATTTTTTCGAAAAGTTTAAGTTTTATCTTTTATTTAGTGCTCGCTTTAACTTTTACCTCGTTTAGTTTTAAAGTAGCCACTTAGTCCTATTTCCTCCTTTTTCATTAGGTAAGTTTTATTTTTAAGTCAAAAGTTAATTTCTTCTTTTAGTTTTATTTTTATTAATTGTTTTTGTTTTAAATTTAGTTTTATTATTTTTTTCGCTCCTTTATTATTAGTTTTTTTTGGCTTATTTTTATTACTTTTCGCATTTACCTTTCAAGTAGAAATAGATAACCAAAATCTCCTTTTCTTAACCAAGAACAATTAAGTCTAGCATTAAACTATGATCAATTCGAATTGAACCGAGAACGAAACAACGACAAACACGTAAAATCTAGTTATTAAAATGGCGCTACTGCCGGCTCTTTTCGTGAAGATTAACGGTTTTTTGTGAGAGACGCGTTGGATTTTGGGATCCGTTCACTCCTGAACGTTATTTTTCATGTCAAAAATTTCAAAAATCCAAAAACATTTAAAAAATCATAAAAATCATTTCTTTTTCAAAAGTTTTGCACCAAAAATATTCCTCTTAATCCTCTATTGTGTTTAATTCTTTTTCTCAACCCCTCTTATTTTTAATTCTTCATGGATTCATATTGCGTAGGGTGTGGGAGACCATTGTATGGTTTTCAAACTTGTCAATGGTGTACATGTGAGCGGTGCGGAAATGATATCGACAATACACAATTTGGATTTTGTCCCTCGTGCAATTCGATTAACTCATCCTTTTCTTCTAATGCACTTACTTCCACCTCTTGCATATATTGTAGAAGCAATTCTCATTGTCATGTTTCGTGTCCGATCCGATACCCGTCTCATGACGGGCAAGAACCGGGTTACAATTATGACAATGGTAATAGCTATCCACAAGACGCACCGGGTTTTTCTCAAAACCCGTGTTGCAACAATTGTGGTGGCCCTCACTACTTCTTATTGTCAGCCGATGAATTATTATGAGCCACATCCATGCTATAATTCCGGTTTTCAAAATTTTGAGACCCCACGTCACACCGTCGATCATCAACCTTCCTTCGAACATTTGAGCCCCCACGCACAATGGGCCACTCTTGCTAAGCAATGTCAAAAAGTTCAAGAAGCTTTAAATAAATACATCGAAAAATGTCAAGAGGATCAACGACAAGAGCAAGTATCTAATCTTAGTGCTTATACTCCTCCTCTTGTGCGTCCATACTACTATTATGATGATGATGACGAGGATGATATCTATGATCTCAACCCATCTTCTGAGATTACTACTCCTACTCTTGATATCCCTAATGCGTCTAAGGATAGTGATTCATCGAGTGAGATTAGTGATTTTAGTCTCGACAAATTCTTTGATGAGGTTTGTGATGTGCCGACTTTTGCGGAGCTTACGGACGAGGTCGCTCTTACGGATGACATTTCTCCATGTTATGAGAATTTCACGTTTGAAATTTCTCCTTTTCACCCATTTCCACCGGGAGATGCGGGCGATGACGACTTATTCTCTCCGACTTATGAGTAGTTCACCGATAACTTGCTCTTTTAAATAAGGTGGAAGACGTTATTCTTCGCGATCGATTGTTGAAAGTTCATCTTCTTATCTCTCAAATTAAAGCGTTGAATTCCACTCCTATCAATGAATCTTTACCTCCGTCTTTTACACCCGTTGAGAATAATGACCCATTTATGGAAGAAATTGACAATCTCTCAATACCTCTGGGTATTGATGATGATGACACGGAGGGGGGGGGGGGTATTCTTTTTAATAATTGTTGCATGAAGATATTGTCCCAAGTCCCTTCCTGAGCACCTTTCATCCACTCCTTTAGAGACCATTACGGAGGATGAGTGCTTTGACCCGGGAGGTGACATTGACCATTTCATGATTGACACCTTTACGGCTTTGCCGCTCAGTGATAATCATATGTCTTTTGGGGCTGACATTTTGATTCCTTTACCCACCCCACCTCCCGTGGATCATGATTTCACATACTTTTCGTATGTTGAGAGGACTTTTCTACCTTTTAAGACTTACCCTCCCGCCTCTCCTTCATTGATGTCCTCCGGGAACGAGGACAAGGTCTTTGATCCCGGTATTACATTCGAGGCTTCCCCATGGACCATTTAATTCGGGGTCGAGTCAGGCTCGCGACTCGGTGAACAAAAACAAGTGCTTCTCGGAAGGCAACCCGAGTATCTATCCTTTATATCTGTTTTCATAATAAGTGTAGGGGGAGACCCTAGTATGTGTTTGTGTTTTTCTTTCTTATGATGTGCAGGGATTCGAGCTATCAAAGATCCATGCTTGATGACTTTTGACGACCCGTGATTCCGTGTACCCGTCTTCCCGGTTCTATCCTAACCTCTTTTGATTCGCTATTTTATATTCTTCAATATTAAAATAGGAATCAATTTAGTTGTCTTTTCCTTAGCAAGATTTAAACAACGTGCACAATGTCCTAAGTGTAGGGGAGTTTACTCCCACATGCTTAAACATTGAGGACAATGTTTATATCAAGTTTAGGGGGGACTTCTATCGAAGTTAAGTGGGATTTTCCTTGTATTTGTCCTCATTTTTACCGGAAAAATTATTTTTCGACATTTTACAAAAATTTTAATCTATTTTGGCCTATTAGTATTTTCCTTTGTTATCGTTATTTTCTTTCGTTAGAATAAATTTTAATAAATGGTTTTAATAAGTTTAGATGTCTTTGATATATTTGGCCCGTCATGAATCTTCTGACTCAACCCGAGTTTACTTATCTAAGTTTACTCTAGCTAGTATCCTTAACGTGTTTAAGTCAAGTTTTGCTAGGCTTTTATATAGGTAACTTTAAAACGCGAAAGTCTTAACTCTTATGGGTTAAGAACAAGAACTTTTCGCAAGTTCCTATAATTGATCCTAGAAAGTCGTCTATCAAGGGAACTTTAAAATGCAAATTCTAAACTTGAAAAAGTCTAAGAAGATGCAAGATCCTATAGATGACTTGAAAACTCAAAACTTTGATTTAATTGGCTAAGCATCCACGAGTCTCATTCCTTGAGATTTTAAATTATGGAGAACGAGAGATGATAGAGTCAATTATAAGTTTGGTATTCTTTCATGAATTTATGTGAGTTGATTATGAGCTTTTTCTCCCATCGCTTGTTAATAAATTTAATTGCAATAAGTAAGGTCGTACGATTTGAAAAGTTACTTAGCTTCTAGCACAAGATTGTTTAAAAGTTGCTCGGTATTAATTAGAGTTCATAGCCAAGGCATAACTTATTGAAGCGGGATGCGAAGATTTGCGAGTCTAAAAGGTACTAACAAGGCATGAGGGCTACATTTTGTTGCTAAAGATCCCAAGTGATGTGAAGAATCATTTATCCAAAATCAATATGAAGGACCGAGACACACGACGAAAAGCAAATACTCCCCTAAAGATCATGGAGAAGTCTATCCAAAAAGGCCCTAGCAAGGTATGAGCATAAATAGATCCAAGTCCTAAAAGGAGGCGGATCGTTGTATATCAAAATCCCAAGTAGAGATTGGAGAAAAATGAAGAATTCGTGGTCCAAGTATGAAGAATCTCTCAAAAACTTCAAGTTAAGAAATTCCTATTATAAAGAGAAGACCATTATTTCGTGAACGTTTCTCAAGATTTGAAGTATGAAGTCAATGCCAAATATCGGCCCGAGAAAGGTCTCAAATCGTGAAGCGAGTTATGCCAAGATATGAACTTTAAGATGTCCCGAGAAGCAGTTTTAAAAGATTTTGTCCTTTAGCTAACTATTGATTAAATCGTCCTACTTTATTTTCAGCCTAAATAAACTATCAAAATAAGTCAAACAATGTATCCTCGTGATCATTCAAGACAATCATAAAATATAAGAGATACACCTATGAATAAGGAGGTCTAAGTGAATAATTGAGCCACATGAGTTTGTGTTAGTTTGCTAACTTATAATAACAATGATCTCGTTTTTAAGCTTGGTTTGGGGAACGTGAAACTTGAGGGTGATAAACATTCATGACAATCCAAAGCCCTAATGTAAGTCTTCGATCTCTTTACTTGTTTTCTTCTTTCAAATATTTTGTTATCTTCTATCTTTTTACGTTTCCTTAATGTCTTGTGTTTAAATAAAGGCCAAGGTAGGATAATTATGATGGAAAATGTAAATCTTGCTTTGTAACTAATGCTTTGCATGAGGGCATTGCAATGGTCAAGTGTAGGGGATTTAATAAGTGTGAAAACACTTATCCTTTTACCACTTAATTATAATAATAACCAAGCCAAAACGTGTATTTTATGTCGTAAATGTCAGAATTATGCGTGGTTTGTGTTTTTGTTGTGATTTAGGATCAAAATGTGAAAAGGGAAAAAACATGGGCTTTCACGGGCTTTTATCGAAGAAAAAGACAAAAGACGAAGTCAAAATATCAAGAGTGCAAAAAGAACATAATTCCAAGGCCTATTGTGAAGATTTTTCGAAGAAAAAGTCTAAAGACGGAAGTTTAATGAAGTCGAAGAACTCAAGTCTAATAAAAGAAGAAAATTATAATACGAGTTCAATCTATATCGACAAATCCCAAGACAACGTCGAGAAAGTCAAAGAATATAAAAGACGAAAAGACGAGAAGAAAGAAGAAAGCATCAACACATGTTAATCCTCCTATAAATACCCTCCTAATGACACATTAGGAGGTGTTAGCTAATTTGACAAATTAGTTCTCCACATTTTATTTTTCATGCACTTTCATATTGTCATTTAAAATTCTTCTCTTTAATTTCAAGTAAGTCTTTAATTTGTGTTATTGAATCTTAATTTTTAATCAAGCTTTTCATTATTCTCATTCTACCTTTCTTGTTTTGTTTAATCTTTATGCGTATTTGCTTATTGTTATGCTTAATTGATTGTTATTTATGTTTTTATGTGTTTGATTGTGTTAGCTTATTGATCTTATTGCTTTTAGTGTGATTTTCTTAATTTTAATTAAGTGTTTTTAAAAGTTATTTTATAAAAAGTTGATTTTAAATATATTTATTATTTAGTGTTTTTAAAAGTTTTTAAATTTTGGCTTATTTAGTTTTTCTTAAAATTAATTTGGTTTAAGTTTTCGTTAGGTGCTTATTAGTTTTTAGCTTATTTTTGCTTTTTGCTTAATTTTGTTCTTATCCGGGTTTTTCCAAAACCCCAGTATCCCAGATAAGGAATTTTAGACATTCCGGATATGAGATTTTTTCGACATTCCGGATAAGCCCCAGGACAAAATATTCCGGATAACTTGTAAAAGTTATATCCCGGATAAGAGTGTAAACTTCATTTCCCGGAAAAGCATGCAAACACACATGCCGGATAAGGAATAAAATACATATTTCGGATAGTACAAACAAACCAGAACCCGGATAACAAATGAAAAAAGATTCCGGATAAAGGAAAAAAGTTTTTCCCGGATAAGCCAAAAGTTTTCATTACCCGGATAACAAGTAAATACCACATTCTGTATAACATTATTTTTTGAGCTACCTAGTTGCTTGCTTGTATAATATTCCCGCCATTTTTGAGCTAGTAGCCTGGGTGCTTGAGCTACTAGCTTGGTTGCTTGGTTATTCATATATATTGTTCCGTTGGTCGTCTAGTTTTATCCGAAAGTCGTTTTTATTTTTATTTTGAAAGTCACGTATTTTTAGTTGTATTTTTCATCAAATTTTAGTATTGGTATTTTTTTGAAAAGTTTAAGTTTTATCTTTTATTTAGTGCCCGCTTTAGCTTTTGCCTCGTTTAGTTTTAAAGTAGCCACTTAGTCCTATTTCCTCCTTTTTCATTAGGTAAGTTTTATTTTTAAGTCAAAAGTTAATTTCTTCTTTTAGTTTTATTTTTATTAATTGTTTTTGTTTTAAATTTCGTTTTATTATTTGTTTCGCTCCTTTATTATTAGCTATTTGTTTTTGGCTTATTTTTATTACTTTTCGCATTTACCTTTCAAGTAGAAATAGATAACTAAAATCTCCTTTTCTTAACCAAGAACAATTAAGTCTAGCATTAAACTGTGATCAATTCGAATTGAACCGAGAACGAAACAACGACAAACACGAAAAATCTAGTTATTAAGGACACACTTTCATAATTCCTTGCTTCTTCACACACTGTGAAAAGTAAGAAAGATCTTAAGAGTCCTACGCAAAATCTTCATGATCTTGCCTAAACATCCGAGTAATACGAAAGTATTCACAATGAAGATGGAAATCCTTCTTGAGCGAACTGTTGGGAATAAATTAAGGCCAGATCACTTGAGCGCTGACAAGAACAAAACAAGCGTTGATAAGAACAAAACAAGCGCTGACAGCTCAAGCATTGACAAGTTAAAGTCAAGCGTTGACACATTGAAGACAAGCACTGATGGAAGATATATTCTACACGTTTATTATATTCTAGAATACTTCTAGTAAGGATAGAAATGACAATGTATTTTCTATATTTATCTTTACCTAAAATAGCTGATACGAAGATTATTGTACAAGGCTTCTTATGTCTATAAAAGAAGACCTTTAGGTTAATGTTTGATATAAGTTTCATATAAGTTTTCGTTCTTAAACATCTTTCATTGTAAGCAAGTTTGATATTGATAATCAAAGTGAAAGTTTGTTTATATCATTGTGTGTTCTTGTTTAAGTGTTAAATTCCGCATAACACTTAGATTCATAAGCATATACAAAGGTTTCTCTATGTGTATTACTTGATCTAATCTCGTATACACAAAGCTAATCGATCTACGTTTGGGATCAACAAGTGGTATCACAGCTTGTTGAGGAACTTTTGATCTTAAAGAACACCAGAACCCTAAAATCACCAAAACCCTAATTTTTTCAGAAACCCTAACAACATCATGTCTGAAGCAATAACCTCCTCCTCCTCAGCCTTACCAAACATCAAGATTCCCATGCTTGCTGCAACCTACTTTGACTTGTGGAAGTTCAACTTTGAACAATATTTGGGGATCTATGACTACACACTCTGGGAGATTATTGAATATGGAAACACATTCAATAAGGCTCAAAAGATTCTTGATGCCATTACTCAAAGATCAGCTGTTGCTGGATGTTCTGAAGAGGATAAGAAAGAAAAACCTGGAGATGGTAGAGCTGTGGCTGCTGATGACATTGCCAAGAAAAGGGTTGACATGAAAGCCCTAAACATTCTGAAAGTCTCTTTGGGACAAGAAAACCAGCATAAATATAGAGGCTATGAATCTGCTAAGGATCTTTGGGAAGCTCTTGAAGTTGCATATGGTGGCAATGCAGACACTAAGGATGAAAAGAAAAAGCAACTTCTGTATGATTATGCTGTCTTCAAAGCTCAACCCAATGAGAAACTGAGTAGTGTGAGAAGCAGATTGCTTGACATTACAAGCAAGTTATCCTTCATGGGGACACAAGTTGGTGATGTTGACATCAATGATACCTTTCTTAAAAGTCTTGGTGAGGCATGGAAGATTGAGGCAAGATCTATTCTTGCCAACAATACTTACAAGAGCTCCTCGTTTGATGACATCTACAACAAACTAAGACTGTTGGAAGATGAAACTCTTTTAGAGCATGGAAGCAAATCTACCACCAGCAACATGGCCTTCTTCTCTCATAGTGAAGGTCAATTCAATCAGAAGGACTCTTATATGCATCCAGTTACTGGATCATCATATGTCAGTGCTGGAACAAGTCCTGTCAACGTCTCCTATTCAGACGCTGACACATTCAAGAACGATTCCCCAAGAGTTAAACCTGCTGGCTTGGATTTGGATACTGTTTGTGCTTACATTGCTTCTTTGCCCAATGGTTCAGTGATTACATATGAGGACCTTGAGCAGATAAGTGATGAGCACTTGGAAGAGATGGACATCAAGTGGAACATGGCTCTTGCTAGTATAAGAGCAAATAGGTGGAACATAAGGTTTAAAAAGAAGATGACCTTCAATGCTAAAGACACAGCTGGATTTGATAAATCCGAAGTTGAATGCTACAAATGTCATCGTATGGGGCACTTCATGAGGGAATGCAGATGTCCTAGAAGATCTGATGCTGGTAAACCCTCAAGTCAGGTTGTTAAAGCTCAGGATTCCAAAGCTATGGTTGCAGTTCAAGGATTTGATGGTACAGGATGGGATTGGAGCTATCTGGCTAAGAATGTTGAAGAGGATAAAGCTTTGGTTGCTGATATTGAAGAAGAAGAGCATGTTGAATATGCTCTCATGGCACACTCCTCCTCTTCATCTGATAATGAGGTATATGATGATGCTTTTTGTAGCAAAGGTTGTAGGTTAAATACTGAAAGACTTAACAAAGTGGTGTTAAAACTAAAAGATGATATGAGTACTGAAAGATGTAAATTGTCTAATTACCAACTAGCTCTTATTGAAACTGAGAAAACCGTTTCTGAATACAAGAAAATGGAATTTGACTTAAAAGATAAGATCAATATCTTAAAACATGAGTTAGAGGGTAGTATGGATATTAGAACAATCATGGAAAGGGTTAATGGTGAATTACAGGCTAAGTTAAATGAGGCCATTAAGAATAAAGATAATGTTGGCCTCAAAATTCAAAGATTTAATAGAGCCACCCAAACCCTAGGAGACTGTGTAGCTAAACAAAGGGATCCTAAGGACATGACTGGGATTGGGATGAATGATTACTCTTTGGTTCCACCACCAGCTGGTGACTTCTATGGTGTCCAACAAAGGGACTTATCTTGGACTGGTTTGCCAGAGCTCCAAGAGGAGGAATTCATTCCTCCACCAAGATTTGTCACTCCAGTGGAAGAGTATCAACAAAAATTGACTGACCTAAATGAGTGGAAGAAAGCTAACCCTAATTTATTTGTTAAGGGTGGTTTGCTATGTGGAAGTCCAAATGAGTCTACACCCATTAAGGTCACTAACCCAATCACTGGTAAAGTTGTTGACCTAGGCTCAAACACTGTTAGAAGACCTAGCATTAAATATGCAGAGATGTATAGGAATACTAGGTCACCCAAGAGTCAAGTTAGCAATCATGGAACAGGCTTCTTTCCTTCTAGACCTAAGGTTGTGTCTAGAAAAGCTTGTTACACTTGTGGTAGCTTTTCACACTTGGCATACAAGTGTGTCAACGCTCCTAAAGCCAGCGCTGACAGGAATAATTTCAGCGCTGTCAGGAACAAAGTCAACGTAGTTAGAAAGTCAAACGTTGTCAGACCCAAACCTTGTGTGCAGCAAAGTCCACAAGTGATTAGACCTGCCCCATTCTTTTTTAGAAGGTCTAACACTCATGGACAAAGACCATTTCAAAAGACAAACACCTGGTCAAATATGCAATGGGTTTCTGTAGCAAACCCTAGGTTCAACGCTGACAAGGGTAACTTCAGCATTGACAGGACAAATTCTAACGCTGACAGAAACGTGACCAGACCTAAATATTTGCAGCCACAAGGTAAGGGGTCTAAAGCTTCTTCAAGCTTAACATGGAGACCCAAGAAAGATCAAAACCCTAATGATAATGGGATTTCAATGACTTGCAATAGATTTAATTACATTTCAAAGGTCATTACAAAACCTATTGGGGTTAACCGGGTATTTCATCCTAAAAAGGATGAGAATGGGGTTGTTGTGAGAACTAAGTCTGTTCTTATTGAACAACCAGATGAATCCAAGTCTTTTGAGACTTGGGTTCCCAAAGAAAACTAATTTGTTTTCTTTATGTACAGGGCATTCAAAGACAGATCAATGATTATGGATATTGGGATAGTGGATGCTCAAGGCACATGACAGGGAAGGAAGACTATCTGACGAATTTCACCCCTATTAAAGATGGTGATAAGGTATACTTTGGAGGTGGATATGGTACCATCACAGGCAAAGGAACCCTTCTCACCAATAATCTGCGTTTTGAGAATGTCTTCCTGGTGAAAGAACTTGATTACAACTTGTTTAGTGTATCACAGGTTTGTGATAACAAAAATAAAGTTCTTTTTACTGATACTGAGTGTTTGGTGTTAAGCAAGGATTTTAAGATTCCTGATGAGAAATATATTGAGTATAGAACACCTAGGCATAAGGACATATATAATGTGAATTTAAATAGGATTAAAATGAATACCAATATGTCTTGTTTTTATGCTAAGGCCTCAGTAGATGAGAGTAATTTGTGGCACAAGAGACTAGGGCACATAAACTTTAAAAATATAAATAGACTTGTGAGGCTTGGTTTAGTTGATGGTTTGCCTGAGAAGGCCTTCCACAATGACCACTCTTGTGTTGCATGTCTTAAAGGCAAGCAGCACAAGGTCTCATTCAAGTCCAAACAGGTGCATACTAGTTCCAGACCTCTTCATATGCTTCACATGGATCTCTTTGGTCTAACAAATATAGAAAGTTTGAATGGTAAGTCATATTGCTTTGTTGTCATAGATGACTTTTCTAGATTTACTTGGACATTCTTTCTAGCCATGAAGAGTGACACAGCTGATATTCTTATTGATTTTATCACTCAGATTGAGAAAAGGTCTGGCAATGAGGTTAAAATACTTAGGAGTGATAATGGTGGAGAATTTAGGAATAAGAAGCTAGATGATTTCTGTGCCAGGAAAGGAATTACTAGGCAATTTAGCATTGCTAGAACCCCACAACAAAATGGGGTTGCTGAGAGGAAAAATAGAACCCTAATTGAAACAGCCAGAACAATGTTGGCTGATGCTCACTTTCCTATAGCCTTTTGGGCTGAGGCTGTTAATACAGCTTGCTATGTGCAAAATAGAGCATTGGTTAACAAAATTCAGAACAAAACACCTTATGAGTTACTTTGGGGTAGAAAACCTAATATTGGTTTTCTCAGACCTTTTGGTTGTCATGTAGTAGTTTTGGATACTGATGAGATGGCATTTATACATGATCTCATCGTTCTTTTCGGGTTTTAAATGCATTAAAATGTCATAAAATACCACATATATGCTTGTGTTTGTTTACTTGTGTGTTTTAGGTATGGATATCGTGAAAAAGACAAAAGATCACAAGAATCAAGGAAAAACGAACACGAGAAACGAAGCCGTACAAAGAACCGGGCCCTAATCATGGAATTTTCATCAAATACCCTTGAAGACTTGAAGACAAGCAAGATTGATCCTCATTCTTTGAAGAAATGACAACTTAAAACCCTTGTATATTAATAATTACAAGTTTGGTCCCTTAAGTTTGTCAAAATTGCAAAAAGGTCCTTCAACTTTGAAGAAATGGCAAGTTTAGTCCCTTAACAATTCAAAATTGCCAAGAATGGTCCCTCATGAAGATTAAGATGCAAGGAAGTCCTTTGAAGATTAAATGAAGTCCAAAACAGCCCTTGAAATATCACAAGATGTCAAAAATCATCCTTTGAAATCTTTTTACAAACTTTTGTGCCAAAAGTGAAAAGATGGGAAAGTTAATTTGCAAAGGAAAAGTGTTTTTAGGGCAGGAAACTTTAAATGCCAAAAAGTTCAAGTTACAAGGGCCAAAGTTGCCAACTGTGAAAGATTTAAAATGAAAAGGGCGCTTAACACTTTTGTTTCCCCCTTTTTAGGATCAAACCATTTACTGTACCACTTTCACCATCCCCAGAACTTACCTTCATTTATCCTGGGTAACTTTCCAATTAATCTTGCACACGTGTAATTCCCACACGTATAAACACTTCCCACTCCTAAAAACCTGCATCCCACACATGTGCACCAAAACCCCAATTCCCCAATCCACCAATCACATCATTCCTTAGCCCCCAAGCATCATGACGTGTCCCAATTGAATGGCCAAGATTATTTGCTTCCTTCCAAAGCAAAATAAACGTTCAAGATCAAATGGACAGCTCAAAATGCACCAAAAACGTTCAAGGGCACATTTGGGATTTTCTATGTATTAGGGTTTATGTTTTTATGCTTCTAGGATGTTCTATAGGCTCTATAAAAGGAGACCCAAGCTGTGGTGATCCCTTTGTTCCAGTTTTTAAGCTTGCACATGTAATACCTTTTTAAAGAAATAAAAAGTTTGGTTTTTGAAATATTCAAGTGTAATTCCTTTTTTATTGTTTTTAAAAGTTGAGTGTTGTGTTAAGCTTAATTCTGAGTTCCACACTTTTATTTGGTTAAGCAACTTTGATTTTCAAAGTTGTTTAAGGTTTTGAGATTTTGAGAGATTTTGGTAAAATCTTCTCAAAAGGTTTTTGGTGTTAGGAGTTCATGTTTATTGGTGATTTAAGTATAATAGAAACGTTTTAGAAAGATTTGAAAAAAGTTTTGCAAAGTTTTTAAGAAGAAAGAAAGAAAACAGAAAAAATATATATTGTTATATTATTTTGTTGTTTTCTTGTTTTGTGATTGCAACAGGTTGAAGGCTTGTTGATTTGGTTCAGCTCCAACCCGGGTTGGATTGGAGGAGGGTTATACACCCTCTAGGGCTTTGGATGTAAAGCCCTAAGGTACAAACCTTGTTCCTTGTTTAAATTTCAGAAAAATAGCTAGTTGGTATGATCTTAAGTGATTTGGTGATTAAGTGTGTTTATATTGCATGATTTGTGTTCTAGTGTGTATGTTTACATGTTAGATGCACTTGGAATCAATTTGGTAGCTTTTGTAAGCATTTTGGTTTGATAATTTTGGTTTACAAGTTTTTAAGTGGTGTTTGGCAATACGTTTTAGCAGGGGAGAACATTTGATTAGTGATTATTAAGAGTGTTAGGGTATTTGATTAAGGTAGATTAAGGATGCTAGTTAGTTGTTAGTAAGATTAGAAGAAGTTTTGAGAAGATTTGTGTGTTAAAAAAGGGATAAAGTAGTCTTAAATTCTGCATGATCATATTCTGTCCATTTTTCATAGATTTTGGTGTTTGATCTTTGCATAAGCTGTGAGTGATAGGGTTAATTTGTTGTTGCTATTTCTTAATTGTTAGTTGGAGGAGTTGTATGCTTAATTTGGTGGTTTTAAGTTAACTAGTGTGCTAGTTATTGGCCATAAGTCCACCAGACCTACCAAATCTGTCACAGAAACATTGCTAGGGACTGTATGAGTTTTGATTGTTGATTTTTGATTGTTTGTTGCTTACATTTACTTGTGCTTGACTCCTTGAGCTTCAACAAGCTCAAGGGTGCCCCAATTGATCCAAAATACCATCAAACAAGCTCATTACCAAGCTCCTCTTGGCATCAAAAGTGCACAAGTGTGCACTTGTTTGGTTCATCAGAAAACAACCAGGCACGTTATAAAAGTTGCGGCGCAAGAAATAAGCGTTGCGGCGCAACTGAAGAAGCTACAGACCAAAGGTGCTCCCGTTTCACTAGTTGCGGCGCAAGACACAAGCGTTGCGGCGCAACTAAGAATCAAAAAGGGGGGTTACACGCCTCGAACCCGTGACCTGCCGTTCAACACACCAACAACATAACCAACTGCGCCCTGGGGACTTTGACTGAGAGTCTTGGTTTCCATAACTAGTTAACACGTTTTTCATTGCTTTGCTTATTAATAAGCCGTAGCATTTAAGCTTATTTCCTGCTTATTTTTCTTGCTTGTTTCACTTTTCTTATTTTTCCTAGGTAAGTAATAGGTTTGTAGATTTTTTAAAATTGGTTTCATATTTTTCCCATTAATAGATTATTTTTTAGAATTTATTTTATATACGTATTTTATTAAATCATAAAAAAATACCAAAAATAGTTTTTATTTCTAGGAAAAATAGTTTTTAGATTTTAAAATATATTTTTGAGGTTTACATCTAATTTTGGTTTCAAAAACATTTATTTTTAATTTTATAATATTTTAAGGTTTTTTATAAACTTTAAAGATTTTTATAAAATTATTAAAAAAGGTTTAGAAGCTTAGATTTGTGTTTTTCTCTTAATTATATTATTTAGGATTTTTAGAAATTTTTTATTTCAAATTTTAGAAACTTTTTATTTTTAGCATTATTTTAATATTATTTTATTATTAATTTTTCAAAATTTTATTTTTCTTTCTTTTTCATTTTTCCTAGGTTCTTTATCATAAATTAGGACTATTTCCAATTTTAGAATAATTTTCTAGCTTTTAGATTTATTTTTATAATTATTTTAAGTTTAATTAGGTTTTAATTATTTTAAATCATTTTTAGAGTTTTAAAAATAGTTTTAATAGGTTTTAATTTTTAGAAAATTACTTTTTAGTCTTCTAATAATATAAGTTAAGTGATAATTCAATAAAATCATATTTTAGACATTTGAATTAGTTAAATTTAATTTTAGGGCTTTAATTAGCATTTAAAATTAATTATTTAATTAATAAAAGGTTTTAAAATATCTTTGTTGGATTTTTATCTTCATTTATATTATTTTAGACTTGTTTTTAGCCTTGTTGGTATTTTGTTTTTGGTTTTAGTAATTTTTAATTTTTGTGGTTTTTCTACGATCTTACGTTTTCGTCGTAGTTTAATTTTCACGTATCCGTCTTTTCTTCTTCTCACCCCCATTCTTCTCAATATTAATCTCAAATAAATACAAGTTAATTCACAACACCTATACCTCCTCGAGAACGAACTCACTTTTAGGGTCATTCACACACGGTTTTCCTAAATCGTCGTGCACGCTTACCCTATTTACGTTCTTTTTCCTAAAAGACGTATTTCTACAACTATCAAATGGCGCCGCTGCCGGGGAGGTGTGTCGTGTCTTAATTTGGAAAATTTTGTTTTTGATATTATCCATAAATAGTATTTGTGTTAAGTGGAACTCCCTTAACACGTATTATCGGTTTTCTCGGTTTTTCTTTGTGAATATTATTAATATATTGTATTAAGTATCACAATAAAAATACAATATCTCCAAAAGTGTGAAAACACAACCTTGATTCGGGATTTCATCACTCGATCATTGTATTCGAATCTCAAACAAAAAGAAAAGGCAAAAATAGATAAATACTTTCGTGAAGCTCGATTTTGAAAGATACGAACTATAAGGTGGGTATAAGGCGGGTATTATAAAATATACCCTAAGGAAAAAGGCTCTTAAGTGCTTCGCGCCGCCTCGTTTCCCCGCTTGCTTGTGAGTATTTTGAGATTGAAGGCTAATCGAGGGTTTTGCCGCCCAAAGTATTAATACGTATACTATATTTGCTTGGTTTTCTTTGTGATTAAACCCTCGTGAACAATTTGGTTTTCACCAAAGTTCTAAAGTCATTCGAAGGCGTTCACTCCACGTGATCGTTTTCATTCCTTTGAGGCTTCTTTAATCAAGAGTTTGATTCGAGGAGAGATTTTGTAGATTGTTGTCTACGAAGATACACCAAAATCCAAAAAAATTAAATATCATCAAAAACACAAAAAAAATTAAAAATCCACAAAACAACCAAAAAGAATCTTCTTTGCTCACCTCCCATTCTTCGTGAAGTTTATGATCACTCGTAATCAAGCTAAACGAGCTCGTAAACGACTACAAAAGCAAGCAAATCAAGGATCGTTGATTGTTGAAGAACCTCCAATTGTTGAACCTATTATAGAACAAGAAGTCGTAATGGCTAATCGTACTATGATGGAGTTGCTACAAGCACCCACCGAGGGTTTTGGAGAGGCCATTGTTATTCCCGCCATCCTTGCGGAGAATTTCGAGATCAAGACGGGTTTAATGTCGATGCTACAAGCAAACAAATTTCGAGGTCACGAGAAAGACAACCCGCATTACCATATTAGGAATTTCAACCGTCTCACCGCCACTAGCAAATTCAAAGATGTTCCGCATGACGCCATTAAGATGATGTTGTTTCCATATTCGTTGGATGGACCCGCAAAAATTTGGCTCGAGAAAGAACCGCCAAATTCGATTTTGACATGGGCCGATCTCGTTTCTAAGTTTGTGAACAAGTTTTTTCCACCATCGAAAACAACACACTTAAAAAATGAGATTTCACGATTTGTGCAACGTAACAATGAAAGTTTTTCAATGGCATGGGAACGATTTAAGGAAATGTTACATGAATGTCCTCACCATGATTTTTCGGAATTGCATCAAATTGATACCTTTTATAATGGGCTTAATGATCATGAACGAGATTATTTGAATGCCGCCGCGGGTGGTAATTTTTTGTGCAAGACGACAAATGAGGCTTTACAAATCATTGAAAATCGATCTAAGGTTTATAGCCCTCGTAACACACCGAGTGTTGCCAATATGGGTTCGTCATCGTCACAATCGTCTCGTAGCATTAACGCCTTACATGATGAAGCTAATGAGGAAAATCGGTTTTTTGATAGATTTGCTAATCTAATGTCCCATTGGAAGGCTCAAGAAGCTTCCAATTCCGCTTCGGTTAAAGCGGTTGCTAAGAGTTGTTTATCGTGTGGAGGAGCTCATGATTTATCCGAGTGCATTACCGCGGATGGTAACACTTCGAGTGCTTATGTAGCAACGGGAACTTACAACCAAAACGGCCAAGGTTCCCGCCAAAATCAAGCTCCACCAAATCAAAATGCTAACAATTATCGAAACAACAACCAAGGTAATTACCAAGGCAACACACGCAATTACAACAAAGGGAATTATCAAAGTGGGAATGGAAAAATCTCTAATCAAAACCAAAACCGTGATTTTCAAAACACTACACAAGGTTTTCAAAATGCTCACACGAAAAATTTGCAAGGAGAATTTTTAGATTATGCAAAAGCAAATGATGCTAAATTTGATAATATGCAACGTGAGATGATTAGCTTAAGGTCCGAATTGAAAAACGAGCTTAAAAATGAACTTGCTAATGAACTTAAAACTCATGCTAACAAAATGGAAGGAAATGTCCAACGTCTTCAACAAAACCAACAAAAGATGGAATTAGGACAACATGAGATTAAGCAAGAGTTATTGAAAGCGGATGCTAGGCAATCAAAATTTGAGGACCGAATGGCTAAGATGTTTGAAGCAATCATGTGTAAGCCCTCTTCTTCGGGTGGTCTTCCGAGTGATACCATTGCAAACCCGAAGGGAGAAATGAAGGTTATTACTACACGAAGTGGTAAAACTTTCAAGGAACCAATCTCTCGTCCAAGTACTTCTACGGAGAAGGAAATCGAGAAAGAACCCGAGGTGATGGTCGAAAAGGAGCACATTACAATCCCACGAAGTACCGCTCAAACCACACCTACGGTTACACCAATACCAATTATGGAACCCGAGATTCCAAGGCCGTTGCCTAATGACAAACCCACACCACCTTTACCCTACCCTTCAAGACGAAACAAAGAGAAAGCACAAGAAAGGAACAATTATCAATTTGAGCTATTTATGAAAATGTTTCGTGATCTACATTTTAACATAAGTTTTGCCGATGCTTTAATCATGATGCCTCGATTCGCCGCAAACTTCAAAAGTATGCTAAACAACAAAGAAAAGTTACAACAATCGTCTAGTTGTTCATCGGTTTTTCTAAGCCGCATACCACAAAAAGTCGGTGATCCCGGTAAATTTTTGATTCCGTGTGCAATTCAAGATATGGAGGAATGCTACGCCTTGGCCGATCTTGGTGCTAGTATTAATTTAATGCCTCTCGAGATTTTCAAATCGCTTTCGCTTCCGGCTCTTACTCCTTCGAACATGTCCATCGAGATGGCCGATCATTCTACGATCATGGCATGTGGAGTAGCCGAGGACGTTTTCGTTAAAGTCGGAAAGTTTTACTATCCCGTTGACTTTATCGTTGTAGACATTCCCATCGATCGAAAAGTTCCTCTCATTTTGGGTCGTTCATTTTTGGATACATCAAGAGCACTTATCGATGTTCATGCTCGAAAAATCACCCTTCGTTTCAATGAAGAAGAACTTGTCATCAATGCAACACAAAACTCCAATCTTTCTCATGTATATTCTATTGCAACTTTAAACCATGGTGACTCGACCAATGTCGTTTGCAAAGAATTTTCACCAAGAGTTTTAGGGAATGTCTCCAAAAACAATTTACCATTTCCTCCGCCGGTGGAGGTTATAAGTGCTAAGCCTACAAAGAAGAAACCATCAATACTTGAATCGAAAAATCCTTCACCTTCATTCTTGAAAAGTGTTGATAAGTTGCCGGTTTCTACGGAAGATCTTTCGGATGATGAATATGTTGACCCCAATGGGGAGGTTTTCTTCGTCGATAAACGTTTTGAGAACTTGCCACCACCAAAACCAAAACGGTTTCAAAATGTGAGAATTTTTAGTGTGACTAACATCGTCTTAGAAACACCGAATATTTTCGACATAATCAAAAAGGGTTTTCATAAGGAGAGTTTAAAAGATAACAAAGGAAAAGATCTTAAATGTGATTTAATTGATTTTTCTACAAATCTAACTCCGTCATCACCACGTGATTTGAGTGCTACAAACTCGTCTACTCCTTTTGACAATGTTTTGTGTGGTCTTAGTATGGGGGAAGCCCCTTATGTTCCCTCATCCTTGTCCACCGAGGACGAGATATTCGATCCCGGAATTTCATGTAAAGGGAAATCTCGGTCTTCCACCGATGCAATAAATGGAAAATCTATCTATTTGCTTGGTGCGAGTCTACCTCGAGTAGCTCAAACGTTTGTCTTACCAAATGTCTCACCCTTCTACTTCTCATCTATTTTCTTCAAACTCTTTGAGTTTATGGCACATGTTCAAGTGGTGTTGATTTGTTTTTCCAATGGAAACGAGAACGCCATTTTCGACCCCGGTATTTTGCATCATATAAGGACTTAGTCCTTTATACCGGTTGCTTTTTGGGCCTTGTTTATCATGTAAGCCCCATCAAAAATTTGACCACACCATGATTTCCCTAAATGTTCACATTTTGAGGGGATCGAGTCGAGCTCATGACTCGGTAATCAAAAACGAGGTGCCTCGTGGGGGAGATCCCATGCTTATCTTTATGCTTTTTAAGGGGACTTGTACCCTTCCAACTCGTTGTCTCGTGGTTGTTTGTGATTGTGTTATCTAGATCATCATCATCATCTACGATTGAAGACTCTCGTGTTCGTTTACGTGAGCCTCCATCGTTCGTTTGAAGAAGTTTTTCACGATTCCATGACATATCCTTTATTGTTCTAACAATTATCTTTTAGCATAATTAATAAACGGCTTTAGATATATTGTTGATCACCCTTTCCATGCTAGATCCTAAGCATTCGACTCTTCGTCTCTAGTATGGGGGTGCTCCACCTTTAGACTCGAAACATTGAGGACAATGTTTACTTTTAGTATGGGGGGGTGAATAGGTACTTGCTTTGCTACGCCCTCACGTTTTCCAACTTTCAATGTTTTGTTTTGCTAATAAGGCTAAAAATGGCCAAATTTTAAAATTTTTCTTAGTTTTCATAAGTATTTTTAAGACACGAATGTATATTTTCCGATGGGTAGAATAAGAGTTAATTTTTGACTTGATGGGCATTTGGAGCCATTTACATTCCTTAACCCGCTCAATTCAAGTTTTGCTAGACTTTTATATAGGGAGCTTTAAAACGCGAAAGTCTTAATTCATTCGGATTAAGAACAAGAACTTTTCGCAAGTTCCTATAATTGATTCTAGAAAGTCACTTATCAAGGGAACTTTAAAACGCATTCTCTAAACTTGAAAAAGTCCAAGAAAGTGCAAGATCCTATAGGTGGCTTGAAAACCCAAAACTTTGATTTGATATAGTCTTAATGAAAGCTAATCCAAATTTGGCTTAATTTTGACTTGCATGGCTAAGTATTCACGAGTCTCTTTAATTAGAGGTCTTTTTATAGTGAAGAACGAGAAATGATAGAGTTAGACAAGTGATCATGCTAAACGTAGAACATGAAAGTGTTCTTTCAAAAACTCATATGTTTTTAATTGTGGCTTTTTCTTCCCATAAGATCAATGCATTAGGAATAAAACATAATTGCAAAAAGTAAGGTCGTACGATTTGAAAAGTTACTTAGCCTCTAGCGCAAGATCGTTTAAAAGTTGCTCGGGGTTGAATAGAGTTCATAGCCGAGGCATAACTTATTGAAGCGGGACGCGAAGATTGGCGATTATCCAAAAAGGCCCTAACAAGGCATGAGGAGCTCTATTTTTGCTAAAGATCCAAAGATGATGTGAAGTATCATTATTCCAAAATCAATATGAAGGATCGAGACACACGACGAGAAGCTATTACTCCCCTAAAGAATGGAGAAAGTCTATCCAAAAAGACCCTAACAAGGTATGAGGATGAATATATCCAAGTCCGAAAAGGAGGCGGATCGTTGTATATCAAAATCCAAAGTAAAGATTGAAGAAAAATGATGAAGTCGTGGTCCTATATGAAGAATCTCTCAAAAACGTCAAGTGAAG
This sequence comes from Glebionis coronaria, assembly GCA_025667525.1. Lineage (NCBI taxonomy): Eukaryota > Viridiplantae > Streptophyta > Magnoliopsida > Asterales > Asteraceae > Glebionis > Glebionis coronaria. The sequence continues at coordinate 275,554,741 of CM046875.1, read as the reverse complement.
AAATTCCAAATATATGAAGAGAAGACCATAATTTCGAGAACGTCTTCCCAAGATTTGAAGTATGAAGTACATGCCAAATATCGGTCCGAGAAAGGTCTCAAATCGTGAAACGAGTTATGCCAAGATATGAACTTAAGGAGATACACGAGAAGCCGTTTTAAAAGATTTTGTCCTTCGGCTAACTATTGATCAAATCGTGCTACTTTGCTTTCGGACTAATAACTACTCAAATAAGTCAATATGAATCACTTGTGATCCATGACAATTAGATAAAAAAAATGCTAGTAACCCATTTCCTTTTATAATAACTAGGATTGCGGGGAGAAAAAGTATTACACAATTTGGACGTATGAGTAGTGTTAGCATTGTGACTTGTACCAACAATGATCTTGTTTTTGCACTTAGCATGGAATGTATGACAATCAAGGATGACGAAATTTACCCTAAGGGACATTAACTTGTTTCTATTCTTAGACCCTAAAAGTCACCTTTCGGTGATGAAAATCATACATTATGTCTTTACACATTCTCGTAGTATGTTGCAAGTCTTTTACTCTTCAATAAAGGTTAATAAAATTGAACTTTGGTGATGCTTAGATACTTTATTCTAGCATTGCGTGAGGGCACGGCAATGGCTTAGTATGGGGGAGTGATGAGATGGCATTTATACATGATCTCATCGTTCTTTTCGGGTTTTAAATGCATTAAAATGTCATAAAATACCACATATATGCTTGTGTTTGTTTACTTGTGTGTTTTAGGTATGGATATCGTGAAAAAGACAAAAGATCACAAGAATCAAGGAAAAACGAACACGAGAAACGAAGCCGTACAAAGAACCGGGCCCTAATCATGGAATTTTCATCAAATACCCTTGAAGACTTGAAGACAAGCAAGATTGATCCTCATTCTTTGAAGAAATGACAACTTAAAACCCTTGTATATTAATAATTACAAGTTTGGTCCCTTAAGTTTGTCAAAATTGCAAAAAGGTCCTTCAACTTTGAAGAAATGGCAAGTTTAGTCCCTTAACAATTCAAAATTGCCAAGAATGGTCCCTCATGAAGATTAAGATGCAAGGAAGTCCTTTGAAGATTAAATGAAGTCCAAAACAGCCCTTGAAATATCACAAGATGTCAAAAATCATCCTTTGAAATCTTTTTACAAACTTTTGTGCCAAAAGTGAAAAGATGGGAAAGTTAATTTGCAAAGGAAAAGTGTTTTTAGGGCAGGAAACTTTAAATGCCAAAAAGTTCAAGTTACAAGGGCCAAAGTTGCCAACTGTGAAAGATTTAAAATGAAAAGGGCGCTTAACACTTTTGTTTCCCCCTTTTTAGGATCAAACCATTTACTGTACCACTTTCACCATCCCCAGAACTTACCTTCATTTATCCTGGTAACTTTCCAATTAATCTTGCACACGTGTAATTCCCACACGTATAAACACTTCCCACTCCTAAAAACCTGCATCCCACACATGTGCACCAAAACCCCAATTCCCCAATCCACCAATCACATCATTCCTTAGCCCCCAAGCATCATGACGTGTCCCAATTGAATGGCCAAGATTATTTGCTTCCTTCCAAAGCAAAATAAACGTTCAAGATCAAATGGACAGCTCAAAATGCACCAAAAACGTTCAAGGGCACATTTGGGATTTTCTATGTATTAGGGTTTATGTTTTTATGCTTCTAGGATGTTCTATAGGCTCTATAAAAGGAGACCCAAGCTGTGGTGATCCCTTTGTTCCAGTTTTTAAGCTTGCACATGTAATACCTTTTTAAAGAAATAAAAAGTTTGGTTTTTGAAATATTCAAGTGTAATTCCTTTTTTATTGTTTTTAAAAGTTGAGTGTTGTGTTAAGCTTAATTCTGAGTTCCACACTTTTATTTGGTTAAGCAACTTTGATTTTCAAAGTTGTTTAAGGTTTTGAGATTTTGAGAGATTTTGGTAAAATCTTCTCAAAAGGTTTTTGGTGTTAGGAGTTCATGTTTATTGGTGATTAAAGTATAATAGAAACGTTTTAGAAAGATTTGAAAAAAGTTTTGCAAAGTTTTTAAGAAGAAAGAAAGAAAACAGAAAAAATATATATTGTTATATTATTTTGTTGTTTTCTTGTTTTGTGATTGCAACAGGTTGAAGGCTTGTTGATTTGGTTCAGCTCCAACCCGGGTTGGATTGGAGGAGGGTTATACACCCTCTAGGGCTTTGGATGTAAAGCCCTAAGGTACAAACCTTGTTCCTTGTTTAAATTTCAGAAAAATAGCTAGTTGGTATGATCTTAAGTGATTTGGTGATTAAGTGTGTTTATATTGCATGATTTGTGTTCTAGTGTGTATGTTTACATGTTAGATGCACTTGGAATCAATTTGGTAGCTTTTGTAAGCATTTTGGTTTGATAATTTTGGTTTACAAGTTTTTAAGTGGTGTTTGGCAATACGTTTTAGCAGGGGAGAACATTTGATTAGTGATTATTAAGAGTGTTAGGGTATTTGATTAAGGTAGATTAAGGATGCTAGTTAGTTGTTAGTAAGATTAGAAGAAGTTTTGAGAAGATTTGTGTGTTAAAAAAGGGATAAAGTAGTCTTAAATTCTGCATGATCATATTCTGTCCATTTTTCATAGATTTTGGTGTTTGATCTTTGCATAAGCTGTGAGTGATAGGGTTAATTTGTTGTTGCTATTTCTTAATTGTTAGTTGGAGGAGTTGTATGCTTAATTTGGTGGTTTTAAGTTAACTAGTGTGCTAGTTATTGGCCATAAGTCCACCAGACCTACCAAATCTGTCACAGAAACATTGCTAGGGACTGTATGAGTTTTGATTGTTGATTTTTGATTGTTTGTTGCTTACATTTACTTGTGCTTGACTCCTTGAGCTTCAACAAGCTCAAGGGTGCCCCAATTGATCCAAAATACCATCAAACAAGCTCATTACCAAGCTCCTCTTGGCATCAAAAGTGCACAAGTGTGCACTTGTTTGGTTCATCAGAAAACAACCAGGCACGTTATAAAAGTTGCGGCGCAAGAAATAAGCGTTGCGGCGCAACTGAAGAAGCTACAGACCAAAGGTGCTCCCGTTTCACTAGTTGCGGCGCAAGACACAAGCGTTGCGGCGCAACTAAGAATCAAAAAGGGGGGTTACACGCCTCGAACCCGTGACCTGCCGTTCAACACACCAACAACATAACCAACTGCGCCCTGGGGACTTTGACTGAGAGTCTTGGTTTCCATAACTAGTTAACACGTTTTTCATTGCTTTGCTTATTAATAAGCCGTAGCATTTAAGCTTATTTCCTGCTTATTTTTCTTGCTTGTTTCACTTTTCTTATTTTTCCTAGGTAAGTAATAGGTTTGTAGATTTTTTAAAATTGGTTTCATATTTTTCCCATTAATAGATTATTTTTTAGAATTTATTTTATATACGTATTTTATTAAATCATAAAAAAATACCAAAAATAGTTTTTATTTCTAGGAAAAATAGTTTTTAGATTTTAAAATATATTTTTGAGGTTTACATCTAATTTTGGTTTCAAAAACATTTATTTTTAATTTTATAATATTTTAAGGTTTTTTATAAACTTTAAAGATTTTTATAAAATTATTAAAAAAGGTTTAGAAGCTTAGATTTGTGTTTTTCTCTTAATTATATTATTTAGGATTTTTAGAAATTTTTTATTTCAAATTTTAGAAACTTTTTATTTTTAGCATTATTTTAATATTATTTTATTATTAATTTTTCAAAATTTTATTTTTCTTTCTTTTTCATTTTTCCTAGGTTCTTTATCATAAATTAGGACTATTTCCAATTTTAGAATAATTTTCTAGCTTTTAGATTTATTTTTATAATTATTTTAAGTTTAATTAGGTTTTAATTATTTTAAATCATTTTTAGAGTTTTAAAAATAGTTTTAATAGGTTTTAATTTTTAGAAAATTACTTTTTAGTCTTCTAATAATATAAGTTAAGTGATAATTCAATAAAATCATATTTTAGACATTTGAATTAGTTAAATTTAATTTTAGGGCTTTAGTTAGCATTTAAAATTAATTATTTAATTAATAAAAGGTTTTAAAATATCTTTGTTGGATTTTTATCTTCATTTATATTATTTTAGACTTGTTTTTAGCCTTGTTGGTATTTTGTTTTTGGTTTTAGTAATTTTTAATTTTTGTGGTTTTTCTACGATCTTACGTTTTCGTCGTAGTTTAATTTTCACGTATCCGTCTTTTCTTCTTCTCACCCCCATTCTTCTCAATATTAATCTCAAATAAATACAAGTTAATTCACAACACCTATACCTCCTCGAGAACGAACTCACTTTTAGGGTCATTCACACACGGTTTTCCTAAATCGTCGTGCACGCTTACCCTATTTACGTTCTTTTTCCTAAAAGACGTATTTCTACAACTATCAGATACTAGTGATGCCTTAGGGAAATTTAGTGCAAAAGGTGATGAGGGTTACTTCATGGGGTATTCAGTCAAGAGCAAGGGCTATAGGGTTTATCTTAAAGAGGACAAACGTATAGTTGAAAGAGTACATGTTAGGTTTTTAGAGAATAAACCTAGTGATCCTGAAAGTGGTCCAAATTGGTTGTTTGACTTAGAACCCTTATCTAGAACTTTAAATTATATGCCTGTCACTAATCCAGACATTGTGAAGGTAACTTCAAATGTTGTGGAGGAACAAGTTGTTGATGTTTCAGGTACACAGGTTCATAAGAAGGTTGGAACACAAGCAGAAAAGGCATCTGTTAGAAATACGTTTTAACGTATATTAGAAGTATCGGTCACTCCACAATATGATTTATGTTGTAATAGCTCGTAGTTAGTAATTAGTTATTAGTTGCTTATTAACTTAAGTAAGAACCGGTCCATGGGCTTGTCATGGACCGGCCCAAGCCCAATGTTAGGCTTGGAATATAAATACCCCTTTCCACTAAGGAAAGGGGTTGGTTGTTGTTCCATTTGCATTTTCATAGTAATAAAATCATACACATTTTCTCTCACTTTCTCTCTCTAGTTTCTCTCACTAGAAAACATCAACCCACTTCATAGATTCATAGGTTATCAATATTCTACATTTGGTATCAAGAGCTATGGGGTGATTTAAGGTAAGGATTGTGTTGCTTTTTTAGTTTTTGAATCAATTAGTGATCTTTAGAAAAAATCAATCTTGAATCTTGTTGTTTTTGGTGTTTTTGTTATTGGGATTGATTGATAAGGATTGGGTTTAGCTTATTTTGGTAAAAATCATAAAACTTTTTGTGGTTTTGGATCAAAAATAGGGGTTAAAAGCTTCTTTTTAAGTCTCGGAAACATTTTTTTCCAGAATTTTCCGAATAGGGATTCCGAATAGAAGTATTTTCAGTATAGAGGGTTTATTCCGAATAGGGATTCCGAATAGGAGAAATATTCAGAATAGAAGAAGTTTCCGCATAGACTTTCCGAATAGAAGAAATCTTTCCGAATAGCAGAATCTTTCCGCATAGCAGAAATCTTTCCGAATAGCAAAAAACTTTCCGAATAGCCTATAATTTTCCGAATAGCCAGATTTTTCCGAATAGCCAAATTTTTTCCGCATAGGAGAAATATTCCGAATATCTTTCCGAATTGCCCATCATTCCGAATAGGAGGTTTTTCCGAATAAAACAAATTGCCAGATATTCCGAATTGAAGAAAATATTCCGCATAAGGGGTTTTTCCGCATAAGGGTTATTCAGCATAGAGTTTATTCCGAATAGGGTATTTTCAGCATAGGATTATTCCGAATAGGTGTTATTCCGAATAGGGTTTATTCTAATTTTGGGTTATTCCGTATAAGCAAGTTCAAGGGGTATTTGAGTTTTTTCGACGATCTTTAGTGGATTTAATCTTGAGTTCAACCAACACAACACAAATTCTCAACCTTTCTTCACTGCTCGATCAACCGATAATCTTTGAGTCTTTAAGTGATCACAATGAATCCAAGTTCATTAATGCCTCAGATGACATCTCTTACGGATATCTCGATCATAACGGGGACTGATAGTCGTCCACCGATGCTTATTAAAGAGGTGTTTGAGGCATGGCAGGGTCGTATGATGCAATATTTGAAGGGCAAACCAACATACGGAAGGCTTATGGTCAAATAGATTTTGAATGGTCCACTCGACTATGGTACCATTGTGGCTAATAACGTGTCTCGACCAAGAGAATATGAAGAACTCACACCGGCACAACAACTCATTGCTGATGCTGATGAAAAGGCTCTACAGACACTTCTCCAAGCTCTTCCGCATGATATTTATCGTATGGTTAGTCAATATACTGTTGCCAAAGATTTGTGGGAACGTCTAAAGGTGTTGTTACAAGGAACGTCTCTCACCAAACAGGAAAGGGAGTGTCAGCTGTATGATTTGTTTGATAGATTCACGTACAGCCCAGGGGAAACACTACACGATTATTACTTCAGATTCACTACTCTAATGAATGATCTGAATGTATACAATCTGGTGATTGCTTCATTCCAGGTTAACACCAAGTTCTTGAATACTTTACCTCAAGCTGAATGGGGTGAGTATATTACCGATGTGAAGTTAACCCGGGATTTGCATAAGTGCAATTTAGATCAAATCTATGCTTTTCTTCAGCAACATGAGAAGCATGTGATTATGCACCGTTCTCCTCGCGGTATGTACCCAGATTCCTTAGCTTTGATGGCGAATCAACCAAGCTTGTCACACAACAACACACCTTATATCTTGGGACATCAAGCCTATCATCCATCACCTTATATGACACCAACCTTCCCACAATACTCGATTCTACCGCAACCACCCACCTCACATCAGCAACAATATCGGTTCAATGCACCTTCACCACAGTATGCTTCACAACTTCATCCAGCAAATGTTGCACCTTATGCTCAGCCTTCATATTCTTCTTATCAAGAGAGTGCAGCATATCCAACAAGCTACCCTGATCAAATGCGTATTCCTTCTACTGATTATGCAGCTCATCCAGATCAAGCACTGTATTGTGATGATGAGGAAGTCCCCGTTCCTGTATTCCAACAAGGAGCTGACCTAGTTGAAGTGCTAACTACTATGTCTGCTTATCTCACACGAACTTTAAGCAAACGAGGATACAGAGGATCAGCTCCTACCAACAATCAGTTGAGGAATTCATCCAATTCTCGTCAACAAGCTACTATTGAGAATGGCAGGGTCATGGTTCAGCCAATTCAACCATATCAGGGGAGACCTTCCACTTCAACCAATGCTCGCACGATTAATCCTGCTCCTGCTCCAATGGTCAACAATCCTCCACGGGCTAATACAGGCAAGTTGAGAATGATTACATGCTACAACTGCAAGGAAGAGGGTCATATGTCCAGGGATTGTAAGAAACCCAAGAGGAGAAGGGATGGACAGTGGTTTGCAGAAAAGATCTATCTGGTAAATGCTCAGGCGCAAGGAAGGGAACTTGATGAAGAGGAGCTTGCATTTCTTGCTGACCCAGGGATTGCTGAACAAGACGTTGTCACTACGCAGAATGCAGCTTACCAAGCCGATGATCTTGATGCGTATGACTCCGACTGTGATGACTTTCAATCTGCAAAGGCTGCTCTCATGGCAACTATCTCCAGCTTAGGGCCAGAAAAGAGATCTGAGGTACTTATCAATACCACCGATAATACCACTGATGCTAGTATTCAACCACATCAAGTTGTGCAAGAGAGTGCTGACTCGAATGAATCTTCGGTGGTGAGTCCTTCAAACGAGGAGACAAACAATGATAGCAATATCAATGTGAGTCCCCAGACTTTGAGTGAATCACAACCGGGACCCAGTTCGCATACGCCTACTCCTGCTCAACAAGATTTGGTCATGGTTCCTGCTACATTACTTAGCCAAATGAATGCTGCACTCTTAGAAACCTTAGCTAAGAATAAGAATTTGTCTGATGAGCTTACCTTAAGCAATGAGAAAGTTCAAACCTTGGAATTAGTGCCCTCGTCTAGTGTTCTAACTAATCTCGAATACGATCATTTTAGAAACAAACAAATGGGTCACTTGCAAGAAATCGAAAACTTAAGAGCAAATTTGTCTAATGAACTTAAAGAAAAGGAGTTAGTGGTCACAAATTTTCAAAAACTTCAAACAGATTTTGAATCACTCGAGTCTAAGAAGAATGAAATGGAGATTAATGCCACTAATAAGATTAGAAGCCTAGACTATTTGCTTTTAAGACAATACGCTGCTTCGCAACTAATTCACTTATTTGATGCTTCATTTAGAGAATTTAACTTATCACGTCTAAAAGGCCTTCCCCCTAATCCACGGTATGCAAAACAAGCTTTAAGACATAGTCCTAGACTTTATAATGCAACTCAATTAGGATTGGCTTTAGACCCGATTGTTTTTCCCAATGATCAAACAAGTAAGGATCTAGTTGATGAGGATCGGTCATACAATTCTGCAAAATATCCCGAGTGTGATTATTTTAAATTGAATAAGGAGCTTGCAAAAACCGATTTTAGAATTCGATTCCATATGGACAAAGATCTCATAACCGCACCAACCTACATATTAGCTGACGAAAACCCTAGTACTTTTCCTACACTTGTCAATATGGAAGGTCCTAAGGAAATTCCAAAGGATCTTCCACCAGTTAGCACTGTATGGTTAAACTTGCAAGAGATTAATCAATACTTTACTAATTTTGACAAGGTCATTTTGGAACGTACGACTTCAAATGGCTTAAACGCCGGAGAATGGGCTTTCGAACATATGAACGAGGTGTTTAAAACTGAGATCAATCCGTTTGTCGAAAGTCTAAAAGGAATTTTTGCATCTCTTAAGGAAAATCTTGTTTTTGAAATTGGTGAAGTTCAAAAAGTGTTTTATGAAATGGACACCGCTTACGAACTACAACTAGTTGAAAAAGAAAAGATTTTAACCGAATATGACTGATTCTTGTCTGCAGTAATCTCGTGTGATGTGCTTACTACTGTAAATGTTAATTATTCGAATAAGCTTACATCCGCTATGATTAATTGTGATGCTGTGAATATTTGTAATGATATTTGTGATGATGTTTGTGATCTCTCTGTAAATGTTGCTGATACTGTAAATGAGGTAGATAATCATTCTTGTCTCGAATCTAACGCTGAGTTTTTAAAGCTACAAGATTCTTACAATTTACTGTCAAAACGCTTTAATCAACTAGAACAACATTGTATATCTTTAGAATTAAAACAACAAACTCAAAATGAGAATCTTTTGATATCAAATGTTTGTGAAAACGGTGTTGAGACTAGTGACAAGATGATTGCAATTGTTGAGACATTAGAGGAAGAAATCATGAGATTGAAGAGAGAGGTATCATCAAAGGAAACATTAAAATTGGAACTAGAGGCTGCAGAGTCTAAAAACCAAGTCTTAGAAATTAGACTATCGTCTGTTCTAGGGGAGATGGATCGAACAAGACAGGGACTATCCGCTCTTTATGGTTCATTAGAAGAACGCTTCGCTTTTAATGCGGCACAGCAACAATATTTTGTTGAACAACTGAACCAAAAGTGCGAGGAAATCTCTGATTTGAACATCCTGCTCATAGACAAAAATATGGTTTTGGCTGAGTTAAAGGAGACACTTCTTCTCACCCGACAAGAAGTTGTTGATAACTTAGCTACCGACTCTGCACCGTCCACTAGTGCTCCAACAACCAAATCAGTAGTGCTTTATAAGAATCCGCTTCATAAGAGAAACCCGGTTACCTACGATGATTATATGAGGAATGCCATTAAGCATGTCGATCTTCTTAGGGATATTTTAGACGATCTTTATGCCTTAGATCCCTCAAGTAGCGACTATTATTCGGCTCATGAATATGTTAAGCGAGTTCAATATTGCCTAGCATATTTGCAATACATAGGTACACCAGGTTCTGCACTACTTAATAATAGGCCCATTGCTGTCACTCCATTTAATAAGACTCCAGGAGCGAAACCGTCATTGGCACAATCAAGTAAGACACCTTTAAAAACTGTTGCTAATATTCCCACTTTGCCTTCTACAGGATTAAATGCGACTACTAAGGCTAAAGGATCGCCACTCAAGAAAGCTAAGATCAAGCCCTCCACTAGTAGTGCCACAAAGAAGAAAGTAGAAGTCCACAATAGGAATGCTAGTTCAGTTTTAAATAAAACGAATCATGTTAAGACTAAAAGCTCTGCGCCTGTGTAGCAGCCTAAACCATTCGTGAATTCTGATTTAAATTGTTGGAATTGTAATGAATGTATGTTTTCCCAGCATCATGATTTGTGTCTGATTGATCACGTTAATGAAATGAATGCTATTAAGAATGGTCTTAAATGGAAGCCAACGGGTAGAACTCGTGCCCAAGTTGGCTGGCAATGGCGTCCCACTGGTAGGACCTTTACACTAGATGGTAAAATGTGTCCTTTAACTAGGAATGCATCCATTGAGGTTAGGTCTGAGCGTCCTTTAGTTAGGAACACTCGCACTCAAGTATGGAAACAGCACCCTTTAATTAGGTCAGCCCCCACTATAGTGCCTATCAGTGTAGAAATACCTCAGGATTTGAGCCAACTAGAATCTACACCACCAATTAAGAAGAAGAAGGCTAGGAAATCTAAGAAACCTAGAGTTAGCAAATCTAAGATTATTAAATCTGTACCTGCTAATAACAAGGAACACTCAGATTCCGATACCTCTACATTGTCTTTGTGTGGTGATATTTTCAGGTGGTCCAAATCATCCTGTGGTATTTGGACTCCGGTTGTTCAAAACATATGACCGGAAATCGCTCGATGCTCCGAAATTTCGTCAGCAAGTTTCTTGGTACGGTTAAATTTGGGAATGATCATATAGCAAAGATTATGGGGTATGGTGAATATCAGATTGGAAACGTGACGATTTCTAGGGTATACTATGTAGAAGGTCTTGGTCATAACTTATTCTCAGTAGGACAGTTTTGTGATTCCAACCTTGAGGTTGCTTTTCGACAACACACTTGTTTCATCCGCAACTTGGAAGGAAAAGATTTGTTGAAGGGATCTCGTGGTGCAAATCTTTACACTTTGTCCTTACAAGACATGATGGCCGCTTCTCCAGTATGTCTTCTCTCTAAAGCTTCTAAGACCAAGTCATGGTTATGGCATCGCAGATTATCTCATCTTAATTTTGATGCTATTAATCATCTGGCTAAAAACGAGTTAGTTCGTGGTCTTCCCAAGCTTAAATTTCACAAGGACCATTTATGTTCCGCGTGTTCAAGGGGGAAAGGCACCAAGAAATCTTACAAACCCAAAGCTGAAGACACTAATCAAGAAAAACTTCATCTTTTGCATATGGATCTTTGTGGACCGATGAGAACTGAAAGTGTGAGCGGTAAGAAATTCATTCTGGTAATTGTGGATGATTTCTCAAGGTTTACATGGGTTAGATTTCTACGTACAAAGGATGAAGCACCGAAGGCTATCATCACTTTTCTGAAATTCATTCAGGTACGTTTGAACACCACTGTCCGTCGTATTCGTACAGACAATGGTACAGAGTTCGTCAACCAGACTCTTCGTGATTATTATGAAGGAGTTGGTATATCACATGAAACATCCGCTGCACGCACTCCACAACAAAACGGTGTCGTTGAAAGACGGAATCGTACACTTATGGAAGCTGCTAGGACCATGCTTATTTATGCGAACGCTCCATTGTTCTTGTGGGCAGAGGCTATTTCTACTGCATGTTTCACCCAAAACCGTTCTATCATTCGGAAACGCCATGGAAAAACACCTTATGAGCTTCTACATGACCGCAAACCCGATGTTTCATTTTTCCATGTGTTTGGTGCTCTGTGTTATCCAAACATCAATAGTGAGAACTTGGGTAAGCTTCAACCAAAAGCCGATATAGGTATTTTCATTGGTTACTCACCGTCCAAAAGAGCATACCGAATCTATAACCGTCGTCTTGGCAAGATTGTAGAAACTATGGACGCAGATTTTGACGAGCTGACAGCGATGGCTTCTGAGCAACACAGCTCTGAACCCGCGCTTCATGAGATGGGAACCGGTGCTATAAGTTCCGGATTAGTTCCCAACAATCCTACTTCTACATCATTTTTACCACCAACAATGCCCGAGTGGGATAAACTGTTTCAACCGTTGTTTGATGAATTCTTCGATCCCCCGACTGATGAAGTTCCAGCACCTGTAGTAATTGCTCCAATACCTGAAGTGGTTGCTCAAGCTAATGAACCTTTATCTAATGCATCTACAATTCACATTGAACCGGATGCACCTTCACCAAGTGATTCTCAAACTACACCTGAATCATCACCCCTACTTGTGCCTAATGATGTGGAAGAGGATTCTACTGATCACGACTTGGAATATGCTCACTTGCAAGAGCTTCCTTTCTTTGGTGTAGCGATCCCTGAAAACCCTTCAGCCGCGTCTACCTCAGAAGAAGCTCCTTCTATTGTTCACTCCAGACCACCTAGGATTGAAAACCATAGCACTAAATGGACAAAAGATCACCCAATTAGGAATGTTATTGGAGATCTAGATCGACCAGTCTCTACACGCCATCAATTACAAGAGAGTGCACTTTATTGTTACTTTGATGCATTTCTCTCTGAAGTTGAACCCAAAAATTGGCAGCATGCTATGACCCAATCATCTTGGATTGAAGCTATGCAGGAGGAACTCAATGAATTCAAACGACTAGAAGTATGGGAATTGGTTCCTCGCCCTGACAAGGTTAACATCCTTACTTTGTTATGGGTTTATAAGGTTAAACTTGATGAGATGGGTGCGGTATTGAAGAATAAAGCCAGATTGGTCGCTAGAGGATATAAACAAGCCTTGGGTATAGACTTTGAGGAATCTTTTGCTCCTGTGGCTAGATTGGAGGCGATTAGACTATTCCTTGCATTTGCTGCTCATATGAACATGATCGTCTATCAAATGGATGTGAAGACGGCATTTTTGAACAGTGAACTAAGGGAAGAAGTTTATGTTAGTCAACCGGATGGGTTCGACAGTACGGAGTCTCCTAATCATGTGTACAAGCTTAAGAAGGCTCTCTATGGGTTGAAACAAGCTCCACGCGCGTGGTATGATCTCCTGTCAACATATCTCATGTCGGAAGGCTTCTCCAAAGGCAAAGTCGACCCCACTCTATTCACTCTCAAGGACGGCAACGACATGCTTCTGGTACAAATTTATGTTGATGATATAATATTTGCTGCCACTAACATAGAATTGTCTAAACAATTTGAGAAGATAATGTCCACACGCTTTCAGATGTCGATGATGGGAAAAATTTCATTTTTCTTAGGATTACAGATTTCTCAGAATCCCAGAGGCATCTTTATTAATCAATCCAAATATGCTCTAGAATCTCTTAAGAAATATAACTTTGAGAATTGTGACCCCGTAGACACTCCAATGGTGGAGAAATCCAAGTTAGATGAAGATAGGGATGGGATTATTGTCGATCCAAAACTTTACCATGGAATGATCGGCACCCTTCTCTATCTGACTGCTAGCAGGCCTGATTTGCAATTTGCTGTATGCATGTGTGCCCGGTATCAGGCTCGGCCTACCGAAAAGCACCTACATGTAGTTAAAAGGATCTTTCGGTATCTAAAAGGAACACTTCATCGTGGTCTATGGTATCCGAAAGATTCCTCGATTGCTTTAATATCATACGCAGATGCCGATCATGCTGGATGTCAAGACACGAGGCGTAGCACTTCTGGATCTGTGCAACTCCTTGGAGATAGATTGATCAGTTGGTCTTCAAAAAGGCAGAAAAGCGCTGCAATATCAAGCACGGAGGCTGAATACATCGCCATGTCCGGTTGTTGTGCTCAAGTCCTTTGGATGAGATCACAATTAACTGACTACGGTCTTGGATTTAACAAAATCCCGATGTATTGTGACAACAAGAGCGCCATTGCCCTTTGCTGCAACTATGTTCAACACTCCCGGGCCAAGCACATAGACATTCGCTACCATTTCATTAAGGAGCAGGTGGAGAACGGAGTGATCGAGCTGTATTTTGTCACTACTGAGTACCAGCTGGCGGATATGTTCACCAAAGCATTAGATCGAGGACGAATTGAGTTTTTGATCGACAAGCTTGGCATGAAATCATTCACCCCAGCGACTCTCAAAGAGTTGGCAGAAGAATCAGCTGAATAGTCGTGGTAAACTATTCAGAGTATCCTTTGTTCGTGATCATGTATATTATAGTAAATATATAAACCACAAAAAGAAAATACAAAAATATAAAACCAAGAAAAACCATAAAAAATATAAAACCTAGAAAAACCATAAAAATTATAAAATCAAGAAAAACCAAAAATATTTTTCGTTTTTAAATCGGGCATGTCTTTTAGTACGGTAATATTTACGGCCTTAGAAATGTCGATCAATATTGACACGGTGCCATAAATAGAGTCCGTATAAAAGTTGTACATTTTTAAAACATGCCCATAATGGCTTGTAGTTATTTCTGACTGCAACCCGGTTTTCATATTAAAGTCACGTATTTCTTTGGAAAACGTTGGCTCAGAACGGGAATTAATTTTCTCGGGCGTGATTTACAAGCCAAATCATGCAAAGGGATCAAGTTTACTTTACAACTTGGTCTAACACGAATTTGTGTACGTCTCAGTGCATTAATTTGTTAAAATAAGAGAAATCTTATTGACACCACGAATCAAACTTTTTCAAGATATCAATTGGGAAATGTTTTTCATCATCATGTGCCTCGTTAAACAATGACTACAGCTCTTTAAATAGAAAACGGGTCATCGTTTAAGGGGGAGAAAATGTTTCATCATCTTTCACATCAAAAAAGATCTTCAAAAGTTTTCAAGGAAACTCACAAAGCTTAATAGTTAATGGTTGGATTGCTTTGGCATTTGTATTGTTGTTGCTTATAAGTTTGTCGTGGATAGTTTTGTGCTTGTGTTAAGTTAAGTTAATCACTAAGGCTCGGATAGTTAACATAAGATAGGGTCAAAGTGACAAGTATTAAAACTTGGTACACAAAAGAATGTTGAATGAAGCAAAAAGAAAATTTGAGGGGGCAAAGTTGACAATATGTCTAACTTGTGGAAAAGTTGACCTAGTCAAAACCTTCCCCCCCGTTTCTTCTATTCTCTCTCTATTCCCTATCTATCCTTGCCGCCATTGATAATCAAACACACACACACTCACGGAAATCAAACAAACACGAAACAATCAACATCTTCTAGATCAGATCTTCACAAAAAGGTATTAAATCGGATTAATCTTTCATGCACAACAAGCTAATTAACTGTTTAAATGGAAAATCAAACGAATCTAATTACTGCTTAATTAGGGTTTTATTAAATTGGGGTTTTACCTGGGGATGATTCGGAATAGGTTTAATTGCACTACTTTGGCCTTTAGATCACTTGAATCAAACGGATTAAGTGGTTAATTTGAAAATATAAATGTTGAAAAATGTTCCGAATAGGAGTTTTTTTGTTCCGCATAGAAGAATGTCCCGAATAGGGTTCATTCCGAATAGGGCAAAAAGTTCCGAATAGGATTTCATTCCGAATAGGGCAAAAGTTCCGAATAGGGCAAATGTTCCGAATAGGGCAAATGTTCCGAATAGGGCAAATGTTCCGAATAGGGCAAATGTTCCGAATAGGGCAAATGTTCCGAATAGGGCAAATGTTCCGAATAGGACAAATGTTCCGAATAGGGCAAATGTTCCGAATAGGGCAAATGTTCTGAATAGGGCAAATGTTCCGAATAGGGCAAATGTTCCGAATAGGGCAAATGTTCCGAATAGGACAAATGTTCCGAATAGGGCAAATGTTCCGAATAGGGCAAATGTTTCGAATAGGGCAAATGTTCCGAATAGGGCAAATGTTCCGAATAGAGTTTTTTATTCCGCATAGCCTAATGTTCCGAATAGAGATTTTATTCAGCATAGCCAAATGTTCCGAATAGGCCTTAATTCAGAATAGGGATTTTATTCCGCATAGGCTAAATGTTCCGAATAGAATTAATATTCCGCATAGCATTCTTATTCAGCATAGATCAATTATTCCGAATTGAGTGATTATTCCGAATAGAAGATGTTTGAATGGTTTCAAAGCTTAAGAGATTATGTCATATGTACAATGCTTAGGTTTAAAGTCATAATGATATTCATACTTGTTTGTATCAACGTTTGTGTTTTATCTTAAGCAGAGACGATGACTAACCCTACCGTACAACAACTACAAGACAACAGAGCCGCCGCCATTGCTGAAGCCAAGACTCTAAAGTTTATTCCAAACAATTTCCGTTTGAAGGAAGTATCTCACTCAACCCATAATGGATTTAAGGTAGGTACAGCCTTGCTTGATAAATCTCATCTCAAGCATGCGCTAAGGAGAAGTGCATCAGTGCCTTATGACTACCTTTACGAGTTCTGGGCTACCAAAGAGAGGACGTCGAACAAAATCACTTTTTCCTTGGACAACAAGCAGCAGACGCTTACTGTGTCAGACTTCAGGAAGATTTTTGGCTTTCGACCGATACTCAAAGGTCTAACCTCATACTCAGCCAACCCAACTAAGGACCAGATCATGGAGATGTTCACCGCCATTGGATGTCTTGACATACGAACCCCGTCTGAGTTTACTACTGCCAAAGTTGGTCAACCATGGAAAGCTATTTTTGGGATTCTAAGCCGATGTTTAACACCCAAAACAACTGGGTTTGATGCTGTTCGTCCACCAATCATCAAGATGTTTTACGGTATGTTCAAAGGTATGGGTATTGATTATGCATCACTGCTATGGGAGGAGTTTACTTTTCAACTCTTCACAAACACGAAGGGTAAGGTTAAATGTTACCAGTATCCTAGGTTTATTAAGCTAATCATCCATTACTTTATGGAAAACGATGCATCCATTGATAAGCGTGCAGGCAGACGTCAACACACGATCGATGATGATGATTTGGTAGACTTAAGGCAGGAGACTCATTCGAATACGGTTATTCCTGGTCCCATTCCCAATCACCTTCTGACAGACGAGCTTATTGAATCTGATGATTACAAGAACTTGCTAACAGAAATTGAGAATCAACGAGCAAGCCTTCTAGCAGGTGAAGACTCTTCCACCACGGTTAAGAGCAAAGGTAAAAGGAAGCAAACAGATTTACCTGAACCCAAAACCAAGAAGAAGAAGACAGAGGGTAAGAAGGGAAAGGGTAAGGCTGATGAGATGCGTCTACGTGACGAAGAAGGCATTGTTGATCCTACTCTTGATAAAACTGAGAAACAAATGATGAAGCTAGCCATTCAAAGGAGTAGGAAAGATACTGGCGGTAGTGGTTCAGGTGCAAGGGTAGATGTCGAGGATGAGTACGTGGAACCAGATGATGTTGATGAGTTTGGGTCCCCTGAACATTACTCCACTTCGAAGGAGCCATCAATCCCTGTTTCAGCTGGTATTGAAAAGGCATCTACTCAACCTTTAACAACTCAACCTCCACCAACACAACCCATACCAACCAGACCGGTTTCTACACCATTTCCTCCACCACCAATAAAGCCCATCCTCAGCACCGCAGTCACAACCGAGCCCATTCCCTCAACCCAGAGCAGCTCTGCAACGTCTGCAATGGCTGCAATAGTGATGGCCGAGATGTTGGATAAGCATGTGGATAATCACAAGAGAGAAATGGATGCACTTCGCCAAGAGCTAAATAGAAGAACTCAAAGTGAAGAAGCATCAAGGAAAGCTCAAGAAGATTTGATTGCTAAGTTCGCTGCTGATATGGAATTTACACGTAAAGCTCATGCAGAAGAACTTGCTCGGGTTAAAAAGGCTGAAGTTGATAGGCATCAAGCACGAATTACGAGACTTAAAGCTATTAAGGATGACCTTAAAGAGCAAAAAGCAGCTCTTGAAGCTTCTATTGAGCAGAGAGTGAAAGACTCCATTGAATCTCTAATGCCTAAACTGCGTGATGATTTGAAGACGCTTGCTGCTGACAACTTAATGATCAAATCATCCAACCCTTCAGAAGCCGCCTACAAGATTGCTTATGACTTGACGGATTTTGAACTTAAGAAGATCCTCAAAGCTCGAATGAAGGAACTTGGATCGTTTGATAAATCGAGGATTCAACGGGCTCTCTTCAAATCCCTGAATGACGCTATCATGGAGGATGATAGGTTGTTCAAGACGTTTGGAAGTGTGGTACCCTACCACATTCTCCCTGAAGAAGAAAGGGAAGAGAGTGACGAAGAAGAGGGTACAGGTGGAGAAGAGGAAGAAGAAGAAGAAGAAGATAAGAATGAGGATGATGATGAGGATGATGAGGATGAGAATGATGAGGATGATGAGGATGATAATGATAAGGATGATGATAATGATGATGACGATGATGATGATGAGGATGAGGATGATGATGATAATGATGGTAATGATGGTGGTGTTGGTCACCAGGAGAGTGTTAAGGGGAGCAATGCGGATAAAGGTGAACAGCCTGAGAAAGGGGATAAGGGTGCTAGCTCAAAGAAACCTGTTAAGTCTGGCACCAAATCCAAGAAAGATGCAGCACCAAAGGAAAAGTCTACATCCACGGAATCCAGACGATCGAAGTGGCGCCATGATGTGAATGCCACTACAGGGTCATCTATTCCTGGTACATTTATCCATGCATCAATACCTGTTACCACTAACCCCGTTAGTTCTATTGTTGTTGCCCCTGTGATTGCAGAATCGGTAACCGAACCTGAAGCTGCACAACATTCACCCGTCCATGACACTGCTGAAATGCCTGAATCAGAACAAGCAGATGTTCACGTCTCCACTCCTCAGCAACAAAACCCACAATCTACTATTCCTGAACCAAGCACAAGGAACTGGGAGGACACGTTGGAGATCGACGAGACTGCTCCACCACAGGCTTGGATCACGGCAGCGGCGCAGTATGATCTGATCACCGACGCCGACAAAGATGTCTTGTATCTTCGTATCCGAAGTCCGATTGACTTATGTGCATTTCTTGCTCATGAGTATAAGACTTCGGTTACTCCATCTTTGGTGAAGAAGGTACTGAAGGATAAAAGACTTCGCGCCAAAACCCGGTTGACCCAAATGGAGTTCGAATATTATGCCGAGGAGATCCTGAAGGCTCTGAATACCGTTCAACGGCCAGGTCTTCATGAATCAGAAAGAGCTCCACCTCCAATGGACCCTAATCAAGATAATCAGATTGCTCTCGACTTCTTCGTCACCAATGATCTGGTGTATCTACTGAAGGGGTCATCAAAGTACGCAACCTCCCTAACCTTGCTGAAAGCTGCCAACTGGGGGACAATACCCTTTATCGAGGAAAAGGTAAACCGACTCTGGGTCCCTAAGATAAATCGTAATTATGATATGTATGCTGTCATAGGTGCATCTTATTGGGACGAACGAGTCCGAAGGGCGTACAGGGGTTGCTGCTTGGTCAATTCTGGAAGCAATGTTAGATCCGACATCCGCATCTCCAGCATCTTAGGAATGAAAACTGAAGCCAAGAATGGCTATTATCATGTGACGGAGATTCGTTTGAAAAGGGAGGATGACAGGGAATACAAAATCCAGCAGGGAGATTTTTCCATCATTCGCCTTGAGGATATTAAAGATATGCTGCTTCTGATGACCAGAGATCAACTCACACATATTCCTCGTGAAGACCTCATTGCTTTGAATACAGCACTTCGTATGTTCACACGAAGCCTTGTGATCAAGACACGAGTTGAAGATCTTCAGTTGGGAGTCGAAAGCTATCAGAGGAAGCTCAATTTAACCCGTCCTGTGAATCAAGTGCTACCTCAACATGTAGAAAGATGTCCCTATACCGGCATTTCTGTCCCGAATTACGGCATTTTCTACTTGAACAGTCGATGTTTGATGAAGTTTATGAGGGTGGGGGAGCTCCACAAGTATAGTGATGGAACTCTTATACAAGTCAGAGGAAAGTTGGAGCATCTGAACTCGGGTGGGACTTTGCCAGAAATGACGGAGGATTGGCATCCAGGTTACCGGCAGATGGCGAAGTACGTGATCAAGAAGATCGATCAAAAGCTCCGTGAACGTAGATTGATGAGGAGCTTGGAAAGATTCGTGGGTGGTAGACCATATGGAGTGCACTACAGGACACTGCAACGATCCATCTAAAGGGTCGTACATTTCAGGTCACTCTATATTGGTATTATTTGTGAATATGTATATTTGTGAATAATGTGCTTTAATGGCTTGTTGTAGTGTTAAGGTATGATAATTTTTCAAGAATTTCTCACGAGATTCTAAATCTTTCAAAATATATCATACTAAAGCACTACAACTATCCCTTATTAACTTAAGGGGGAGCAATAACTTGTTCTATGGCCAAACATCGATTTCATTTTTACCCAAAGACCGGTTAATCCATTCAATATCCCAAATATTAATGGTTAACATTTTGGATAAGGGGAGAAAATGGGATTAAGGAGACTTAAGTGATACTTGGCTAAAAGATGAAAAAGACTTAATGATAATCCAACTTAATATGTGTTAAGCACGTGTTAACGGGGAGCGTTTTTTGATGAACAAAACACCTAAGGTACAAAACTTTTGATTTCAATATCACAAGTACCTTATGTGATTTTCAATGATTTTTCATGGTGGCAATTCCTTCCCAAAACACGCTTAATTCACGACGGATGTGGTGACAAAAGGGTGGTAGGAATAGGTTTAGTCCAATGATTCATCAGAACCGATGGAATCTTCCCAAGGACAATTCCCTAGATAGAATTAGAAGTCCTAGGAAAGATGGAGAAAGAATGTGAACGTAGCTGAATGCCGACCAAGTACTTAAGCTAGCACTGGAACAATCACAACAAGGTGCTAGTGATGACGTATTGGTAAGCATTGAAGGGGTTGAAGAATGAAAAAGAAATGTAAAGATAAAGGGTGTAAAGAAAGAAGCCCTCCTTACAACTTTAGGCAGAAACCGGGTCAATACATATGCTATTGAGGTCATTTTTGCTAATGATTCTCGGTATTGAAGAAAGACATCATGGACCCAGTGATGCAATGCACAACCCTTCCCAGCTAACTCAAATATCTCTCAAAAGGTATTTGTTTTAATCACACGGAGATCAACACGTTATCTATTGGTTTATTCACTCCGAATAGACTGATATTGAAAAGGTGGCACTCCTCTCCAGCCATCGCTCACTAAATCAAAACGCACAATCGAGTCTAGAGCCAAGAGATCATCAAAAGTCTCATTAGGACACTTTCATTTATTCCTTGCTTTCTCACACACTGTGAAAAGTAAGAGATTTTCATGAGTCCTACGCAATATTCCTGTAATATTGCCAGAACATCCGATTAATACGCAAGTATTACAATGAAGATGGAAATCCTGCTTGAGCCAACATCAAACAAGCTCATGGTAGGTTACACGTGCGGTTCTTTTAGAACCAATCTTGTGAAAAACTGGAAGGTAACAGTGGTTTAATTCTTAATTAAACTTAAACTCGTTCCAGGCCTCTTCGCATTATCATATGATCTTGCCAGAACACTCAGAGTGACTCTTTATTGACCACAGTGACGAGTGGAAATCCTTCTAGTGTCAACATCAAACAGCACTTGGTAGGTAACGTGCAAGATTCTTTATGAATTAAGCTCGTGACAACTGGAAAGCAACGATGGTGAAAATCTTAATTGAAATTCACTTGTTCCAGGTTTCATGAATTGACGGCTTTTAATCACAAGGATAATTTATCCAAGTGATTCACTCTTTATGTTCGCAGTCAGCTTTGGACGGTCGAATAAAGAGAACGGGTTTACCCGCGAAATCCTGTCAGGAAGTTACTTAATTGAAACTATCCGTCACGGGTACGATATCTAATATCGTCCAACGGTCTTCACCGACCGGAGGTAAAATGCTACCGAATTAGAATAAAATGTTCAAAGCCATTTTATTCGTGTCGTTGCTGTGTACCTGTTAAAGACGGAGGCGTTGCTGTGTACCTGTTGAAGACGGTGGCGTTGCTGTGTACCAGTGAAGACGGTGGTGTTGCGGTGTACCTGTAAAAGTCGTTTCCACATGCTTATGTCTTTTGCAACAAAGTTCAGCAAAAATTCAAGAAAGTACAAGATGAAGTCTTCCGCTGTACCAAACTCTGAAGCTTTCGAGAATTCAACAAAAAGACGTAAGTGTGTGGAACATGAAGTCACGAGGAGGCAAAGTTCACAAGAAAGGCAAAGATCGCACGTGAAAGGCCAAAGAACAATGCTCTCAAGTCAAAGCCAAAAAGATCAAATCAACATATTCACAACAAAAGAAAGAAAAGAAGAAAGGACTACGAGCTAAAGAACGAAGACTTAGTATAGTATGCTAGGTTTAGAACTTTGTAACGTGGAGTGACCTCCCTTAGGGGGAGATTGTTAGAAATACGTTTTAACGTATATTAGAAGTATCGGTCACTCCACAATATGATTTATGTTGTAATAGCTCGTAGTTAGTAATTAGTTATTAGTTGCTTATTAACTTAAGTAAGAACCGGTCCATGGGCTTGTCATGGACCGGCCCAAGCCCAATGTTAGGCTTGGAATATAAATACCCCTTTCCACTAAGGAAAGGGGTTGGTTGTTGTTCCATTTGCATTTTCATAGTAATAAAATCATACACATTTTCTCTCACTTTCTCTCTCTAGTTTCTCTCACTAGAAAACATCAACCCACTTCATAGATTCATAGGTTATCAATATTCTACAGCATCTCCTATATTAGAATATGTCACAATTCCCATTTGGACAGATGCTTTTGCTGCTGCTGCTGCTGGACAAGATAATGGTGGTTTCCAAATACCACCAGATACAAACATGCATGGTCCTTCAGGCGCTGACAAAGGCAAATCTAGCGCTGACAAGACCAATTCAGACGTTGATGGCTCAGACGTTGACAACAACAGTTCAAGCGTTGTTAGCCCAAGCGCTGACAAACAAGGTTCAGGCGTTGACAACAATTCTGCCCATCTTTTATCTTCAAATTTTGAACAAGGTGAACCTTCTAATATATTTGAAGAGGTTCATCCTCATGTTGATGTAAGAGAGTCTGATGAAGAGGATATTAGCAATATGGAGAATGAGGTTGAGGACACCAGACTTTTTGAAGGAGGAGTTCTCACTTCCACAATGAAGAATCACCCCCCTTCCCAGATCATTGGTGATGTTATGACTCCAGTTCAGACTAGAAGATCTCATCAAGGTCTTGGTGGGTTTATTGCTAATATACACAAGAAGGTTGATACCCCTCTTGTGCAAGCATGTTTGTTTGCCTGTTTTGTGTCACAGGAAGAACCCAAGAAAATATTTGATGCTCTCAAATAACCAAGTTGGGTGGAAGCAATGCAGGATGAGCTTCACCAATTTGCAATTCAGGATGTTTGGGAGCTGGTTGATTGTCCTAGATATGTCAGACCTATAGGGACAAGATGGGTTCTCAGGAACAAAAGAGATGAAAGAGGCATTGTGGTCAGAAACAAGGCAAGGTTAGTGGCTCAAGGTTATACACAAGAGGAGGGGATAGACTATGAGGAAGTCTTTGCACCAGTTGCAAGGATTGAAGCTATAAGGATTTTTCTAGCCTATGCATCCTGCATGGGCTTCACAGTCTATCAAATGGATGTCAAGAGTGCCTTCCTCTATGGAACTATTGTTGAGGAAGTTTATGTGATGCAACCTCCTGGTTTTGAGGATCCAGAGCATCCAGATAAAGTGTATAGAGTCAAAAAGGCTATGTATGGCCTTCATCAGGCCCCTAGAGCATGGTATGGTACTTTGTCTACCTATTTGGTGGACAATGGATTCAAGAGGGGCACCATAGATCAGACACTGTTTACCAAGAAGAAAGGCAAGGATGTGTTGCTTGTGCAGGTCTATGTTGATGATATCATTTTTGGGTCTACTGATCCAAACATGAGTGAGGATTTCTCTAAGCTTATGACAAACAAATTCAAGATGAGTGCTATGGGGAGATGAACTTCTTTCTTGGTTTACAAGTTCAGCAGAAAGAGGATGGTATCTTCATCTCCCAGGACAAATATGTGGCTGAAATCTTGAAGAAGTTTGGCTTTTCTCCACATGAAAAGAGGGCTACTACTCCTATGGATAGAGAACACCCTTTGGGGGAAGATTGGAGATGGGAAAGATGTTGATGTCAGGCACTATAGATCCATGATTGGATCTTTGATGTATCTTACTGCCTCCAGACCTGACATTATGTTTGCTGTGTGTGCTTGTGCACGCCTTCAAGTGACTCCCAAAGAATGTCACCTTTATGCTGTGAAGAGGATCTTTAGGTACCTAAGATGCTATCCTAGTCTTGGTTTGTGGTACCCAAAGGATTCACCATTGGAGCTGATTACATATTCAGATAGTGATTATGGAGGTGATAAGTTTGATAGGAAATCCACAACTGGTGGATGTCAGTTTCTTGGGAGCAGGTTGATATCTTGGCAATGCAAGAAACAAACAGTGGTGGCTAACTCTACAACTGAAGCAGAGTATGTGGCTGCAGCTGCATGTTGTGGCCAAGTGTTGTGGATTAAGAACCAGCTGTTGGACTATGGGTACAATTTCATGCATACTAAGATATTTGTTGACAATAATAGTACTTTATGCATCATTAAGAATCCTGTACATCATTCTAAAACTAAACACATAGAAATTAGACACCATTTTATAAGAGATTGCTTTGAGAAAGGTTTAATACAACCAGATAGGGTTGACACTGAGGAAAATGTGTCAGATTTATTAACTAAACCTTTTGATGCTGGGAGATTTCAATACTTGGTAACAAGTATTGGAATGGTAAATCTCACATAATATGTGTTTTGGAGTCTTTTTTTAAAAGTATGTACAGGATGATGCATTATTATTGGTCTTATTGTTGATTTAGATTTTCTACTATATTTTTCTAACACTGACAAAGGTTGCTTGAACGCTGATAAGTGTTTTTGCAACGTTGTCAGCAATATAATTGTCTAACGCTGACAAAGCTTCCCTCAACGCTGTCATGTGTTATTGGGGCGTTGTCAGCAACAATGTTAGTTTTGTGGTTTTCAATCTAAATGTGCAGATGGTGTTAGCAGTATACCATTAGATATAGAGTTGCTTATGGATCAATGGAGAAGAATTTGGACAAGTTTTTATTTATGGATGATGGTTGGAATGTTTCATTCCTATCTTGACATAAAAAAAATTTATGTTCATGCATGATTTTAGCAAACTTTTTGTATCATAGTTTAAGGGGAGGTTTTAGGAACCTTTAGGATTTTTGGGTATCCATATGATACTCTTATCACAATTCTAGATTGTGTCCACAGGTGAGTATGAGTTAGTTTTACTAAATCATGAGGCACTGTAGCATGCAAAGTTGATATACTGTGCATGCTGCCAAGACATTTTTGGCCTAGAATTGGTTGTGGTCTGTTGGGAAACTTGGGAATGATTTTGATATGGGATTTACCTGGGAGTAACAAGGATTTTATAAGGTAACTTGGTTGTTAAGAGTTTTGGTTAGCAAGGGACACTAGAGGACTGTTATGTCTATCTTGCTTATGCAAGTGTGCATAACTGGACGGTGCTTGCCGCCTTATAATAATTATCAGCTTTTGGTTATCTTCTCTAGGATAAATTACTTGTTAAGGTCATTTTTCACTTTTTAAAATATTTTTATTTTTGGACGCTGACAAGAATTTTCCAAGCGTTGTTGTGACCAAATTGGACGCTGACATGGCTATAGGCAAACGTTGACAAGATTATAGCCGTTGGGCGTTGATAGGTTATTTTTGACCGTTGACACTCAATGAGACCTACACAGTTGTTATTTTTTGACATATTTTCAAGCCGTAATTTTAGGAGTTGTTACTTTCATTTAATGCATGAGATAACTTATAACTTTTTCAATATTTTCATGATTGATTTTTGAAAATCTTTGCCTATTTTTGGGCCAATCACATGCATTCTTTTTCTCCTATAAATTTGGCTCCTATTTTAAACAGGGTATCTATAATTCTTGTCTAACAATTTTCTCTTATCAACTTCATCTTCTTCACTTAAAATTAACAGCTTTCATCAATGGCACCAAAGTTTAAACCAACAGAATTGGAATTGGGGTTCAGATCACAACACAACATGATTGCTTATCTTGAAGCTGGTGATGCTCTGTTTCCCCAATACATGCAAATGGTGGCGTATTTGAACGCATCCCCATTAAGGTATGCTCTTTCTCATGCACCACTCATTCCAGTCACACACATTAAGCAGTTTTGGAATTTGTCAGTTCCTCAACAGTTAATGGAGTGACCACATTGACTTCTATTGTTCATGGGAGATCTTGGGTGGTTACTGAGGCTTTGGTACGCCAAGCCTTGCATCTAGATGATGCTGATGGTATAGCCACCCTTCCCATAAATGAAACAGAACAAGGGCTTAGGGCTTTGGGATATCCTTTTCCTGATGAAGGTACTCTAAATAAGTATCATAAGCAGGAATTTCCCCCAGCCTGGAAGTACCTCATTCATGTCCTCCTTCAATGTTTGAGTCCCAAATGTACTGCACACAATGAGATCAATAGATCCATTGCCAGTGCTATTGTGTGCATTGCAACAGGGCAAAAATATAACTATTCTAAAATGATTTTTGAGGGGATTTGTAAAAACAAGGGGACAAAAATGACTTTAGCTTATCCCCGTTTTCTGCAAATTGTTTTTGATGATCAAGGTTACTGCTCAAGGGATCACAATGATTTTTATAAGATCCCTGAGCAAAAGAAAGCTATTTTTATGAAGATAGACTCACCACCCCATAGAGACCTACCTTTAACCCAAGCCATGCTTGCTGTTATTTCAGCAGCACAACCCCAACTAGACCCCCAACCTCAAATTGACCCCCAACCACATCTTGAACCAATTCCTGAACCTTTACCTTCACCTGCACAAATGCAAATTGACTCAGAATCCTTCAACGCTGACACACTCAATGTTGGCGTTGATGTGCCTATTTCCAACGCTGACACACAACCTTCACAATCCCAAACACCCCTTAACCAACCCACATCTACCCATTCTTCCACACCATCTTCCACACCCCCAGAATATAGGTTGATGAAACGCCAAAGGACTACTGGAGTGTTCTCCTCTGGTGGTCCTAGCCATGAAGTAGAGAGAACCACCACCACAAGTGTGGCTGGTGACCTGGATGAGGCTGGGACTATTGGTTCTGGCTTAGAAGCTGGCCAAGGCAGTCCCACCATCATTAAGTCCTCATCCTTGCCCAATGAATCTGACTTGGGAGGTCAAATCCCCATTTCAGAAGAGGGCAGACTGGAACCAATGACTCTTTTGGAATTGACGGCAGTCTACATAAGCTTGCAAAAGCAAAATGCAGACTTAGTACAAATTGTCAGCTCACAAGTCCTTGAACTCAAGCAATTGAGGGAGAGGATTGTTGTTTTGGAAAGTGATTGTGCTAGAAGGGGTATGGAGGAATCTTCCAAAGGGGAGGAAGATCAAATAAATCTGAGTGATAAGGGCAGCCAGGATGGTCAATCAATGGATGTTGCTGAGGCCCTTACAACTTTGAAGAAACAAACAGGTTTTGATACGTCATTAGTCTCTCCCACCAACTTAAATTTATCATTTACAGCTATGTTGAGAGAGGTTACACAAGGCGCTGAGGGAAGATATTTGAGCGTTGACAAGGAAAATTTGGACGCTGGTAGAAGTATTTTGGGCGCTGATAGAACAAATTTGGCCGTTGACAGACCTGTACATGAAGGTGATGTATCCCAGTCATCATCTATCATCAAGGAGGTTTCTACTCAGGTATTACCATCTACCTTACCAACCATTGCACCATCAGATAAGGGTAAGGGTAAAATGGTAGAAGAGATTGTTCCAAAGGATGCAGCTCAAGTTGAGTTTGATAGAAGATTAGCTGCACAAATCATGGAACAAGATGAAAAGGAAAAGTCACCATTTGTTGTGACTTCAGAAGAAGAAAGTGATGGAGCTAGCTCAGACTCAAGTGTGATGATTATAGAACCAGAAAGGCTTGAGTATGGTGATGAGTTTGCTAGGGAAAAGTTGAGATAATTTAAATTGCAGGTTGACTTTGACATGCAAGAGGTGGTTCAAATGTATCATGCTTGGGAAGACAGATGTATGGAGAATCCAGACTTGACCATTTCAGATCAAATATGGGGTTTGGAGCTTCTTCTTAGAGTTCAGAAGGATTGCCAGGTAATTTTGAAACACAAGGCAAGCAATATTCTCTCATAATTGAAAAGGGATAGAAGGGAGCTCTACTTTATGTTGCTCAGATGTCATGGAGTTGGATGGACATATCAAAAGTTGAAAGCTTTGACATTTGATGAGTTGGAAAACAGGGCTTATCCCATTTGGGTGAGAGTGCAGGAAGCAAACACTCTCAGACTTCTTTCAGATGAAAGAAAGGAGGAACTTGCAGAAGAAATGGAAATTAAGAAAGCTATGATGGTTCCCAGGCCAGTGAAGAAGGGAATTTCATTTGAGTTTCCAAAAGATATGGATCCACTATATCCAAGTGAAGCAGTTATAAGAAAGAGCCTCAAGCTCTCCCTATTAGAAGCTTCAGATATGGTGCAAGTGTTACCATTAGATTCCAGGAACCCAATTGTGAGCTATGAAGAAGATGAATGTGGGTTCTGGAAGATTGGCAGATTTGGCAAGAAGGTACACACTTTTACCACTCTTATATCTTTGTTTGCAAGTTATGATAGAGAAGACTTGGTGGACCTTTGGAGGTTGCTGGAGACCAAGTATGAGGCTGAAGCACCAACTTCAGCTAATGGAATAAAACTTTGGACCACATTCAAAAGAATGTGTGGACCAAAAGATGAGGATC
Source organism: Glebionis coronaria (assembly GCA_025667525.1). Taxonomy (NCBI): domain Eukaryota; kingdom Viridiplantae; phylum Streptophyta; class Magnoliopsida; order Asterales; family Asteraceae; genus Glebionis; species Glebionis coronaria. The sequence continues at coordinate 275,525,751 of CM046875.1, read as the reverse complement.
CTGCAATATGGAAGGATCTTGAAGATGACCTCAGTGGTCTTCAATGAAGGTTATATTCAGCTGCTGGTGTATACCATTTGATCTCTGCAAAGTTTGCTGAGTATTTACTTGTGGATGCTCAGTATTTCATATCCAAGGCTATTTTGGAAAAGATGAAGGACACTCAGTTGGAAATAGATTATTCAAGTGACGTGGCAAAAGATTTGATCAGATTTATTCATTACCAATATGAGAAGGTTTGTAAGATTCCTCCTAGTCCTTAATGCTTATTCAGAAACTTGATCATAAGAGTGGATATCAAGTTTAGGGGAGGATTGTTGGGAATAAATTAAGGCCAGATCACTTGAGCGCTGACAAGAACAAAACTAGCGTTGACAAGAACAAAACAAGCGCTGACAGCTCAAGCGTTGACAAGTTAAAGTCAAGCGTTGACACATTGAAGACAAGCACTGATGGAAGATATATTCTACACGTTTATTATATTCTAGAATACTTCTAGTAAGGATAGAAACGACAATGTATTTTCTATATTTATCTTTACCTAAAATAGCTGATACGTAGATTATTGTACAAGGCTTCTTATGTCTATAAAAGAAGACCTTTAGGTTAATGTTTGATATAAGTTTCATATAAGTTTTCGTTCGTAAACATCTTTCATTGTAAGCAAGTTTGATATTGATAATCAAAGTGAAAGTTTGTTTATATCATTGTGTATTCTTGTTTAAGTGTTAAATTCCGCATAACACTTAGATTCATAAGCATATACAAAGGTTTCTCTACGTGTATTACTTGATCTAATCTCGTATACACAAAGCTAATCGATCTAAGTTTGGGATCAACACGAATATCAAAAAGCTCATGGTAGGTGACTTGTGCGATTCTTTATGAATCAAGCTTGTGATAACTGGAAAGCAACAGTGGTTTAATTCTTAACTGAACTTAAACACGTTCCAGGCCTCTAGGGAATATCTTAGTGTCTTGCCAGAACACTCAGAGTGACCCTCTATAGTGTTCACAGTGATGAGTGGAAATCCTTCTAGTGTTAACCTCAAACAGCACTTGGTAGGTAACTTGCAAGATTCTATACGAATCAAGCTCGTGACAACTGAAAAGCAACGATGGTGCGGTTCTTAATTGCATTTCACTTGTTCTAAGAACATGAATTGACGGCTTCAATCATGCGGATAATTCTATCCAAATGATTCCCTCTTTATGTTCGCAGTTAGCATTGGACGGTCGAATAAAGAAAACGGGTTTACCCGCGAAATCTTGTTGATATGAGTGATTTTACTCATATCATTTGTATCATAAAATGATCAATAAATGCATATAATGAAAAAAATGCCTTGTATATGTTTGTTTGTCGTTTCATGTGTGTAGGTACCGATGATCACGAAAACCGACAAAAACGACACGAGAATGAAGAAAAGATCAACAAAGCCAATTTCAAGTCCGATTTTAGCGAATTTAATCGTTTATGAATATTTTGGGCCTTGTGGGTCCCACATTTACTTATTGGGCTTAAAAGCCCAATAGTGGAAACAAGTTATTTACTTCTAAGACCAAAAGCCCAATTTGGCCCATTTCACTATACAAAAATATGGGACGGATAGATTATTTTCAATTCAAGGGCCCAAGCCCAATATCTTAACACAACTTACATGACACGGTGGAGTTTGGGCTTCAAGGCCTACATGTTATTTTGGACGGTTAAAAAGTGAAAAGATTATTCACTTGGTCAAACAAAAACACACTTACCACAAACTTTTATTTATCTTCGATACACCCAATTTTTTCCTCTCTCTCCCAAAATAAAACAAACGCAACTTTTTCTCAAGAACAAACCCTAGATAATAAAGTTGGGGGTTTCTGATTTATATCGAGTGTGATACACGCGCTTGTAATTAAATCCCCAATTAAAATGGAGCTTGAAGATGGGTAGAGATGAGTGACGTGGATACTTTTCTTGCCTATGATTGGCTATAACAGCTCAGCATCACAAATCCTCCAATAAAAAGGAGACAACTCAGCATTGAAGAAACACAACTAGCACACTTGGTTACCAAGCTGGCGATCCGTGTGCTAGTTGGTGTATCCACAGCCCTTAGATCAACATTGAGAAGAGAGAGAATAAGCAAGATTCCGATTCAACGGTCAAGATGAATGATTCTGCTCAACAAACTCACCCAAGAGGGTTTGGGGTTAGCCTATAAAAACCCCCATTTTATCCCACTTTTTATTTTAAAGTTATTATGCAGAATTAGTTTTAGGATAAATTGTAATCTCTTTTTCTCAGATTTGTAATAAGTTTTTGATTATTAATAAAAGTTTGTTTGGATTCGAATTATTTCTCTATTTACTTACTGTTAAAATTATTATTTCACTTTTTATTCCTTAATCTATTCAGTCATAATAATGTTAATGTTATTTAATTAAGCTAAATAGATAGCTTATATTAAATAACTAAAGTGAAAATTGGGAAAAACTTTTCTCTACTAGAAAAGTCCACGTTTAGTATCACTGTTATTGGCTCGTATGGTGATGGTGATGGTGGTTCGAAGATGTTAGACGAATGGTGGTGTTGATTCGGTTTACTAGGTCAGCTCAGCGCTGCACCTCTTCCCAAAGGTTGACTTCAAAAAGGTTCAATTCAATTTTATTTTATATGTTATAAATAATTTTAGATTAATCTGTTTAATTTGTGAATTTGTTCATGAGTATGCTATGTTTGGATATTTGCTAAGTGTGGTTTTAGTACTGATTTGATACAAGGTTTTAATTGATTATGATTTGTTAACTCTACATAATATTTGATGATGAATATGTGGATCTGCGTTTTGTTTTTATGATAAATGGGTTTATTTGTTCATAAAATGAATCTGTTAAGCTGAATAGGTTTATATTTGCTAGTTGATACAGTTTTCTTTAGTCTGTGGAATCTAAAGAGTTTGAATCTGAGTATTTGAATTGAGTTACTGATATGAGTTTTAACTAATAAGACTAAGTAGGATTTTGTTTTGTGTTAGCCTGTTTAGACATGTTTTTTTTAGCTGGTGTTTGATTTCTTGCTGGTAACTAGTTTCTGTTATAGACTGAGATTTAATTTGAGTATTATTTTGAGATGAATTTGGTTTATTGTACTTCATATTCTGCTTGGTTAAATTCTTGTATTGTTTTAATTCACTAGGGGTATTCGACTTGGGTTTTTAGTAATTGACTGCTTATTTGAACGTTAATACTTTCTGATATTGTTGTATCATTGAGGCTTTTGTTTTTCTGATAATGATTTGGTGATAGCTTTTGTTTTGATTGTTTTAACTAATCTGTTTCATATCAGTAACCAAACGAATTGTTTGGTACTGATTTTTAGCTGCCTATACCAAAAATATCACACAATGGTCACTCCTGTGACATTGTAGTTTCACTGTCCAAAAATATATCACCAAAAATGCGTCCTTCTTAGGACTCGTACCCGTGATCTCACGGGAAACAACCAAGTGAATTAACTAACTGAGCTGGGTCACTTTTTGTTAATTAGTTTCGTTTATGGCATTTATATAGTGCTATTAATTGTTACTGATTTTTAACGTTTATTATTTTTAAGTCTATTATTTTTAATAAATCTAATTTTGAACATTTTAAATAAATTAATAAATAGTATAGATTATAGAGTTAATTTTTCTCTTAAAAATAATTAATAAATAAAAATGTTTCATTAATTTTATAAATTTAATTAGTTATAAAAATTTGTTTTTAAAAATTAGATTTTAATTAAATTAGTTTTTAAAATAGTTTCTACATAGATTTTGTTTAATTAAAAGTTAAAGTAACTTTTAAATAGATTTATTTAATTTTGAAATATTAAATAGTTTTTTTTATATTAGTTTAATTAGTTTTAATAAAGTTTTTTTTAAATAGGGTAAAGGTAATTTTTATTAAATAGATTAAGTTTTTAATTAGTTTAAAATAGTCTAAATTTTAAATAGTTTAATTGTTTTAAAATTTAAATAATTGTTTTTAGATTAAATGGGAAATGATTCATGCACTTTAGGATTTTAAATTGTAAGAGTAATTTTAGTTTATAAACCAAAAAACCATTCAAATCAATTGTCCAAATCGAAACAAAACGTCTCAAATTCACTCGATCTTTGTGTACAACGAACATGATTCATCATCGTGTTTAATTAAATCCGTCTTTGGTAATTTTAGTCTATTATTTTTTCCTAAAGGTAATTTTCTAATTTACCCTATATCTAATTAACATATACATTCCACGACACATCAAAAATTGTGGCGCCGCTGCCGGGGATCTTGTGTACGATTCGTCTTGGTGAGATTTGTTGATCGTTGATTTAAAGATCCTTTCCGTCCTCGGAAAGTTTTGTTATTTTTCTATTATTATAGTATGTATCGTTTTTCGTGTTTTTTGTGATTACTATATTGTATTACGTAGAACAATAAATTTACCTACTTCCAAATAAGACCTTAGTTGGGATTTCATCACCTAGCTATTGTATTCGAATCCAAAATGAAAAATAAAGGCAAAATAGATAAATACTAATAAAAAGTTTGAATACGATTTATACAAACTATAAGGTGGGCATAAGGCGACGTGCTATAAAAGGCCGTCTAAGGAAAAAGGTTTTTAAGAGCTTTGTGCCACCTCGTTTCCCCGCTTGCTTGTGCGTATATTGAGAGGGACGACCGATTATTGGTTTGCCAACTCAAGTGGTATTAAATCTTATTTTTGTAGTTTACTTATTGAACCTCGAGACGTTTAGGTTTTCACCTATCGTTTCAAATTCGACCGAGGGTAATTTACTTTTATAGTAGTTATCCTTATTCCTTGTATTTTATCGATCATTTTGATTGAGCAATACCAAATAAAAAACCAAAAATAATCTTCTTCTTGTCTAATTTGTTTTCTTCAATCCTCTAAAATTCTCGTCACTTTGGTTTATGCAATTACGATCTTCTCGACTTTCGATTGATTACAATAGGCTTGAAAATATTCCTCGTTGAAATAGAAATCGTCAACAACGAATAGTGGAACCCGGGCTTCCATCTATTGTTGTAGAGATGGCCGATAACCGAACAATGGAGGAATTGCTCCGTGCACCCACCGAAGGGTATGGGGAAGCAATCGTTGTGCCGGCTATTTTGGCGGATCATTTTGAGATTAAGACGGGTCTTTTATCGCTCATTTGTGCCGACCAATTTTGTGTAAATGAGACCGATAACCCGCACTCTCACATTCAGAATTTTCTTCGAATTACTTCAACTCTCAATTTTAGAGATGTGCCGAATGACGCGATTAAGCTCATGCTTTTTCCGTACTCACTCGAGGGTAACGCTAAGATTTGGTATGAGAAAGAACCACCGGGTTCGATTTTGACACGGAATGATTTAGTGTCTAAGTTCATGAATTACTTCTTTCCACCATCCAAAACAACACACTTTAAGAACGAGATCACTAGATTTGAACAAAAAGTGCATGAATCGTTTGGGGTTGCTTGGGAAAGGTTTAAAGATTTGTTAAGACAATGTCCACACCACGGTTTCTCGGAATTGCATCAAATCAATACTTTTTATAATGGGCTTAATATGGTTGAACAAGATTTTTTAAATGCCGCCGCGGGTGGTAATCTTTTAAGAAAAACTCCGAGAGACGCGTGGGGTATAATTGAGAATAAGTCTAGAGTACAATATTCACGAAACACACCGGTTGTTTCAAATGTGAATTCATCTAATCCCGAGATTTCTAGATTGGACTCTAAGATTGACACGATTTTGAATGAGCTTAGGAAGAATCCTCATGGATCGATTAATATGGTTGAGAATTTTTGAGTATCATGTGGTGGAGCACATCCGAATTATGCTTGTTCAACCACGGGGTTTGATCAAGCTAGTGCTTTTGCCGCGACGGGAACTTATGGCTCCAGCGGTCAAGTTCCTCGTTAAAATCATGTTGCTCCACCGGGTTTTCCACCGGTTCAAAATAGGTACAACAATGGAAATAACGGAAATAATTTTAACCGTGGTAACCAAGGGAATTACAATCAAGGAAATGGGTTTAATGCTAATCAAAACAATCAAGGTTTTCACAATAACCAAAATAAGTTGTCAAGCTATATCAAGTCAAATGAGGCAAATTTGAAAGCTTTTCAAAACAACATTCAAGGGCAAATTAATACTTTGAAACTCGATTTTCAAAATACTATCAAGTGGAAAAACAATAAGATTGAGCTTAATCAACAAAGGCTAGAGCAAAACCAAAACCGTATGCAACAAAGTATGGAACAAAGTCAAAACAAGTTGCTTTCGATGTTTGAATCTTTTATGAGTAAACCCTCCTCTTCTTCGGGTGGCTTACCTAGCAACACCATTCCAAACCCGAAGGGTGAGATGAAAGCTATAACCACACATAGTGGGAAGGCTTTAGACGGACCTTTGCTTCCACATGTGAGTACCTCTCCGGTGATGGAAGTGGAGCAAGAACCCGAGGTGGTTAAAGAAAAGGAAATTCCTATTCCACCAAAGGTTGACCAATTGCCTATTCCGGAACCCGAGCTTCTGTAGACTACCCACACTACCCTACCCTTCGAGACTTAACCAAGAGAAGCTCCGCGAAAAGTCCAATGCTCAAATGACTACTTTTTTAGAGATGTTTAAGAATCTTCATATTAATCTTAGCTTCGCGGATGCATTGATTTACATGCCTAAGTTACTTCGACTATCAAGAGATTGATGAACGATAAAGGGAAATTGGTTGAAGTGTCTACATCTTTAGATGCTAATTGTTCTGCGGATCTTACACAAAAGCTTCCCAAAAAGCTTGGAGACCCGGGCAAGTTTTTGATACCATGTGATTTCCCTAATATGGAAGAATGCTTAGCATTAGCCGATCTTGGCGCTAGCATTAATTTGATGCCTCTTTCCGTGTGGAAAAGGTTATCACTTCCCGAGCTTACACCTACTAAGATGACTCTCGAGCTAGCGGATCGATTGACCACCTTTCCAAAAGGTATAGTCGAGGACGTGTTTTTCAAAGTAGGGAAACTCGTCTTTCCAACGGACTTTGTAGTTTGCGATTATCCCGAAGATTCTCGTGTACCACTTATTTTGGGAAGACCGTTTTTAATGACGGCTAGTTCTATAGTTGACATGAGAGTGGGGAAGTTGACTTTACGTTTTGATGATGAAAGTATTACACTTGATGTTGGTGATATCGCTAAATATTCTTCCAAGTATTACGAGGAATCAATTAATCAAATCGATGTGATTGATGTTACTTGTGAAGAATATTCTCAAGAAGTGCTTGGATTCTCGGCTAATTCCGAAAGTGGAAATCCTTCTTTATCGGATCCTATTATTGCCCTTTCGTCTCCGCCCCTAACTCCATGTGGGGCTAGTTATTTTATCTTGGAGGAGGTGGATGCTTTTCTTAGCACACCGGATTTGCCATCTACATATGATGAGGATTATCATGATATGGAGGAAGATATCGATTTACTTGAAGCCTTTTTGAATGAAGATCCTTTTGAATCGCCACCTATGGATTTAAAAGTTGTGAGTGAAAATGAGACTAAAGTTAAAACATCTATTGAAGAAGCACTCGACCTAGAACTTAAGGAACTTCCCACTCATTTGGAGTATGCTTTTCTTGAAGGAACGGATAAGTTACCCGTGATTATTGCCAAGGTATTAAAGGAAAGTGAAAAGGATGCACTTATTAAAGTGCTTAAGAAACATAGCCGGGCCATTGCATGGAAAATCTCCGACATTAAGGGTATAGATCCAAAATTTTGTACTCATAAAATTCTAATGGAGGATGATTATAAACCCGCTATCCAAAATCAAAGAAGGGTCAATCCAAAGATTCATGAGGTGATAAAAAAGGAAGTCACTAAACTTCTAGACGCTGGGATGATCTACCCTATCTCGGATAGTCCATGGGTTAGCCTCGTGCATTGTGTTCCAAAGAAAGGAGGAATGACGGTTGTTACTAATGAGGATAATGAATTGATTCCTACTAGACTTGTGACCGGTTGGCGTGTTTGTATTGACTATAGGAAGCTTAATGATGCCACTAGGAAGGATCATTTACCATTACCTTTTATGGATCAAATGTTAGAGAGTCTAGCGGGAAATGAATTCTATTGCTTTTTGGATGGATTTTCCGGCTATTTCCAAATCCCCATTGACCCTCGTAATCAAGAAAAGACCACATTCACTTGTCCTTATGGAACATTTTCTTATCGGCGAATGCCTTTTGGACTATGCAATGCTCCGGGGACATTCCAAAGGTGTATGATGGCCATTTTCCATGATATGATCAAGAAAACCATAGAAGTCTTCATGGATGACTTTTCGGTTTTTGGGGAATCTTTTACTTCATGTCTCTCTAACTTGGAAAGAATGTTGCAACGTTGTGAGGAAATGAATCTTGTGCTAAATTATGAAAAATGTCACTTCATGTGAAAAGAGGGAATTGTGTTAGGACATAAGATCTCTAAGGCCAGTATTGAGGTTGATAGGGCTAAAATCGACGTGATTGCCAAATTACCTCCACCCACCGCCGTTAAGGGAGTTAGGAGTTTTCTCGGCCATGCCGGCTTCTATAGATGTTTTATCCAAGACTTCTCTAAGATAGCTCGGCCTATGACCCATCTTTTGGAAAAAGAGACTCCTTTCATCTTTTCGGATGAGTGTATTCAAGCCTTTGAGATGCTTAAAAAGAAATTAATCGAATCTCCGATTTTAGTTGCTCCGGATTGGGACCTACCTTTTGAAATTATGTGTGATGCTAGTAATTACGCGGTAGGTGCGGTTTTGGGGCAACGTAAGTCAAAACATTTCTTGCCTATACACTATGCAAGTAATACTATGACGGATGCTCAAACAAAGTACACTACAATGGAAAAGGAGTTACTTGCCGTTGTGTATGCTTTCGAAAAGTTTAGACCATATCTCGTCTTGTCTCAAACCATAGTGTATACGGACCACTCGGCTATCAAATATATTCTAAATAAACAAGATGATAAGCCGAGGTTGCTCTGGTGGATTCTCCTCCTTCAAGAATTTAATGTCAAAATTCAAGACAAAAAGGAGCCGAGAATCTCGCGGCCGATCATTTATCTCGACTTGAGAATCCTTATCAAAGCGATCGAGAGAACAAGGAAATCAATGAAACATTTCCTCTCGAGACGCTTGTTATGATTGCTTTTCGTGGTGATGATAGTACCCCATGGTTTGCGGACATTGCATATTACCATGCGGGGAAGTTTGTGATCAAGGGTATGTCGTCCCAATAAAAACGAAAGTTGTTCAAGAATATATCCTATTACTTTTGGGACGACCCCTATTTGTTTCGTGTGAGCACGGATCAAGTGATTCGTAGGTGCGTGTTTGGCAAAGAAGCTCAAGATATCCTTAAATCTTGTCATGAGGGACCCACCGGGGGACATCATGGTGCCAACGCCACCGCGAAGAAAGTCTTTGATGTCGGCTTCTTTTGGCCTTCCATATATCGTGATGCCCAAGACTTGATCAAGACTTGTGATGCTTGTCAACGTCAAGGAAAGAACTCACAAAGGGATGAAATGCCTCAAAACATTATCCAAGTTTGTGAAATCTTTGACATTTGGGGGATCGATTTTATGGGGCCATTTCCATCTTCGAAAAGAAATAAGTACCTTCTCGTAGTCGTGGACTATTTTTCTCAATGGTTTGAAGCTAAGGCTTTACCCACGAATGATGCTCGAGTTGTGGTGAAATTTTTGAAACAACCCTTCGCTAGGTTTGGAACTTTACGGGCTATTATAAGTGATCGTGGGACCCATTTTTGTAATGAACAATTTGAAAATGTTCTAAAGAAATATGGTGTCACTCATTGACTTTCGACGACTTATCACCCTCAAACGAGTGGCCAAGTGGAGGTTTCAAACCGAGCTCTTAAAAGGATCTTGGAGCGTTCTATTGGAGAAAATCGCACTTCATGGTCGGATAAATTGGATGATGCATTGTGGGCTTTCCGTACGGCTTACAAGATGCCAATTGGTTGTACACCATTTAGGTTGGTCTATGGAAAGGCATGCCACTTGCCAATTGAACTCGAACATAAGGCGTATTGGGCTCGTAAGCATTATAACTTTGACTTAAGGACCGCGGGTGATCATCGCAAGGTTCAATTGAATGAACTAAGTGAATTAAGGGATCAATCTTATGAAAATTCTTTGATCTATAAAGAGAAGACTAAAAGGATTCATGACTCTAAGATCAAAAACCGCATTTTCAATGTTGGTGATCAAGTCCTCTTATTCAACTCTAGACTTAAGATTTTCTCGGGCAAGCTTAAATCCCGTTGGTCCGTACCATTCACCATTTCACAAGTTTTCCCTTATGGCATCGTTGAGCTTGCTCAAAAAGACGCTCCTAACTTTAAGGTGAATGGTCATCGTGTGAAACACTACTTTGGAGGGGACATACCTACGTAGGTTGTTCCAGATCTTCAAACTTTCCCTAAGGACCAATGAATGCGGGGATCGAGTCGAGCTCATGACTCGGTCAACAAAAACGAGGTTCCTTGTGGGGGAGTCCCATACATTCTATCTACTTTCTATTTTCTAACACTAATAAGGCTTGATCTTTCAAGCTCGTGCTCGTGTTTTGTTGTGTTGTGAATCATAGGTATGACCCTAATCATTGAAGACTCTCGTGTTCGGTTTTTGCCGGTCCACTTGATCTTCCAATCTTTGATTGCCAAAAAGGGGCACACTCTCTATCTTTATATTTTTATCGACTAACGTTTTATCTTGAGGCATAATTAATAAACGGCTTATAGATTTGCGTGCTCTTTCCATGTTAGGATTTTGCATTAGACTCTTCGTGTTTTAGCAAGGGGGTGTTACTCTTGAGCTAAGAAACATTGAGGACAATGTTTGGTTTTAGCATGGGGGAGTCAATCGATATAATCGCTTGCAATTGCTTTTGTCGTGTCTTAACGTAATTGTTTTTCTCATTTTTCATAAACAATTTAATTTTTTAGTGTTATTTTTAAGTTTTAATAAAGAAAATAAGTGCTTTTGACACAAATGTAGGCTTTCCGTTTGTGAAAGTAAAAATAGTTTTTACTCGACTCGGTTTTTACCTTAGCTTTTCCTTAACGTGTTTAAATCTAGTTTTACTAGGCTTTTATATAGGGAATTTAAAACGCGAAAGTCTTAACTCATACGGGTTAAGAACAAGAACTTTTCGCAAGTTCCTATAATTGATCCTAGAAAGTCGTTTATCAAGGGAACTTTAAAACGCAAATTCTAAAACTTGAAAAAGTATAAGAAGATGCAAGATCCTATAGATGACTTGAAAACCCAAAACTTTGATTTAATAGGCTAAGTATCCATTGATTTCACATTTTTGGAATCTTACAATATGGAGAACAAGAGATGATAGAGTTCAATCATAAGTTTCTAAAGTTAATTCTTCTTTGTGTAAGTACTTTTGTGTTTGATTTAATCTTCGCGTATTTATTTTTCACGCTTAAATAATAATTGCTTAATAAATGAAGTTTTTAGCGGTTTAGGCTTTATATCTTAACTCGTAACTCCTTTTTTTCTTCCCTTGTAATTAAAGTGAGAACACATTAAGGGTGTCAGCGTCATGGACTTTTGATCATGGGATTACGGAAATTTGGCTTACTATAAATATCATGATAATAAAGAAGAATAAATAAAAACTTGTTCTCTTGGAGCCTTCGGGTGGGAGTCATGTAGCACTAACCTTGTCATTATAGCCTTAGGGTGTACGGCAAGGGGACGTGTTTAATAAAAATTGCTTCATTATCATGAGCCAAAAGGTGGGATGGTGAATGTCCATTCCCTTATTTTTGTCCAAGGAGCCTTCGGGTGTGGATTTTAAATAAGAAGCACAATTGCATCTTAAAGAGCCACAAGGTGATATGATGTGATTGTTGCTAACTCCATTAATAAGGTCATAACTGACTTTGGAGGTTTTATTGTTGCTTTTAAGTAGACCTATTAGCCAAATTTCGGGTCCGGGGATTTATCCCTCAAATCGTGTTAAGTTATCCTTGATGTGGGCTTTCTTTAGTGACAACGGTTTTTGAAGTCGAGGTTAGGTTTTGAGTGTTGAGTTTACACCATTTTTTCCTTCATTTTTGGACTAATAAATATCAAATAAAGTCAAATGAGCCTTTGGGTGAATGACATTTAAAATCTAGAGATACAATTAGGAATAATAGGAGATTGAGTTTAACACAAATTACTGGTATGAGTTGTTTTAATTTTGGGGCTTATGATTGATAATGATCTTGTTTTTATACTTGGCATGGAAAAGTGAAAAGTCGGAGACGATGAATCTATTTGAGTTTTATGATCCTAAAAGTTATTTTTCAAATAATGAAAGCAATACATTATGTCTTTTCAAAATAAAAGTGTCAAAAGTTGAATAAAATTGTAGTTAGTAGCTTTATTTTATCATTGCGTGAGGACACGACAATTACTTAGCAAGGGGAGTTTGATATGAGTGATTTTACTCATATCATTTGTATCATAAAACGATCAATAAATGCATATAATGAATGAAAAATGCCTTGTATATGTTTGTTCGTCGTTTCATGTGTGTAGGTACCGATGATCTTAAGAAAACCGGCAAAAACGAAACGAGAATGAAGAAAAGATCAACAAAGCCAATTTCAAGTTCGATTTTAGCGGATTTAATCGTTTATGAAGATTTTGGGCCTTGTGGGTCCCACATTTACTTATTGGGCTTAAAGACCCAATAGTGGAAACAAGTTATTTACTTTTAAGACCAAAAGCCCAATTTGGCCCATTTCACTTTACAAAAATGTGGGACGGATGGATTATTTGCAATTCAAGGGCCCAAGCCCTATATCTTAACATAATTTACATGAACGGTGGAGTTTGGGCTTCAAGGCTGTAATAACTAATCACACGACTTATAGAATAAGAAATATAGATAAATAAGATCAAGATTAAAACTAAGAATGGAATATTAGATTGGATGAAGAAGAACTAGAAAGATACAAGGTAGATGATTCTAGTGATAGAAACTAAGGAGAGTTTCTCTCTCTAAAACAAGAAGAAGAGAAAAGATACAATGGGAGACACACACACAAATGAGGATGGTTATGCCTTTTATACTAAGGCTTACATGAATAGGAGGCTGATGAGATGGCATTTATACATGATCTCATCGTTCTTTTCGGGCTTTAAAATGCATTAAAATGTCATAAAATGCCATATATATGCTTGTGTTTGTTTACTTGTGTATTTTAGGTATGGATATCGTGAAAAAGACAAAAGATCACAAGTTACAAGGAAAAACGGACACGAGAAAGGAAGCCGTACAAAGAACCGGGCCCTAACCATGGAATTCTCAAACAAATACCCTTGAAGACTTGAAGACAAACAAGATTGATCCTCATTTATTGAATAAATGACACTTAAAACCCTTGTATATTCATAATTACAAGTTTGGTCCCTTAAGTTTGTCAAAATTACACAAAAGGTCCTTCAACTTTGAAGAAATGGCAAGAATAGTCCCTCAACAAATCAAAATTGCCAATAATGGTCCCTCATGAAGTCAAAGTTACAATGAAGACCTTTGAAGATCAAGAAAGTCCAAGATCAGCCCTTGAAATATCTAAACATGTCAAAAATAACCCTTGTAATCCTTTTGGAAAAGTCTTGTGCCAAAATTGTCAAAACCTGAAAGTTATTAACAAAGGAAATGTGTTTGTTTGCAAAATAAACGTGCTATACACTTTCTGCCAAAACATAAGGACTTAAGTTGCCACATTTGAAACATTCAAATGTTTTTGCGCCAAACACTTCTCAATCCACCAAAAACGGATCAAAAAGGGTACTGTTTACCTTTTACCAGCCCAGATTTTACACCACTTAAATCAAAGGGTAATTTTCAATTACCTTGACACACACTTAATTCACACGCCCAGAAACCCTTCCCAACCTTAAAACACTCATTCCCACTCACAATGGACCCCACCCCCAAATACCCGTCCACCAATCATGTGACAACTTAACCTCCAAGTCATCCTATGTGGCAAAATCAACAGCCAAGAACCTTAGCTTCATCCTAAAGCTAAAATAAACGTCCCTGATCACTTTGGACAGCTCACACCAAAGAATTATCTAGAAGACCTCAAGGGCACATTTGGGAATTCAGTTCTAGGGTTTATGAATAGTGTTAGCCAGGCATTTGCCTATAAAAGGAGACCTCAACATGTGAGAGTCCCTTTGTTCCAGATTTTAGCTTTTAATCTTTGTAATTCCTTTTTATGAAATAAAGTTTGAATTTCTTAAAATTTTGAGTTCTAATCTGTTATTTATAAAAGTTTGGTGTTTGAGAAGCTAAAATCTGAGTTCCATTTATATGTTTGAAGGTTTTTGAGGCAAGGTTTTAGTTGATAAAGCTTGGGTTTCAAAAATCAGAAAGTCCTTGTTTATTTGATCTCACCTTTGTGTTTGTTCATCTTAGCAGCATTGGAAGTTGGTACTTGTTTTGCTAGTACCTCAGCTCAAACAATCCAGGGCCTGGATGTAGGTCTTGGAGGTTTGCAACTTCTTTCCTTTTCATTTTCTCTTTATGTTTCTGAATATTTGTGATTTTTGTGGATTTATGCTTGAATCTGTGTTATTGTGGTTATTTATTGTTGATTTGGCTTTGTTTGATGTTATTGAGGTGTTACTGATCTGATTTGTGGGTTGAATCTTGATTATCCTTTGAAAATTTGTGGAAATAAGTTTTAAAAGGGTGTTTGGGATTACTGCATAAGTTGGATTTGAGGTTTGTTAAGTGCTTGTGTGTTGTATGCAAGTTTTGGTATCTGTTATTTGGGAGCTTATGTTCATCTGTTTGCAGGTTTTGAGGCTTAGAACACATTGATTCATAGATTTGCTATAAAATCTTCATAACTTGGTAAAATTGGCTAGGATTTTGAGGACACCTAGATCTAAGCATAGGTTAAGGGTAACAAGTTCTAAATCATAGCTAATCACACCAGGGTAGAAGGATTTGAGGCTTGAAATTGGATCTAGTGTCAAGTATATCAGCAAACTGTTTCTGCATATTGTTCTTTGTTCATCAGTAACTTTTTGTGCTTTGATCTTGCTATTTACTTTGATTCAGTGTTTGATTCTTGTTGCTTTGTGTTTATTGTTAGTTTATATAGCTTGTGTATGCATCTGGTTAAGTTTGGTTGGCTTATTTTGCTGAAATCTGCTTATTAAGTGCTTAACTGCTTATTTGCATATCTGGAGCATATCTGTGGACTGTTTGGCTTATTGTGGCTTATTGTGTGGATCATTTTGTGATTTTATTGTTGCTATTGACTCCTTGTGGTTCACTGATCACAAGGGTGCCTTTGTTTCCAATTGAATCAAACCAGAACTCTCAAATAAGCTTGGTCAATTAGTCAAAGCAGTGGGAACTCCTTTCCCCTGCCGGTTGCCACTACTAGTGCATTTTTGGTGTCAGCTTATCAATAAGCTATATTAGCTCATTTTAACCAGCAACAACTTTGTTTTTGTAATAGGTGCTCATATTTTGACCCATTTGTTCATCCTGGAGCATTTGGGTGGTTGACTTTTAGGTTTGACTAGAAAACCAAGTCCTTTGACTTTTACATAAGTTCATTTGTGCTTATTTTGGCTTATTTCTTGTGCTTATTGGATTTTTGTTGATTGATATTGCTTATTGAGTCCATTTGAAAGCTTTTGCAAGTTGAATCAGCTTCTGAGGTGCATTATTTCTCAAAAACGACTATTTTGTCGTTTTGTGAATTTTTACTTTTCTATTTTCTGGCTTATTGAGTGAGCTTATTGAAAATTTCTTTTGACAGATCTCTTAAGCATCCAAAAAGAGGGTTGTGTGTCAAATTAGAGCTTATGGCATTAGCTTATGGCTTAATGGGCTGAAAAGCCCAATAAGAATAAGCTTTATGTTCAATAAGCTGTGATAAGCACATTTTCAGCTTTTGGGCCTTTAGAGTTTTGTTCTTAGAATTAAATTTTAAGTCAGATAGGGCTTTTCCAAGTCAATTGGGCCAAGTTTGACTTTTTGGGCCCAAAAGCCCATTTGTGTTGACTGAATTTGGATTTGGCCCATTTGAGGGCCCATTAGGGGTATTTTTGTAATTTCACTTTCATTTTCTGATTATTTAGGTTAAAATAAACTAGTTTGCAAGTTTTTAGAATTTTTAGAATTTTTTATAATTTTTGGATTTTTAATATTATTTTATTATTATTTTTAAAATTTCACTTTTTCCAACTTTTTACATTTTTCTTAGGTTAAATACATTAAAATAGGAATTTAGCAACTTTTAGAATAATTTTATCACTTTTAGATTAATTTTTATAATTAATTTAAGTTTTAATAGTTTTTAATTCATTTTAAATAGTTTTTATTAGTTTTAAAATTTCTAAAAATAGTTTTTAATCTTTTAGGTCATTTTAGAGGTTTATCAATTTAAAAATCTTTATTTGGGCTTTTTGATAATTTATTTGATTTTTAGGGCTTTAATTAGCATTTAAAAATTGAATATTTAATTATTTAAAAGGTTTGAAAAAAATTTGATCATTGGTAAACTCTTAGTTTATTATTTTTGATTTTTGGTAAATTTTTGGTAATTTTTAGAATTTATTTTTATTTTTGTGATTTTTAAGGTTCTACGTTTTAACTTTCTAATAGTGATTTTGTGTTAATTTTTTATTTTTACGACTTCGTCATTTTCTCTTCTAATCCCCTTCTAAACCTAATATTAATCTCAAATCTTGTACATCTTAGTCACACACATATACCTCATTGGGAAACGAACTTAATCGGGTCATTAACACTTGATTTTTCCTAAAGTCATTTGTTCAATACTTACCGCTTTTACGCCTTTTTCCTAAAAGGTGTATTTTTACCACAATCACTTTGGCGCCGCTGCCGGGGAGGTGTGTCGTGATTAATTTAAATTGTTGTTTTTAATATTAACCAAATAGTATTTGTATTAGTAGAACTCTACTAATACGTATTATCGGTTTTCTTGGTTTTTCTTGTATAAATATTACTATATTGTATTAAGTATCACAATAAATTTACAATATCTCCAAAAGTGTGAAAACACAACCTTAATTGGGATTTGATCTCCTAATTATTGTATTCGAATCTCAAACAAAAAGAAAAGGCAAAAATAGATAAATACTTTCGTGAAGCTCGATTTTGAAAAATACAAACTATAAGGTGGGTATTATAAAATATACCCTAAGGAAAAAGGCTCTTAAGTGCTTCGCGCCGCCTCGTTTCCCCGCTTGCTTGTGAGTATTTTGAGATTGAAGGCTAATCGAGGGTTTTGCCGCCCAAAGTATTATTACGTATACTATATTTGCTTGGTTTCTTTGTGATTAAACCCTCTTGAACAATTTGGTTTTCACCAAAGTTCTAAAGTCATTCGAAGGCGTTCACTCCACGTGATCGTTTTCATTCCTTTGAGGCTTCTTTAATCAAGAGTTTGATTCGAGGAGAGATTTTGTAGATTGTTGTCTACGAAGATACACCAAAATCCAAAAAAATTAAATATCATGAAAAACACAAAAAAAATTGAAAATTCACAAAACACCCAAAAAGAATCTTCTTTGCTCACCTCCCATTCTTCGTGAAGTTTATGATCACTCGTAATCAAGCAAAACGATCTCGTAAACGACTTCAAAAGCAAGCCAATCAAGAGACGTTGATTGTTGAAGAACCTCCAATTGTTGAACCTATTGTAGAACAAGAAGTCGTCATGGCTAATCGCACTATGATGGAGTTTCTACAAGCACCCACCGAGGGTTTTGGAGAGGATATTGTGATTCCCGCCATCCTTACGGAGAATTTCGAGATTAAGACGGGTTTAATGTCGATGTTGCAAGCAAATAAGTTTAGAGGTCACGAGAAAGACAACCCGCATTACCATATTAGGAATTTCAACCGTCTCACCGCCACTAGCAAGTTTAAGGATGTTCCACATGACGCCATTAAGATGATGTTGTTTCCATACTCGTTGGATGGACCTGCAAAAATTTGGCTCGAGAAAGAACCGCCAAATTCGATTTTGACATGGGCCGATCTCGTTTCTAAGTTTGTGAACAAGTTTTTTCCACCATCTAAAACAACACACTTAAAAAATGAGATTTCACGATTTGTGCAAAGAAACAATGAAAGTTTTTCAATGGCATGGGAACGATTTAAAGAGATGTTACATGAATGTCCACACCATGATTTTGCGGAATTGCATCAAGTGGATACTTTTTATAATGGGCTTAATGATCATGAACGAGATTATTTGAATGCCGCCGCGGGTGGTAATTTTTTGTGCAAGACGACAAATGAGGCTTTACAAATCATTGAAAATAGATCCAAGGTTTATAACCCTCGTAACACACCGAGTGTTGCCAATATGGGTTCGTCATCTTCGTCACAATCGTCTCGTAGCATTAATGCCTTACATGATGAAGCTAATGAGGAAAATCGGTTTTTTGATAGATTTGCTAATCTAATGTCCCATTGGAAGGCTCAAGAAGCTTCCAATTCCGCTTCGGTTAAAGCGGTTGCTAAGAGTTGTTTATCTTGTGGGGGAGCTCATGATCTTTCCGAGTGCATTACCGCGGATGGTAACACTTCGAGTGCGTATGTAGCAACGGGAACTTACAACCAAAACGGTCAAGGTTCCCGCCAAAATCAAGCTCCACCAAACCAAAATGTTAACAATTATCGAAACAACAACCAAGGTAATTACCAAGGCAACACACGCAATTACAACAAAGGGAATTATCAAAGTGGGAATGGACAAATTTCTAATCAAAATCAAAACCGTGATTTTCAAAACACCACACAAGGTTTTCAAAATGCTCACACTAAGAATTTGCAAGGAGAATTTTTGGATTATGCAAAAGCAAATGATGCTAAATTTGATAACATGCAACGTGAGATGATTAGCTTAAGATCCGAGTTGAAAAACGAGCTAAAAAATGAACTTGCTAATGAACTTAAAACTCATGCAAACAAAATGGAAGGAAATGTCCAACGTCTTCAACAAAATCAACAAAAGATGGAATTAGGACAACATGAGATTAAGCAAGAGTTATTAAAAGCGGATGCTAGGCAATCAAAATTTGAGGACCGAATGGCTAAGATGTTTGAAGCAATCATGTGTAAACCCTCTTCTTCGGGTGGTCTTCCTAGTGATACCATTGCAAACCCGAAGGGAGAAATGAAGGTTATTACTACACGAAGTGGTAAAACTTTCAAGGAACCAATCTCTCGTCCAAGTACTTCTAAGGAGAAGGAAATCGAGAAAGAACCCGAGGTGATGGTCGAAAAGGAGCACATTACAATCCCACGAAGTACCGCTCAAACCACACCTACGGTTGAACCAATACCAATTGTGGAACCCGAGTTTCCAAGGCCGTTGCCTAATGACCAACCCACACCACCTTTACCCTACCCTTCAAGACGAAACAAAGAGAAGTTGCAAGAACGTAACAAACAACAAATCGAGCTTTTTGTAAAAATGTTTCAACAAGTGCATTTTGATGTAAGTTTAGCCGACGCGTTGTTATATATGCCTCGTTTCGCTTCCACTTTTAAAAGTATGATGAGCGATAAGGAAAAGCTTTCAAAGCTTGCTAATTGTTCTTCGGTTTATCTTAACCGCATACCGGAAAAAGTTGGTGATCCCGGAAAGTTTCTCATTCCTTGTGACATACAAGATATGAAAGAATGCCTCGCCTTGGCCGATCTTGGTGCGAGCATTAATTTGATGCCATTTTCCATTTGGAAATCGCTTTCGCTTCCGGCTCTCATTCCTTCGAACATGTCCATCGAGATGGCCGATCATTCTACGATTATGGCATGTGGAGTAGCCGAAGATGTTTTCGTGAAAGTGGGGAAGTTCTACTATCCCGTTGATTTTATAGTAGTTGACATCCCCGCGGATCCTCAAGTTCCTCTATTTTTAGGTCGATCATTTTTAGACACTTCGAGATCGCTTATCGATGTTCATGCGAGAACTACCACTTTGAGATTCAACGAAGAGGAACTTGTTATAAACGCTACTCAAAACTCAAAACCTTCTCATGTTTATGCAATCGCTACCATCAATCACATTGACATCGTTGATGTGGTTTGCGATGAGTTTTCACAAGAAGTGTTAGGTTTTTCTGATAGCTCGTCAAGTGGCAATCCCACTATTTTGGATCCGATTCTTGCTAATTCCACACCAAATCTCACTCCATTCCAAGGAGGCAATTTCACTTCAAATGAAATTGACAATGAAGATGAGGTGTTGATTAGTGATGATACTTCTATTCCACCATTTCTTTCGCCGATGGAAGTTATGAGTGTTGAACCAAAATCTTCAATCGAGGAACCACCTATCCTTGAATTGAAAGATCTTCCTTCTCACCTTGAATACGCATTCTTGGAAGGTGATGACAAGTTGCCGGTTATTATTGCAAAAGGTCTTGCTAATAATGAAAAAACCGAGCTCTTGAAAGTTCTTAAGGCTCATAAAGGGGCAATTGCGTGGAAAATATCCGACATTAAGGGTATTGACCCAAAATTTTGTACTCACAAGATTTTAATGGAGGAGGACTACAAACCCGCAATTCAAAGTCAAAGAAGGGTGAATCCCAAAATTCACGATGTCATTAAAAAGGAGGTCCTTAAACTCCTTGACGCGGGAATGATTTATCCTATATCCGATAGCCCATGGGTGAGCCCAATCTATTGTGTCCCTAAAAAGGGAGGAATGACCGTTGTGCCTAATGAAAACAACGAGTTAATTCCCACTCGTGTTGTGACCGGATGGAGGGTGTGTATTGACTACCGAAAGTTAAATGACGCCACTCGTAAAGACCACTTTCCTTTGCCCTTCATGGATCAAATGTTGGAGCGACTTGCGGGAAATGAATTCTATTGCTTTTTAGATGGTTTTTCCGGTTACTTTCAAATCCCTATCGACCCTCGTGATCAAGAGAAGACTACGTTTACGTGTCCTTATGGAACGTTCCCTTATCGTAGGATGCCTTTCGGACTTTGTAATGCACCCGGTACGTTTCAACGGTGTATGATGGCGATTTTTCACGATATGATCGAGAAGTCGATGGAAGTGTTTATGGATGACTTCTTGGTGTTTGGTAATTCGTTCACGTCATGTTTATCTAATCTCGAACAAATGTTAAAACGTTGTGAAGAAACCAATCTTGTGCTTAATTGGGAGAAATGTCATTTCATGTGTAAGCAAGGAATCGTCTTAGGACATAAGGTGTCGAAGGCGGGGATTGAGGTCGATAAAGCTAAGGTAGACGCCAAGTTACCTCATCCCAAAACCGTTAAGGGAGTTAGGAGTTTCCTAGGCCACGCGGGCTTTTACCGTCGTTTCATCAAGGACTTTTCGAAGATTTCTCGTCCTATAACACACCTTCTCGAGAAGGATGCTCCTTTTAACTTTAATGAGGATTGTGTTAAGGCTTTCGAGACTCTCAAAAGGAAACTTACCGAAGCTCCCATTCTTGTTGCTCCTAATTGGGAATTACCCTTTGAAATCATGTGCGATGCAAGTGATTATGCTATAGGGGCCGTCTTAGGGCAACGTTATGACAAGCATTTTCGTCCTATCCACTATGCTAGTAAGACGATGACCGAGGCTCAATTAAATTACACCACAACGGAAAAGGAATTCCTTGCCGTGGTCTATGCTTTTGAGAAATTCCGACCTTATCTCGTCTTGACTAAAAGCATCGTGTATACCGACCATTCGGCTATCAAGTATCTCTTAGCTAAGCAAGATGCTAAGCCGAGATTGCTTCGTTGGATGCTCCTCCTCCAAGAATTTGATGTCACCGTGCTTGACAAAAAAGGAGCCGAGAATCTAGCGGCCGATCATCTCTCTCGTCTAGAAGATCCTCACAAAGATGTTTTCGAGAACAAGGAAATTACCGAAACATTTCCTCTTGAAACTCTCGGTATAGTGAATTCTAAAGACACCACCCCATGGTTTGCCGACATTGCAAATTACCATGCGGGCAATTTTATAATCAAGGGTATGACAACACAACAAAAACGAAAATTCTTTCGTGACGTCAAGTTCTATTTTTGGGACGACCCTTATCTCTTTCGGATTTGTGCGGATCAACTCGTTCGACGTTGTGTGTTTGGTACCGAAGCTTCTAATATCCTTAGAGCTTGTCACGAGGGACCCACGGGTGGTCACCACGGTGCTAATCTCACGGCTAAGAAAGTGTTCGATGCCGGTTTCTTTTGGCCTTCTATCTATCGTGATGCACACGCACTTGTGAAGTCGTGTGATTCGTGCCAACGTCAAGGAAAATCGTCTCAACGTGATGAAATGCCGCAAAACATAATTCAAGTATGTGAGATTTTCGACATATGGGGAATAGACTTTATGGGGCCGTTCCTATCGTCTCATGGCAACAAATATATCCTCGTCGCGGTGGACTACCTTTCTAAGTGGGTAGAAGCTAAGGTTTTGCCTACTAATGATGCTCGTGTGGTAGTAAAGTTTTTGAAGCAACTATTCTCTCGGTTCGGAACCCCTCGTGCTATTATAAGCGATCGTGGAACCCATTTTTGTAATGACCAATTCGAAAAGGTTCTAAAGAAATATGGAGTTACACATCGTCTTTCTATGGCTTATCACCCGCAAACGAGTGGGCAAGTCGAGGATTCGAACCGAGCTTTGAAGAGGATTTTAGAGAGGTCAATTGGAGAAAACCGTGCTTCATGGTCCGACAAACTCGATGACGCTTAATGGGCCTTTAGGACCGCTTATAAGACACCTATCGGTTGCACTCCTTATAAGTTAGTCTATGGGAAGAATTGTCATTTCCCATTGAGTTGGAGCATAAGGCATATTGGGCCCTTAAGCATGCTAATTTTGACTTGAAGACCGCGGGAGATCACCAGAAAATACAATTGAATGAATTGGATGAATTAAGGGATAATGCTTATGAAAATTCATTAATTTTTAAAGAAAAGACTAAAAATTTTCATGATTCGAAGATTAAAAACCGGGTTTTTAACGTTGGTGATCAAGTGTTGCTTTTTAACTCTCGTCTTAAGATATTTTCCGGGAAATTGAAATCTCGTTGGCCGGGTCCGTTCACCATTACACAAGTGTTTCCATATGGGACCATTGAGCTAGCTCAAGATGATGGCCCTAATTTCAAGGTGAATGGACATAGGCTTAAGCACTACTTTGGTGGGGAAATTCCTTCAATGGTTGCCCCCGACCAAGACACCTTCCCAAATGATAATTAGCATTGAGGGGATCGAGTCGAGCTCATGGCTCGGTAATCAAAAACGAGGTGCCTCGTGGGGGAGATCCCATGCTTATCCTTTATGCTCACTATTCACTAATAAGGGGACTTGTACCCTTTCAACTCGTTGTCTCGTGGTTGTTTGTGATTGTGTTATCTAGATCATCATCATCATCTACGATTGAAGACTCTCGTGTTCGTTTACGTGAGCCTCCATCGTTCGGTTGAAGAAGTTTTTCACGAATCCATGACATATCCTTTATTATTCTAACAATTATCTTTTAGCATACTTAATAAACGGCTTTAGATATATTGTTGATCACCCTTTCCATGCTAGATCCTAAGCATTCGATTCTTCGTCTCTAGTATGGGGGTGCTCCACCTTTAGACTTGAAACATTGAGGACAATGTTTACTTTTAGTATGGGGGGGTGAATAGGTACTTGCTTTGCTACGCCCTCACGCTTTCCAATTTTCAATGTTTTGTTTTACTAATAAGGCTAAAAATGGCCAAATTTTAAAATTTTTCTTAGTTTTCATAAGTGTTTTTAAGACACGAATGTATATTTTCTGTTGGGTAGAATAAGAGTTAATTTTTGACTTGATGGGCATTTGGAGCCATTTACATTTCTTAACCCGCTCAATTCAAGTTTTGCTAGACTTTTATATAGGGAGCTTTAAAACGCGAAAGTCTTAATTCATTCGGGTTAAGAACAAGAACTTTTCGCAAGTTCCTATAATTGATTCTAGAAAGTCACTTATCAAGGGAACTTTAAAACGCATTCTCTAAACTTGAAAAAGTCCAAGAAAGTGCAAGATCCTATAGGTGGCTTGAAAACCCAAAACTTTGATTTGATATAGTCTTAATGAAAGCTAATCCAAATTTGGCTTAATTTTGACTTGCATGGCTAAGTATTCACGAGTCTCTTTAATTAGAGGTCTTTATATAGTGAAGAACGAGAAATGATAGAGTTAGACAAGTGATCATGCTAAACGTAGAACATGAAAATGTTCTTTCAAAAACTCATATGTTTTTAATTGTGGCTTTTTCTTCCCATAAGATCAATGCATTAGGAATAAATCATAATTGCAATAAGTAAGGTCGTACGATTTGAAAGGTTACTTAGCCTCTAGTGCAAGATCATTTAAAAGTTGCTCGGGGTTGAATAGAGTTCATAGCCAAGGCATAACTGATTGAAGCGGGACGCGAAGATTGGTGATCATCCAAAAAGGCCCTAACAAGGCATGAGGAGCTCTATTTTTGCTAAAGATCCAAAGATGATGTGAAGTATCATTATTCCTAAATCAATATGAAGGATCGAGACACACGACGAGAAGCTATTACCCCCCTAAAGAATGGAGAAAATCTATCCAAAAAGACCCTAACAAGGTATGAGGATAAATATATCCAAGTCCGAAAAGGAGGCGGATCGTTGTATATCAAAATCCAAAGTAAAGATTGAAGAAAAATGATGAAGTCGTGGTCCAATATGAAGAATCTCTCAAAAACGTCAAGTGAACAAATTCCAAATATATGAAGAGAAGACCATAATTTCAAAGAACGTCTTCCCAAGATTTGAAGTATGAAGTACATGCCAAATATCGGTCCGAGAAAGGTCTCAAATCGTGAAACGAGTTATGCCAAGATATGAACTTAAGGAGATACACGAGAAGTCGTTTTAAAAGATTTTGTCCTTCGGCTAACTATTTATCAAATCGTGCTACTTTGCTTTCGGACTAATAACTACTCAAATAACTCAATATGAATCACTTGTGATCCATGACAAATAGATAAAAAATACTAGTAACCCATTTCCTTTTATAATAACTAGGATTGCGGGGAGAAAAAGTATTACACAATTTGGACGTATGAGTAGTGTTAGCATTGTGACTTGTACCAACAATGATCTTGTTTTTGCACTTAGCATGGAATGTATGACAATCAAGGATGATGAAGTTTACTCTAAGGGACATTTACTTGTTTCTATTCTTTGACCCTAAAAGTCACTTTTTGTGATGAAAATCATACATTATGTCTTTACACATCTTCGTAGTATGTTGCAAGTCTTTTTACTCTTCAATAAAGGTTAATAAAATTGAACTTTGGTGATGCTTAGATACTTTATTCTAGCATTGCGTGAGGGCACGGCAATGGCTTAGTATGGGGGATTGATGAGATGGCATTTATACATGATCTCATCGTTCTTTTCGGGCTTTAAAATGCATTAAAATGTCATAAAATGCCATATATATGCTTGTGTTTGTTTACTTGTGTATTTTAGGTATGGATATCGTGAAAAAGACAAAAGATCACAAGTTATAAGGAAAAAAACGGACACGAGAAACGAAGCCGTACAAAGAACCGGGCCCTAAACATGGAATTCTCAAACAAATACCCTTGAAGACTTGAAGACAAACAAGATTGATCCTCATTTATTGAAGAAATGACACTTAAAACCGTTGTATATTCATAATTACAAGTTTGGTCCCTTAAGTTTGTCAAAATTACACAAAAGGTCCTTCAACTTTGAAGAAATGGCAAGAATAGTCCCTCAACAAATCAAAATTGCCAATAATGGTCCCTCATGAAGTTAAACTTACAATGAAGACCTTTGAAGATCAAGAAATTCCAAGATCAGCCCTTGAAATATCTAAACATGTCAAAAATAACCCTTGTAATCCTTTTGGAAAAGTCTTGTGCCAAAATTGTCAAAACCTGAAAGTTATTAACAAAGGAAATGTGTTTGTTTGCAAAATAAACGTGCTATACACTTTCTGCCAAAACACAAGGACTTAAGTTGCCACATTTGAAACATTCAAATGTTTTTGCGCCAAACACTTCTCAATCCACCAAAAACGGATCAAAAAGGGTATTGTTTACCTTTTACCATCCCAGATTTTACACCACTTAAATCAAAGGGTAATTTTCAATTACCTTGACACACACTTAATTCACACGCCCAGAAACCCTTCCCAACCTTAAAACACTCATTCCCACTCACAATGGACCCCACCCCCAAATACCCGTCCACCAATCATGTGACAACTTAACCTCCAAGTCATCCTATGTGGCAAAATCAACAGCCAAGAACCTTAGCTTCATCCTAAAGCTAAAATAAACGTCCCTGATCACTTTGGACAGCTCACACCAAAGAATTATCTAGAAGACCTCAAGGGCACATTTGGGAATTCAGTTCTAGAGTTTATGAATAGTGTTAGCCAGGCATTTGCCTATAAAAGGAGACCTCAACATGTGAGAGTCCCTTTGTTCCAGATTTTAGCTTTTAATCTTTGTAATTCCTTTTTATGAAATAAAGTTTGAATTTCTTAAAATTTTGAGTTCTAATCTGTTATTTATAAAAGTTTGGTGTTTGAGAAGCTAAAATCTGAGTTCCGTTTATATGTTTGAAGGTTTTTGAGGCAAGGTTTTAGTTGATAAAGCTTGGGTTTCAAAAATCAGAAAGTCCTTGTTTATTTGATCTCACCTTTGTGTTTGTTCATCCCTAGCAGCATTGGAAGCTGGTACTTGTTTTGCTAGTACCTCAGCTCAAACAATCCAGGGCCTAGATGTAGGTCTTGGAGGTTTGCACCTTCTTTCCTTTTCATTTTCTCTTTAAGTTTCTGAATATTTGTGATTTTTGTGGATTTATGCTTGAATCTGTGTTATTGTGGTTATTTATTGTTGATTTGGCTTTGTTTGATGTTATTGAGATGTTACTGATCTGATTTGTGGGTTGAATCTTGATGATCCTTTGAAAATTTGTGAAAATAAGTTTTAAAAGGGTGTTTGGGATTACTGCATAAGTTGGATTTGAGGTTTGTTAAGTGCTTGTGTGTTGTATGCAAGTTTTGGTATCTGTTATTTAGGAGCTTATGTTCATCTGTTTGCAGGTTTTGAGGCTTAGAACACATTGATTCATAGATTTGCTATAAAATCTTCATAACTTGGTAAAATTGGCTAGGATTTTGAGGACACCTAGATGTAAGCATAGGTTAAGGGTAACAAGTGCTAAATCATAGCTAATCACACTAGGGTAGAAGGATTTGAGGCTTGAAATTGGATCTAGTGTCAAGTATATCAGCAAACTGTTTCTCCATATTGTTCTTTGTTCATCAGTAACTTTTTGTGCTTTGATCTTGCTATTTACTTTGATTCAGTGTTTGATTCTTGTTGCTTTGTGTTTATTGTTAGTTTATATAGCTTGTGTATGCATCTGGTTAAGTTTGGTTGGCTTATTTTGCTGAAATCTGCTTATTAAGTGCTTAACTGCTTATTTGCATATCTGGAGCATATCTGTGGACTGTTTGGCTTATTGTTGCTTATTGTGTGGATCATTTTGTGATTTTATTGTTGCTATTGACTCCTTGTGGTTCACTGATCACAAGGGTGCCTTTGTTTCCAATTGAATCAAACCAGAACTCTCAAATAAGCTTGGTCAATTAGTCAAAGCAGTGGGAACTCCTTTCCCCTGCTGGTTGCCACTGCTAGTGCATTTTTGGTGTCAGCTTATCAATAAGCTATATTAGCTTATTTTAACCAGCAACAACTTTGTTTTTGTAATAGGTGCTCATATTTTGACCCATTTGTTCATCCTGGAGCATTTGGGTGGTTGACTTTTAGGTTTGACTAGAAAACCAAGTCCTTTGACTTTTACATAAGTTCATTTGTGCTTATTCTGGCTTATTTCTTGTGCTTATTGGATTTTTGTTGATTGATATTGCTTATTGAGTCCATTTGAAAGCTTTTGCAAGTTGAATCAGCTTCTGAGGTGCATTATTTCTCAAAAACGACTATTTTGTCGTTTTGTGAATTTTTACTTTTCTATTTTCTGGCTTATTGAGTGAGCTTATTGAAAATTTCTTTTGACAGATCTCTTAAGCATCCAAAAAGAGGTTTGTGTGTCAAATTAGAGCTTATGGCATTAGCTTATGGCTTAATGGGCTGAAAAGCCCAATAAGAATAAGCTTTGTGTTCAATAAGCTGTGATAAGCACATTTTTAGCTTTTGGGCCTTTAGAGTTTTGTTCTTAGAATTAAATTTTAAGTCAAATAGGGCTTTTCCAAGTCAATTGGGCCAAGTTTGACTTTTTGGGCCCAAAAGCCCATTTGTGTTGACTGAATTTGGATTTGGCCCATTTGAGGGCCCATTAGGGGTATTTTGGTAATTTCACTTTCATTTTCTGATTATTTATGTTAAAATAAACTAGTTTGCAAGTTTTTAGAATTTTTTATAATTTTTGGATTTTTAATATTATTTTATTATTATTTTATTATTATTTTTAAAATTTCACTTTTTCCAACTTTTTACATTTTTCTTAGGTTAAATACATTAAAATAGGAATTTAGCAACTTTTATAATAATTTTATCACTTTTAGATTAATTTTTATAATTAATTTAAGTTTTAATAGTTTTTAATTCATTTTAAATAGTTTTTATTAGTTTTAAAACTTCTAAAAATAGTTTTTAATCTTTTTAGGTCATTTTAGAGGTTAATCAATTTAAAAATCTTTATTTGGGCTTTTTGATAATTTATTTGATTTTTAGGGCTTTAATTAGCATTTAAAAATTGAATATTTAATTATTTAAAAGGTTTGAAAAAGTTTTGATCATTGGTAAACTCTTAGTTTATTATTTTTGATTTTTGGTAAATTTTTGGTAATTTTTAGAATTTATTTTTATTTTTGTGATTTTTAAGGTTCTACGTTTTAACTTTCTAATAGTGATTTTGTGTTAATTTTTTATTTTTACGACTTCGTCATTTTCTCTTCTAATCCCCTTCTAAACCTAATATTAATCTCAAATCTTGTACATCTTAGTCACACACATATACCTCCTTGGGAAACGAACTTAATCGGGTCATTAACACTTGATTTTTCCTAAAGTCATTTGTTCAATACTTACCGCTTTTACGCCTTTTTCCTAAAAGGTGTATTTTTACCACAATCAGAGGCCTTCCTCATTTGTGTGTTCGGGACTAATTCCCGTTTCATGCATAATAATGACATAGAACTCTCGACACTGTTGAATAGCATTTTCCACGAGCTTCGCAACGGTATATTATATGACCATCACTTTAAATACTTCTAATAATCTCCCCCTAAGGGGTGGTCATATAATATGTGACTTCACTTCTTTGTTGTTGTAGACTTTGAAGCTCGTTGTCTTGAGAGTTCTTTCATCGATCCTTTCATGACTTGTGATCTTTGATCTTTGATCTTTGCCTTGACTTAATCTTGTAACTTTGCCAGCTTGTGTTCTTGTGTCTTTGCCCACATACTCATGTTTTGTGTTGTCATGAAAGCTTGTTAACAATATCCCTTGATCATCAGAGTAGCGGAAGTCTTTGTCTTTAGATGTTCTTGAGCTTTCTTCAATAATCCTGAATATGTGGCCTTGAATTGTGACTCTTGAGATAACGCCACCGTTTTCATTCCACCGGTTTCCCGTTATACAGTACGAATACTGTACCTGTGATCAGGTAAGTTCAAAGAAATTCCTTGACAGGATTTCCAGCTGTGGTAGCCATTCTCAATACTTGAATATATCGAAAGATAATTCAAAGTAAGGAGTGAATCATGCAGTTCCATTCTGCTGATTAAGTCGTCAATTCACTTTCCTGGAACAAGTCTGAATCAATTAAGAATCAAACCATCGTTGCTTTCCAGTTGACACAAGTTTGATTCATATAGAATCACACAAGTTACCTACCGCAGTGCTGTTTGATGATGACACTGGAAGGATTTCCATTCGTCACTGTAAATACTGAAAAGTATTACTCTGAATGTTCTGGCAAGATCATAAAGATATTGCGTCGAGACCTGGAACGAGTTTGAATCAATTAAGAATCAAACCACTGTTGCTTTCCAGTTAACATATGTTTAATTCAAGTGAATCTTACATATGACCTACCGCAGTGCTGTTTGATGTTAACACTGGAAGGGTTTCCATTCATCACTGTGAATACAAAAGAGTATCACTCTGAATGTTCTAGCAATACCACAAGGATAGAGCGTAGGACTCTGTAAATCATCGCTTGTGTTCTAATGATGAACAACAATTGATCTATGGAATAAGTGTCCTAATGAGATTTTTGATGAATCTCGTTGGCTCTAGACTCTATAAGTGCACGTTTATTTGGTGATCGGAGGCTGGAACAGACTGTCACCTATTCAATATCTACTATCTCGGAGTGAGAAAGTTGATAGAAATGAGTTGAACTCCGTGACAATAAAACAAACTTCTTGTGTTGACCCGGTTTCTGCCTAAAGTTGTAAGGAGGGCTTCTTTCTTTACACCCTTTATCTTTACAATTCTCTTTCATTCTTCAACCCCTTCAATGCTTACCAATACGTCATCACTAGCACCTTGTTGTGATTGTTCCAGTGCTAACTTAAGTACTTGGTCGGCATTCAGCTACGTTCACAATCTTTCTCCACCTTTCCTAAGGACTACTATTTCTAGCTATGGAATGTCCTTGGGAAGATTCCTCCGGTTCTAGAAGAATCATTGGACTTAACCTATCCTACCATCCTTATGTCACCACAATCTTCATCGTCGTGAAATAAATGGGTTTTGGGTAAGTATATGTCACCATGAAAATCCATTTTGATGTGCAAATCCGTTTTGCTCCCCCTTAACATATGCCACGATATTCGAAAACATTTCGCACATGTCGGGATGAGCCAGCACATTAAGTCAAACCATTTGTGATAATATCCCATATTAAATCATATTTTCTCCCCCATATTAAAAATATTACCCCAATCGATGTTTTTAATATCAATTGATTTAATGAAGTTTTAACAAAGGTTTTAGGAAGAAAAATGCAAGTCCATTTCATCTTCATGATATCAAATGTATGAGATATGATATCGATTTGTAGCATGATCACATATTCACCATATTAAAAAAGAATTGACAAGGTTGGACCTGATAGATGAGAACATCATATGATAAGATCAAATGGTTCATGTCAGCATATGTTGGTCGCCTCGTCACGTCTGAAGTCATCTCTTGACACCACATGTACGATTGGTATTGTTGTCTTGACACCAACTTGTGAACTTGGCACGGGTTCAGAGCTGCTTTGCTCAGAAGCCATTGCTGTCAGCTCATCAAAATCAACATTCATAGTTTCAAGGATTTTGCGAGAGTTACGGTTGTAGATTCGGAATGCCTTCTTTGCGGGTGCGTAACCAATGAAAATACTAATATCAGCCTTTGGTTGAAGTTTTCCCAAATTGTCACCATCATTGTTTGGATAGCAAAGAGAACCAAATACATGAAGATATGATAAATCTGGTATTTTTCCATGGAGAAGCTCATAAGGTGTTTTACCATGGCGTTTACGAATTAGTGACCGGTTTTGGGTGTACACTGCTGTAGATACTGCTTCTGCCCATAAAAACAATGGAGCCTTTGCGTAAATTAATATCGTTCGAGCAGCTTCCATAAGTGTGCGATTTCGCCTTTCAACGACACCGTTTTGTTGTGGAGTGCGTGCAACGGATGTTTCATGAGATATGCCAACTTCTTCATAATAATCACGCAAAATTTGATTCACAAATTCGGTTCCATTATCTGTACGAATGCGTCGGACAGTAGTGTTGAGACGCACTTGAATCATCTTGAGAAATCTGATGATGAATTTAGGTGCCTCATTTTTTGCTTTAAGAAATTTCACCCATTTAAACCGAGAGTAATCATCGACAATGACAAGGATGTACTTTTTGCCACTAAGACTTTCAACACGCATTGGCCCACAAAGATCCATATGCAACAGATAAAGTTTCTCTTGGTTGGTGTCTTCAGTCTTGGGTTTGTAAGACTTCTTAGTGCTTTTCCCCATTGTACACGCGGAACACAAATGATCCTTGTGAAATGATAGTTTAGGAAGACCACGAACAAGTTCGTTTTTCGCCAAGTGATTAATAGCGTCAAAGTTAAGATGAGATAACCGTCGATGCCATAACCATGACTTAGTCTTCGATGCTTTGGAGAGAAGACATACGGGAGAAGCGACCATCATGTCTTGTAGAGACAAAGTATACAAATTATTCCCTCGAGTACCTTTCGATAAATCAACCCCTTCCAAATTACGAATGAAGCAGGTATGTTCTCGAAAAGCAACTTCTAGGTTTGCATCACAAAATTGTCCCACAGAAAATAAGTTGTGACCAAGACCTTCCACGTAATACACTCTTGAAATTATAACATTACCAATATGATATTCACCATAACCCATTATCTTTGCAATATGATCATTACCAAATCGAACCGTACCAAGAAACTTGCTGACGAAATTTCTGAGCTGAGAGCGATCTCCGGTCATATGCTTGGAGCAACCAGAGTCCAAATACCAGAGAAAAATTTGGACCACCTGTTTTCAATCACAACAGTAGACAATGCATTGGAAACTATTGGTTCCGGAGTGTTAGTAGATACAGAGATGTTATTATCAGAATTGCTAACATTTTTGTTATCCTTAGATTTCCTGCATTTTCTAATGTGAGTTTTAGCATTTACAGGTTTTACTGTTCCAATTTTCTGAGGTTTTGGAGTATTAGCGGGCACTACAGTGGGAGTAGACCTATTTAAAGGGCACTTTGTTCCTACAGTAGTGTTGGTGTTCCTAGTTAAAGGACACGCTTGTGTTTTGGTAGCCTTGGTACTCCTAGTTAAAGGGCACGCTTTCTTCGCTTTAGTGGGAGTGATCCTAGTCAAAGGGCACGTATTTCCTACTATAGTGAAAGTTCTACCGGTGGGGCGCCACATCCAACCAACTTGGGTTAACACTTTCCCAGTCGGTTTCCATTCTAATCCATGTTTCCGGGCATACATCTCATTCACATGGTCAATAAGGCAAGAATCATGACGACTAGAAAACATACATTCATTGCAATTCCAACATTTCAAATTAGAATTCACACTAGGCTTAGAACGCTGCACAACCGCAGAGCCTTTAGGTTTAGCTACATGATTCTTTTTATTCAAAACAGAAATAACATTCCTAGGATGGGCTTCTACTTTCTTCTTCACTTGACTACTAGATGGGGGCAAGATCCTATCATTCTTCTTGTTTCTCTTAAGCTTAGATCTTTGAGCCTTAATAGTGGTGCTTACTCCTGTAGAAGGCAACACGGGAATATTAGAAGCTGGTTTTGATTCCGCCTTATCTTTAGTGACCAAAGTTTGAGATGGTTTAGTCCTAGGGCCCTTGTTAAGTGGTGTGACGGCTATAAGGGTTCTTTTGATTGCACTAGAGGACGATGCTGAGATAGTGGTTGCGTTATCCACAACATTCTTACCTTTTAGAGTACGAAGTGTTTCCTTTAACTCAGCCAAGACCAGATTTTTATCGCAAATTTGTTCCCTCAAATCAGATATTTCCACCGACTTTCGATTCAATTGTTCAATCAATGATTGATTCTGTGCAGTGGTATCAACACATGCGGGCTGTACTGAATCGAAGAGTCGTGTATTTTTCTGTTTTAAGTTATCAACTTTGGACAAAATCTTGGAAACTTGATTGTCTAGATCAAGTCTAAAATTCTCAGCGGCCTCAAGTACGTTCACACAGTTAAGCTCCTTAGATTTCTCTATTTCCATCGGCAAAGAGTTAGCAACTTTGTCACTTGGCTGACGCTGTTTTGATTGTAAATTCAATCGAAAATTCTTTTCAAAATTTGCATCATCGATATTAACACCTTCGAATGACGTTTCAAAGATTTCTTGAATAAATTGTTGCTTGCATTCAAGCGAAATACAATGTGTTTGAATCTCATCAAAATGTTTTAAAAGCGATGAATATGAATCCTGAAGCTTTAAAAATTCAGCGTCAGATTCGTGACAAGTACTATCTACCACAGTATCCACAGATTCAACATTATGCACAATAGAATCATTATCAGCACTTTTATTCACACAGACAGAAACTATATCATGAGACATCACTTGATTCAGAAGCAGATCATTATGGCGTGAAACCCATTCTATTTCAAGTAAACTGTTTTCATAAGCATCTTCCATTTCATTGAAAACACGTCTAACTTCTTCTATTTCCAAAAACAAATCTTGATCAATATTACGAAGACAAGCTTTAACATTGTTTACAAACGGAACAATTTCATCTCGAAACGCAGCTCTAGTGTGCTCAAAGTTCCATTCACCTTCCGTTATGGCCGTGGCCGTCGTACGTTCCAAAATGACCTTGTCAAAATCGGCTAAGTGTTGGTGAACCGTATTTAAGTTAACGGACGCCTTACTTACCGGTGGAATTAACTTCGTTAAATCCTTTTTGACGAGTGTAGGAGACGTACTAGGAAGGTTTTCATTTGACAAACTTTGGGGCACAAGAACTGTTAATTCTGCTAATTCCTTTTGTAAGCGAATGCGTGTCTTTTTCGAAAATTGATCTTTGTTATGTTGATCATAATCAATTGTATGGAATTTTGAAAGCATTTTAGAATGAGCTTCATCCTCAAGTGACTTTGTCTCCTCAGAACTACGAACAAACGGTGCTTCTTTCGATTTGCCAATTATGGTCATATCATAAAGGCCGGGAATATATTCCTGAGCTTGTTTTGCATAACCGGGATTAGGTGGTAAATCTTGAAGACGCTTAAGTTCGAATTCTTTAAATGATTTAGTTATAAGATGAACCTTTTCTGTGGAAGCGTATTGTTTTAAAAGCTGTTGTTCTTTGAATTTAAGAAGTTTGGTAGCATTAATTTCCGATTCAACCTTTTTAGACTCGAGAGTTTCGAAATCCATTTTAAGTTTCTGAAAATCATTGACAACCGACTCTTTTTCTTTTAATTCATTGGAAATATTAGCTTTTAATGATTCTATTTCTTTCAAGTGTTCAATCTTTTCAAAACGAAATTGGTCAAATTCAGAACATGTTATTTTCTCTTCTTGAGGGACCATTTCAAAAGTTTTGATCTTTTCTTTATGCAACGCAAGCTCAGCAGTTAGGGTGGAATTCGTATCTACGGATTGTCTGAGGGCCATATACATTTGATCAATAATATGTTTAGGCACCATGACCAAATCATGTTGAGCATAAGATTCCATACCCGTCGTAGCATTTGGTTGAGGTTCACTCAAATGTGTAGAATTGGGTACCACATCATTTGAGTTACTAGTTCCCGAATGCTGTTCGAGGTTGTCATTTTCATGCCCAACTTGATGTTGGTTATCATCAATATTATTAGATGTGATTGGTACCTCACTGATGACATCAGAACCATAGTGAGAGAGATTAGCAACGAGAGCAGCTTGGGCAGAGTGAATGTCATCACAATCCGAATCGTATACATCAAGACCGTCCGCTTGATAAGCTGCATTAGAAGTAGAAACGACTGCAATGCCTTCAGTATCTGCTGCCCCTGGGTCTGCAAGAAATGCCAACTCCTCTGAATCCAAAATCTTCCCCTTAGACTGAGCATCAACCAAATACATATTCTCACGAAACCATGCATCATCCCTCCTCCTTTTCGGCTGAGTGCATTCCCTAGCCATATGACCTTGTCCTCGGTAATTGTAGCAAGTCACAACCTTCTTAGGACCAATAGGACTCCCATTTCCACTAGCTTGAGAATTCACAGCTTGATTGTTCCCAGTCCTTGTAGGAGGTCCATATGAATTTTGCTTCCCTGAATAGGTTGCACCGTCACTTGACCATCTTGAACAGTGGCTTGTTGTCGAGGATTTGAAGAGGTGCGGAGCTGATTGTTTGTGGGTGGAAATCCTCTAGTTGCAACAAGTTTTGACAAGTAAGCAGTGAGATGGTTTAGTACATCAGCTGGCATATCATTTGGAGTAAAGACCGGTGCTTGGATTGGTGGAAGTTCATTAGAGTAGAAAGCTTGTGCTGGTTGTGCTTCTATTGGAAAATATCCTTGCTGAGGAGTATAGCCCAATGGAGAAGTGTTGGCTTGTGATAGTGATGTCTGATATGGTGGTTGCTGTTGAAAAGATTGTTGATGAACACTTTGTTGATATTCTTGTTGTGGCATCATTGGTGGTTGATAATATGGTTGCTGTGGTTGCTGATAGATGTGTGGTGGTGGCTGCTGCAAGTATGATGGTTGTTGATAAGTATAAGCCATGTTTGGTTGAGAAGCATACATTGCAAGTGGATCATGAACTTGAGGTGTAGACAACCGAGCCTCGATCACATGGCATTCGTGTTGTTGAAGAAAAGCTTGAAGTTGATCCACATTGGTGTTATGCAAGTCCTTAGCCAATTTAACATCTGTCACGTATTTTTTCCATTCTGGAGGAAGAGTGTTCAAATACTTGATGTTCAATTGAAAGGTAGGAATTGCCATGCCATAGATATTGAGCTCATTCAACAATAGGGTAAATCTCAGATAGTAGTCATTGAGAGTCTCCCCTGGCACATAGGCAAACTTATCGAAAGTATCATAAAGCTTACACTCTCGTTCTTGTTTAGTTAACGAGGTGCCTTGCATTAGAACACGAATTCTATCCCATAACTCTTTGGCAACTTTATGTTTGCTGACGAGTTTGTAGACATCTGGAGGAAGGGCTTGGAGAATGATGTTTGTAGCATACTTATCACATTTATCTTGAATCTTCATATCTCCAGTCAACTCACCCGTTGTGCGAGGATGAGTAGTCGTACCTTCCGTCACTGTACCATAATCTAATGGTCCATTGAGCACCGATGCCCAAATTAGATGTCCATTCTCCTTGTTCAACATATAAAGTTCCATTCGGGAAGCCCATTCCTCATACATAGTCTTCACCAACATTGGTGGACGATTATCCGTACCCGAGAGGATGGACTTATCCGTAAGAGATGTGTACTCCATTTCAATAAGTGAAGATTTACAAAGTTGATCGATCAATGAAAGAAAGTAAATGTGTTTGTTGTAGTGTGTTAAAACCGAGAAATAATGTTAAAATCCCCTAAAATATGTCCTCGATAAACCAAAAAATCCAAGTCAAAATTACACACGGTTTGTTAAAAAATTTCAAAAACAGGTTTTTGAAAAAATGTTGTATCGTACTCAGATCGTGGTTGTGATCGTACTCAGATCGCAGTTGTGATAGTACTCAGATCGTGGTTGTGATCGCACTCAGATCGTGGTTGTGATCGTACTCAGATCGTGGTGATGATCGCACTCAGATCGCAGTGATGATCGTACTTTGATCGCAGTGAGGATCGCACTCCCTATGATCGCACTTAGATCGGATTCCCAGATCGTACCCAACGATCGTACCCTGATCGCACACCCTTATCGCAACAAGTGATCGGACTATGGATCGCAACGAGAGATCGTACTGAACAAACTTACCTTGATCGTAGTATGGATCGTAGTGAGCTATCGAAGTCAAGATCGCAACTTGGATCGCACTACCGATCGCAGTTAGATCGTAACACCAGATCGTGACGATGGATCGTAAGTAGAAACCCCCAGGGTTTATGCAATCGCAACTTCAGATCGTACTATGGATTCCTCCTTACCTTGTTTCTCGGATAGTACACGAACACCAACAATTCAAGATTCTAGGCCAAAAAATGAATCAAACAACCAAAAAATTTGTGTTTTTAACCCAAATAACAATACCAAATCACTATAACAAGTAATAGGATGAAGTAAATCAAGATTAACCCATAAAAACACAAAAAAAAAATTGTTCGTATGAAAATGGATCAAAAATGGCGAGAATCAAGAACACAAACACAAGAACTAAACAATCATCCCATGGCTCTTGATACCATTTGTAGGATTGTAAATCTTGCTTATGTTTTTAGAGAGAGAAAGAGATAGAGAGATGGTGAATTTCACACACACTTAGAGAGAGAACCAATGTTTACTATGTGTAAATAATGAAACCACACCCCTCTCCATCAAAGGAGAGGGTTTATATACCCAAGCCTTGTAATGGGCTTGGGTTTACACGTTTGGGCCGGCCTACACAAGTTGTAGGCTAGGCTTGAACTTGTTTGTTAAATAACGAAAGTTAACTAAACTACGAGCTATTACATGGACTATCGTTGGAGTGACCGATCCTTCTTAATACGTAAAACGTATTTCCAACACAATATACTCTTCCTCCTGATTAGACATATTATATAACTCATTAGCATTGAGACGTGGGTGTACCTCAGAGGAACCGTCTGAATCATACACAGGAGCTCTGTCAAGTTGAACTACCGATGTGGATGATTGCTGCGAATTAGCCATCATGATGGAGTCGGGAGTCACCTCTTCTGCCTCATCATATGCTGCTGCAGGTGCCATGAGATCAAACTCTTCAGCTAGAAGTGGAATTCCTGCTTCTACCTTTTGTGCTATAAGAAGCTGAGACTGGAGATGGGCAACATTCCTCTTCTTACTTACTTGTCTATCACGATGCTCAAAACCCGCAGCATCACTATCTTGTTGATAACTCATAGTAGAAGTCGTGTGAAAAACAGGATCTCAATTCGTAGAAAGCGTGAGTTGTAGTGTCAACAAAATCAAACTTTGCCAAAATTTTCCAGCCCGACAAAAAATTCCTTAGTCCGACAAAACGGTAAGCCGAAAAAAATTTGAATCTCTAAGTTTTGAAATCGAGTTAGAAATAGCCAATAACTAGTAGGGAAAAAGTTTGAAAAAATGAAATATTTAATGAAAAATAAAACCTAAAAAATTTGAAATTTGGCCTAAAAATTTGAATTTTGGTCCGAAAATTTGAATTTTTGGTCGAAAATTTTTCCGCATAGCCAAAATTTGAAATTAAAGCTTAAATGGCCTAAAAATGGTCTAGGTAAAATTAAATTTTACTATGGTTTTCCCGCCAAAAAACTCTGTTCCGAGACTAATCTAGATAGTGGCTAAGTCTAAAAATTACTCAAACAGAATTTCCATCGGAATGTTGATCGGAATGATCCATCGGAATGTCCCTCTATCGGAATGTGTAGATCGGAATCCTAGATCGGAATGTGTAGATCGGAATCCTAGATCGGAATGTGCTTCTATCGGAATGTCCTACGATCGGAATGTCCTACTATCGGAATCCTAGATCGCAATGATGACCTGTCGGAATGCTTAGATCGGAATGTTTCGATCGGAAGCTTCAGATCGGAATAACTTCAGATCGGAATATGTTCAAATCGGAAGGTGGCTAAAATCAATTTGGCAGAGTAACGACTCAAAGTTCCTTAAAAGCCGTCGGAATCCCAGATCGCAAAGAACGATCGGAATGTCCAGATCGGAATAAGGTATCGAAATGTTTAGATCCCAAAGTAGAACCTAGAGGTTATTGCGATCTGGCCTAACTCCCTTTGTACTTTCCGATGGTGAAACTTGCAGGAATTTCGGAAAGATGAAAAAACAAGAAATTTCTCAACTTTTGGTCCAAAATACTTGTTTTTAAGCCAAAACCAAGATGCCCAAATCACTACTACACGATTAAGGAAGGTATATGACTTGAAGAACACCAATGAGCTATCCACGAATCCCTTGACGAATGATACCACTTGTAATAACTAATCACACGACTTATAGAATAAGAAATATAGATAAATAAGATCAAGATTAAAACTAAGAATGGAATATTAGATTGGATGAAGAAGAACTAGAAAGATACAAGGTAGATGATTCTAGTGAGAGAAACTAAGGAAAGTTTCTCTCTCTAAAACAAGAAGAAGAGAAAAGATACAATGGGAGACACACACACAAATGAGGATGGTTATGCCTTTTATACTAAGGCTTACATGAATAGGAGGCCTTCCTCATTTGTGTGTTCGGGACTAATTCCAGTTTCATGCATAATAATGACATAGAACTCTCGACACTGTTGAATAGCATTTTCCACGAGCTTCGCAACGGTATATTATATGACCATCACTTTAAATACTTCTAGCAAAGGCCTACAAGTTATTTTGGACGGTTAAAAACTAAAAAGATTATTCACTTGGTCAAACAAAAACACACTTACCACACACTTTTATTTATCTTCGATACACCCAATGTTTTCCTCTCTCTCCGAAAATAAAACAAACGCAGCTTTTTCTCAAGAACAAACCCTAGATAATTAAATTGGGGGTTTCTGATTTATAGCGAGTGTGATACACGCGCTTGTAATTAAATCCCCAATTAAACCAGAGCTTGAAGATGGGTAGAGATGAGTGACGTGGCTACTTTTCTTGCCTATGATTGGCTATAACAGCTCATCATCACAAATCCTCCAATAAAAAGGAGACAACTCAGCATTGAAGAAACACAACTAGCACACTTGGTTGCCAAGCTGGCGATCCGGGTGCTAGTTGGTGTATCCAAAGCCCTTAGAACAACATTGAGAAGAGAGAGAATAAGCAAGATCCCGATTCAAGGGTCAAGATGAATGATTCTGCTCAACAAACTCACCCATGAGGGTTTGGGGTTAGCCTATAAAAACCCCCATTTTATATGTAATTTTTATCCCACTTTTTATTTTAAAGTTATTATTTAGAATTAGTTTTAGGATAAATTTTAATCTCTTTTTCTCGGTTTTGTAATAAATTTTTTATTATTAATAAAAGTTTGTTTGGATTCAAATTATTTCTCTATTTACTTACTGTTAAAATTATTATTGCACTTTTTATTCCTTAATATATTCAGTTATAATAATGTTAATGTTATTTAATTAAGCTAAATTGATAGCTTATATTAAATAACTAAAGTGAAAATTAGGAAAACGTTTTCCCTACTGGAAAAATCCACGTTTAGTATCACTGTTATTGGCTCGTATGGTGATGGTGATGGTGGTTCGAAGATGTTAGACGAATGGTGGTGTTGATTCGGTTTACTAGGTCAGCTCAGCGCTGCACCTCTTCCCAAAGGTTGACTTCATAAAGGTGCAATTCAATTTTATTTTATATGTTATAAATAATTTTAGATTAATCTGTTTAATTTGTGAATTTGTTCCTGAGTATGCTATGTTTGGATATTTGTTAATTGTAGTTTTAGTACTGATTTGATACTAGGTTTTAATTGATTATGATTTGTTAAGTCTACATAATATTTGATGATGAATATGTTGATCTGCGTTTTGTTTTTATGATAAATGAGTTTATTTGTTCATAAAGTGAATCTGCTAAGGTCATATAGGTTTATATTTTCTAGTTGATACAGTTTTCTTTAGTCTGTGGAATCTAAAGAGTTTGAATCTGAGTATTTGAATTGAGTTTACTGATATGAGTTTTAACTAATAAGACTAGGTAGGATTTTGTTTTGTGTTAGCCTATTTAGACATTTTTTTTAGCTGGTGTTTGATTTATTGCTAGTAACTAGTTTCTGTTATAGACTGAGATTTAATTTGAGTAGTGTTTTGAGATGAATTTTGTTTATTGTACTGCATATTTTGCTTGGTTAAATTCTTGTATTGTTTTAATTCACTAGGGGTATTCGACTTGGTTTTTAGTAATAGACTGCTTATTTGAACGTTAATACTTTCTGATATTGCTGTATCATTGAGGCGTTTGTTTTTCTGATTATGATTTGGTGATATCTTTTGTTTTGATTGTTTTAACTATTCTGTTTCAAATCAGTAACCAAACAAATTGTTTGGTACTGATTTTTAGCTGCCTATACCAAAAATATCACAAAATGGTCAATCCTGTGACATTTTAGTTTCACTATCCAAAAATATATCACCAAAAATGCGTCCTTCCTAGGAATCGTACCCGTGACCTCACGGGTAACAACCAAGTGAGTTAACCAACTGAGCTGGGTCACTTTTTGTTAATTAGTTTCGTTTATGGCATTTATATAGTGCTATTAATTGATACTGATTTTTAAATACTTTTATTGTTTTTAAGTCTATTATTTTCAATAAATCTAATTTTGAACATATTAAATAAATTAATAAATAGTATAGATTATAGAGTTAATTTGTCTTTTAAAAATAATTAATAAATAATAAAAAAATGTTTCATTAGTTTTATTAATTTAATTAGTTATAAAAAATTGTTTTTAAAAATTAGATTTTAATTAAATTAGTTTTTAAAATAGTTTCTAAAATAGATTTTGTTTAATTAAAAGATAAAGTAACTTTTAAATAGATTTATATATTTTGAAATATTAAATAGTTTTATATATATATATTAGTTTAATTAGTTTTAATAAAGTTTTTTTTTAAATAGGGTAAAGGTAATTTTTATTAAATAGATTAAGTTTTTAATTAATTTAAAATAGTCTAAATTTTAAATAGTTTAATTGTTTTAAAATTTAAATAATTGTTTTTAGATTAAATGGGAAACGATTCATGCACTTTAGGATTTTAAATTGTAAGAGTAATTTTAGTTTAAAAACCGAAAAACCATTCAAATCAATTGTCCAAATCGAAACAAAACGTCTCAAATTCACTCGATCTTCGTGTACAACGAACTTGGTTCATCATCGTGTTTAATTAAATCCATCTTTGGTAATTTTAATCTATTACTTTTTCCTAAAGGTAATTTTCTAATTTACCCTATAACGTATCTAATTAACATATACATTCCACGACACATCACTTGTCAGGGAGGTTCTTAAGTGAAACTACCTGCCACAAGTACGATATTTTATATCGTATAACGGTCTTCACCGACCGGAGTAAAATGCTACCGAATTAGAATGAAATGTTCAAAGCCATTTCATCAGTGTATATGTTTTGTTGCTAACTGTCTTATGCAGCGTAACAAGAAGGTGGCATGGCGGTGTACTATCCGAAAAGAATTCGTCCTCGCATGCTTATACTTTATGAAATTAACTTCAACAAATTCAAGAAAGCCTAAAAGTCAAGTCTTCCGTTATATCAAACTCTGAAGCTTTCAAGAATTCATAAAAGTATAAGTATGTGTAACATGAAGTCACGAGGAGGCAAACTTCACAAGTGATGAATGCACAAGGTTAAGGCAAGAAAACATGCTCAAGACTAAAGTCAAAGATCTCATCATCATATTCATAAGAACAAGATCGAAGACTCAAGCATAGTATGCTAGGTTTAAGATTTTGTAAAATGGTGTGACCTCCCTTAGGGGGAGATTGTTGGAAATACGTTTTTCCAAGGAAAGTTAATAAATGGATTTTTGCTTAGCATATGTGTAGTCAATCGTTCTCGGTATCAATTCGAATTGATCACGGTTAATGGTGGAATTATTGGTGTTGGTCATAAAAAGGGGGAGCTTGATTATCTATGTCTACAAATAACATAAACATAAAAGCTATTAAAAATAATGAAGAAATCTAACCATGATTGGTGGAAAAAGAAAACTTGAAAATTAACTAGAAACAAAAAGGACTTAAACCCTTCGGAATGCCTACTGTCGGAATCCCGTCGGAATACTGTCGGAATAAACCCGTTGGAATGCTCCGTCGGAACAAAATCGGAATGTATCAAAAGGAATTATGTCGGAATAACTATGAAAGTATCGGAATCTTTGTCGGAAAATCCGTAGGAAAGATGGTCGAAATATCTGATAATCACTACTGTCGGAATACCGATCGAAATGCCTGATAATCGCTACTATCGGAATACCGATCGGAATATCGATCGGAATCTAAAACCCTTTTTCCGATAGAAGGTATCGGAATAACCCGTCGGAATGCAAAACCCTAATCCAATGAAATGATCTGAATAACCCGTCGGAAAAGGGTTTACCTTTTCCGATGGAATGTAAATGTAATAAGCAAAACGAATAAGCTCTCTTTTTTATAAGCACAATCCGACACTTTTCCAAATCAATAATGAAAGAGTTAAATAAGCACGAATAAGAAACTTTCAAAACTCTAAATAAGTAAACTATTTAAAACAAACCTAAAAAAGACGAAACTTTTAAGAAAACTTAAAAGAAAATAAGCTAAATATAAAATAAGCCAAAAAGCATAATAAGCTCAAAGCTCAAATCGTATAAAAACTTAGATATGAACAAAAAGATAAACTTTTTAATCAATCAAACATCAAGATGAAACTAGATGCATGATTATTTCGGATCAAAGGTAAATCAAAATCAAGAAAGGTAGAAAGAGATTAATGATGAAAAGCTTAAACTTGAACTTGTAGATTAATGATTCCAAAATACAAGATTAAATGAAAGCTTGAACTTGAAAGAAAAGATGAAGAAATCTAGAGAGAGAAAGTAGAAACACCTATTTCTCTCTAAAGATATGAAAAACTAGAAAATTAAAAGTGACTAAAAAAACTAACTCACACCCTCCTAATGAAGCATTAGGAGGGTATTTATAGGGGAATGGAGTTGGTAGGATGCTTCCTTCTTTCTTCCTTTTGTCTTCTCGTCTTTAATTAAATTGACGTTTTTGGCTTTGGCTCGGGATTTGTCGATATAGATTGAACTCGTCTTATAAATTTCTTCTTTTATTAGACTTGGTTCTTCGACTTCATTAAACTTCCGTCTTTAGACTTTTTCTTCGATAAATCTTCAGAATAGGCCTTGGATTTCCGTTCTTTTTGCACTTTTGATCTTTTGACTTCGTCTTTTGTCTTTTCTTCGATAAAAGCCCGTGAAGCCCCTGTTTTCTTCCTTTTTCATATTTTTGTCCTAAAACACAATAAAAACACAAACCACGCATAATTCCGACTTTTACT
The DNA here is from genome assembly GCA_025667525.1 of Glebionis coronaria. Lineage (NCBI taxonomy): Eukaryota > Viridiplantae > Streptophyta > Magnoliopsida > Asterales > Asteraceae > Glebionis > Glebionis coronaria. The sequence goes on along the minus strand of CM046875.1, from coordinate 275,480,800 downwards.
ACATAAAATACATGTTTTGGTCTCGTCTTTATTATAATTAAGTGGTAAAAGGATAAGTGTTTTCACACTTATTAAATCCCCTACACTTGACCATTGCAATGTCCTCATGCAATGCATTAATTTCAAAGCATGGTTTACATTTTTCATCATAATTAACCCACTTTGGCCTTTATTAAATACTAATTACTAAGGAAACTAAAAAGATAGAAATATATACAAAATGCTTGAAGGAAGAAAAAGTAAAGAGATCGAAGACTTACAGTAGGGCTTTGGTTATCATGAATGTTTATCACCCTCAAGTTTCACGTTCCCCAAAAGAGATCATTGTTATTATAAGTTAGCAAACTAACACAAACTCATGTGGCCCAATTATTCACTTAGACTCCCTTATTCCTAGGTGTACCTCTTATATTTTATGATTGTCTTGAATGATCACGAGGATGCATTGTTTGACTTATTTCGATAGTTTATTTAGGCCGAAAATAAAGTAGGACGATTTAATCAATAGTTAGCTAAAGGAAAAAATCTTTTAAAACTGCTTCTCGGGACCTCTTGAAGTTCATATCTTGGCATAACTCGCTTCACGATTTGAGACCTTTATCAGACCGATATTTGGCAGCGACTTCATACTTCGAATCTTGAGAGACGTTCTTGAAATTATGGTCTTCTTTTCATAATAGGAATTTCTTCACTTGAAGTTTTTGAGAGATTCTTCATACTCGGACCATGACTTCTTCATTTTTCTCCAATCTTTATTTTGGATTTTGATATACAACGATCCGCCTCCTTTTAGGACTTGGATCTATTTATCCTCATACCTTGTTAGGGCCTTTTTGGATCGACTTATCCATGATCTTTAGGGGAGTATTTGTTTTTCGTCGTGTGTCTCGAACCTTTATATTGATTTTTGATAAATGATTCTTCACATCACTTGGGATCTTTAGCAAAAAAATGTAGCCCTCATGCCTGGTTAGGGCCTTTTCGGACTCGTCAATCTTCGCATCCCGCTTCAATAAGTTATGCCTTGGCTATGAACTCTAATTAATACCGAGCAACTTTTAAACGATCTTGGGCTAGAAGCTAAGTAACTTTTCATATCGTACGACCTTATTTATTGCAATTAAATTTATTAACAAGGATGGGAGAAAAAGCTCATAATCAACTCACATAAATTCATTAAAGAATACCAAACTTATAATTGACTCTATCATCTCTCGTTCTCCATAATTTAAAATCTCAAGGAATGAGACTCGTGGATGCTTAGCCAATTAAATCAAAGTTTTGGGTTTTCAAATCATCTATAGGATCTTGCATCTTCTTAAACTTTTTCAAGTTTAGAATTTTTATTTTAAAGTTCCCTTGATAAACGACTTTCTAGGATCAATTATAGGAACTTGCGAAAAGTTCTTGTTATTAACCCGTAAGAGTTAAGACTTTCGCGTTTTAAAGTTCCCTATATAAAAGCCTAGCAAAACTTAACTTAAACACATTAAGGATACTAGCTAGAGTAAACTTAGATAAGTAAACTCAGGTTGAGTCAAAAGATTCATGACGTTGAAAAATTAAAACCACTTTATTAAAATTTAATTCTAGCAAAGAAAGTAAATAACGATAACAAAGGGAAATACTACTATACTACTAGGCCAAAATAGATTAAAAATTTTGAAAAATGTCGAAAAATCTAATTTTCCGGTTAAAATGAGGACAAATTAATGGAAAAGCCCACTTACTTCGATAGAAGTCCCCCTACACTTGATATAAACATTGTCCTCAATGTTTAAGCATGTGGGAGGAAACTCCCCTACACTTAGGACATTGTGCACGTTGTTTAAATCTTGCTGAGGAAAGGACAACTATAGTGATTTCAATATGAACATATAAGGTATGAAATATTGAATCACGACAGTTTAGGATAGAACCAGGAAGACGGGTACACGGGATCACGGGTCGTCAAATGTCATCAAAAGTGCTCTTTGAAGCTTTAATCCCTACACATCATAAGAAACAAGACAACAAACCCTATGTAGCTCCCCCTACACTTATTCTGAAAACGAGTAAAGGATAGATCATCGGGTTGCCTCCCGAGAAGCGCTTGTTTTTGTTAACCGAGTCACGAGCCTGACTCGACCCAGAACTAATTCAAGGGAAACGTGGTGAGGGATGGAATCATCTCACTAGAGATGTCCTCACCAAAGTACACCTTCACACGCTGGCCATTCACTTTAAAATTAGGCCCATTTGGTTGAGAAAGCTCAATGGTGCCATATGGGAAGACTTTGGCGACGGTGAATGGACCAGACCAACGGCTCTTAAGCTTGCCCGAAAAAAATTTCAACCGAGAGTTAAAGAGTAAAACTTGATCACCTACATGAAACTCTCGGTTCTTAATCCTAGAATCATGAATGAGATTAGTTTTCTCCTTGTAGATCAAAGAATTCGTATAAGCTTCATTCCTCAGTTCATTAAGCTCGTTGAGTTGGATCTTCCTAAGATCACCGGCTTTGTTGATATTGAAATTAGCCCACTTCATGGCCCAACACGCCTTATGCTCCAACTCACTAGGGAGGTGGCATGCCTTCCCATACACAAGACGATATGGAGTACAACAACTAGGTGTCTTATATGCGGTACGGAAAGCCCACAAATCATCATCTAACTTATTGGCCCATGAGGCACGATGCTCTCCCACAGTTTGCTCTACAATTATCTTCAGTCCACGGTTAGAAATCTTGGCTTAACCATTTGTTTGGGGATGATAAGCGGTGGAAAGACGGTGATTGACACTATACTTAGCCATGACTTGAGCAAATTGATCATTGCAAAAATGGGTCCTGCAGTCACTGATGATAGCACGAGGAACACCGAATCGAGCAAAAAGTTGTTTCAAAAAGTTCACAACCACCCTCGCATCGTTCGTAGGGAGAGCCTTTGCTTCAACCCATTTAGATACATAGTCAACGGCTACGAGGATGTACTTTTTCCCTTAGATGATGGAAATGGCCCCATAAAATCGATACCCCATACGTCAAAGATTTCACATTCTTGTATGAAATTTTGAGGCATCTCATCTTTATGTGTGATCTTGCCTTGTCTTTGGCAAGCATCACAATGTTTAACCATTTCATGAGCGTCATGATAAATGGTGGGCCAATAAAATCCAGAGTCAAAAACTTTCTTCGCGGTGTAATTAGGATCAAAGTGACCACCAGTGGGTCCTTTATGGCAAGCTTCTAGGATTAATAAAGTTGCCGGCCCATCAACACACCGACGAAGGACAAGATCCACCCATTGGTTTGAAAAGGTAAGGGTCGTCCCAAAAATAGTGCTTAATGTCTTTAAAGAACTTTTTCTTTTGTTGGGACGTTAACCCTTCCATGAGAATTCACCCGCCAAATAGTTTGCAATGTCTGGAAACCATGGGCTTTCATCAAGATTGGAGTTAATAGACATCAAGGCCTCCAGGGAAAAAGAGTCATTAATCTCTTGATTTGGGAGCTCCACTTGATAAGGATCCTCGAGTCTACTAAGATGATCCGCGGCTAGGTTTTCTGCTCCCTTTTTATTACGAATTTCAATTTTAAATTCTTGTAGGAGCAAAACCCAACGAAGAAGTCTTGGCTTGGAATCTTGTTTAGTTAACAAGTACTTCAACGCGGAATGATCGGTATACACAATGGTGGTGGAAAGGAGAAGATAGGGACAAAATTTTTCAAAAGCATACACTACAGCTAAAAGCTCTTTTTTCAGTAGTGGTATAATGTAATTGAGCCCCCGTCATTGTCTTGCTAGCATAATGGATTGGTTGGAAGTGTTTGTTCACTCTTTGTCCCAAAACCGCTCCAATAGCAAAGTCGCTAGCATCACACATCAAATTAAAAGGTAACTCCCAATTAGGGGTAACCAAGACCGGTGCCTTAGTTAGTTTATCCTTAAGAAGATTGAAAGATTCAATACACTCTTTAGAAAAGATAAAAGGAGTATCTTTTTCCAAGAGTTGGGTCATCGGGCGAGCGATTTTAGAAAAGTCTTGAATGAATCGATGATAGAAGCCCGCATGACAAAGAAAAATTCTCACACCCTTCACGGTTGAAGGTGGAGGTAATTTAGCAATCACATCTACTTTAGCGTGGTCAACTTCAATACCGGCTTTGGAAATTTTATGACCAAGAACAATACCTTCTTTTACCAAGAAATGGCATTTTTCCCAATTAAGAAGAGACGAGTGTCTTCACACCGTTTAAGCATACATTCTAAATTGGCAAGGCAAGTAGAGAAAGAAACTGTTAGAAGTATTTAAAGTGATGGTCATATAATATACCGTTGCGAATCTCGTGGAAAATGCTACTTAACGGTGTTGAGAACTCTAGCATAATGTTATGTATGTAACGGGAATTAGTCCCGAACTCACAAATGAGGAAGGCCTTCCATACATTAGACGTGTAGTATAAAAGGCCCAAGGAACCTCATTTGTGGTGTGTGTCTTCCATTTTCATAGATTGTAGAGAGAGAAACATATATGTTTCTCTCACTAGGAATTCACAACCATCTTTGTTTTTCTCTTTTTCTTCATCTAATCTAATCTTTCTTTTTGGTTTAATCTTTATCTTCATTTCTATATCCTATATAGTCGTGTGTATCATTCCTACAAGTGGTATCATTCGCCAAGGGATTCGTGGATTGCTCTTTGGTGTTGTCCGTGTCTTTTCTTGACATCCGTGTCTTTTTGATCAAATTTTTTCGTGGTTTAGTGTTCTAAGTGATTCGTATACCCTCATCATAGTAGTATTCGTGATTTGGGTATTTTGCTTTGGGTTAAAACACAAATCTTTTGGCTCAAAGTTGCGAATTTCTTAGGCTCAAACTTGCGAAATTGATCTTCCCTTTGCGACATACTTCATCGGAATTGCACAGGTAAGTAGAGTTTGATCGCAATAACCCTAGGGTTTTACTTTGAGATCACCAGGTATTGCGATACCCTTATTCCGACGTATATTGCGATCGCTCATTGCGATCGTGAATTGCGACGGCATTAAGGCTTATTGAAACGTCACTCTGCCAAAATTTCATTTGCCTTATTGCGATTGCCCTCATATTCCGATAGTATATTTCGACGGTTATTCCGACAGGGCATTCCGACAGAGTATTCCGACAGGGTATTCTGACAGGTATTCAGACATGTATTCCGACAGACATTTCGACAGGGTATTCCGATATCATTCCGATAGATCACTCCGATCCACATTCTGATAGAATTTTCCGATGGGCATTCCGATGGAAATTTTGTTTGAGTAATTTTTAGACTTAGTCACCATCTAGACTAGTCCCGACACATAGCTTACACGAATATTAAAAAAAATAAAAAAAAAGAGTTAAAATTTTTTAGGTCAAGTAAAATCAAATTTTTTCCCTACTAGTTTTTGTCTATTTCTAACTCAATTTCAAAATTTGGCGATACAAATATTTTCAGCTTACCGTTTTGTCGGACTGAGGAATTTATTGTCGGACTGGAAAAAAATAAAGGATCAGAAGTTTCGGAATTTCAACAACAACACACGCTTTCTTCGAATTGAGATCCTGTTTTTCACATGACTTCTACGATGACGTCTCAACAAGATATTTATGTTGCGGGTATTAAGAATCGTCCACCGATGCTTACCAAGGAGAACTACACTACATGGGCTAGTCATCTCCTTCGTTATGCAAAATGTAAACCTTTGGAAAATTTGATTGTTAACTCGATTCAAAAGGGTCTGTATGTTAGAAAAACAATTATTGTGCCTGGGGACCCTACGAATGCTAACCCAGTGGCTGACTCTAGTCATGAGCAAACGGATGAAGAATTAACTGAAGTTGAATCCAAGCAACTCGACGCTGATGATCAAGCAATTCAAGTCATTCTTATGGGACTTCCTGAAGATGTTTATGCTGCTGTCGATAGTTGTGAAACCACACACGAGATGTGGCTTAGGATTCAGAAAATGATGAAGGGCAGTGAAATCGGTTTACAAGAAAAGGAAACTAAGTTGCTTCGTGAATGGGAGAAATTTACGTCTACTAAAGGGGAACAAATTGAACCTTATTATCATCGGTTCTCAACCCTCATGAATCATCTTAGAAGAAACAAACATGAACCTGCACAAATTGCTGCCAACATCAAATTTCTTGATAATCTTCCTTCTGAATGGTCACGATATGTCACTCTTGTCAATCAAACCAAGGATCTTCATGCCGTGGACTACACTCAAGTATATGATTATTTGAAGATGAAGCTAACGAAGTTAGGGCTGAAAGACGTGCCAAGACACAAGACCCATTGGCTTTTATGGAAAACTCTCCATCATCTATGTCATATCCCATGGTACCCTACCATCAACCCTCTTCAAGTAACTTCATGCCACAACAACAACAATAACTCACCTATTATGGATATCAACCTCCTGCTGCTGTGAACTACTTACAACAACCTATTGCCTGTTTTGATGACATCACCGATCCTACTCATGCGATTAATACTGGTCTTGCTCTTCTCGCGAAGGCATTCAAATTTACCATTAACCCCACCAACAACAATCAGAGAATATCCTTGAACACTAGAAATAGGCAGATTGCTCAACCTTTCATGAATGCGAATCAAGATCGCCAATTGGTAGCTGCTGGGAACACGGGGACACAATATGGTCAGAATGTTGGGAATGTAGGAAATCATTATGGACAAATCCGTGGTCAGAATCCGAATGTTCCAAATGCGGGTAATCAGAATGGGTTAATAGTTGTGCCAGCGATTGGTAATCAGATGGGAAATATTGTGGCTGCAAGAGCGGAGAATACTGGTACGGGAAGTGGAAACATCAATCGTCAGGTTCAGTGCTACAACTGCAGGGGATTTGGTCATTATGCTCGAGATTGCACAGCCAAAAAGAAGAGGGATGCTGCTTATGTTCAGACTCAGCTTCTCATAGCATAAAAAGAAGAGGTAGGGATTCCACTTCAAGCTGAGGAATTTGATCTTATGGCTTCTGCTGCAGAATATGACGAGGAATAAGAGGTGAATTCCAACTACATCTTGATGGAAAACTTACAACAAGCATCTACCTCAGGAATGCATGTTGACAGAGCTCCCGTTTATGATTCAAACGGTCCCTCTGAGGTACATCCACGGTTTGATGATAATGATATATATAGTACGTCTAATCAGGAGGAGGAGTATACTGAGATGCTTGATCCCTTCATTGAGACACACGGGGATCAAACGAATAATACTAATATTAGTTTGAATGAGCCTAGTGTGGACCTTAGTGTGGATCAAGTTCCCCATCATACAAACCTTCCTGATGCGGCACATGCATATTATAAATCTCTATTTGATAAGCTTGCTAAGGATGTTGACCATGCTACGGTGGTTAATAATAAGTTTAGAGAAACTAATGCCAAATTGACCACTGAGCTTGCAGGATATAAGGAACGGGAGAAAAGTTTTGAAATTCATCAGGCTAAAATTAAAGAACTTGAACAAGCTCATGCTACATCAGTTTATCAAGAAAAATGCACAACTAAGAAATTAAATGCCTTACACTTAAGTAGTGCTAAAAAGATAAGCGAATTGAATGATGAAATGACCTCTCTTAATAAACAGCTGTCAACTGAAAAATCTACTATTTTGGATTTAAAAGAAGAACGAAAGAAGCTAAAACATGATTTCAAAATTCCAGAAGATGGGCTTCTTGAGGATTTTTGCAAAGCTCAGGATAGGACTAGAGAATTAGACAACCTCTTAGTAAAACGTGGCCAAACTATGTAGACAATAAATATGCTCGCACCAAAAGTGAATGAGATAAATTATACTCGATACAAATTGGCTTTTGGTTGTCCTCTTCCCCCTAACCCTGGATATCTTAAGAAAGTTTAGGCCACTAATGAAACCTTATATAACGGTAGTGTGCTCTTATATGATGAGCATGATCCTCCTAGTGTGCATGATTCCAAGGAAACTACTGATCTTGCAGTAGAGACTCGTTTAAGAATGAAAAAGCTTGATAGAGAAGTGACACCCGTTTATTATCCGAAAGTTAATCCTCTAACTATTTTTGTTCGGTCTAAAACGAGTACTGAAAGGCTTTTGCTCCCAAGTGAGGAATTGTCTAATGACCCTCCTAAACCGAGTATCACACGTCAATTTTTAAACGAGCTTAAAGATAACTTTGTCATCCTTAAACATGTTGTTAATTCCAAAATCACTGGAGGAAATTTTACATCACCTGTTCAGATTGAGTTTCAGAAAATTCTTCAAAACAAAATTAATCCGATTATTAATCAAGTTGATGCTCGGTTAGGAAATTTGGAAAACGCTTTTCTAAAAGAATTAGCCAACTTTGTTGAAGACTTAAAATCTTTGACGAATGAAGCTGATGAATCTCTTGATAAAATCAAAGTTTTGGAAAACGATCTAGAACGCCTCTCTAAAGCACGTGATTGTATTAATAGTAGCCCTGTGCTGTTAGGTACCTCTATGTCGCAAAGTGAAAACCTCCAAACTGAGCTTGATCTTATGAAAGAGAAAATGGAATCTTATGTCATTAAAAAGGATAAAGAATTCACCGATCTTTGGAATAAATTTGTCAAAAAATGTGATGAGTGCAAATATGATAAGATTTCTTACGAAAAAGCCTACAATCAAATGCAACAAACTATCACATGGTTGCAGTCTTAGTTAGGAGGGGTTAAGGAAAATAATTTGACCTCTTCAGGGTTAGAGAATGTTAGTGATGGAAATGTTCAGAAGCTGAAGGCTAAAATTACAGATTTAGAATCTGTTGTTGTTTCATATAAGCGTGCTTTTGAACAAAGTAAGTCTGTCTATCAGAAACTTATTGATACAATCTGTAAGAACTGTAAGTTAAAAGCCTTATTAAAAGATACGACTTCTGCGCATAGTACGATTCAGACACCAGCAACCTCGGGACCCACTCGTATTGCTGTGACACCTTTTCCCAAGAAAGCTGCTGTGATTGCCTCGTGAATGTTTCGTGTTAGTCCCCTCTCTCAACCTAGGGTCGATACCTCTGTGCCTAGAAAACAACGTAAAGCAAGCGTTAGGATAAAACCGACCACTATCTCTCAACCACAAGTCATTGATTTAAAAAGTGCTAATTCTAATAGACATGTGTCTTCTTCTACAGGAATAAACAACTACACTAAGAGCAGAAGGCCACGGCCTACAAGCAATACAAGGAATGATAGGGTCCCTTTTGCTTCTAGAAGTAGTCGCCCCAAGATCAATAATATGGATGTAGAAGAACACCCTAGGAATTTACTGCTTTTTAATCATAATCAGAATCTTAATTCATCTGAATGTAATGACTTTAAGCTTGCTATTCGGAATGAAAAATCTGAAGTTATTTGTGCTAAATGTAATAAATTTTTCTTTACTTTTAGTCATGATGCTTGTGGTTTGACTATGAATGGGTTGAATTATGGTGGTTACACTCGAATTGACAAGCTGTCAATCAGTGAAAGACATAGCACTCCTAAGGCTAAGGTGTATGTTCCTAAAATTATGCACGTAGGAACCACAGAAAGTCTTGCTAAGCCTAGTATCCCTAGATTTACCTCTAAACGGTTGCCTACTGGTAGAAATTTTGATTGTAGTGGCAAAATTATCGACACTAGTAGATCTCATACTAATAGTGAAACGTCGGAATGTGATACGGCTTAATTATCATCTAACCCTACAGGAACCTATTTCATCGGTTGCCAAAATATTTTCTTCTCTTATCATTGGCAGGCTGTTGAAATTTGTCTCTAGTGCATGGACTCGGGCTGTTCTAAACATATGACTGGGAATCGAAGCCTTCTCAAGAAATTTGTATGGCGTTTCATGGGAACTGTTCGATTTTGAAATGATCATGTTGCGGCAATTCTAGGCTACGGTGATCTTCATTGGGGAAATATAATCATCACCAGAGTCTCTTTTGTTGATGGCTTGGGACATAATGTGTTCTCGGTTGGGCAATTTTGTGACTCGGACTTGGAGGTTGCTTTCAGAAGTAATACATGTGATGACGTATAGTCCCCAGTCGGGTCGTGAACCCGGCCCACGGGTACTACCCGTATCCGGCCATCACGAATGGGTGGGAATAATGTTATTTGAGCTTATGGGCTTAGATGAACAGTAACCGCACACACGTGTGCGGCCCACGGCCCGGCATGGCCGGTACAGGGTTAGACAGAATCATACTCCTACTATGAGTAGGATTTATCCCAAAGGAGAGGATATTCACTCACTATAATTAGAAGATAACAATCAATCTAATTCTGGTATTTATCCTTTCCTTAGGGCCGAAGCATCAGTGACAGCCCGTTAGGGTTTCACCGCCTATATAAGGAACCCCCAAGGGTTCCACAAAGGTATTACGTTCTACACACTTACATCTCATCCGATTCTTATAACCCTAACCGATTACTTACTCTCACGCCGGAGTCTAATCGTGGAATACATTTCCACGGTAAGCCTAAGGCGTGTTGTTTTAGTGTGCAGGATCCCAACCAGATAATTCACTTGGTGCAGGAGCCGGAGTCCAGCCAACCCGAGTTAAGCCTAATTCGGGTCTAGCAAGGATCACCCAAGTTTTGTATCAACAAGTTGGCGCCATCCATGGGACCATTACACTAAGCTAGAGAAAATCTCATCTCGATCTCTCAATGACAAAGGGACATCCGCAAGGAAACCCCAGGAACACAAATCCTAGGAACCGGAAGTCCCTAGGGGACGGGATACTCATTCCAAACTGATCCCCTAGTAACCAAACAGGCGGACCGAATAACCGAAGTGGTCTTCAGTCCATGGGTATGACAAGCACGTCCGCTGTCACCCCACCACCTACTGCGACCCTAGATAACCCTGATCCAGGGAGTGCGCCCAACCCCCTAACAAGGAGCCGCGCAGACCATCGACTGAGGAAGAAGTGGAGGTCGAACCATTTAGTGAGGAAGATCTCACTCGAGTTCTCACACAGAACTTCGAGAGGATCGTCCCAGGAATTGCATCCAGGTTGAACCTAGGGAGGGACCTCCAATCTAGGCTCAACTTTTGCAGTGTCAGACCAAGCACCTCTCCTCAAATTCAGAGGAAGCGAAGGGCACGACCCCAGGAGCGAAACCTCTTTGAGGAGACTCCCCAACCTAGGAATGTGTTCGAACGCATAAGGGATCGTCTTATGCAGGAACTACTACAATCCCGTGAGGAGGGAGAGAGGTCTGACGGTTCACCCGAACGATCAGATCTGGAGCTAACTAGAACTAATCGTCGCACAAGCGTGTGGGACAGGATGAATACTGGGAAGAAGGCTCCTAGCTCTTCTCACAAGAGTGGTCCTCACCCAAAGGATGGGGCACCGCCCCCTTGTCCTGGTCCATCAGGAGAGGATTCGGATGACCATCCACCTAAGCGTCGCCGACCTAGGCGTACTCCTCCACCGCCACCAGACAATGAAGAGTACTATGGCGGCCCCTGTTATCGAGAGGCGGAAGCATAAGATCTTTCCCGCCCATGGTGTGACCCTAGTCTCACCCATCCATGGGTTGATCCCAGGGAAGATCCTTTTACTCTCCGCATACGGAACTACTCCGAGGATACAAAGCGTCGCATGCCGGCATGTGTCAAGACTTATGATGGGACTGGTGATCCGGATGATCACCTAAAGATATTTGACACGCAGGCGAAAATTGAGCGATGGCCCATGCCTATATGGTGCCAAATGTTCAATTCAACCTTGATCGTCAATGCTCGTGATTGGTTTGAGGGACTTCCTCCACGAAGCATTGATAGCTTCACTGAACTACGTACTGCGTTCAAGAACAATTATACTCAGCGAAAGAAGTATAATAGGGACCCGGTCTCATTGGCAACCGTCAAGCAACGGCCGGGGGAATCTATGAAGGCCTTCACCGAACGCTTCAATGACGAGTGCACGCGCACAAAGACAATGCCGGAACTTCTGAAAATTTCCGATTATATGCACACTATAACAGACAGGGAGTTAATCAGACGTCTCAATGACAAGCGACAGGAGAGGTATGACGACCTTATGGAAAGGGTCAGAAACTTCATAGAGGGGGAAACCGCGGTAGACGCGGCTTACCCTTTAAAAGGAAACATATACCGATCGAACGACCAGTCCAGGACACAGTCGGGCGGTCAAAACAACCAGAGTAGTGGGAGGAGCTCAGACTACAAGAGTCAAAACAAAGGACGGCGGTCGGAGGACAAATTTACCCCTCTAAAGATGTCCTACCGGGAGATCTTGCTAACAGAAGGGGCCAACTTCCCGAGACCTCCCCCAATGACGACTCCGCTAGACCGTCGTTAAGGAAATCGCTTTTGCGAATTCCACAACGACAAGGGCCACGGCACGGAGGAATGTATCCAGCTCAAGAAGCACACTGAGTCACTGATCAAGTCAGGCAAACTCAAGCATTTGGTCAAGGATTGGAAGGATGGAAAGGACTACAAGAAGTATGACAAGAAGGATGCCCAAAAGGACAAACCTTCGACTATATACATGATCTAATCCAGGCAGCGTCGCACAAGGCAGAAAGTTAGCCAAAACATTTCACGCGGCAGAGAAATTTCATTCCCTCCCATCACGGCAAGTGATGTAGCCGATGCACCTCTCACGATTGAGATAAGCATTGGAACACACAATGTCCGTCGTATGTATGTGGATGGAGGGTCATCAGCAGAAGTACTATACGAACACTGTTTCGTACAGTTACGACCAGAAATAAGAAGCCAATTAGTACCGGCCACGTCGCCACTCATTGGCTTTAGTGGAGACACCATCTGGCCAATAGGACAGCTGCGTCTGCTGGTAACCATTGGGAATGAAGAGCATTCCACCACGGCGTGGATGAACTTTATGGTGATACGCTCACACTCTCCATACAATGGGATCATAGGCAGGCCAGGTATCTTGGCCATACGGGCTGTACCCTCCACAGCTCACGGAATGATTAAATTCCCTGTGGAAGGAGGAATTGTCGCTATCTATAATGCAATCATACCACCATCCGAGTGTCATGCCGTGACAACACCAGTTCCACCTGTTCCCCCCAAGGTTGAATCACTACCTCCCAATTGGAAGGTGGCAATCCATCCTGATTATCTGGAACAAGAGGTATCCATAGGGGGAACACTCTCGGATAACGGAAAGAGGGCCATGTGCTCTCTCCTAAAAGCAAACTTAGATGTGTTCGCATGGGAGCCCAAGCACATGACCGGCGTTCCTCGTGCGATAGCAGAACATAAGCTCCAAATCCGCCAGGGATATCCTCCCGTTAAGCAAAAGAAGCGCGGTTAGGCACCAGAATGCAGCCAAGTAATATTGGATGAAGTACAGAAATTGGTGGATGCAGGTATCATGCGCGAGGTATACTACCACGAGTGGTTATCCAACCCGGTCATGGTCAAAAAGCATGATGGGAGCTGGCGCATGTGCGTGGACTTCACGGACCTGAACAAAGCCTGTCCGCAGGACAGCTATCTGTTACCGGAGATTGATTGGAAGGTGGAATCCCTGTGTGGATATCCCTTTAAGTGCTTCTTAGATGCATACAAAGGATACCACCAGATCCAGATGGCGGAAGAGGACGCAGAGAAAACGGGTTCAATATTAGTCAAGGCGTATACTATTATACAAAAATGCCATTCGGACTCAAGAACGCCGGGGCAACATAGCAGCGGCTTGTTGACAAAGCCTTCGACTCACAGATAGGCTGCAACCTGGAGGTCTATGTTGATGATTTATTCATAAAAAGTCATACGAATGATGCACTTCTCCGAGACGTCCAAGAGACGTTTGACACATTGAAGAGGATTAATATGAAACTAAATCCAAAGAAATGCACGTTTGGGGCAACTGAAGGAATTTTCCTTGGATATATGATTGATCCAAATGGCATCAAGCCTTGCCCGGAAAAGACGGACGCGGTAATACAGTTACCATCTCCTTAGACATGGAAAGAGGTGCAATCCTTAAATGGGAAGTTGGCCGGGCTAAACAGGTTCTTATCGAAGTCTGCGGATAAGTCACTCCCCCTGTTCAAAACACTCAAGAAGTGCATCAAGAAGGGAGACTTCCGGTGGACAAAGGAAGCGGAGGAAGCTTTTGGTCAGCTCAAGCAGCACCTCGCATCTCTCCCCATGCTAGTGGCCCCCCGACCCAAGAAGGAGCTCATCATGTATCTGTCAGCCACACATGGAGCAATAAGTGCGGTACTCATGACGGATAGGGATACAGTCCAAACTCTGGTATACTTTATAAGAAGAACACTATAAGGGCCGGAGTTGAATTATTCTTCCATGGAAAAATTGGTTTTGGCATTAGTGTTTGCTACGAAACGGTTACGTCGGTACTTTCAGGCGCATCCAATTGTGGTTATTACTGATCAACCAATAAAACAAGTCATCTCCAGACGAGATGTGGCCGGTAGGCTACAGAAGTTGAGCATTCTATTGGGAGAGCATAACATATCTTATAGACCAAGGAAGGCTGTTAAAGGCCAAATCTTGGCAGATTTCTTGATAGAAAAGCCGGATAAGGAAGGACCAGTCGTACAATGAGAGGAAACTCCAGCATAAGCATGGGTATTATTTACGGACGGATGTTCGTGCACGGATGGATCAGGAGCTGATCTCATCCTTACGAATCCGGAAGGAATGGAGTTTACATACGCCCTGCGCTTTGAGTTCACGGCCACCAATAATGAGGCAGAATATGAAGCGTTGATTGCGGGTTTAAAAATCGCCGCTAGAATGGGAGTCCGCAACCTTGAGGCCTACGTAGACTCACGGCTTTTCGCGAACCACATTCTAGGGGGGTACATAGCCAAGGAGGATAACATGGTTCGATATTTTGAGAAAGTCAAGTCACTCATTGCGGCTTTCAGCAAGTTTTCTATCAAGCAGGTACCAAGAGGTGAAAACAAGAAGGTGGATGCTCTTAGCAAGATCGCGTCTACAAGTTTCGCCCACTTATCCAAGCAAGTCTTGGTGGAAATACTAAAGGAAAATTCTATAACAGAAGGGGAAGTCGCAGCTATAGTTGAGGAAGATGGACCTACATGGATGACCCCGATCATCCACTATTTGACTAACGAAACCCTTCTAGACGAGGAAAAGGCGGCACGGCGTATCAGAAGGAAGTCGCAGCACTTCGAGCTTCGAGAAGGTATTCTTTACAAGTGTTCTTTCTTATAGCTGTTGTTGCGGTGTATTGGGCCACGCCAGGCTACTTATGTGATCAGTGAGATACATGAAGGGTTATGCGGCATGCACGCGGGTCCCCGATCCATAGTAGCTCGAGCTCTACGCATAGGTTATTTTTGGCCTACTATGCATAGGGATGCACGTGACATGATTCGCAAATGCAGTGATTGCCAAGTGCACAGACTAGTACCACGACATCCGCAGCAGGAACTTACACCCATTACATCCCCATGGCCATTCTGTAAGTGGGGGATTGATATTGCAGGACCTTTCCCAGTAGCTGCGGGGGGAGTTAAGTTCTTGATTGTCATAATGGACTACTTTACACGTTGGATAGAGGCCAAGGCAGTCAAATCCATCACAGGCAAACAAGTTAAAAAGTTTGTTTGGGAGAACATCGTGTGCTGTTTTGGCCTACCAGGAGAAATCATCTCGAACAACGGGAAGCAGTTCGCGGATAATCTATTCAAGGACTGGTGCGCAGCATTCAATATCAAACGGCGCTTCGCATATGTTAAACATCCGCAGACAAATGGTCTTGTGGAAAGAGCAAATAGAAGCTTGGGTGAAGGCATCAAGGCACGCCTGGATGAACGAAGTGCCAAATGGGTGGATGAACTGCCACATGTTCTATGGGCACATAGGACTATGATCAAAACAGCCAACGGGGACACTCCATTCGCATTGGCCTACGGCACTGAAGCTGTTATACCAGCAGAAATAGGAATGCCTACCATCCGCACAGCGGAGGTTAATGTCGTCACAAACGACGAGCAGCTCCGGATCAATCTAGATTTGTTGGAGGAAAAAAGAGAGATAGCGGCTATCAATGAGCCAAGTCCAAGGCACATATGAATGCTTATTATGACGCCAAGGTTAAAGGTGTTTCTTTTCGACCGGGAGATTATGTTTATCGTGCCAACGAGGCGAGTTGAGCGAAGAATACAGGAAAGTTGGGCCCTAAGTGGTAAGGACTGTATGAGGTTACGGAAGCCTTAGGACAGGGCGCGTACAAGTTACGTGACATGGATGGCCGCGACCTGGAACGCACATGGAATATCTGCAATCTTAAAAGGTGCTATCTTTGAAAGCTACGGCTTCCGCATGGACACTTCGCTATATCTAGCTTCAATGAAGATCCATGTGTTCTCTTTGTTTTGTTTTTATGCTTTCTAGGTTTTTTTCGTTTTTAGGATTTCCCATTCTTGTTCAAACAAAAAATGTAAATGTTCTAATACAATGTCGTGGTGCCTAGCTAGCTCCACGACTCGTTCTTGTGCAAATTATTGTTTTCTTTATTAGATTTTCTTATTGTTGTATAGATTTAGTTGCTGTTACTACAATGTGCTATATCTTATTCATATGCATTCATTCAATACCGTACATGTACAATGCGCCTCCAGGCGGGGTAAGAGGATTAAGAGAACCTAATAATTCAACTTGTCGCATAAGAGGGATGCAACCCCAGTGACGCGGATCATGTATCCTTACTAGACACCTTACTCACAAGACGTTGTGATAAGTTTCCATATGCCGCGCTCACGCAGTGCTTTGCATGGTAAAGACACACGCCGCACGTCTAGTAAAATATAGACTTGATTGTATTTTTTGAGTAAGACGTGACATGTCATGCAGTACAGGTATATGATATCTAAAAAAAATATACACAAGTTTCAAATTCAAAACACCAAAATAGCCGTGGTCATCACGGACTCGCTTGCATAAATATGACAAGTTATTAAAACATCAATTTTAGTCGTATACATACACGGACGAATAAAATAATACAAATGTTTACAATGTAGATTACAAAGGAGGTAGGAACTCCCCTATATCCTTCTTTCCTTCTTCAATGAAGGTGTGTAGGGCCTCCCCGTGAGCATTCTTCCCATCTTGTGTCCTGATCATGTTCGCATCTAACGCCTTGGCCAGCAGCTTTTCACCTTTCATCACCTTCGACATAGGGTCGTAGGTGGGCAAAGGCAGTTGGATGGGATTAGCAGTGAGCTTGGACATTATTAACTCATTAGGAGCATCCTTTAGCGCTTCTAGCTCGTCCAGGAGGGGGTGTTGGATTTCAGCAAGAGCGGACATTGATGCGGTCATCTTGTCTGCGGCTAGAGGGTTGTGGTAGGCATGCTGGGTGATATCTTCCTTCATGCCTATAAGCTCCGCGGCTTTGACCAGCCCCTCGTGCCTACCACGGTTTATACCGTCTGATACAACGTCAGCAAAGGCCTGCAACAGGTAAGGATCTTCTGTCACTTTGCTCACGGCAAGCCGCATTCCCTAGCCAACCATCCATCTACGCCCAGCTATGGCTGTGAGCAAAGGAGGACATATCATTTAAGAACAGTCTGTGGCCATCTGGCTTAGTTCGCCCTCAGCTGCTGCAGCTTGCTCGTCCAAGGTAGTCCGCGCCTGGTTTAGCTCATTCTTCAGCGCGTCGCGCTCCTGATCAATAGTGAAGGCTTGTATGGTTACGGCTTTATTAGAAGCTTCGACTGCGGATACCTATATATGACACTTGGAGTTATTACAAAGACAATGTGGTTTTTTGTGTGCACAAATAAGCTTTAATATGAGAGCATACCTTCTCGTTGGATGAAGCTAAAAGGGTCTCCAGCTCGGCAATACGTTCTTCACGAGCGTTGGCGTGATGGGCTTTCTCCTTTACGGTTGACTCGGCCACGACCAATGCTGCCTGCAAGGATGTGATGGTTTTCTCGTGCTTACCCACCAGTGCTTCATGGCGAGCTATCTTTTTGTCAGCACGGCTCACGTTAGCCAAGGCCTTGATCAGACGGCGTCTCAGGGCCGCACCAACCGTCACCCGATGTGCGGAGGACACATCAAACTGCTCCAACAATGTCTCATGCTCCAGTTCGTCTAAATCTTGCGCCAGTGCTGGAGGAGTGATGTGTTCAATGAATTCAGAGCACTTGGATTTCGCTTCCAACCTTGTTAAGCTAGATAAATTCCATGCTAGGCGTAGGCTGGTGTCGGGTCCCTCAGGATGTGGGTCCTAAGCATGGGTCACCAGAGGGGATGGAGGTCTCATTGATGTCACGGGAGAGGGTTCCCTTTCCACCTCCTTCTCTTGGGCCACGGTCGACAGATCCGCCCTGTTATTAACACACATTAGTTTTGTTTATGGATTTATATCCTTTGAGTATTATAAAAAAAGGTACTTACGTAGTGCCAGTCATGGGTTCCGTGTTGGTAGGAGCTACAGCATTCACGGGGGTGGCCATCCAGACTTGCTCATCCACGCGCAGTGAGGGGTCGACATAGGCCGTAGCAGTGTTGCTTCCTTCCTAGAACTACGGATGGTCTTTCCTTAGCTTCTTCGAGGGAGCATTATGTGCCTCCGCCCCGTCCCCTATAGTTTTTCTACCCTCCTGGTAGTCTTTCTTTTCCTGGATTTGGGCTTGGGGGACCCAGAAGCCTGGGTAGTTTCTTCATCCGCACCAGTACGATTGACAGCAGGGTTGGTGAAATCTTCCTCTTCTTCTTCTTTATCCTGGTGCGGCACTGTGCCCTCCAGCAGCAGTTCTCCACCATATTCGTTGTGGAAGTCAAGCGGGGACTTCTCAATCACGGGCTCTCCCTCATCTGATCTATGCTCGGTGGTTTCTTCCAGCGTGGTGTTTTTGTCTACGGTCGCATCAAGAAAGGGGAGTTCATTTTCTTTTAGCGGACGGAATCCTTCAGGAACTTTCATTGGGTCGCCTTGGCGCAATAATCCATGTAGGTTCATCTCTGCGGACATATGCATATATACGGATTAGTAAGTTCACAAAATACAAATGTGGCATTTTTTACATCTACAAATATAAGTGGACCTACCCTAAAGCACGGATACATATCCTCCCTCCCATAGTAGTAGCGGCTTATCCCTACTAGGCACAGGAAGTGCTCCGGCAAACCCCTATGAAATTTTGTGCGGTGGGTATCTAGAATTTTCAAATCCTTACTATTATAGTCTTTGGATTTGGGAGGATAGTCTTTGGGTACTCTGGTTTTGAGGACGAACGGGGCAGGGAATACTTTCTCATCAACGAAAAATTAATGGTCGTACCAATTCTTGAGGGAATCTAAGGGCTTCCTATAAGTCATGGGGGCGTTCCCGGATCGTTTTTTGAACGACAGCCACCCGTTCACTAGTTGGGGGAGTAAAAGACTCTAAATAGATTTACGGTCGGGGTTACCCCGCACGTATGGCAGGTAATCTCAAATTGATTGATTTTACATGCCCCTATGCAGTGCAGCTGGGTTATGTGGAAGTCATAATATAGAAGCAGATCTACCAAAAACTTGGATAAGGGTATGCGGTAGTTAGCTGAATCGAATAGGCGCGTGTACACGCCTATCTTTCCCCTCGGTGCATCCGTAATCGCTTCACCTTCACCTGGATAGGTTGGGTGTACACTTTCGGGAATATAATACTTAGACAAAAAGTCTATGTATTTCTCTGCAGGCATCACGTTCAGGACATCCGTAATAATGGGATTGTCCTACACCATGTTTTATAAAAAGGGTTTGAGAGGCATGATGATCTAACCTGCGGCGGAGGAAATCCGTAGAATAAGAGGCAAAAGATTGAAGGAAGGAGCTTCGGAATAACAATGGCGGAATGAATATAAACTGTGTGTGTAACAGTAGCACACACCAACTCTTATATAAGGTTGCCTCGATTTCCGAGGTAGCGTAGATGTTCACCACGTGTAAGCCACTACGCCCATCCAACGGATGGGATTTCTGACACTTCTGAAACGTCAGAAGGGACCCACGGGTCACTTCTTGACAGTCTTACGTGGCTCAAGGGTGCGCCTTTCTGGTGCACTTTTGTAGGCGTGTGACTGACTAAAAGACTACCATTAATGCATTCATTCTTGTGTCGGGATATACGGTCAAACGTAAGACCATATTCAATGCTGTATTTAATTTGTCTCAGTTGACAAGTGCGGCTGAGGTTGCCACGAGCGGCTGAAACAAAGTTTGGAAATATATCATTCTTCAAGGATCTTTCTTGGTACGTCTGGGGAGCATCTTGATAGTCTAGAGGTTACGCCTACAGCTGTAACAACTAGACTGGGGGGACATGATGACGTATAGTCCCCAGCCGGGTCGTGAACCCGACCCACGGGTACTACCCGTATCCGGCCCATCATGAATGGGTGGGAATAATGTTAATTGAGCTTATGGACTTAGATGAACAGTAACTGCACACACGTGTGTGGCCCACGGCCTGGCATGGCCGGTACAGGGTTAGACAGAATCATACTCCTACTATGAGTAGGATTTATCGCAAAGGAGAGGATATTCACTCACTATAATTAGAAGATAACAATCAATCTAATTCTGGTATTTATCCTTTCCTTGGGGCCGAAGCATCAGTGACAGCCCATTAGGGTTTCACTGCCTATATAAGGAACCCCCAAGGGTTCCACAAAGGTATTACGTTTTACACACTTACATCTCATCTGATTCTTATAACCCTAACCGATTACTTACTCTCACGCCGGAGTCTAATCGTAGGATACATTCCCACGGTAAACCTAACGCATGTTGTTTTAGTGTGCAGGATCCCAACCAGATAATTCACTTGGTGCAAGAGCCGGATTTCAGCCAACCTGAATTAAGCCTAATTCGGTCTAGCAAGGATCACCCAACTTTTGTATCAACAACATGTTTTGTAAGAGATCTTGAAGGAATTGATTTGTTGAAAGGAAATCGTACCACCAACCTTTACACCATTGATCTTTTTCAAATGTCTGCTACTTCTCCAATTTGTCTCATGGACCGGGCCACTTCAACAAAGTCATGGTTATGGCATCAAAGGTTATCTCATCTCAACTTCGATGCCATCACCCAACTTGCGAAAGATGATATCGTTACCGGTCTTCCAAAGTTTAAATATACAAAAGACAATCTTTGTCCTTCCTGTGAGCAAGGTAAAAGTAAGAAGAAGCCTCACAAACCCAAACATGTTCCCAACTCAACGAATAGGTTACATCTCCTACATATAGATTTGTGTCGCCCAATGAGAATCAAAAGCATTAATGGAAAGCGGTATGTCATAGTAATTGTGGATGATTATTATCGTTACACATAGGTTCATTTTCTTGCATCAAAAGATGAAGCCCCTGATGTAATTATCAACTTCTTGAAGAAAACATCAGTACAACTGCAAGCCCCTGTCATTATTGTGAGAACGGATAACGGCATAGAATTAACTAATCAGAAATTGAAAGCTTATTTTGACGAAGTTGGGATTTCTCATCAAACTTCGGCTGTAAGAACTCCAGAGCAGAACGGAGTTGTGGAACGGAGGAATCGTACGTTAGTTGAAGCGGCTCGGACGATGCTTCTCTCCTCCAGTGCACCGTTATTCCTTTGGGCCGACGCTATAGCAACTGCATGTTATACTCAAAACTGTTCCATTATTCATACCCGTTTCAACAAAACACCTTATGAGATCATTGATGGAAGAAAACCAGATATTTCATTTTTACATGTCTTCGGTGCATTATGTTATCCGAAGAATGATCGTGAAGATATCGGTAAACTTGAACCTAAAGGTGATATTAGTTTTTTCATTGGTTATTCTTCAACTGCTTGTGCTTACAGGGTTTATAATCGAAGGACAAGAAAGGTAATGGAGACTATGAATGTTACCTTTGATGAACTCTCGGGTATGCCTTCTCAACATAGAAGTTCACATCCCGAGCTTTAAGGTCAGACTTCTGGACACGTAAGTTCAGGACTCGCGCTTCAATTTGCACCGTCAGCAATCTCATCGTTACAACCTTCAGAACGTGACTTGGAAGTTTTATTTAGGCCAATTTATGATGAATATATGGAGGGTCCTTCGTTATTTGGTGTTCCTCAAAATGCCTCGGCTGCACCTGCTACGGTATTTCAAGAACCTCCGACTGCATCTACACCAACGGCATCTACTTCTGCACCATCTACATCAACCTCAACCATATTGACTCCAAACATTCCAACCACTTCTCCGACTGCTGACGCAACTCAACAACATTCTCAGCAAATTCCTACTCATGTTCATCTTCAGAATGAAATAGTTGCTGAAAATGTAAACAATACGATGCTCAACGAACATGAGTTTGTTAATACATTTGCGGCTTCCACAAGTTCTACTCAGCCTTCAACACCATATGTGGATCCATCGAGCTCGCATCAAGTTTCTCATACACTTCCGCATGAACACAAATGGACTAAGAATCATCCTTTGGTTCAAGTGATTGGCAATCTCTCACGACCAGTCTCAACACGAAATCAGCTGCGTACCGACGGCGATATGTGTATCTATGCACTATCAGTCAGCACAATGGAACCAACAAGTGTGAAAGAAGCAATGACCGATGCATCATGGATTGAGTCTATGCAAGAAGAACTCAATCAGTTCATCAGGCTTGATATATGGGAGCTAGTACCTCGACCGGACAATATCGATCCCCTTACTCTGAAATGGTTATTCAAAAACAAGATGGATGAGGAGCAAACGGTCATTAGGAAAGATACTCGGTTAGTCGTGAGAGGTTATAAACAACAGGAGGGAATTGATTTCGCAGAATCCTTCGCCCCGGTTGCTCGAATGGAAGCTATCAGGATTTTATTGGCATACGCGGCACACAAATCATTCACTGTGTATCAAATAGACGTGAAGACGGCTTTCTTGCATGGGCCGTTAAAAGATGTGTATGTATGTCAACCTGAAGGTTTCATCAATACCGAACATCCAAGCCATGTCTACAAGTTGAAAAAGGTAATTTATGGTTGGAAACAAGCACCGAGGGCATGGTATGACGAGTTATCATCATTTCTTCTACAAAATCACTTTAGCAAATGAACCATTGATCCAAAGTTGTTTATCAAGCACTACGGCAACGACATCTTGGTGGCTCAGGTCTATGTCGATGATATTATATTTGGTTCTACTAACCCAAAATATTCCATATTATTTGCCGACCTTATGAAAAGTCGATTCGAAATGTCCATGATGGGGGAAATGATGTTCTTTCTTGGTCTCCAAGTTCACCAATCCCCCCATGGTATTTTCATAAATCAGTCTAAGTATGTGCTTGAGATTCTAACGAAATTTGGCATGGAAAACTGTGATCCTATTGGTACTCCAATGGACACTAAACACAAAGCTTGATTTGGATAAGAAAGGGACATTTGTAGATGCTACAAAATACCGAAGCATGATCGGGTCCCTTATGTACTTAACCTCAAGCAGACCGGACATTGTGCATGCTACTTGTTTATGTGCTCGGTACTAGGCGAAGCTAACCGAGAAGCGCCTCAAGGAGGTTAAAAGGATCTTTCATTATCTCCGAGGAAGCATTAACATGGGTCTCTGGTATACGAAGGATTCTTGTTTTAATCTCACTGGTTTTTCAGATGCCGACCATGCAGGGTGTCAGGATTCATTCAAGAGCACTTCCGGTGGAGCACAATTCTTAGGCGAGAAGCTAGTGAGCTGGTCATCAAGAAAACAAGACTGTACGGCGTTGTCCACCGCGGAAGCAGAATATGTGTCTCTATCCGTGTGTAGTGCTCAAGTCCTTTGGATGAGAACACAACTCATGGACTATGGCTTTCACTTTAACAAAGTTCCTATTTATTATGATTCACAATCAGCCATAGCCATATCCTGCAACCCAGTCCAACACTCCAAGACCAAGCACATAGCTATCCGATTGCATTTCATAAAGGAGCATGTGGAAAGAGGAACGATCGAACTGTATTTTGTCAAGACGGACTACCAACTAGCAGACATCTTCACCAAAACTCTTTCTCAAGAAAGATTTGAATTCTTGGTTCGTTGACTTGGTATGCGTAGTTTCACTCCAGATGAACTTAAACGTCTTGCACGTTCGCAGTAAGCTTGTATATATCTATCAGAAAATCGAAATACAAAAATATAAAACCTATAAAAACACAATAAAAAATGAAAAAATCTTTCAAAAATATCAAAAATATTCTTCTCCGACATGTCTCTCAGCATCGATAATATGGACGCACTTAGAAATGTCGCTCAATAAGGACACGGGTACGTACATAAAGTTCGAATAAGAGTTCAAATGTTTTCAAAACATGTCTTTTCTACTTTCTTCTCATAATGGCTTATAGTCACATGTCAGACTATAACCCGGTCCCCAAAGAAAGGAAAGTCTATGACTTATCCTCATCAACGGGAAATTAATCTTTCTCGGTCATGGGCTTATATTAAAACATTCAAAGTTTTAAGCTCATGAACTCAAGGAAAATGTTCATTCATGTACATTTTTCCTCAACAACGGGAAATTCAGTTTTCTCGGGTTTTTGAGCACAATTTTTCAAAGTATTTCAAAACTGTGTGCTCATATACTCCTCTAATTTTAATTAGAATTTCTTTTCAAGGGGGAGTACAAACTTTCATGCAACATTATTCTCTCCATGTTTCATCACTAGTTTCATAAAAATTTCAATGTCATACAATTTTTGAGGGGGAGAATAGTGATTAAAATGTGTTATCTTGGATAAGATCTTTGATATAAGTGCTTTCTCTTCCTAATATGTGTAAAAACCTTTCCTTTTATGATGCACATATGTAGGGGGGGTGTTTTGGTGATACAAAAACCTTCAAGGTGTAAACACTGATTTCATCAACACCTTGATTGCTTTTTCAACATGTTTTTCTTGTTACGATATCTATACCCTTCAACACATTAATTCATGACGGTATTGGTGTCAAAATGTGGTTAGGTATTCGTCCTATGATCCAACCAGAACCGGAGGGATCTTCCCAGGGACAATCCATTATAATTTAGATGTCCTTAGGAAAGATGGAGTAGTTGAGTGTACGGGAAAAAATGCCGACTAATGACTTAAGCTAGCACTGGAACAATCACAACAAGGTGCTAGTTAAGACGTCTTGGTAAGCATTGAAGGGGTTGAAGAATGAAAAAGAAATGTAAGGATAAGGGGTGTAAAGAAAGAAGCCCTCCATACAACTTAGGCAGAAACCGGGTCAATACATCTATTATCAGAATCACTTTGATGATTTCTGATACTGAAGACAAAGCATCATGGACCCAGTGATGCAATGCACAACCCTTCCAAGCCTACTCAAGCTTTTCTCAAAAGAAGTTTGTTTTATTGTCGCGGAGTTCAACTCATTTCTATCAACTTTCTCACTCCAAGATAGTAGATATTGAAAAGGTGGCAGTCTGCTCCAGCCTCGGATCACCAAATAAACGTGCACTTATAGAGTCTAGAGCCAATGAGATTCATCTAAAATCTCATTAGGACACTTATTCCATATATCAATTGTTGTTCATCATTAGAACACAAGCGATAATTTACAGAGTCCTACGCTCTATCCTTGTGATATTGCCAGAACATTCGGAGTGACACTCTCTAGTATTCACAGTGATGAATGGAAATCCTTCCAGTGTTAACATCAAACAGCACTGCGGTAGGTCATATGTACGATTCACTTGAATTAAACATATGTTAACTGGAAAGCAACAGTAGTTTGATTCTTTCTTGATTCAAACTCGTTCCAGGTCTCGACGCAATATCTTTATGATCTTGCCAGAACATTCAGAGTAATACTTCTTAGTATTTATTGTGACGAATGGAAATCCTTCCAGTGTCATCATCAAACAGCACTACGGTAGGTAACTTGTGAGATTCTATACGAATCAAACTTGTGTCAACTGGAAAGCAACAATGGTTTGATTCTTAATTGATTCAAACTTGTTCCAGGAAATTGAATTGACGACTTAATCAGCAGAATGGAACTGCATGATTCACTCCTTACTTTGAATTATCTTTCGATATATTCAAGTATTGAGAACGGCTACCACAGCCGGAAACCCTATCAAGGAAGTTCTTTGAACTTACATAATCACAGGTACAGTATTCGTACTGTATAACGGGAAACCGGAGGAATGCAAACGGTGGCTTGACCTCAAGAGTCGTTATTCAAGACCACATGCTCTTGTAATGAAGAAAGCTCAAGAACATATCAAACAAAGACTTCCGCTACTCTGATTATCAAGGGATATTGTGAACAAGCTTTCAAGACTACGCAAACTATGAGTATGTGGGAAAAGACACAAGAACACAAGTTGGCAAAGCTTAAAGATTAAGTCAAGGCAAAGATCAAAGATCCAAGATCACAAGTCATGAAAGGAACAATGAAGGAACTCTCAAGACAACGAGCTTCAAAGTCAACAACACCAAAGAAGTGAAGTCACATATTACCGTTGCGAAGCTCGTGGAAAATGCTAGTTAACGGTGTTGAGAGTTCTAGCATAATGTTATGTATGTAACGGGAATTAGTCCTGAACTCACAAATGAGGAAGGCCTTCCATACATTAGACGTGTAGTATAAAAGGCCCAAGGCACCTCATTTGTGGTGTGTGTTATCCATTTTCATAGATTGTAGAGAGAGAAACATATGTGTTTCTCTTACTAGGAATTCACAACCATCTTTGTTTTTTCTCTTTTTCTTCATCTAATATAATCTTTCTTTTTGGTTTAATCTTTATCTTCATTTCTATATCCTACATAGTCGTGTGTATCATTCCCACAGAATCACCATAGACCGAGAAATCATCCATAAAGACTTCCATAGTTTCTTTAACCATGTCATGGAATATAGCCATCATACACCTTTGGAAAGTCCCGGGAGCATTGCATAAGCCTAAAGGCATTCTTTTGTAAGCAAATGTTCCATAAGGACAAGTGAATGTGGTTTTCTCTTGGTCTTTAGGATCGATGGGAATTTGAAAATACCCGGAGAAACCGTCTAAGAAGAAATAATAGTCATTACCCGCTAAACGCTCGAGCATTTGATCCATGAAAGGAAGAGGAAAATGATCCTTGCGAGTGGCATCATTGAGTTTGAGATAGTCTATGCAAACTCGCCAACCCATGACAAGTCGAGTAGGAATCAACTCGTTGTTTTCATTGGGAACAACGGTTATTCCGCCTTTCTTAGGCACACAATGGACGGGACTAACCCATGGCGAATCCGAAATAAGGTAAATCATTCCGGCATCTAGAAGTTTGATAACTTCTTTCTTGATGACGTCATGAATTTTTGGATTAACCCTTCTTTGGCTTTGGATTGCGGGTTTAAAGTCATCTCCCATGAGAACTTTATGAGTACAAAAGTTCGGATCAATTCTGCGGATATCGGAAATTTTCCAAGCAATTGCTTTCTTATGATTCTTTAGCACGTCGATAAGTCGAGATTTTTCATCCTCTTTCAAGTCCTTTGCAATGATGACTGGTAACTTCTTTTTGTCTTCAAGGAAAACGTATTCGATATGAGACGGTAAATCCTTAAGCTCTAAATTCGGCTGATTTTCGATGGAAGGTTTAGTCAAATTCGGATCATCGATTGTAACATCCTTAGGAGAAGGTAGAGAAATATGGTCCTCATTGAGAAGTTTCTCAATGGTACGAATGTCTTCTTCCCAATTGGTGGGAGAATCTTCATATTGTAAATCCACATTCCCTAAAGTTGCTTCAAATTCTTTCAAAAGGAAATCACTTTCTCCAAATGGAGTTAGTGAGGGAGCAATAGAGGCAACGGTCTCAATAATGGGTAGAGAAGAAAAACCACTTTTACAAGCATCTTTGAAGTGCTCTTCACAAGCCTCATCAAGAACGTCAATGAAATTAACGCTCTCGTGTTCATAAGGTTGCTCAGAAAGTTTACCCATGTTGAAAACGATTTTATCGTCACCAACTCTCATGATTAATCCGCCCGCGGATACATCAATGAGAGTACGACCGGTCCTCAAGAATGGACGTCCAACGATTAATGGAACACGGGGGTCCATCTCGTAGTCAACGACAACAAAATCCGCCGGAAAGGTGAATTTGTCGACACCGACAAAGACATCTTCGGCTATCCCCACTGGATAAGCAACCGTACGGTTAGCTAATTCCAATGTCATTCGTGTGGGGACTAGCTCAGGTAGAGATAATTGTTTCTAAACACTTAATGGCATTAAGTTAATACTAGCACCTAGATCGGCTAGGGCCATACAATTCTCTACCCCGGGGAAGTTGCAAGGAATGAGAAAGCGACCCGGATCACCAAGTTTGGTTGGTAATTTCCTTAAAAGAACAGCGTAGCAATTCTCATTAAGTTGAGTCTGAGCAATATCAAGAAGCTTTTCCTTATCACTAAGAAGATCTTTAAACATTTTAGCATATTTTGGCATGTGAGCGAGAGCCTCGGCAAAGGAGATGTTGAAATTCAATTGTTTAAACATTTTGAGAAAGTTCGAAACTTGAATATCATCCTTGTTCTTCAACTTCTCTTTCCTCAACCTTGAAGAGTAAGGTATATCGGGTTGAGAGGAAGGATTTGGAATGGAATTCTCACTCACATCCTTGGGTGGTGGAGGGGTGGAAGTAGAAGGTGGAGGAATTGGTGAAAGGGGCTCGTTTTCCTTTGTCACAATCACCAGTGTAGGTGTAGGAATCTCGGGTTCCTTTAAACCTTTGCCACTTTGGGTGGTGATTGCTTTCATCTCCCTTCTTGGATTAGCAACGGTGTTACTCGGAAGAGAACCTGAACCAGAGGCGTGATTACTTGGGAAGAAACTAGCCATCATATCCCTTAAGTCATTCGTTTGACTGCTCAAAGAGTTTCGCATATCGGCTCGAAGATCATTCCTTGTTTCGCCATATCTCCTTTCAAGTTGATGATTTGACTCTGAAGATTCTTCACCAGCGCGTCATTAGTCCTCATGTAAGTTTCAACCTCGTGATTAAATGTGGTGGGTTGGTTGGAAGGAGGAGCATGGTAGGCAGGTGGTTGATAAGCGGGTTGTTGGTAAACTTGATTGTTTCCTTGAGGTGGATATGGGTTTCTTTGGGTTTGATATTGATTAGGAGCTCGAGTTTGGTTTTGATTGTTGCGATTAAAGTTGTTTTGGTTTTGAGGAGGAAAACCGGGTGGTGAAAGGAAGTTATTTGAACGATAACTAAGCAAATTGCGGTCACCTTGAGGACGAGCTTGATAGCCTCCTTCAGAAAAGTTACTGTTAGCAGCATACAAATTTTCCGGATTGTCATGAGTAGAAGGACAATCGGTGTATGAATGAGAACCCCCACAAATCTCACAAGAAGTTGCTACTGCTTTAGCTTGTTGAAATTGGTTTATAGCCATGGTTAAGAAGTTTTTGTTCATCTCGGCTATTTGGCGGGTAAGTTCGGTTATCTCGGGGTTTGATGAAGTAGAAGAAACATTGGCCCTCGTGTTATTTATTGAAGATGCAGATGAATCCCAATTTTTGTGGTGAGTGGTCATGTTCTATATAAGCTCTCTACACTCCTCAGGTCTTCTCTTCATGAATGTACCACCGGTGGCATCATTAATCGTATCACGATCACGAAAAGTTAAACCATTGTAAAAAGTATCAATCAAAGTGACGGGGATCATATTATGGTTCGGACAACGATCGATCAAGACATTATAACGTTCCCAAGCATCAAAAAGCGACTCATCAGGTTCTTGAGTGAATCCACTGATTTGATTGCGAAGACTAGTGACCATGGATGGTGGAAAGTAGCGCGACAAAAATTTTTGAGTCATGTCGTTCCATGTATGAATTGAGTTTTTGGGAAGACGATCAAACCATTTTTCGGCATGGTGAGATAAAGTGTGTGGAAAAAGGTGAAGGTGAAGAAAATCCATGGAAGCACCGGGCAATTTCATGCTTTGAGTGACGGTAATGAATTTGTCGAGGTGTTTGTTGGCATCATCATCCGGTAATCCGCGAAAAGGACAAGCGTTTTGAACTTGTTGGATCATGTGATGCTTCAACGAAAACTCTGGAGTCGTGATTTGCATCGGCGCAATCGGTCCTCCGCGTCCGTTCATTGTCGGTTGACAAAGCTCCTCTATTGTGCGTAGGTCGGGTTGTGGTCCATTATTATTATTATTGTTCATGTTGTTGTGAGGTGGGTTGTTATTATTGTTATGCACACCAGCCATATATATGTCTCTAAGAGTCTCGGGCTCAGAATAAGACGTAGATCGAGTACGCATACACTAAAATGAAATAAAATATTTTTGGTTTTTATATTTTTTATTGTTTTTGAATTTTTTGAAAATTTTATATTTTTTAGGATTTTTAAACATTTTTGTCCTTGAAAATAACATTCCCAAAAGAACGGATCCCAAAATCCAATTTTTCTCACTAAAAACCGTTAATCTTTACGAAAAGAGTCGGCAGCGACGCCATTTAATAAATGGATTTTTGCTTAGCATATGTGTACTCAATCGTTCTCGGTATCAATTCGAATTGATCACGGTTAATGGTGGAATTATTGGTGTTGGTCACAAAAAGGGGGAGCTTGATTATCTAAGTCTACAAATAACATAAACATAAAAGCTATTAAAAATAACGAAGAAATCTAACCTTGATTGGTAGAAAAAGAAAACTTGAAATTTAACTAGAAACAAAAAGGAAAACTTAAACCCTTCGGAATGCCTACTGTCGGAATCCCGTCGGAGTACTGTTGGAATAAACCCGTCAGAATGCTCCGTCGGAACACAATAGGAATGTATCAAAAGGAATTCTGTCGGAATAACTATCAAAGTATCGGAATCTTTGTCGGAAAATCCGTCGGAAAGATGGTCGGAATATCTGATAATCACTATTGTCGGAATACCGATCGGAATGCATGATAATCGCTACTGTCGGAATACCGATCGGAATATCGATCGGAATCCAAAACCCTTTTCCGATAGAAGGTATCGGAATAACCCGTCGGAATGTAAAACCCTAATCCGATGAAATGATTGGAATAACCCGTCGGAAAAGGGTTTACCTTTTCCGATGGAATGTAAATGTAATAAGCAAAACGAATAAGCTCTCTTTTTTATAAGCACAATCCGACACTTTACCAAATCAATAATGAAAGAGTTAAATAAGCACGAATAAGAAACTTTCAAAACTCTAAATAAGTAAACTTTTTAAAACAAACCTTAAAAAGACGAAACTTTTAAGAAAACTTAAAAGAAAATAAGCTAAATACAAAATAAGCTAATAAGCCAAAAAGCATAATAAGCTCAA
This sequence comes from Glebionis coronaria, assembly GCA_025667525.1. Taxonomy (NCBI): domain Eukaryota; kingdom Viridiplantae; phylum Streptophyta; class Magnoliopsida; order Asterales; family Asteraceae; genus Glebionis; species Glebionis coronaria. The sequence goes on along the minus strand of CM046875.1, from coordinate 275,449,411 downwards.
AGCTCAAATCGTATAAAAACTTAGATATGAACAAAAAGATAAACTTTTTAATCAATCAAACATCAAGATGAAACTAGATGCATGATTATTTCGGATCAAAGGTAAATCAAAATCAAGAAAGGTAGAAAGAGATTAATGATGAAAAGCTTAAACTTGAACTTGTAGATTAATGATTCCAAAATACAAGATTAAATGAAAGTTTGAACTTGAAAGAAAAGATGAAGAAATCTAGAGAGAGAAAGTAGAAACACCTACTTCTCTCTAAAGATATGAAAAACTAGAAAATTAAAAGTGACTAAAAAAACTAACTCACACCCTCCTAATGAAGCATTAGGAGGGTATTTATAGGGGAAGGGAGTTGGTAGGATGCTTCCTTCTTTCTTCCTTTTGTCTTCTCGTCTTTAATTAAATTGAAGTTTTTGACTTTGGCTCGGGATTTGTCGATATAGATTGAACTCGTTTTATAATTTTCTTCCTTTATTAGACTTGGTTCTTCGACTTCATTAAACTTCCGTCTTTAGACTTTTTCTTCGATAAATCTTCAGAATAGGCCTTAGACTTCCGTTCTTTTTGCACTTTTGATCTTTTGACTTCGTCTTTTGTCTTTTCTTCGATGAAAGCCCGTGAAAGCCCGTGTTTTCTTTCTTTTTCATATTTTTGTCCTAAAACACAATAAAAACACAAACCACGCATAATTCTGACTTTTACGACATAAAATACACGTTTTGGTCTTTTCTTTATTATAATTAAGTGGTAAAAGGATAAGTGTTTTCACACTTATTAAAAGTCTCGGTCACATCATTATTAGCATAGATCATGAGCTATAGACTATTTAGGACATTGTAACTTGGAGTGACCTCCCTTAGGGGGAGATTGTTGGAAATACGTTTTTACGTATTTAGAAAGGATCGGTCACTCCAATGATATATTCAAGTATTGGGCTCGTGATCCATTATGTAAACATATAGCCCATATAGCCCACATGTAGGGTGGGCTATATATACCCCCTCCTAGCATGTTAGAAGGTGTTGGTCATTTATTCATTTCACATTTTCATTAATAAAATATCTCTTTCTCTCTCTACCTCTCCTTTCTCTCTCTAGTTCTTTCATCTCCATCCCTCTTCTTTAGATCAGTAGAAAAACATCTACAATCCTAAGAATATATGATTCTACAATCCTAAAAAATTTGACCAATAAATCAATAGATAAAACACAGTCAATCCTAAGATTCAACCATAGCTCTGATACCAATTGTAGAATCATATATTCTTAGGATTGTAGATGTGTTTCTATTGATCTAAAGAAGAGGATGGAGAAGAAAGAACTAGAGAGAGAAAGGAGAGGCAAGGAGAGGTAGAGAGAGAAAAAGATATTTGATTAATGAAAATGTAAAATGAACAAATGACCAACCCTTCCTAACATGCTAGGAGGGGGTATATATAGCCCACCCTACATGTGGGTTATATGGGCTATATGTTTACATAATGGATCACGAACCCAATAATTGAATATATCGTTGGAGTGACCGATCCTTTCTAAATACGTAAAAACGTATTTCCAACAGGATGATTAAATATTCCTAGTAGAATTCGCATACAACAATAGCTGGCACGCTAGCATCAAGTGTGCTCCCTTTGAGATGTTGTATGGCAGAAAGTGTCGCGCCCCAATCTGCTTGGATCAAGTAGGCGAACGACTGCTTGAAGGACCAGAGATGATTGAAGTGACCAATGAGAAGGTCGATGTCGCCAAGGCAAAGCTTCAGGAAGCTCGTGCTCGTCAGAAGAGCTATGCTGATAAACATCGTCGAGATGTGTCTTTTAACGTAGGTGATCACGTTTTGCTCAAGGTATCACCTGCACGAGGAGTTACACGTTTTGGAATCAGAGGGAAGCTCAGTCCTCGCTTCAACAGACCGTTCGACATCATAGAACGCGTTGGTGAAGTGTCTTACCGTTTAGCGTTACCGCCTCAGCTATCACACGTTCACAACGTGTTCCATGTGTCCTTACTCAGAGGATACAACTATCATCCGGTTCATGTTGTCCAATATCCACTTGATCAGATTCAAGAGGATCTTTCATATGTCGAAGAACCCGAGAGAGTTCTTGAGCGACAAGATCGTGTCATGAGGAGGAAGACGATCCCTTTCGTCAAAATCCTCTAGAGGGATCATCCTGAGCGGGAAGCCACTTGGGAGACTGAGGAGTCTATACGGACTTCTTACCCTCATTTCCAGTTTTGATTTGGGTATGTTTTCTTTCAGCTTACATTTCTCCAATTCGAGGACGAATTGTTCTTTTAGAGGGGAAGAGTTGTAAAACCCGCATTAAAAACCTATGAACAGTACACGTGAACTGTAACTTACGAAAACACGGTAAAATTTAAACTTTCCTTTTATAATATTAATACACGTGTCACGACAATAAATAACGAACAATCATGAATATTATAAATCGTGACACGATCACAAATACCAAAATCACGAATAATAAATCACGAACACACACGCTAATTATTTTAAACACAGAAAAGCTATGGGTTACCCTTGGTGGGCCCACATGCCGCGGCAAGACCAAGAAAGAGGCCAAGTGGGCCTTTTGGCCCACACCCAATTTTAATAAAAACATCTAGAGGAAACCTTTTTCATTATTATACGTTTACAGAAAAGTTTTTGGCTCTCTCTCTCTCTCTTGTCTCCTTGTGCCGCCGGCTACACTAAAGAAAGGGGAAGAACTAGACGATTTTTTCTACTTGGTTATTGTTCGTGATCATCTTTTCATTACACACAAGTTGGTATAATCAAAACCTTTTTCATCTTATTTATTTTTCTTATGAAAATCATGTTTTAAAATTAATTAATCATCAAGAACATGTAAGAACACATCTAAGATTAATTAATTGTCACAGGGTTTGGTTTGGTTTGTGGTTTGTGGTTCGACCGAGACCCCCAAAGGGGTGCTCGGATTGCGTTTAAACACCATCACCGAGACCATAAAGGTCTCGGCTTGGGTGGTTTTCGGCTCGGCACAGGCAAGAAACCTCGACAGAAGGTCGGGGTATATTTGTGTTTTCGGTTTGTGTGCACCGAGGAACCACCGAGACCCATTAGGGGGCTCGGTGGGTTTTTGTTGTTCGGACCCGAGACCAAGAAACCCCGACACTAATGTTGCGTTGATTGTTTAGTGTCAACCGAGACCCCTCCAAGGTCTCGGTGGGACTTTGTTATAGCTTATGGTTCGGCTTATATTAGAACACGGGCTCGGGATTCGGGTTTTTATAAAAACTATTTTTATAAGTCATGTCATATTAAAATTTAGGTTAATTAATTTATTTAAATTAATTCATGTATAACCTAAGGTATTTATACTTAGTCATTTTAATTAAAACATGTATTTTAATTAAAATCATATAACGTATAGTTTAATTAAATTAACCAGTTATTTAGTTATTAAGCTACAACCATGACTTGTATTGTACTAATTTAACTTCACTTATTATTTATAATTCAGCTTAATTCTAATTATGGAAACTTATTAATATTGGGAACTTTCTATTTTTGGAAACTTTCTATTTTTAGAAACTTACTATATATGGAAACCTGCTATTTTTAGAAAGTTACTTAGTATTACGATACAAGTATTATAATACTCTAATACATGGATAATACACAACAGAACATCAGAATAACTACAAAATACTCAGTACAACTGTAAAACATGATTGTATACATATAACAAGCTAATAACACACAGAACCAGTAAAATACATGTAATTCAGACAACTCATATACGTCCATATTTCTTATGTAGTGTTATCTGTCGAGACGGATTAGTCTTCATCGTTTTCCTTAGCTTCTACTGGACATAAGGTACGGATTTCCTGTCTTTCAGTAAGGACAATCTCTTCCTTCATTAGGATTTCCCGTATGCAGCCAACTGTTTTCCCCAGTAGTTATAGATTAAATGCTTATGTTTTATTAGTTACCTTAGCCATATACATGCATGACCAGTTTCACCTAGTTATGGAGGTACCATAACCATAACACTAGAGGCACTAGTGTTATGACTTCACCACGGCGGAGTGATAGCTCGTGGCGTCCTTTTTTAGTTATTTTGCCATTATATTATTATATTATCATGTGGAGCATATGGGTGCATCCTAGTTACATGTTTCAGTCAGGATTTCATGGTGAATGTGGTGTGTGCCTTGCATCCTTCACAAGGAGCTGATCCCTCCTACCCACTTACCAGTTAATTAGAGGCATTCTCTCTAATTTGCATGATGAGGTCACCCCTCCAAGTATGCATGCACGCTGTTGACCTCATGACCTATATTGGCTATTATGGTACATTAACAAATACAGATTTTCATAAGTAACATAAGCTATGTTTTCAGAACTAAAACTAGTTAACATGAAAGACAACTAGGTTTTCCAGGACTTATTCATTTCCCCTGCCATTCATGCTTTGTGTTCTTATATGCTTCAATATTCTATGTTTTTCCATGCTTTATTGTATATCCGTGCACTGAGCGCTATGCTCAGCCGTCTCCTTTTTCTATGTTCCCAAACGGCAGGTACCCAAGGACGCAAGTAGGAACTCCGGAGTATGTGCATTCGGATTGGAAGCTATCCGGCCTCTTTTACCTTATGAATTTATTCCTACTTATTCATACTTTACTTCTTTTGGACATTGTTTAGTCCTTTCCATTTACAGTACTTATATTGCTTGTGTGTGAGTTACTAGACTACCGATGTTTGATTCCGGTATTTCTATTTATGGTCATGAATGTTTAGACATTTACCTTGCATGCTTTGATGATACGCCATAATTTACTGTAGCACTCTATCCTATTAAATGGGTTGTTACAACCATCCTCCTAACATGCTGCACATATCCAGCGATATATTTATACCATCAACATGAAAACATATGTTACTATACATTGCAAATAAATTACATTATATTAGTCATCATAAGTAAATGTACGCTAACCTATCATGTATTTGTTGTACGTGTTTTCAAGGTTAGGAATTTCCACCATTTAAAAAGGATATCTAACAAATGCATTGGATTTGACAACTGCCTTCCTCACTATCGTCTCACCATCAAACTCCAAAATGAAAGCTCCATTTTTTATGACACGAAACTCGTACTTGTTAGGTTGGACATCAAAGTCTCTAATTGAATAAATGGTGAGCTTCAGAAAATAGTAAGCCACATTTGATTTGGTTGTGCAGTGCATAACATTACCCTACCAAAAAAAACGTGTAAGGATGTAGGATATCTTTTTTTCAATCATAGAAGCATAAATAACAGGCATACCTTGGCATCAGAAACTATGAAATCGGGACTTAGGTAACATCCATTTGGAGAATTTACATCCCATGACCTGCATAGCATCATCACTATTGTGCTAGTAACACCAACATCAGGGTCATTCAAGAATAACTTGCGCTTAGCCTGAACAACAGCCACCTTTTGGGTTGCATATCTGTTGTATCCGTGACATAATCAAGTTGGCTATCAAGTTCGGACTCCTTAGGATCAATCACTACATCTTTCTTTGTTCAGGTAGAAGAACGTGTTCTGATTGTAGAAGGTGTATGAGCATGGTCAGCATAAACATTTTTTTCATCTTGCTTTGAGTTTGTACCTATGTAAGATCAACATGGACAACCTTTTTGGATTTCAGATCTGACTGGGAGTGTGTTGGAGACGAATACATATCAAGATTAGTTGTATGTATCTTGAAGGTAAACTTGAAGCTGGTACAAATGGAGGCAATTCACCATGGAATTTATAAGGACGATTGTAACCTGATGCAAAAAATAAAGTGAAAGAGGAAGAATAAAAGCTTATTAAACAACAATAAATTTTATTTAATTTATAAACCTTCCAGCACCTTAATTGATATAACCTGCAATGCTATTATTAATCTTGTATGATAGTGTGTTGAATGTTGTATGATAGATTGATAGTGTGTTGAATGCCGTGAGAAGAAGTTGCCAAATGCATGAGTTTTCTGTCATTAAGACTCACAGTTAATGACATGACAACTCAATCTTATATTATATAAGGTATAAGATAATCATGTTATATTATTAATTAATAATTACTTATAAAATCATGTATTATATTATTAATTAATCATCATTATGTTAAGACTAAAGTATTTATTATTAATAATCTTTACTATATTATTACATTTAATAATCATGGCTTATAATATAGGCTTGTTAAACTATAGCTTATATCATATACTTATTTAATAAGCTTATTACGATTTATGGAAACATGTTAAATATAGAAACATACTAATTATGGAAACATGCTATTTATGGAAACATACTAATTATGAAAACTTTCTATTTTTAGGAACTTACTAAATATGGAAACTTTCTATTTTTGGAAAATTACTATTTATGGAAACTTGCTATTTTTGAAAAGTTACTATATATGGAAACCTGCTATTTTTAGAAAGTTACTATATATAGAAACCTGCTATTTTTAGAAAGTTACTCATTATGCAACAACAAGTATAATAACACATAACATAGAAATACACTAAACAAGAACACATGAAATACTAAGAGATACGTGATAAAACATGAAACAGTAAAATAAGTTAAGAACAAGTAAAATAAGTTAAGAACACGTCAACTAAACTAATAATCAGTAAGTATACGTTAAACAAAAACTCATTCACGTCCTTTATTATGTAGCACTCGTGAAGTCACAGTAGTTTCTTCCTGTTTCATCTTTATTTCATTACTTGACATAAGGTACGGATATTCCGTCCTTAAGTATAGACATTCTCTTTCTATGATTAGGATTTCCCGTTTGCAGCCATCTGTTTTACCCAGTAGTTTACATTAAACTTTTCAGTAATTACTACGATTAGCATTTTAAACTGCCTGAGCTATATACATGCATGCCATGTTCCACCTAGTTAATGAGGTACCATAACCATAACACTTGAGGCACCAGTGTTATGACTCTTCCACGACAAGAGTGATTGCTCACGGCGTCCCCTTCAGTTATTGGCCATTATTATTATTATTATTATCATGTGGGGCGAATGGGTGCATCCTCGTACATGTTTAGTAGATTACAAGGTAACTGTGGTGTGTGCTCTACATCTGTTACATGGAGCTGATCCCTCCACCCAGACTATTATAATTAGAGGTAACCCCTCTAAATGCATGACGAGGTCACCCGTTTATGTATTCATGCACGTTGATACCTTCATGACCTATATGGGCTCTTTGGAATTTAAATCACAGTTTCAGTATAAACATGAACATAAGACTTTTCAGTATAAACATTAACATAAGACTTTTCAGTATAAACATTAACATAAGACTTTTTAGTATAAATGTGCTTTTAAACAAACTTCCAGGTTTTCCATGACACACATATTCCGCTGCATTTCAAATCTTAATTATGTTTCATTTATTCTTATTATGTCATTATATCTGTTCATTGAGCGTATTGCTCAGCCGTATATTTTCTTTACATGTCCTAAACGGCAGTTACCCAAGGACAGACTTGTGCATGGAGAGGATGTGCATAGGATGGGAGCTACCTTATGCTTCTCTTCCTTTGCACTTCATTTACTTTATGTATTTTTGAGTTTATGTTTGGGGGCCGATGTTTGATTCCGGTTTTCTTTATGGTCATTTATGTTTTAAGACATATTACCTTGCATGCTTTGATGACACGCCATAATTATCATGTAACGTTCCACTTAGCAAAGTGGGGTGTTACACTTTATATCTGGATATAGATAAGGAGATTTAGATTTTGGAGAAAAATAACTTTTTATATCTAGATATGAAGTGTATCTAAATATAAATTCTTATTTATATCCAGATATATATATAGTATATCTAGATATATCAGGTATATCCGAATATCTAGATATATACTTTTTTAATCTTTTTGATATTACTTTATATCCAAATATAAGGGTCAATTTGAGAAACTGAGATAGGGCATTGTAGTCCAGACATACCTCCATCTAGACAACAGATTACTGGTTCTAATAGCATTTCCGATGTCAATGAAAGAGATGATTTTATGGATAAGATCATCTCAAAATATGATTAGTCTATCACTTTCTTCAATCATTCTTAAAGCTTGGCCATTCCTGGTTGTGGTAAAATACGACCTTTAGGAAAAGGTGCGTAAAAGCGGTAAGTATTAAACAAATGATTTTAGGAAAAACCAAGTGTTAATGACCCTTATGGTGTGAAAGTTCGTTTCCCAAGGAGGTATATGTGTGTGAAAAAATTGTTAAATGTTTGTGATTAATGATTGGTTTAGAAAGGGATGAGAAAAGAAGATGACGAAGACGTGAAAATTACTACTACGATGACAAAACGTGAAACTGTAAAAACTACAAAAATAAAAATTAATTCTAAAAATTACCAAAAATTCACCAAAAATCAAAATTAATAAACTAAGAGTTTACCAATGATCAAAACTTTTTCAAACCTTTTAAATAATTAAATATTCAGTTTTTAAATGCTAATTAAAGCCCTAAAAATCAAATAAATTATCAAAAAGCCCAAATAAAGATTTTTTAATTGGTAAACCTCTAAAATGACCTAAAAAGATTAAAAACTATTTTTAGAAATTTTTAAACTAATAAAAACTATTTAAAATGATTTAAAAACTATTAAAACTTAAAATAATTATAAAAATTAATCTAAAAGTGATAAAATTATTCTAAAAGTTGCGAAATTCCTATTTTAATGTATTAAAGCTAAGAAAAATGTAAAAAGTTGGAAAATGTGAAATTTGAAAAATAATAATAAAATAATATTAAAAATCATATTAAAAATCCAAAAATTATAAAAAAATCTAAAAACTTGCAAACTAGTTTATTTTAACCTAAGTAAACAGAAAATCAAAGTGAAATGACCAGAATACCCCTATTGGGCCCTCAAATGGGCCAAAACCAAAAATAGTCAACCTTAATGGGCTTTTGGGCCCAAAAAGTAAAACTTGGCCCAATTGACTTAGAAAAGCCCTATCTGACTCAAAATTTAATTCTAAGAACAAAACTCTAAAGGCCCAAAAGCTGAATATGAGCTTATCACAGCTTATTAAGCACACAGCTTATTCTTATTGGGCTTTTCAGCCCATTAAGCAATAAGCCAATGCCATAAGCTCTAATTTGACACACAACCTTCTTTTGGGATGCTTATGAGATTTGTAAAAAGAAATTTTGAAAAAGCACACTCAATAAGCCAGAAATAAGCAAAGTATTTTTTCACTAAAAGACAAAATAGTCGTTTTTGAGAAATAAGGCACCTCAGGACTTGATTCAACTTGCAAAAGATCACAAATGGACTCAATAAGCCAAATCAATCAACAAAATTCCAATAAGCACAACCAATAAGCCAGAATAAGCACTTATGAACTTATGAAAAAGTCAATGAAGTTGGTTTTCTAGTCAAACCCTAAAGTCAACCCACCAAATGCTCCAGTATGAACAAATGGGTCAAATAATGAGCACCTATTACAAAATCCAAGTTGTTGCTGGTGAAAATAAGCTATTATAGCTTATTGATAAGCTGACACCAATTTAACACTAGCAGTGGTAACCAGCAGGGGAAAGGAGTTCCCACTGCTTCGACTTTTTGACTGAGCTTTTTAGAGAGTTCTAGTTGGATTCAATTGGAAACAAAGGCACCCTTGTGATCTGTGAATCACAAGGAGTCAATAGCAACAAGAAAATCACAATTTGGTTCACACAATAAGCCACAAATGATCAAACAGTCACCAGATACCACACAGACATGGAAATAAGCAGTTAAGCACTTAATAAGCAGATTTAGCAAGAATAAGCCAACCAAACTTAACAAGATGCATACACAAGCTATATAAACTCGGAATAAGCACAAAGCAACATAAATCAAACACTGAATCAAAGTAAATAACAAGATCTAAGCATAAACAGTTACTGATGAACAATGAACAATATGCAGACAAGTTTTGCTGATCTATTTGACACTAGATCCAATTTCAAGCAGTCAAATCTCTTTCCCTGGTGTAATTAACTAAGGTTTAGCACTTGTTAGCCCTAGCCTAAGCTTAGATCTAGGTGTCCTCAAAATCCTAGCCAATTTAACCAAGTATCCAAGATTTTATACCCTATTTTATGAATCTAGGTGTTTCAAACCTTCAAACCTGCAAACATATGAACAATAGCAACCAAATAACAGATACTAACACTTGCAAGCACAACAACACAACTTAGCAAACCATAAATCCAAATCATGCAGTTGATCCAAACACCCCTTAATCAACTACTTAACAAAGCAACTTGTGATTTCTTCTAATAACCTACTTATTTTAATGATCAAAAACACTTACTAGGCACCAACTAACATAATCAAACACAAAAATCACCAGCACAAACACAAGAACACAAAATCAAAGCTCAAAATCCAAAACAGGCAGTAACATGAATTTTTGATAGGAATCTTAACAAGAGGTTATACCTGCCCTCCACAACATCCTAGGAGGGCCAGCTATGCTCCTTGGACCTTGTTCAACAACTAGAACAAGACCAAGGTACTTCAACAAAGGAGATGCAAGACTGCCTTGGTTGATGGTTCAAAGTAGAACCTCAAGGACTTGATTTCTTCAACACACGCAGCAAACAACTCAACCAAGGGCTCTAATCCCTTCACAAGCTTGGTGTCAACAAGCTTGCAAGAGCTTATAGCTTATGGCTAAGGGTTAGTACACAAATATAGCAAAATCAGAAACTAGGATTTCAAGGCCTTTGAACCTTGAAAACCTTATGAACCAAGACGTGCCTTAACCACAAGATTAAGGAAGGTCTTAACAATCAAATGGAACTCAGATTTAGGCTATTCTAACACCAACTTTTAATCAAATCAAAAAGAGAATTCAAAATTTCAGAAATTCAAATTTTATTAAACTTAAAAAGGAATTACAAAGATTGATAGCCTAAAACTGGAACAAAGGGACTCTCACATGTTGAGGTCTCCTTTTATAGGCAAATGCCTGGCTACACTATTCACAAACCCTAGAAGTAAATTCTCTAAAATGCCCTTGAGTGCTTCTAGATCATTTGATGGAATGAGCTGTCCAAATGCATCTTATACGTTCATTTTAGCTTTGTGATCAAGCAAAGAGTGTCAGCTGTTGATTTGGACACGTAGGATGACTTGGAGAGTAAGTTGCATTCTAATTGGGTGACGTGTTGAATGGTGGGGCCTCTTGGTGAGTGGAGATGAGGGTTTTGTGTGTGGGATGTGTTTCTGCATGTGTGAATCACACATGTGCCAGGGTAATTGAAAATTACCCTTTGTTTTAAGTGAGGTAATTCTGGGTGGTGAAAAGGTGAATAGTAGTGTGTTTGATCCGAAATTGGGGGAAAGAAAGGTGTTTGGCGCATTTTGTATATTTGAATGTTTCAGTGCACACTTTTGGTCCTTGTATTTTGGTAAAACATGTATAACACGTTTTTCAGCCTAAAAACTTCAATCCCGTTGTAAATAACTTTCATCTTTTGGCAGTTTTGGCACAAAACTTTGGAAAAGGGTTTCAAAGGATTATTTTTGCCATTTTGAGATATTTCAAGGGCTGATCTTGTACATTTTTTATCTTCAAAGGTCTTCAATGTATCTTTGGCTTCATGAGGGACCATTGTTGGCAATTTGGAATTGTTGAGGGACTAATCTTGCCATTTCTTCAAAGTTGAAGAACCATTTGTGTAATTTTGACAAACTTAAGGGACCAAACTTGTAATTATCAATATACAAGGGTTTTAAGTGTCATTTCTTCAATAAATGAGGATCAATCTTGTAGGTCTTCAAGTCTTCAAGGGTATTTGTTGAATATTCCATGATTTAGGGCCCGGTTCATTGTACGGCTTCGTTTCTCGTGTCCGTTTTTCCTTGTATCTTGTGATCTTTTGTCTTTTTCACGATATCCATACCTAAAATACACAAGTAAACAAACACAAGCATATATATGGTATTTTATGACATTTTTATGCATTAAAATCCCGAAAAGAACGATGAGATCATGTATAAATGCCATCTCATCACTCCCCCATACTAAGCCATTGTCGTGCCCTCACGCAATGCTAGAATAAAGTATCTAAGCATCACCAAAGTTCAATTTTATTAACCTTTATTGAAAAGTAAAAGACTTGCAACAAACTACGAAGATGTGTAAAGACATAATGTATGATTTTCATCACGAAAATGACTTTTAAGGTCAAAGAATAGAAACAAGCAAATGTCCCTTAGAGTAAACTTCGTCATCCTTGATTGTCATACATTCCATGCTAAGTGCAAAAACGAGATCATTGTTGGTACAAGTCATAATGCTAACACTACTCATACGTCCAAATTGTGTAATACTTTTTCTCCCCGCAATCCTAGTTATTATAAAAAGAAATGGGTTACTAGCATTTTTTATCTATTTGTCATGGATCACAAGTGATTCATATTGACTTATTTGAGTAGTTATTAGTCCGAAAGCAAAGTAGCACGATTTGATCAATAGTTATCCGAAGGACAAAATCTTTTAAAAAGGCTTCTCGTGTATCTCCTTAAGTTCATATCTTGGCATAACTCGTTTCATGATTTGAGACCTTTCTCGGACAGATATTTGGCATGTACTTCATACTTCAAATCTTGGGAAGACGTTCTTGAAATTATGGTCTTCTCTTCATATATTTGGAATTTCTTCACTTGACGTTTTTGAGAGATTCTTCATATTGGACCACGACTTCATCATTTTTATTCAATCTATACTTTGGATTTTGGTATACAATGATCCGCCTCCTTTTCGGACTTGGATATATTTATCCTCATACCTTGTAAGGGTCTTTTTGGATAGACTTCGTCCATAATCTTTAGGGGAGTAATTGCTTCTCGTCGTGTGTCTCGATCCTTCATATTGATTTAGGAATAATGATACTTCACATCATCTTGGATCTTTAGCAAAATAGAGCTCCTCATGCCTTGTTAGGTCCTTTTTGGATGATCGCCAATCTTCGCGTCCCGCTTCAATAAGTTATGCCTTGGCTATGAACTCTATTCAACCCCGAGCAACTTTTAAATGATCTTGCGCTAGAGGCTAAGTAACCTTTCAAATCGTACGACCTTACTTATTGCAATTATGATTTATTCCTAATGCATTGATCTTATAGGAAGAAAAAGCCACAATTAAAAACATATGAGTTTTTGAAAGAACACTTTCATGTTCTACGTTTAGCATGATCACTTGTCTAACTCTATCATTTCTCGTTCTTCACTATATAAAGACCTCTAACTAAAGAGACTCGTGAATACTTAGCCATGCAAGTCAAAATTAAGCCAAATTTGGATTAGCTTTCATTAAGACTATATCAAATCAAAGTTTTGGGTTTTCAAGCCACCTATAGGATCTTGCACTTTCTTGGACATTTTCAAGTTTAGAGAATGCATTTTATAGTTCCCTTGATAAGTGACTTTCTAGGATCAATTATAGGAACTTGCGAAAAGTTCTTGTTCTTAACCCGTATGAGTTAAGACTTTCGCGTTTTAAAGCTCCCTATATAAAAGTCTAGCAAAACTTGAATTGAGCGGGTTAAGGAATGTAAATGGCTCCAAATGCCCATCAAGTCAAAAATTAACTCTTATTCTACCCATCGGAAAATATACATTCGTGTCTTAAAAACACTTATGAAAACTAAGAAAATTTTTAAAATTTGGCCATTTTTAGCCTTATTAGCAAAAAAAACAAAACATTGAAAGTTGGAAAGCGTGAGGGTGTAGCAAAGCAAGTACCTATTCACCCCCCCCCCCCATACTAAAAGCAAACATTGTCCTCAATGTTTCGAGTCTAAAGGTGGAGCACCCCCATACTAGAGACGAAGAGTCGAATGCTTAGGATCTAGCATGGAAAGGGTGATCAACGATATATCTAAAGCCGTTTATTAAGTATGCTAAAAGATAATTGTTAGAACAAATAAAGGATATGTCATAGATTCGTGAAAAACTTCTTCAAGCAAACGATGGAGGCTCACGTAAACGAACACGAGAGTCTTCAATCGTAGATGATGATGATGATCTAGATAACACACTCACAAACAACCACGAGACAACGAGTTGAAAGGTTACAAGTCCCATTATTAGTGAATAGTAAGCATAAAGGATAAGCATGGGATCTCCCCCACGAGGCACCTCGTTTTTGATTACCGAGTCATGAGCTCGACTCGATCCCCTCAATGCTAATTATCATTTGGGAAGGTGACTTGGTCGAGGGCAACCATTGAAGGAATTTCCCCACCAAAGTAGTGCTTAAGCCTATGTCCATATACCATGAAATTAGGACCATCATCTTGAGCTAGCTCGATGGTCTCATATGGAAACACTTGTATAATGGTGAACGGACCTGACCAACGAGATTTCAATTTCCCGGAAAATATCTTAAGTCGAGAGTTAAAAAGCAACACTTGATCACCAACGTTAAAAACCCGGTTTTTAATCTTTGAATCATGAAACGTTTTAGTCTTTTCTTTAAAAATTAATGAATTTTCATAAGCATTATCTCTTAATTCATCCAATTCATTCAATAGTATTTTCCGGTGATCTCCCGCGGTCTTCAAGTCAAAGTTTGCATGCTTAAGGGCCCAATATGCCTTGTGCTCCAACTCAATGGGCAAATGACAATTCTTCCCATAGACTAACTTATAAGGAGTGCAACCGATAGGTGTCTTATAAGCGTTCCTAAAGGCCCATAAAGCGTCATCAAGTTTGTCGGACCATGAAGCACGGTTTTCTCCAATTGACCTCTCTAAAATCCTCTTCAAAGCTCGGTTCGAAACCTCGACTTGCCCACTCGTTTGCGGGTGATATGCCGTAGAAAGACGATGAGTAACTCTATATTTCTTTAGAACCTTTTCTAATTGGTCATTACAAAAATGGGTTCCACGATCGCTTATAATAGCACGAGGGGTTCCGAACCGAGAGAGTAGTTGTTTCAAAAGCTTCACTACCACACGAGCATCATTAGTAGGCAAAGCCTTAGCTTCCACCCACTTAGAAAGGTAGTCCACCGCGACGAGGATATATTTGTTGCCATGAGACGATGGGAACGGCCCCATAAAGTCTATTCCCCATATGTCGAAAATATCACACACTTGAATTATGTTTTGCGGCATTTCATCACGTTGAGACGATTTTCCTTGACGTTGGCACGAATCACACGACTTCACAAGTGCGTGTGCATCACGATAAATAGAAGGCCAAAAGAAGCCGGCATCGAACACTTTCTTAGCCATGATATTAGCACCGTGGTGACCACCCGTGGGTCCCTCGTGACAAGCTCTAAGGATATTAGAGGCTTCGGGACCAAAAACACAACGTCGAACGAGTTGATCCGCACGAACCCGAAAGAGATAAGGGTCGTCCCAAAAACAGAACTTGACATCACGAAAGAATTTTCGTTTTTGTTGTGTCGTCATACCCTTGATTATGAAATTGCCCGCGTGGTAATTTGTAATGTCGGCAAACCATGGGGTGGTGTCTTTAGAATTCACTACACCGAGAGTCTCGAGAGGAAATGTTTCGGTGATTTCCTTGTTCTCGAAAACATCTTTGTGACGATCTTCTAGACGAGAGAGATGATCGGCCGCTAGATTCTTGGCTCCTTTTTTGTCAAGCACGGTGACATAAAATTCTTGGAGGAGGAGCATCCAACGAAGCAATCTCGGCTTAGCATCTTGCTTAGCTAAGAGATACTTGATAGCCGAATGGTCGGTATACACGATGCTTTTAGTCAAGACGAGATAAGGTCGGAATTTCTCAAAAGCATAGACCACGGCAAGGAATTCCTTTTCCGTTGTGGTGTACTTTAATTGAGCCTCGGTCATCGTCTTACTAGCATAGTGGATAGGACGTAAATGCTTGTCATAACGTTGCCCTAAGACGACCCCTATAGCATAATCACTTGCATCGCACATGATTTCAAAGGGTAATTCCCAATTAGGAGCAACAAGAATGGGAGCTTCGGTAAGTTTCCTTTTGAGAGTTTCGAAAGCTCTAACACAATCCTCATTGAAGTTAAAAGGAGCATCCTTATCGAGATGGTGTGTCATAGGTCGAGAGATTTTCGGAAAGTCCATGATGAAACGACGATAAAAGCCCGCGTGGCCTAGGAAACTCCTAACTCCCTTAACGGTTTTGGGATAAGGTAACTTGGCGATGACGTCTACCTTAGCTTTATCGACCTCAATCCCCGCTTTCGACACCTTATGTCCTAAGACGATTCCTTGTTTACACATAAAATGACATTTTTCCCAATTAAGCACAAGATTGGTTTCTTCTCAACGTTTTAACATTTGCTCGAGATTAGATAAACACGACGTGAACGAATTGCCAAACACCGAGAAGTCATCCATAAACACTTCCATCGATTTCTCGATCATATCGTGAAAAATCGCCATCATACACCGTTGAAACGTACCCGGTGCATTACAAAGTCCGAAAGGCATCCTACGATAAGCGAACGTTCCATAAGGACACGTAAAAGTAGTCTTCTCTTGATCACGAGTGTCGATAGGGATTTGAAAGTAACCGGAAAAACCATCTAAAAAGCAATAGAATTCATTTCCCGCAAGTCGCTCCAACATTTGATCCATGAAGGGCAAAGGAAAGTGGTCTTTACGAGTGGCGTCATTTAACTTTCGGTAGTCAATACACACCCTCCAACCGGTCACAACACGAGTGGGAATTAACTCGTTGTTTTCATTAGGCACAACGGTCATTCCTCCCTTTTTAGGGACACAATGGATTGGGCTCACCCATGGGCTATCGGATATAGGATAAATCATTCCCGCGTCAAGGAGTTTAAGGACCTCCTTTTTAATGACATCGTGAATTTTAGGATTCACCCTTCTTTGACTTTGAATTGCGGGTTTGTATTCCTCCTCCATTAAAATCTTGTGAGTACAAAATTTTGGGTCAATACCCTTAATGTCGGATATTTTCCACGCAATTGCCCCTTTATGAGCCTTAAGAACTTTCAAGAGCTCGGTTTTTTCCTCATTAGCAAGACCTTTTGTAATAATAACCAGCAACTTGTCATCACCTTCCAAGAATGCGTATTAAAGGTGAGAAGGAAGATCTTTCAATTCAAGGATAGGTGGTTCCTCGATTGAAGATTTTGGTTCAACACTCATAACTTCCATCGGCGGAAGAAATGGTGGAATAGAAGTATCATCACCAATTAACACCTCATCTTCATTGTCGATTTCATTTGAAGTGAGATTGCCTCCTTGGAATGGAGTGAGATTTGGTGTTGAATTAGCAAGAATCGGATCCAAAATAGTGGGATTGCCACTTGACGAGCTATCGGAAAAACCTAACACTTCTTGTGAAAACTCATCGCAAACCACATCAACGATGTCAATGTGATTGATGGTAGCGATTGCATAAACATGAGAAGGTTTCGAGTTTTGAGTAGCATTTATAACAAGTTCCTCTTTGTTGAATCTCAAAGTGATAGTTCTGGCATGAACATCGATAAGCGATCTCGAAGTGTCTAAAAATGAACGACCTAAAATTAGAGGAACTTGAGGATCCGCGGGGATGTCAACTACTATAAAATCAACGGGATAGTAGAACTTCCCCACTTTCACGAAAACATCTTCGGCTACTCCACATACTAAAATCGTAGAATGATCAGACATCTCGATAGACATGTTTGAAGGAATAAGAGCCGGAAGTGAAAGCGATTTCCAAATGGAAAATGGCATCAAGTTAATGCTCGCACCAAAATCGGCCAAGGCGAGACATTCTTTCATATCTTGTATGTCACAAGGAATGAGAAACTTTCCGGGATCACCAACTTTTTCCGGTATGCGGTTAAGATAAACCGAAGAACAATTAGCAAGCTTTGAAAGCTTTTCCTTATCGCTCATCATACTTTTAAAAGTGGAAGAGAAACGAGGCATATACAACAACGCGTCGGCTAAACTCACATCAAAATGCACTTGTTGAAACATCTTTATAAAAAGCTCGATTTGTTGTTTGTTACGTTCTTGCAATTTCTCTTTGTTTCGTCTCGAAGGGTAGGGTAAAGGTGGTGTGGGTTGGACATTAGGCAACGGCCTTGGAAACTCCGGTTCCACTATTGGTATTGGTTCAACCGTAGGTGTGGTTTGAGCGGTACTTCGTGGGATTGTAATGTGCTCCTTTTCGATCATCACATCGGGTTCTTTCTCGATTTCCTTCTCCGTAGAAGTACTTGGACGAGAGATTGGTTCCTTGAAAGTTTTACCACTTCGTGTAGTAATAACCTTCATTTCTCCCTTCGGGTTTGCAATGGTATCACTAGGAAGACCACCCGAGGAAGAGGGTTTACACATGATTGTTTCAAACATCTTAGCCATTCGGTCCTCAAACTTTGATTGCCTAGCATCCGCTTTTAATAACTCTTGCTTAATCTCATGTTGTCGTAATTCCATCTTTTGTTGATTTTGTTGAAGACGTTGGACATTTCCTTCCATTTTATTTGCATGAGTTTTAAGTTCATTGGCAAGTTCATTTTTTAGCTCGTTTTTCAACTCGGATCTTACGCTAATCATCTCACGTTGCATGTTATCAAATTTAGCATCATTTGCTTTAGCATAATCCAAAAACTCTCCTTGAAGATTTTTAGTGTGAGCATTTTGAAAACCTTGTGTAGTGTTTTGAAAATCACGGTTTTGGTTTTGATTAGTGACTTGTCCATTCCCATTTTGATAATTCCCCTTGTTATAGTTACGTGAATTGCCTTGGTAATTACCACCTTGGTTGTTGTTTCGATAATTATTAGCATTTTGATTTGGTGGAGCTTGATTTTGGCGGGAACCTTGACCGTTTTGGTTGTAAGTTCCCGTTGCTACATAAGCACTCGAAGTGTTACCATCCGCGGTAATGCACTCGGAAAGATTATGAGCTCCACCACAAGACAAACAACTCTTAGCAACTGCTTTAACCGAAGCGGAATTTGAAGCTTCTTGAGCTTTCCAATGGGACATAAGATTAGCAAATCTATCAAAAAACTGATTTTCCTCATTAGCTTCATCATGTAAGGCATTAATTCTACGAGACGATGACGACGATGACGAACCCAAATTGGCAACACTCAGAATGTTACGAGGGCTATAACCTTAGATCTATTCTCGATGATTTTCAAAGCCTCATTTGTCGTCATACACAAAAAATTACCACCCGCGGCGGCATTCAAATAATCTCGTTCATGATCATTAAGCCCATTATAAAAAGTATCAATTTGATGCAATTCTGAAAAATCATGGTGTGGACATTCATGTAACATTTCTTTAAAGCGTTCCCATGCCATTGAAAAACTTTCATTATTTCTTTGCACAAATCGTGAAATCTCATTTTTCAAATGTGTCGTTTTAGATGGTGGAAAAAACTTGTTCACAAACTTAGAAACGAGATCGACCCATGTCAAAATCGAATTTGGCGGTTCTTTCTCAAGCCAAATTTTTGCGGGTCCATCTAACGAGTATGGAAACAACATCATATTAATGGCGTCATGTGGAACATCCTTAAACTTGCTAGTAGCGGTGAGACGGTTAAAATTCCTAATGTGGTAATACGGGTTGTCTTTCTCATGACCTCTAAACTTATTTTCTTGCAACATCGACATTAAACCCGTCTTAATCTCGAAATTCTCCGCAAGGATGGCGGGAATCACAATGGCCTCTCCAAAACCCTCGATGGGTGCTTGTAGCAACTCCATCATAGTACGGTTAGCCATGACGACTTCTTGTTCTACAATAGGTTCAACAATTGGAGGTTGTTCCTCAATCAACGTCTCTTGATTGGCTTGCTTTTGAAGACGTTTACGAGCTCGTTTTGCTTGATTACGAGTGATCATAAACTTCACGAAGAATGGCAGGTGAGCAAAGAAGATTCTTTTTGGGTGTTTTGTGAATTTTCAATTTTTTTGTGTTTTTGATTGTATTTAATTTTTTTTGGATTTTGGTGTATCTTCGTAGACAACAATCTACAAAATCTCTTCTCGAATCAAACTCTTGATTAAAGAAGCCTCAAAGGAATGAAAACGATCACGTGGAGTGAACGCCTTCGAATGACTTTAGAACTTTGGTGAAAACCAAATTGTTCAAGAGGGTTTAATCACAAAGAAACCAAGCAAATATATTATACGTAATAATACTTTGGGCGGCAAAACCCTCGATTAGCCTTCAATCTCAAAATACTCACAAGCAAGTGGGGAAACGAGGCGGCGCGAAGCATTTAAGAGCCTTTTTCCTTAGGGTATATTTTATAATACCCGCCTTATACCCACCTTATAGTTTGTATTTTTCAAAATCGAGCTTCACGAAAGTATTTATCTATTTTTGTCTTTTTCTTTTTGTTTGAGATTCGAATACAATAATTAGGAGATCAAATCCCAATTAAGGTTGTGTTTTCACACTTTTGGAGATATTGTTTATTTGTTGTGATACTTAATACAATATAGTAATAATATTTTTACAAGAAAACCGATAATACGTATTAGTAGAGTTCTACTAATACAAATACTATTTTTGGTTAATATTAAAAACAACAATGCAATTTAATCACGACACACCTCCCCGGCAGCAGCGCCAAAATGGTTGTGATAAAATACGACCTTTAGGAAAAGGTGCGTAAAAGCGGTAAGTATTAAACAAATGATTTTAGGAAAAACCAAGTGTTAATGACCCTTATGGTGTGAAAGTTCGTTTCCCAAGGAGGTATATGTGTGTGAAAAACTTGTTAAATGTTTGTGATTAATGATTGGTTTAGAAAGGGATGAGAAAAGAAGATGACGAAGACGTGAAAATTACTACTACGATGACAAAACGTAAAACCGTAAAAACTACAAAAATAAAAATTAATTCTAAAAATTACCAAAAATTCACCAAAAATCAAAATTAATAAACTAAGAGTTTACCAATGATCAAAACTTTTTCAAACCTTTTAAATAATTAAATATTCAATTTTTAAATGCTAATTAAAGCCCTAAAAATCAAATAAATTATCAAAAAGCCCAAATAAAGATTTTTTAATTGGTAAACCTCTAAAATGACCTAAAAAGATTAAAAACTATTTTTAGAAATTTTTAAACTAATAAAAACTATTTAAAATGATTTAAAAACTATTAAAAATTAAAATAATTATAAAAATTAATCTAAAAGTGATAAAATTATTCTAAAAGTTGATAAATTCCTATTTTAATGTATTAAAGCTAAGAAAAATGTAAAAAGTTGGAAAATTTGAAATTTGAAAAATAATAATAAAATAATATTAAAAATCATATTAAAAATCCAAAAATTATAAAAAATTCTAAAAACTTGCAAACTAGTTTATTTTAACCTAAATAAACAGAAAATCAAAGTGAAATGACCAGAATACCCCTATTAGGCCCTCAAATGGGCAAAAACCAAAAACAGTCAACCTTAATGGGCTTTTGGGCCCAAAAAGTCAAACTTGGCCCAATTGACTTGGAAAAGCCCTATATGACTCAAAATTTAATTCGAAGAACAAAACTCTAAAGGCCCAAAAGCTAAATATGAGCTTATCACAGCTTATTAAGCACACAGCTTATTCTTATTGGGCTTTTCAGCCCATTAAGCAATAAGCCAATGCCATAAGCTCTAATTTGACACACAATCTTCTTTTGGGATGCTTATGAGATTTGTAAAAAGAAATTTTGAAAAAGCACACTCAATAAGCCAGAAATAAGCAAAGTATTTTTTCACTAAAAGACAAAATAGTCATTTTTGAGAAATAAGGCACCTCAGGACTTGATTCAACTTGCAAAAGATCACAAATGGACTCAATAAGCCAAATCAATCAACAAAATTCCAATAAGCACAACCAATAAGCCAGAATAAGCACTTATGAACTTATGAAAAAGTCAATGAAGTTGGTTTTCTAGTCAAACCCTAAAGTCAACCCACCAAATGCTCCAGTATGAACAAATGGGTCAAATAATGAGCACCTATTACAAAATCCAAGTTGTTGCTGGTTAAAATAAGCTATTATAGCTTATTGATAAGCTGACACCAATTTAACACTAGCAGTGGTAACCAGCAGGGGAAAGGAGTTCCCACTGCTTTGACTATTTGACTGGGCTTTTTAGAGAGTTCTAGTTGGATTCAATTGGAAACAAAGGCACCCTTGTGATCAGTGAATCACAAGGAGTCAATAGCAACAAGAAAATCACAATTTGGTTCACACAATAAGCCACAAATGATCAAACAGTCACTAGATACCACACAGACATGGAAATAAGCAATTAAGCACTTAATAAGCATATTTAGCAAGAATAAGCCAACCAAACTTAACAGGATGCATACACAAGCTATATAAACTCTGAATAAGCACAAAGCAACTTAAATCAAACACTGAATCAAAGTAAATAACAAGATCTAAGCATAAACAGTTACTGATGAACAATGAACAATATGCAGACAAGTTTTGTTGATCTATTTGACACTAGATCCAATTTCAAGCAGTCAAATCTCTTTCCCTGGTGTAATTAACTAAGGTTTAGCACTTGTTAGCCCTAGCCTAAGCTTAGATCTAGGTGTCCTCAAAATCCTAGCCAATTTAACCAAGTATCCAAGATTTTATACCCTATTTTATGAATCTAGGTGTTTCAAACCTTCAAACCTGCAAACATATGAACAATAGCAACCAAATAACAGATACTAACACTTGCAAGCACAAAACCACAACTTAGCAAACCACAAATCCAAATCATGCAGTTGATCCAAACACCCCTTAATCAACTACTTAACAAAGCAACTTGTGATTTCTTCTAATAACCTACTGATTTTAATGATCAAAAACACTTACTAGGCACCAACTAACATAATCAAACACAAAAATCACCAGCACAAACACAAGAACACAAAATCAAAGCTCAAAATCCAAAACAGGCAGTAACATGAATTTTTGAGAGGAATCTTAACAAGAGGTTATACCTTCCCTCCACAACATCCTAGGAGGGCCAGCTATGCGCCTTGGACCTTGTTCAACAACTAGAACAAGACCAAGATACTTCAACAAAGGAGATGCAAGACTTCCTTGGTTGATGGTTCAAAGTAGAACCTCAAGGACTTGATTTCTTCAACACAAGCAGCAAACAACTCAACCAAGGGCTCTAATCCCTTCACAAGCTTGGTGTTAAAAAGCTTGCAAGAGCTTATAGCTTATGGCTAAGGGTTAGTACACAAATATAGCAAAAACAGAAACTAGGATTTCAAGGCCTTTGAACCTTGAAAACCTTATGAACCAAGACGTGCCTTAACCACAAGATTAAGGAAGGTCTTAACAATCAAATGGAACTCAGATTTAGGCTATTCTAACACCAACTTTTAATCAAATCAAAAAGAGAATTCAAAATTTCAGAAATTCAAATTTTATTAAACTTAAAAAGGAATTACAAAGATTGATAGCCTAAAACTGGAACAAAGGGACTCTCACATGTTGAGGTCTCCTTTTATAGGCAAATGCCTAGCTACACTATTCACAAACCCTAGAAGTAAATTCTCTAAAATGCCCTTGAGTGCTTCTAGATCATTTGATGGAATGAGCTGTCCAAATGCATCTTATACGTTCATTTTAGCTTTGTGATCAAGCAAAGAGTGTCAGCTGTTGATTTGGACACGTAGGATGACTTGGAGAGTAAGTTGCATTCTAATTGGGTGACGTGTTGAATGGTGGGGCCTTTTGGTGAGTGGAGATGAGGGTTTTGTGTGTTGGATGTGTTTCTGCATGTGTGAATCACACATGTGCTAGGGTAATTGAAAATTACCCTTTGTTTTAAGTGAGGTAATTCTGGGTGGTGAAAAGGTGAATAGTAGTGTGTTTGATCCGAAATTGGGGGAAAGAAAGGTGTTTGGCGCATTTTGTATATTTGAATGTTTCAGTGCACACTTTTGGTCCTTATATTTTGGTAAAACATGTATAACACGTTTTTCAGCCTAAAAACTTCCATCCCTTTGTAAATAACTTTCATCTTTTGGCAGTTTTGGCACAAAACTTTGGAAAAGGGTTTCAAAGGATTATTTTTGCCATTTTGAGATATTTCAAGGGCTGATCTTGGACATTTTTGATCTTCAAAGGTCTTCGATGTATCTTTGGCTTCATGAGGGACCATTGTTGGCAATTTGGAATTGTTGAGGGACTAATCTTGCCATTTCTTCAAAGTTGAAGGACCATTTGTGTAATTTTGACAAACTTAAGGGACCAAACTTGTAATTATCAATATACAAGGGTTTTAAGTGTCATTTCTTCAATAAATGAGGATCAATCTTGTATGTCTTCATGTCTTCAAGGGTATTTATTGAATATTCCATGATTTAGGGCCCGGTTCTTTGTACGGCTTCGTTTCTCGTGTCCGTTTTTCCTTGTATCTTGTGATCTTTTATCTTTTTCATGATATCCATACCTAAATTACACAAGTAAACAAACACAAGCATGTATATGGTATTTTATGACATTTTTATGCATTAAAAGCCCGAAAAGAACGATGAGATCATGTATAAATGCCATCTCATCAATTCCCATAAATCATTTGGATTAGACTCGTCTTTGGCTTTACCAGTCTTTCTGTTGTTTCTCGAGTTCTCTCTCAAAAGTCGATTAAACATGCAACAATCATAAAATACAGAACATTATGACATAAGTGGCACTTTATCATAAACATTGCACAAACATTTTCTATCTAAACATTGTAAAAGTTTCACGATTCAATTACCTTAGAATTCTAGTCAATTATGAGTTTGATAAAGATTGCTCTCTAAAGTTGATTAAAACTTGTTGGAATGATACCAACGCACCTTTAATGTGGCGGAGCTAGTAGGGCGATTAGTGGGTGTTCAGCCACCCTATTTAACACATTTATTTCACCAGTTATTGTGGAGTCTATTAATCAAACTATACTCCCCGGACACTTAACGTCTATACCCATTAAGAGAATCTACATGGTTCTGTCCAATCCTACTATAATTTCCTCCTACAATAAGGCTTACATAAAAGAACTGAAGCACCAAACCCTTAGTGCCATCGTTTTTTTGTTGTGAACAAATTATCAATAAGCGAATAAAAATAAATATAACTAAAATAGTGTCGTGTCATAGAGATAACATAGCACTATATTATGTCTATCTAACTAATCTCTCGCGGCCTCTTGGAAGAAGAGGGAGAAAGCCCAGTCTTCTATCTCAGTCTCAACAGAAGGTAAGAGGAAGGGTCTAGTCAATTGTTCCCACTTTGTTCCATTATCAAGAATAATGTTGTCCCATAGTATTTAGATGATATAACACGAATTTAAGAAAGAAAATAGATGAAGAAGATGAATTCTAGAGAGAAAGTAGTGAGAGAGAGTAGAGAGAAGAGATGATTAACTTAGTGAATATTAGATTAGAAGAGAGAATAAAATGAACAACAAACCCTCCTAACATGCTAGGAGGGTAGTATATATAGTCCACCCACATGCGGGCTTTAATGGGCTATATATTGGGTCGGGCTTGTCTTTTGGACTTTAAATTAGTTTAAATCCAAGCCCGTAAACCACGACTAATTAACTACCTATTACAATGTTCTAACTAATGTTACAATAATAACCTATGACCGAGCATTCTTGTTTGACTCAATATTTTTTAGGCTAAAAATCTCCCCCAATGTGAGGTCATACCCTTTTGATATTTGGAGATCAATGGAGATTACGAATCTCGTCATAAATGAGTCTTGAACGTGTAACAGTAGTTTTGTTCCTTCATGTTGTGATCTTTGAGCCTTTTTCATTGTCTTTCGACTTAGTCTTTTATCTTGAGATCTTCAAATCATTCTTAACTTGTCTTTGCCATCTCACGATCTTGTGTCTTCATCCACATGCTCACACTATTAATTGTTGAATAAGTCTTTGGGCATGAATATGTGGTTTTGAATCTTTGACTTTGCTAAGTAAGTACACCGTGACGCCACCTTCTAGAGATAAAACATAGACACGGACTGAATGACTTTGACATTAGTCCTAAATCGGTAGCGTTTTACCTCCAGTCGGTGAAGACCGTTATACGATATTAAATACCGTACCTATGATTAGGTAGATTCTATTAGGAATCTCCTTGACAGGGTTTCGCGGCTGTACTAGCCGTTCTCTTTACTCGACCGTCTCAAAGCAAGACTACGAACATAAAGAGTGAATCAATTGGATAAATATCCGCTTGATTAAAGTCGTCAATTTAAATTCCTTGAACGAGTTTGATTCATTAAGAATCTTAACATTGTTGCTTTCCAGTTGACACAAGTTTGATTCATAAGAATCTCACAAGTCACCTACCGTAGCGCTGTTTGATGTTGACGCTAGAAGGATTTCCATTCGACACTGTGAATATTAATGAATATAACTCTAAATGTTCTGGCAAGACCATAAAGATATTGCGTAGAAACCTGAAACGAGTTTAAATCAATTTAGAATCAAACCACTATTGCTTTTCAGTTTTACACATGTTCAATTCATAAAGAATCTTGCATATGACCTACCGCAGTGCTGTTTGATGTTAACACTAGAAGGATTTCCACTCATCATTGTGAATACTAAGTAGTATCACTCTGAGTGTTCTGGCAATATCACAAGGATATAGCGTAGGACTCTCTTGATCTTCATCCGTGTGTCCTAACGAGATTTGATTGATCTCTTGGCTCTAGACTCTATTTGTGCACTTTTAGTGGTCGGAGGCTGGAGCAGATGCCACCTATTCAATATCAACTATCTCGGGGTGAGAAAGTCAATAGAAATCGTGTTGATCTCCGTGATAAAAAACAAACTTCTTTTGAGAGAAGCCTGAGTAGCTAGGAAAGGGTTGTGCTTCGCATCACTGGGTCCATGATGAGTTTGTCTTCATGATGAGTTGACCCGGTTTCTGCCTAAGTTGTATGGAGGGCTTCTTTCTTTACACCCTTTATCCTTACATTTCTTTTTCATTCTTCAACCCCTTCAATGCTTACCAAGACATCATTAATAGCACCTTGTTGTGATTGTTCCAGTGCTATCATCAGTACTTAGTCGGCATTCAGCTTCGTTCACATTCTACTCCATCTTTCCTAAGGACTTCTGATTGTAGTGTTTTACCACACCTTTAGGAAAAGGAGGTAAATAGGGAAAGTATTAAATACGACGATTTAGGAAAACCGTGTACTAATGACCCTAATGAAGTTCAAGTTCGTTTCCCAAGGAGGTATATGTGTGTGACTAAAATGTAGCAAGATTTGAGATTAATATTGGTTAGAAGGGGATGAGAAAAGAGGATGATGAAGGCGTGAAATTAATTACTACTACGACTACACGTAAAACCGTAAAATGAGTAAAAATAAAAATTAAATCTAAAAATTACCAAAAATTCACCAAAAATCAAAATAAATAAACAAAGAGTTTACCAATGATCAAAACTTTTTCAAACCTTTTAATTAATTTAATATTCAATTTTTAAATGCTAATTAAAGCCCTTAAAATCAAATTAATTATCAAAAAGCCTAAATAAAGATTTTTCAATTGCTTAACCTCTAAAATGACCTAAAAAGATTAAAAACTATTTTTAGAAATTTTTAAACTAAGAAAAACTATTTAAAATGATTTAAAAACTATTAAATCTTAAAATAATTATAAAAACTAATCTAAAGATGATAAAATTAATCTAAGAGTTGCAAAATTCCTATTTTAATGTATTTAAGCTAAGAAAAGTATAAAAAGTGCAAAAATGTGAAATTTGAAAAATAATAATAAAATAATATTAAAATAATATTAAAAATCCAAAAATTATAAAAAATTATAAAAACTTGCAAACTAGTTTATTTTGACCTAATTAAACAGAAAATGAAAGTGAAATGACCAGAATACCCCTATTGGGCCCCCAAATGGGCCAAAACCCAAAACAGTCAAGCTTAATGGGCTTTTTAGCCCAAAAAGTCAAAATAAGCCCAAATGACTTGGAAAAGCACTATCTGACTCAAAATTCAATTCTAAACACAACACTCTAAAGGCCCAAAAGCTGAAAGTGAGCTTATCACAGCTTAATGATCAAACAGCTTATCCTTATTGGGCCATTAAGCCCATTAAGCAATAAGCTAATGCCATAAGCTCTAATTTGACACACAACCTTCTGTTGGGATACTAAAGAGATCTATAAAAAGAAATTTTGAAAAAGCACACTCAATAAGCCAGAAATAAGCCAAGAACAATTCCACAAAACGACAAAATAGTCGGGATAGAGTTCTAGGCTGTTTCAGAAGCTCTAGTTTTTTGCAAAAGCTCACAAATAGCTTAACTAAGAATAACCAATCAAGAAAATCACAAAAGGCCAAGTAGAATAAGCTGTGAGAACCAATAAGCACTCTGAAAAAGCCAAATAAGCTAGTTCCTGGCAAAAGCTTAACCAAAAGACTTATAACCTTCCAGACTTGATATTAAGCTGAGAAAAATGAGTTCTATTACAAAAACCAAGTTGTTGCATGTAGCAATAGGCAAAACAGATTCAATAAGCTATATGATCAAGTTTGAACAAAAGTCAAACGCTGACAAGTGTAAATCAAACGCTGACAAGCATAAATTGGACGTTGACAGACTTAATGAAGTGTTGAGACTTGTTTTTCACCCAGCTGGTCAAGGCTTGAGTGCAAACCTTGTGAATCAAGGCCTACCAGTTGGGTAGACTTGATGTGTTTCGGCACAAATAAGCCAATAAGCCGGTAAGCTTATAAGCTATCAACAAAGCAATCCAAGTAACGAAATAACCTCACAAGCAGCACCCAAATAGGATCCAAGCAACAAAACAACAATCCTTATACTAGAAATACCAATGCAATCACCAAATGAGGTGGTCACTTTGCTGATGCAAATGACCACTTCAGCCAACTTTGATAAGCTATAACAAACACAATAAGCCACCAAAGTCAACAACCAGATAACCAATAGATAGCTTATCACCAAAAATATTCCTAAACCTGATTTCAGACCTTAGATCCAACTAACAAAGAAGTAACTGGATCTGATGTGTTTGACCAATCTCAAAAACACTTTTATCAGATTTTAGTAAAACTTGAAATCCTTTTTCCAAACTTTTAGAAACTTAACCAATGACTAAAACTTGTTCAAAATGACTTGTTTAGACTTCCCAAACCCTGAGAACCAAGGCCACAAGGCCTTATGAACCAGTAATCCCAAACAGTCCTTTAATAAGCACTTTTTCAAACAAACTTGTAATTTTTAAACACAACCTACTGATTTTATAGATCAAATAGCTACACTAGGTGACAACTAACAGATTGCAACCATAAAACACAAAGCACAAACACAAGAACACAAAATCACATACCAAAATACAAAACAGACAAGATCATATGATTTTTTAGAGGAATCATAAGAAGAGGTTATACTTGTCCTCCACAACATCCTAGGAGGACCAGCAATGCTCCTTGGACCTTGTTCAACAACTAGAACAAGACCAAGGTACTTCAACAAGAAAGAATGATGACTGCCTTGGTTGATGTTTCAAAGCAGAAACTTAAGGGCTTGATTCTTTCAACACAATGAACAAACAGCTTAACCAAAGACCCTAATCCCTTCACAAGCTTGGTGTCAACAAGCTTGCAAGAGCTTATAGCTTTTGGTTAAGGATTAGTACATAAAAATAAGAAAATTCAGAAACCTCTTTTCAAGCTTTTTCAAACTTGAAAACCTTACCAAACATAAACGTCCTTGAACCAAATGATTCAAGCACACTTATAACAATAAATGGAACTCAGAATCACCTTTAAACAACACCAACTTTCAAAAACATAAAAAGGAATTACAATTTTTTCAAAATACCAACTTTTATAAATTTAAAAAGGAATTACAATGTTTAAAAGGTAAAACTAGAACAAAGGGACTCTCACAGGTTGAGGTCTCCTTTTATAGGCAAATGCTAACATAACACTATTCATAAACCCTAGAGCTAAATTCCCAAAAGTGACCTTGAAGTCTTCTAGATCATTTGATGGAACGAGTTGTCCAAATACATCATGGACGTTCATTTTAGCTTTGGGGTTAAGCTAAGAGTCTTGGCTGTTGATTTGGCCACGTCATTTGCCTTGGGGAGTAAGTTGGATGTTGATAGGTGGACGAGGTTGAGTGTGGGACCTTTTGGTGAGTGGAGGTGAGGGTTTTGTGTGTGGGTTTTGTTTCTGCATGTGTGAATCAAGTGTGGGAATGGTTAATTGAAATTTACCCTTTGTTTAAGTGGTGAGAGTTACTGGGTTCATAAAGGTGAACAGTGGTAACTTTTGATCCAAAATTGCGGGAAAGGTGTTTGTTTGGCGCAATATTCGTTTCAAATGTTTCACTTGCACAAGTTTGGCCCTTGTGTTTTCAGAAAGGTGGTAAAACAAGTTTTTAAGCCTTCAAATCCGTTTTCCTTTGTTAATAAACTTTCCAAGTTTATACTTTTGCCACAAAACTTTGGTGAAAAGGTTTAAAGGGTTGTTTTTGTTATTTTTTCATAATTCAAGGGCTGATCTTGGACTTTCTTGATCTTCAAAGGTATTCAATGTATCTTTGACTTCATGAGGGACCATAATTGACAATTAGATTTGATGAGGGACTAATCTTACCATTTCTTCAAAGTTGAAGGACCTTTTGCAAATTTGACAAACTTAAGGGACCAAACTTGTAATTATGAATTCAGAAGGGTTTTTAGTGTCATTTCTTCATTGTTTGAGGATCAATCTTGCATATCTTCAAGTCTTCAAGGTTTAATCTTGGATAATTCATGAATTAGGGCCCGGTTCTTTGGACGGCTTCGTTTCTCGTGTCCGTTTTTCCTTGTTTCATGTGATCTTTTGTCTTTTTCACGATATCCATACCTAAAATACACAAGTAAACAAACACAAGCATATATATGGTATTTTATGACATTTTAATGCATTTAAAGCCCGAAAAGAACAATGAGATCATGTATAAATGTCATCTCATCACTCCCCCATACTAAGCCATTGTCGTTCCCTCACGCAATGCTAGAATAAAGTATCTAAGCATCACCAAGATTTAATTTTATTAACCTTTATTGAAAAGTAAAAGACTTGCAAAAATACTACAAGAATGTGTAAAGACATAATGTATGATTTTCATCACGAATGTGACTTTTAGGGTCAAAGAATAGAAACAGGTAAATGTCCCTTAGAGTAAATTTTGTCATCCTTAATTGTCATACATTCCATGCTAAGTGCAAAAACGAGAACATTGTTGGTACAATTCACAATGCTAACACTACTCATACGTCCAAATTGGGTAATACTTTTTCTCCCCGCAATCCTAGTTATTATAAAAGGAAATGGGTTACTAGAATTTTTTAACTATTTGTCATGGATCACAAGTGATTCATATTGACTTATTTGAGTAGTTATTAGTCCGAAAGCAAAGTAGCACGATTTAATCGATAGTTAGCCGAAGGACAAAATCTTTTAAAACGGCTTCTCGTGTATCTCCTTAAGTTCATATCTTGGCATAACTCGTTTCATGATTTGAGACCTTTCTCGGACCGATATTTGGCATGTACTTCATACTTCAAATCTTGGGAAGACGTTCTTGAAATTATGGTCTTCTCTTCATATATTTGGAATTTCTTCACTTGACGTTTTTGAGAGATTCTTCATATTTGGACCACGACTTCATCATTTTTCTTCAATCTTTAATTTGGACTTTGATATACAACGATCCGCCTCCTTTTCGGACTTGGATATATTTATCCTCATACCTTGTAAGGGTCTTTTTGGATAGACTTTCTCCATGATCTTTAGGGGAGTAATTGCTTTTCGTCGTGTGTCTAGATCCTTCATATTGATTTAGGAATAATGATACCTCACATCATCTTGGATCTTTAGCAACAAAATAGAGCTCCTCATGCCTTTTAGGGCCTTTTTGGATCTTCACCAATCTTCGCGTCCCGCTTCAATAAGTTATGCCTTGGCTATGAACTCTATTCAACCTCGAGCAACTTTTAAACGATCTTGCGCTAGATGTTAAGTAACCTTTCAAATCGTACGACCTTACTTATTGCAATTATTTTTATTCCTAATGCATTGATCTTATGGGAAGAAAAAGCCATAATTAAAAACATATGAGTTTTTGAAAGAACATTTTCATGTTCTACGTTTAGCATGATCACTTGTCTAACTCTATCACTTCTCGTTCTTCACTATATAAAGACCTCTAATTAAAGAGACTCGTTAATACTTAGCCATGCAAGTCAAAATTAAGCCAAATTTGGATTAGCTTTCATTAAGACTATATCAAATCAAAGTTTTGGGTTTTCAAGCCACCAATAGGATCTTGCACTTTCTTGGACTTTTTCAAGTTTAGAGAATGCATTTTATAGTTCCCTTGATAAGTTATTTTCTAGGATCAATTATAGGAACTTGCGAAAAGTTCTTGTTCTTAACCCGAATGAGCTAAGACTTTCGCGTTTTAAAGTTCCCTATATAAAAGTCTAGCAAAACTTGAATTGAGCGGGTTAAGGAATGTAAATGGCTCCAAATGCCCATCAAGTCAAAAATTAGCTCTTATTCTACCCATCGGAAAATATACATTCGTGTCTTAAAAACATTTATGAAAACTAAGAAAAATTTTAAAATTTGGCCATTTTTAGCCTTATTAGCAACAAAACATTGAAAGTTGGAAAACGTGAGGGTGTAGCAAAGCAAGTATCTATTCACCCCCCATACTAAAAGTAAACATTGTCCTCAATGTTTTGAGTCTAAAGGTGGAGCACCCCCATACTAGAGACGAAGAGTCGAATGCTTAGGATCTAGCATGGAAAGGGTGATTAACAATATATCTAAAGCCGTTTATTAAGTATGCTAAAAGATAATTGTTAGAACAATAAAGGATATGTGTAAAACCCGCATGCTTTTACCATGAATAGTGCCCTTAAGATCGTACGTCCTAGATTAAAACTTACCCTATTTAGTATTGATCACATTCATGTGCTAATAATCAAGCAAGTGCATACGTGTATGACATGATAAGTATCGATTACGTACAAACTCATGATAAACAGTTAATAGATATTTCACGTGAACATAATTAAATCATGATCACCATTTTAAAACACGAACTAAAATAATTACGTAAGTACTTAATTACGAGTGTAAATAACACGATAAACTACATGATAAAATAAACAGAAACACTTTAAACACGAACACGTTTAACCACGAACGAACACGAAACATCGGGACACGAGAAAAGGTACGGGTACCCCATGTGGGGCCCCATACCCACGGCACACATAACAAGGTGGGCTAAGCCCATGGACTTTTACAAGAAAAGGGGGGGTTATGGTAACTTTTCATTTCATTTTACATTGCAAGCAAAATAAACATTTAACCTAAAAAGGTTTTCTCTCCTTCCTTTTTGTCCTCTTTGTGCCGCCACCCTAAGACCACCATAGGTGGTTGATTGGTTGATTTTGATCTTGAAAACCATTGCTATAAACTTTGTTGGTTCATCCTCTTCCAAGCTACGTATTGGTATATCATTCTAAACCTTTCTTTTTAATTCTTTTTAAATCTTCGATTATTTTCATGAACATGTTATTGTTATTCTTATTAAAACATGATAATTAAACATAGATCTAACATGTTTTGAGGTTAATTAAAATCAAAGGTTGTTATATGAGGGTTTTTGTTTTTGGCCGCCTAGTATAACCAACCCGAGGGGGTTCGGTTTGCTTTTAGCCGCCACCACCAAGACCATTTTGGTCTTGGTTGGTGCATGTGGGACCCACGGCAGC
Source organism: Glebionis coronaria (assembly GCA_025667525.1). Lineage (NCBI taxonomy): Eukaryota > Viridiplantae > Streptophyta > Magnoliopsida > Asterales > Asteraceae > Glebionis > Glebionis coronaria. The sequence continues at coordinate 275,415,524 of CM046875.1, read as the reverse complement.
AAGGGGACACAAGTACCCCGAGTTGGCTCGGGGTATGGTGTCGAGTTCATGCCCGATTCATGGTTCGTTGGTTAAATCATGATTTATGCTACATGTTAATATTATGAATTATGAACTTAGGATATAAATTAATTAATAACATGAGATATTAATTAAACCATGACTTAGGTTATTTCTTAATTATTAATTTAGCATGATATTAATTTAACCTAAGTATTTTTATGTTATAAGTTATAATTAATTAATTATAAAACATGCTTATAATTAATTAATTTAGACATGACTTAGGTTATATTATTAATACATATTAATATACATTTTAACCTAAGTAATTTATTCCATTTTAATTAAAACATGTTATACTTTAATTAAAATTCTTAACCTATAGTTTAATTAAAATGCATGAAATAATAATTAAACTATACACTATATCATATGACTTAAGAAATAAGCTTATAAATACTTAGACTTATATTTTAGCTTATGCAACCAGCTTAATTCTAATTATGGAAACTTCTATTTATAGAAACTTAATTAAATAAGGCAACTAATCTAATCATGGAAACCTTCTATATATGGAAACTTATTTAATTAAGACAGCTGATCTATTTTTGGAAACTTTCTATTTTTAGAAACTGATCTATTTTAAGCAGTGAATTCTATTTTTGGAAACTTTCTTATTTAGGAAACTTTCTATTTTTGGAAACTTTCTATTTTTGGAAACTTTCTATTTTTGGAAACTTTCTATTTTTGGTAACTTTCTATTTTTAGAAACTTTCTATTTTTGGAAACTTACTATTTTTGGAAACTTTCTATTTTTGGAAACCTGCTATTTTTGGAAAGTTACTTATTATTACACAGTAAGTATAATAATACATGAATTACCAGTAATACTTTATCAGATTAATCAGAGTACAAGGTAAACACAGATAGGGCTTTAAACAATAAACCATGACCTAAAACATACAAAGTAAGCTAACATGAGACATAAAACCCAATACGTAATCAGTGATTCGATACTTATACACGTGTGTATTCATGTAGCGTTAGTGATCCAGAAGTAGGAGTCTTTCTTCCGTTCATTCACTGGACTTGAGGTACGGATTCCCGTCCTTTCAGTATGGACATTCTTTCCTTATTAGGATTTCCCCGTATGCAGCCAACTATTTTCCCTAGTATTTGTTTTATTGTTTTGAACTGCTTATGTTTAATTAGCATAATCTATAGCCATATACAAGCATGACCAGTTTCACCTAGTTATGGAGGTACCATAACCATAACATTGGAGGCACCAATGTTATGACTTCCCCACGGCGGAGTGATTGCTCGTGGCGTCCCTTTCAGTTTTGGCCATATTATTATATCATGTGGGGCGTATGGGTGCATCCTAGTTACATGTTTTATTCAGTATTTCATGGTGAATGTGGTGTGTTCCTTGCATCCTTCACAAGGAGTTGATCCCTCCTACCCAGACCAGTATATTAATTAGAGGCATCCCCTCTAATCAGCATGATGAGGTCACCCCTCTAAGTATTCATGCACGTGACCTTTTCATGATCTATATGGGCTATGGTATATATATGTTAAAACAGTGTTCATAAGATAAATATAAGGCTTTTCAAACTATAAAACCAGTTTTCTCAATACTTAACCAGTCTACTCAGAACTTAGTCTTCCGTTGTTATATGTTACATGCTTATCCTATTTCATGCTATATTGTACATCCGTGCACTGAGCGTCTTGCTCAGCCATTTCCCTTTTCATGTTCCCAAAACGGCAGGTACTCAGGGACGCTCGTAGAACTCAAACGTACGTGCATATGGACTGGAAGCTTTACTGTCTTTCTTTACTTTATGCATTTCCTTTACTTTAATACAGCTTGCAATGGACATTGTTTCGTCCTTTCCTTTTACAGTATTTATGTTTGTGTGTGATGAGCTCTACTTTAGGGTTACCAATGTTTGATTCCGGTATTTCCCTTTTATGGTCAAATAATGCTTAGACATTTATCCTTGTATGCTTTGATGACACGCCATGATTATGCGTAAGATTCCATTTCCAAGATGGGGTGTTACAATATGTCATGGATTCGTGAAAAACTTCTTCAAGCAAACGATGGAGGCTCACTTAAACGAACACGAGAGTCTTCAATCGTAGATGATGATGATCTAGATAACACAATCACAAACAACCACGAGACAACGAGTTGGAAGGGCACAAATCCCCTCTAATTAGTTATTAGTAAGCATAAAAGGATAAGCATGGGGTCTCCCCCACGAGGCACCTCGTTTTTGATTACCGAGTCATGAGCTCGACTCGATCCCCTCAATGCTAATTATCATTGGGGAAGGTGACTTGGTCGAGGTCAACCATTGAAGGAATTTCCCCACCAAAGTAGTGCTTAAGCCTATGTCCATTCACCTTGAAGTTAGGACCATCATCTTGATCTAGCTCGATGGTCCCATAAGGGAACACTTGTGTAACGGTGAAAGGACCCGACCAACGAGATTTCAATTTCCCGGAAAATATCTTAAGTCTAGAGTTAAAAAGTAACACTTGATCACCAACATTAAAAACCCGGTTTTTAATCTTTGCATCATGAAACTTTTTAGTCTTTTCTTTGAAAATCAATGAATTTTCATAAGCATTGTCTCTTAGTTCATCCAATTCATTCAAGTGTATTTTCCGGTGATCTCCCGCGGTCTTTAAGTCAAAGTTAGCATGCGTAAGGGCCCAATATGCCTTGTGCTCCAATTCAATGGGCAAATGACAATTCTTCCCATAGACTAACTTATAAGGTGTGTAACCAATAGGTGTCTTATAAGCGGTCCTAAAGGACCATAAAGCTTCATCGAGTTTGTCGGACCATGAAGCACGGTTTTTTCCAATCGGCCTCTCTAAAATCCTCTTCAAAGCTCGGTTTGAAACCTCGACTTGCCCACTCGTTTGCGGGTGATAAGCCGTAGAAAGACGATGAGTAACTCCATATTTCTTCAAGACCTTCTCGAATTGGTCATTACAAAAATGGGTTCCACGATCGCTTATAATAGCACGAGGGGTTCCGAACCGAGAGAATAGTTGTTTCAAAAACTTCACTACTACACGAGCATCATTAGTAGGTAAAGCCTTAGCTTCCACCCACTTAGAAAGGTAGTCCACTGCGACGAGGATATACTTGTTACCATGAGACGATGGGAACGGCCCCATAAAGTCTATGCCCCAAATGTCGAAAATCTCACACACTTGAATTATGTTTTGCGGCATTTCATCACGTTGAGACGATTTTCCTTAACGTTGGCACGAATCACACGACTTGACAAGTGTGTGTGCATCACGATAGATAGAAGGCCAAAAGAAGCCGGCATCGAACACTTTCTTAGCCGTGAGGTTAGCACCGTGGTGACCACCCGTGGGTCCCTCGTGACAAGCTCTAAGGATATTAGAAGCTTCGGCACCAAAAACACAACGTCGAACGAGTTGATCCGCACAAAACCGAAAGAGATAAGGGTCGTCCCAAAAATAGAACTTGACGTCACGAAAGAATTTTCACTTTTGTTGTGTCGTCATACCCTGGATTATGAAATTGCCCGCATGGTAATTTGCAATGTCGGCAAACCATGGGGTAGTGTCTTTAGAATTCACAACAACGAGAGTCTCGAGAGGAAATGTTTCTGTGATTTCCTTGTTCTCGAAAACATCTTTGTGAGGATCTTCTAGAAGAGAGAGATGATCGGCCGCTAGATTCTCGGCTCCTTTTTTGTCAAGCACGGTGACATCAAATTCTTGGAGGAGGAGCATCCAACGAAGCAATCTCGGCTTAGCATCTTGCTTAGCTAAGAGATACTTGATAGCCGAATGGTCGGTATACACGATGCTTTTAGTCAAGACGAGATAAGGTCAGAATTTCTCAAAAGCATAGACCACGGCAAGGAATTCCTTTTCCGTTGTGGTGTACTTTAATTGAGCCTCGGTCATCGTCTTACTAGCATAATGGATAGGACGGAAATGCTTTTCATAACGTTGCCCTAAGACGGCCCCTATAGCATAATTACTTGCATCTCACATGATTTCAAAGGGTAATTCCCAATTAGGAGCAACAAGAATGGGAGCTTCGGTAAGTTTCCTTTTACGAGTTTCGAAAGCTCTAACACAATCCTCATTGAAATTAAAAGGAGCATCCTTCTCGAGAAGGTGTGTCATAGGTCGAGAGATTTTCGAAAAGTCTTTGATGAAACGATGATAAAAGCCTGCGTTGCCTAGGAAAATCCTAACTCCCTTAACGGTTTTGGGATGAGGTAACTTGGCGATGACGTCTACCTTAGCTTTATCGACCTCAATCCCCGCTTTCGAGACCTTATGTCCTAAGACGATTCCTTGTTTACACATAAAATGACATTTTTCCCAATTAAGCACAAGATTGGTTTCTTCACAACGTTTTAACATTTGCTCGAGATTAGATAAACACGAAGTGAACGAATTTCCAAACACCGAAAAGTCATCCATAAACACTTCCATCGACTTCTCGATCATATCGTGAAAAATGGCCATCATACACCGTTGAAACGTACCCGGTGCATTACAAAATCCGAAAGGCATCCTACGATAAGCAAATGTTCCATAAGGACACGTAAACGTAGTCTTCTCTTGATCACGAGGGTCGATAGGGATTTGAAAGTAACCGGAAAAACCATCTAAAAAACAATAGAATTCATTTCCCGCTAGTCGCTCCAACATTTTATACATGAAGGGCAAAGGAAAGTGGTCTTTACGAGTGGCGTCATTTAACTTTCGGTAGTCAATACACACCCTCCAACCGGTCACAACACGAGTGGGAATTAACTCGTTGTTTTCATTAGGCACAACGGTCATTCCTCCCTTTTTAGGGACATAATGGATTGGGCTCACCCATGGGCTATCGGAGATAGGATAAATCATTCCCGCGTCAAAGAATTTTAACACTTCCTTTTTAATGACATCGTGAATTTTGGGGTTCACCCTTCTTTGACTTTGAATTGCGGGTTTGTAGTCCTCCTCCATTAAAATCTTGTGAGTACAAAATTTTGGGTCAATACCCTTAATGTCGGAAAATTTCCACGCAAATTGCCCCTTTATGAGCCTTAAGAACTTTCAAGAGCTCGGTTTTTTCATCATTAGCAAGACCTCTTGCAATAATAACCGGCAACTTGTCATCACCTTACAAGAATGCGTATTCAAGGTGAGAAGGAAGATCTTTCAATTCAAGGATAGGTGGTTCCTCGATTGAAGATTTTGGTTCAACACTCATAACTTCCATCGGCGGAAGAAATGGTGGAATAGAAGTATCATCACTAATAAACACCTCATCTTCATTGTCGATTTCATTTGAAGTGAAATCGCCTCCTTGGAATGGAGTGAGATTTGGTGTAGAATTAGCAAGAATCAGATTCAAAATAGTGGGATTGCCACTTGACGAGCTATCGGAAAAACCTAACACCTCTTGTGAAAACTCATTGCAAACCACATCAACTAAGTCAATGTGATTGATGGTAGCGATTGCATAAACATGAGAAGGTTTTGAGTTTTGAGTAGCGTTCATAACAAGTTCCTCTTCGTTGAATCTCAAAGTGATAGTTCTTGCATGAACGTCGATAAGCGATCTCGAGGTGTCTAAAAATGGACGACCTAAAATTAGAAGAACTTTAGGATCCGCGGGGATGTCAACTACTATAAAATCAACGGGATAGTAGAACTTCCCTACTTTCACGAAAACATCTTCGGCTACTCCACATGCTAAAATCATAATATGATCGGCCATCTCGATAGACATGTTCGAAGGAGTAAGAGCCGGAAGCGAAAGCGATTTCCAAATGGAAAATGGCATCAAATTAATGCTCGCACCAAGATCGGCCAAGGCGAGGCATTCTTTCATATCTTGTATGTCACAAGGAATGAGAAACTTTCCGGGGTCACCAACTTTTTCCGGTATGCGGTTAAGATAAATCGAAGAACAATTAGCAAGCTTTGAAAGCTTTTCCTTATCGCTCATCATACTTTTAAAAGTGGAAGCGAAACGAGGCATGTATAACAACGCGTCGGCTAAACTTACATCAAAATGCACTTGCTAAAACATTTTTATAAAAAGCTCGATTTGTTGTTTGTTACGTTCTTGCAATTTCTCTTTTTTTCGTCTCGTAGGGTAAGGTAAGGGTGGTGTGGGTTGGACATTAGGCAACGGCCTTGGAAACTCGGGTTCCACAATTGGTATTGGTTCAACCGTAGGTGTGGTATGAGCGGTACTTCGTGGGATTGTAATATGCTCCTTTTCGACCATCACCTCGGGCTCTTTCTCGATTTCCTTCTCCGTAGAAGTACTTGGACGAGAGATTGGTTCCTTGAAAGTTTTACCACTTCGTGTAGTAATAACCTTCATTTCTCCCTTCGGGTTTGCAATGGTATCACTAGGAAGACCACCCAAGGAAGAGGGTTTACACATGATTGCTTCAAACATTTTTGCCATTCGGTCCTCAAATTTTGGTTGCCTTAAATCCACTTTTAACAATTCTTGCTTAATCTCATGTTGTCCTTGTTCCATCTTTTGTTGATTTTGTTGAAGACGTTGGACATTTCCTTCAATTTTATTTGCATGAGTTTTAAGTTCATTAGCAAGTTCGTTTTTAAGCTCGTTTTTCAACTCGGATCTTAAACTAATCATCTCACGTTGCATGTTATCAAATTTAGCATCATTTGCTTTAGCATAATCCAAAAATTCTCCTTGAAGATTTTTAGTGTGAGCATTTTGAAAACCTTGTGTAGTGTTTTGAAAATCACGGTTTTGGTTTTGATTAGTGACTTGTCCATTCCCACTTTGATAATTCCCTTTGTTGTAGTTACGTGAATTGCCTTGATAATTACCACCTTGATTGTTGTTTCGATAGCTATTAGCATTTTGATTTGGTGGAGCTTGATTTGGGTGGGAACCTTGGCTGTTTTGGTTGTAAGTTCACGTTGCTACATAAGCAATCGAAGTGTTACCACCGGCGGTAATGCACTCGGAAAGATCATGAGCTCCACCACACGACAAACAACTCTTTTCAACCGCTGTAACCGAAGCGGAACTCAAAGCCTCTTGAGCTGTCCAATGAGTCATAAGATTAGCAAATCTATCGAAAAACCGATTTTCCTCATTAGCTTCATCATGTAAGGCATTAATGCTACGAGACGATGACGACGATGACGAACCCAAATTGGCAACACTCGGTGTGTAACGAGGGCTATAAAACTTATATCTATTCTCGATAATCTTTAAAGCTTCATCGGTCGTTTTGCACAAAAAATTACCACCCGCGGCGGCATTCAAGTAATCTCGTTCATGATCATTAAGCCCATTATAAAAAGTATCAATTTGATGCAACTATCATGGTGTGGACATTCATGTAACATTTCTTTAAATCGTTCCCATGCCATTGAAAAACTTTCATTATTTTTTTGCACAAATCTTGAAATCTCATTTTTCAAATGTGTTGTTTTAGATGGTGGAAAAAATTTGTTCACAAACTTAGAAACGAGATCACCCCATGTCAAAATCGAATTTGGCGGTTCTTTCTCAAGCCAAATTTTTGCGGGTCCATCTAACGAGTATGGAAACTACATCATCTTAATGGCGTCATGTGGAACATCCTTAAACTTGCTAGTTGCGGTGAGAAGATTAAAATTCCTTATGTGGTAATACGGGTTGTCTTTCTCATGACCTCTAAACTTATTAGCTTGTAACATCGACATTAAACCCGTCTTAATTTCAAAATTCTCCGCAAGGATAGCGGGAATCACAATGGCCTCTCCAAAACCCTCGGTTGGTGCTTGTAGCAACTCCATCATAGTACGATTAGCCATGACGACTTCTTGTTCTACAATAGGTTCAATAATTGGAGTTTGTTCTTCAATCAACGTCTCTTGATTGGCTTGCTTTTGAAGACGTTTACGAGCTCATTTTGCTTGATTACGAGTGATCATAAACTTCACGAAGAATGGGAGGTGAGCAAAGAAGATTCTTTTTGGGTGTTTTGTGAATTTTCAAAAAAATAATAATTTGTTTTTGATTGTTTTTAATTTATTTTTTATTGGTGTATCTTCGTAGACAACAATCTACTAAATCTCTCCTCGAATCAAACTCTTGATTAAAGAAGCCTCAAAGGAATGAAAACGATCACATGGAGTGAACGCCTTCGAATGACTTTAGAACTTTGGTGAAAACCAATTTGTTCAAGAGGGTTTAATCACAAAGAAACCAAGCAAATATAGTATACGTAATAATACTTTGGGCGGCAAAAACCCTTTATTAGCCTTTAATCTCAATAATACTCACAAGCAAGCGGGGAAACGAGGCGGCGCGAAGCACTTAAGAGCCTTTTTCCTTAGGGTATATTTTATAATACCCGCCTTATACCCACCTTATAGTTCGTATTTTTCAAAATCGAGCTTCACGAAAGTATTTATCTATTTTTGCCTTTTTCTTTTGTTTGAGATTCGATACAATAATTAGGAGATCAAATCCCAATTAAGGTTGTGTTTTCACACTTTTGGAGATATTTTGTATTGATTTTGATACTTAATACAATATAGTAATAATAATTTCACAAGAAAAACCAAAAAACCGATAATACATATTAGTAGATTTCTACTAATACAAATATTATTTATGGTTAATATTAAAAACAACAAGACAAATTAATCACGACACACCTCCTCGGCAGCGGCGCCAAAATGATTGTAGTGTTTTACCACACCTTTAGGAAAAGGAGGTAAATAGGGAAAGTATTAAATACGACGGTTTAGGAAAACCGTGTACTAATGACCTAATAAAGTTCAAGTTCGTTTCCCAAGGAGGTATATGTGTGTGACTAAAATGTAGCAAGATTTGAGATTAATATTGGTTAGAAGGGGATGAGAAAAGAGGATGACGAAGGCGTGAAATTAATTACTACTACGACTACACGTAAAACCGTAAAATAAGTAAAAATAAAAATTAACTATAAAAATTACCAAAAATTCACCAAAAATCAAAATAAATAAACAAAGAGTTTACCAACGATCAAAACTTTTTCAAACCTTTTAATTAATTAAATATTTAATTTTTAAATGCTAATTAAAGCCCTTAAAATCAAATTAATTATCAAAAATCCCAAATAAAGTTTTTTCAATTGGTAAACCTATAAAATGACCTAAAAGATTAAAAACTATTTTTAGAAATTTTTAAACTAAGAAAAACTATTTAAAATGATTTAAAAACTATTAAAACTTAAAATAATTATAAAAATTAATCTAAAGATGATAAAATTTATCTAAGAGTTGCAAAATTCCTATTTTAATGTATTTAAGCTAAGAAAAATATAAAAAGTGCAAAAATGTGAAGTTTGAAAAATAATAATAAAATAATATTAAAATAATATTAAAAATCCAAAAATTATAAAAAAAGTCTAAAAACTTACAAACTAATTTATTTGACCTAATTAAACAGAAAATGAAAGTGAAATGACCAGAATACCCCTATTGGGCCCCCAAATGGGCCAAAACCCAAAACAGTCAAGCTTAATGGGCTTTTTAGCCCAAAAAGTCAAAATAAGCCCAAATGACTTGGAAAAGCACTATCTGACTCAAAATTTAATTCTAAACACAAAACTCTAAAGGCCTAAAAGCTGAAAATGAGCTCATCACAGCTTAATTATCAAACCGCTTATCCTTATTGGGCCATTAAGCTCATTAAGCAATAAGCTAATGCCATAAGCTCTAATTTGACACATAACCTTCTGTTGGGATACTAAAGAGATCTGTAAAAAGAAATTTTGAAAAAGCACACTCAATAAGCCAGAAATAAGCCAAGAACAATTCCACAAAATGACAAAATAGTCGGGATAGAGTTCTAGGTTGTTTCAGAAGCTCTAGTTTTTTGCAAAAGCTCACAAATAGCTTAACTAAGAATAATAAATCAAGAAAATCACAAAAAGCCAAGTAGAATAAGCTGTGAGAACTAATAACCACTCTGAAAAAGCCAAATAAGCTAGTTTCCTAGCAAAAGCTTAACCAAAAGACTTGTAACCTTCCAGACTTGATATTAAGCTGAGAAAAATGAGTTCTATTACAAAAACCAAGTTGTTGCATGTATCAATAAGCAAAACAGATTCAATAAGCTATATAACCAAGTTTGACCAAAAGTCAAACGCTGACAATTGTAAATCAAACGTTGACAAGCATAAATTGGACGTTGACAGACTTAATGAAGTGTTGAGACTTGTTTTTCACCCTGCTGGTCAAGGCTTGAGTGCAAACCTTGTGAATCAAGGCCTACCAGTTTGGTAGACTTGATGTGTTTTGGCACAAATAAGCCAATAAGCCAGCAAGCTTATAAGTTATCAACAAAGCAATCCAAGTAACCAAATAACCTAACAAGAAGCACCCAAATAAGATCCAAGCAACAAAACAACAATCCTTATACTAGAAATACCAATGCAATCAGCAAATGAGGTGGTCACTTTGCTGATGCAAATGACCACTTCAGCCAACTTTGATAAGCTATAACAAACACAATAAGCCACCAAATTCAACAACCAGATAACCAATAGATAGCTTATCACCCAAACTATTCCCAAACTTGATTTCAGACCTTAGATCCAACTAACAAAGAAGTAATTGGATCTGATGTGTTTGACCAATCTCAAAAACACTTTTATCAGATTTTAGTAAAACTTGAAATCCTTTTTCCAAACTTTCAGAAACTTAACCAATGACTAAAACTTGTTCAAAATAACTTGTTTAGACTTCCCAAACCCTAAGAACCAAGGGCACTGATACATGGCTTTTGCATGTAAAAAAATTAAAGTTCATTGTGTTGGTCTAATCGAATTGATCTGGTTTAACTATGCGACTCAGTCGTTCTTGGTGAAACAAATAGTTGTGTCGTTGTAGTAATTAAAAGTGCAAAACAATTAAAGTAAATGACAATTAAATAAAATCTAAATCTAATTTAAAATAAAAGTGCAAGAATTTAAAAGCGTGACTAAAATTAGAGGGCTATAAAAATAAATAACGCAAACTTAAATCTAACTAAGGCAAACTTAAAACGCAACTAAACTTAAAACTAAAGCAACGCTAAAATAAATCTAAGGCAATTAAACTTAAAGTGCGACTAAGGAAAAAGGCGGGAAAGATAAAGCTTGAAAATTAAAAAAAAAATAAAGACATAAATTAAAAGAACCTGAAAAATAGTTCATCCGGAATAATACCCTCATGCGGAATAAACACTCATCCGGAATGTCACCTTCGTTCGGAATGTTTTTCTTCACTCAAATATTCACCAAAATCCTTGATCCGGAATAAATCCTTTATCCGGAATATGTCACTTATCCGGAATAAAGTATTGATTCGGAATAATGGTCTTGATCCGGAATGTTGCCCTTGATCCGGAATAATTCTTGATCCGGAATAATATTCCGAATAAAACCCTTGATTCGGAATGTCAAAATATTCCGAATAAACTCCTTGATCCGGAATAATAAATTATTCCGGATGAACTTGCTTGATCCGGAATATTATTTGATTCGGAATGTTAGGTTGATCCGGAATATCCTGTTGATCCGGAATAAAAGGTTGATCCGGAACTTTTGGTTGATCCGGAATATTATTCCGAATAAAGCACCTTGATTCGGAATGTTTTAATATTCCGAATAAAGCACCTTGATGCGGAATAAAAAATATTCCGAATAAACTCAACTGATCCGAAATAATTGTTGGGTCTACTAGATGTAGATCTTGTAGCCTGTCAGGACCGGTGAATGACTTCTGTAATCACAAGTCAAATCACAAAGAGACTCTATACACAATATGAATGTAGAATATAAATATAATTAAGAAGAACAGAATAACTCTAAAGACTTGATCCTTTCTAAGGATTTCTAATATTAATAATCACTAGAACTACGTTTTGTGAAGGTGTGTCTAACCCTTCTGCCTAAGGTTCCTTTTATACTACAAGGAAACCCTAATACATCATTAAAGAAAACGTGTAAAACTGATATGTATATCCTTTCCTAACATATCTCATGCATATCCTAACAGAATATTAAGTAAATAATAAAGTTTGACTTCGACTAGGACCAGGAGCAGGACTTGCTCCTACTACGACTAGGACCAGGAGGAACTACATACCTCCTAGTCTACCTATTACATATAACTATTACAATGGTCCTAACAATCCTCCCCTAAACTTGAATTTGACCTGTTGAGTTCAAGTTTCCTGGAAAACGTGCAAAGAAATCCCGAGGATTGTATCAGCAAAACAAATAGCAGCATCAACAAGATAAGAATCAGAGTAACCGCCGCAACATGAAACACTAGAAGCTTCTCCAAAGCTTGTAACAAATCAGCATGGTGTTGAATCTTTTCAGCAACATGAGCAGATTTGATGAGCCTTTACCAAGTAGCTGCTCGCTCTTGGGCTAGCTAGTCATTCTGGTGGAATAAGCATCACCCTGGGAGACGAGAACCCAGCCCAACTCTTAGAACGTGAATCAATGGTGAGTGGGAGTACCCTGATGATTTTAGGCAAACCATCACAGCCGTCAACGGATTTGATGCGTCTTTACCAGAAGCCGTACCCCTCTGGACTCGCCAACTCTTAGCAATGAAGCATCGGTGAGTTGAACACCCTATAGCTCTAAGCAAGCTATTACAGCTATCAACGGATTTGATAAGATCTTTACCAAGAGCCGTACCCCCTCGGATTAGCCACTTTTCAGTCCAAGACTATGGCAAGTGAAAACCATCCAGTTTTGGGTAACCTGGCAACCATCAACGGATTTGAGAATCGCACCAGGAGCCGTACCCTCAAGGTGAATCAACTTTTTCTTGTCGATTAGACATGGTAAGTTGAGAACCATTTGTTGTGTGGACCACGCCCAACACCAAGTGAAGCCAAGGACCAGGATAAGCTCAAATCAGTAACCAGAACCCACAATGTTAAGCAGCCAAGGGATATTATTCACAAGTATAAAATCTAAATTGTGTTAAAAGTATAAGCAGATATTATATAAAAAGTATTTTTTTTATTTTTTTTATTTTTTTTATTTTTTTTTTAACTCTAAAGAATGAAGTTCACCAATCACTGTACATATTGGTGAAAAGAATGAGAATAAGAACAAATGATCAAAAATACAAAGCATAAACACTTACAACCCAATCACCTTACATACCAGAAGCATCCTTCTTATCTGCTATCAACCTTGCCTGAATACCTTCTACCAATGCCGTGGCCATAGATGACTCATTTCCAGATGGAGCAGTAGAAATTTGCAAGTGACTCGCTAACATCGCCTCCATCGAAGAAATAGTCAAAGGATACTCCACATCCGTCAGCATAAACACCATATAACCAGACTCTAATTCCAACATATGAACTCCACATCCAGCATATAGCTTCCAGCGCAGAATCTCCCATTGCATTTGATCCTTCCATATGCCCGAAACATGAGCATTAGGAGGAGCATCCAACATCAGCTTGAGATCAGCCCAGATTCGCAGACCAGGCTATGAAGACACAGCCATTGGGTCAAACGGCATACTAGAATCAACAAGTCCATACAACGCCATAAGATCCATACGGTCAGCCCAAGACAATACACCCTACAAACCCGTTGCCAATCGCACAGACCCATCACTCAAAGTAATCCGATGGGATACGCCACCAGGAAGTGTTGTAGAACGCTCAACCGTATAACCAGTAATGTTCCCATTGCCCAAGGGTAAGTCAGAATCGCTGTCAGAAGCTGCATCAATTAAATTCTCAGGATCACGCTTCTCAAAAGGAACTGTCTTACCACGGCGAACACGACGAGCTTGTTTCTGGCGAAGGGAACGTCTCGGTATGGGATCAGAAGGTGTTGATTCAACCTTTACCTTAACCTCAGCAGCAGCAGGGGAAGCAGTAGAAGAAGATTAATGAATGTGTCCACCCAATGGACCACTAGGAGCTGCATCAGAAGTAGGATTAGGTTGAGTTCCAGGAACTGGTGGTGATGGAAATGGCACATCAGATGTATTAGCAGTAGGTATGGTGGTAGCAATAAAGGTGCTTGCAGGAACATGTGTGGTGGTGGTAGTAACAGGTGTGGTGGTAGAAGTAGGACCAACAGTAGAACCCAACGGAGCAACCAAAGGTGTAGTAGAAGGACCAACGGAAGTAGCAACAAAACCAGATGGACTAGCAGCAGAACCAGGATTGGGTGCAGACGAAGGACCAGTAGAATCAGCAGGCGTAGAAGAAGTCACACCACGAGGATGGTAAATAAATCTTTCCGGAATAGGTTGACTCTGACGCTTAACCATCTTTTCATAAAGGGCCTTTAGCTCATCAAAAGTCAAAGCCCGCACCCGTGCCCACGTCCAAGGAGCATTAAAATGTGCAGCAGACTGATATTTCACATAACGTTGCATCTGCTGGCGCTCCTCAGCCCGAGATAAAGGTCTGTTCCTTCTCTGTTTCTTAAGTTCTGCAGCAAGAGCCAACTGATGCTTATGCATCAATACCATAGCCCGCAGAATAAAATTGTGTTCATAAACATCATCACCCAAAAGATCCTTAAACTGAGCATAATCCCGAGTGAGAACAGTCAACACTTGCATCCATTCACTATCACTCCAATGCATGGCATCATGCTGAATTTGTGCACGCCTGCGCTCTTGATAGGTGTGTAAACACCCATCCTTTTACCACTTAATTCGGACTAAAACGAGACCAAAACACGTATTTAATATCATTTGTTTGGAATTATGCGTGGTTTTTGTGTTTATTGTGTTTTCAGAGCTAACCGGATAAATATTAAAGAAAACATGGGATTACACGGGATTTATCAAGGAAAAAGACTCAAGATAAAGTCTATTGTCCAAGGGATGCAAAAGATTTGAAGTCACTGGGCCTATTCAAAGATTTATCGAAGAAAAGGACTAAAGACGGAAGATTTTCATAAGTCGAAGAAACTCGAGTCTATTTAACGAAGAAATTAAAAGACGAGTTGGATTTAATCGACAACAAATCCCGAATCAGAATCGAAAACGTCAACTTTTCTGAAAAGACGAGAAGACAAGAAGAAGAGGAGAAAGCCCACTCACCAACCAACCACTAGGAGTATAAATAGAAACTCCCTTCACACAATTAGGGAGTTAGTTCATTTTTTCCTTTTTCCCAGTATCTTAGGTTCGTCCTTAACCAACTCCATTAGGGAGTTTGGTGATTTTTTCTTCTTTCTTTCAATCTTGTAAGTTTGATTCAATACTCTTGTTACTTTTCCATTAATTAATTTCAATCTTTTCATTCATCTTGTTCATCTCCATTTTTATTGCAAGTTTCTAAGTTTCTTATTTGATTCAAGTTTGATTTCAAAAAGTTGTTGATTTAGTGTTTTTATTGGTGGGATTTGTTTCTTATGTTATGTTAATGATTATTGGTTAGTTTGGTAAAACCTTTTTGAGTATTCAAGTCGATTTGGATTTAATTTCGTGTCCCTGTTTACTGCTACTGTTCTGTTCTTCGCTTCCCAGGACTTTCCGAATTGAGCCTTTATTCCGAATAGGGATTCTCATTTTTCTTTTACTCGGAATATTTTCAATATTCCGCATGATAGCTTCTTCATTTCCTTATTCGGAATATTTTTCCGAATGGACCATATTTTCCGAATAGCCCTGCTTTTCCGCATAAGCTTGTTTTTCCGCATAGGAGTTCATCTTTCCGCATAGACCCGATTTTCCGATTAGAGTGATTTTTCCGCATAAGCAATTTTTTTCCGAATAGCATCATTTTTCCGAGTAGACATTATTTTCCGCATAGGATTCTATTTTCCGCATAGCCTACTTTCGCATAGGTGTTCTTATTCCGCATAGCATTATTTTCCGAATAGACCATATATTCCGCATAGTACTCTTTTTCCGCATAGGACTTTTTATTCCGCGTAGGGATTTATTCCGAATAGGGAGATTTTCCGCATAGAGCATCTTTCCGCATAAGGGTGATTTTCAGCATAGAGCATTTTTCAGTAAGAGTATTTTTCTGCTTTATTATTTGATTGCTTTTATCTACTGTTTCCTGCTTTAATCTTTATTCATTTCATTTATTTATTTATTTAGAATAGAAAACCAAATCCACTTTTTATCACCAAGAACAAATCATTCCACTTTAAACTGAGATCAATTCGAGAGGATTCCGAGAATTCGAACTTTTTCACCACACCAAAAAGCGTGTATCAAATGGCGCCGCTGCCGGCTCCTCTCGTTAAGATCAAAAGTTTTTTGTGAGAACTTGGATTTTGGGATCCGTTCCCCGTGAACGTTACTTTTTCATCAAAATTTTCAAAAACACTAAAAAATATAAAATTTTCAAAAATCCTAAAAAGTAAAAAAAAAAAAAACATAAAAACCAAAAATATTTTTGCTTTGTTTTTCTTTGTTCGTTCTTTTGCAGGTGTATGCGCACTCGATCCACGTCTTATCAAGAGCCCGAGCCTCTCGATAACTTAGACATGGCTGGTGTACAAAACAACAATAACATACCACCTCTGAACAACAATAATAACAACAACAACCCGCCTTTCAACAACATGAATAATAACAACAATGAGCACCTTCCGGATAACCGCCCAATGATTGAATTGCTGCAAGCTCATGTCGATGGCAACATGGATCCAATTGTTATTCCACCAATTGCCGCCAACAATTTCGAGCTAAAGTCAGGCTTTATCCAGATGGTCTCAGCTCAACCATTCTTTGGACGAACCATTGATGACCCACACGATCACATCAAGAGATTTCTACAACTCACGAACACGGTCAAGTTCAATGGCGTTCCACAAGAAGTGATAAGGTTACAACTTTTTCCCTTTTCTTTAGAGGGACAAGCCCGGCATTGGCTTGCTAAGGAACCGCCACAGAGTATTCTCTCGTGGACGGATTTGGAAACAAAGTTTATCAACTACTTTTTTCCACCCTCTCGTACTACCGCTTTGCGGAATGAGATTATAACCTTTGAACAAAAGTACGACGAGTCATTCAGTGAATCCTGGGATCGCTTTAAAGATCTTTTAAGAAAATGCCCACAACATGGTTTTACCAAAGTTCATCAAATAAATACTTTTTACAATGGTTTAAGCATGAATGACCAAGATTCACTGAATAGTGCCTCGGGGGGTAATTTATTGGCTAAGACTTCCAATGCTGCTTGGGACATCATTGAGAACAAATCTCGTGTTCAAACCAAGAGTGTTAGGACCAATGTTGCTAGTGCTAGCACTAATGACAGCGACAAGCGATTAGACAAAATCACCACGCTTCTTGAATCGCTTGTCACCCACACCGTCAGCAACAACAACAGCAACAACGCCAAAAATGCACAAGTGAACGCTGTCAGCCAACCTTGTGAGATATGCGGTGGTACCCACTCTTACACAACTTGTACTGCCACTCAAGATTACCCTGCTGAGAATGTGAATGCGGCATATGGCACCTACCAACAACCTGCTTATCAAGCTAGACCTCAAGGTGACCGTAACTTGCTTAGCTACCGCAGCAACAACTATCTTTCACCACCTGGTTTCCCTCCTACCAACCCAAACCAACAACAAAACCTTAACCGCCCTTCTCAACAACAACAACAACCTCGACAACCATACATCCCACCTCACAAGCAACAACCGCCTCAACGTAACAATCAAGTCTACCAACAACCAGCTTACCAACCACCTGCATACAATGCTCCTACCAACCAAACCACCACGGCTTTACACCAAGAGGTTGCAACCTACATGAGAACCAATGATGTGATAGTGGGAAACCTCCAAGAGGAAGTGCGCAATTTAAAAGCAGACTTGGTCAAGCAAGGAAACGATTTGAGAGCCGATATGCGGAACACGTTGGATAGTCAGACGAATGACTTGAGGAACATGATGGCTAGTTTTTTCCAAAGTAGTCAACCCTCTTCTTCGGGTACTCTTCCGAGTAACACCGTTGCGAATCCAAGAGGGGAGATGAAAGCAATCACTACTCGAAGTGGCAACGGTACCAAGGAACCCGAGCTTCCTATACCTCCACCGGTGGTTGTGACTAAGGAGAACGAGTCGCCTGCTCTTATTCCTCATCCTTCTCCTTCCCCAATTTCTCCACCTCTTCTTTCTACCCCTCCTCCACCCGTGGTTGTGAGTGATCCTATACTCCCAAAGCCTTCCTCTTCTTCCAATATACCTTATCCTTCTAGGTTGAGGAAAGAGAAGCAAAAGAGCAAGGATGATATTCAGGTTTCTAACTTTCTTAAAATGTTTAAACAACTGAATTTCAATATCTCCTTCGCTGAGGCTCTCGCTCACATGCCCAAATACGCCAAAATGTTTAAAGACCTTCTGAGCGACAAGGAAAAGCTCCTCGATATTGCCAACACCCAACTTAATGAGAACTGCTCCGCAGTGCTTTTAAGGAAATTACCAACCAAGCTTGGTGATCCGGGTCGTTTTCTTATCCCTTGCAATTTCCCGGGAGTAGAGAATTGCATGGCCCTAGCCGATCTAGGTGCCAGTATTAATCTCATGCCTCTAAGTGTTTGGAAGCAATTATCTCTCCCAGAGCTAGTCCCCACTAAAATGACTTTGGAATTGGCCAACCGTACGGTTGCTTATCCAGTGGGGATAGCCGAAGATGTCATTGTAGGAGTCGACAAATTCACCTTCCCTGCCGATTTTGTTGTCGTCGACTACGAAATGGACCCCCGTGTGCCACTTATTGTTGGTCGTCCATTCCTTAGGACCGGTCGCACTCTCATTGATGTTGAAGCCGGAGAGCTTATCATGAGAGTGGGTGACGATAAAGTAGTCTTCAACATGGGAAAGTTGTCCAAACAACCTTATTCATATGAGAGTGTTAATTGTATTGACGTTCTCGATGAGGCTTGTGAAGAACACTTTAATGATGCTTGCAAAAGTATTCCTACCTCTCTTCCCACTGTTGAGACCGTGTCCTCCATTGATTCATTGTTGTCTCTATTTGGAGATAGTGATTTATTCTGGAACAATCTTTAAGATACCATGGGAGATGTGAATTCAGCTACTAATGATTCTCCCACCGAGGGGATGAAGACATGAATTTCTTTGACAATCTTCTCACCGAAAACAATCCTTCGCCTCCATCTCCCACGGTCATTGCTATCGATACTCCGATTTTGAAAACGCCTCCCGTCAAAAATCCTCCGGATTTGGAACTTAAGGAGTTCCCGCCACATCTCGAGTACGTGTTCCTTGACGACAACAAAAAGTCACCCGTCATCATTGCGAAGGATTTGAAAGATGAAGAGAAGACTCGCCTCGTCGCTGTATTGAAAGATCATAAGAAGGCTATTGCTTGGAAGATTTCGGATATTCGTGGAATTGATCCTCACTTCTGCACACACAAAATTCTCATGGAGGACGACTTTAAGCCCACTATTCAAAGCCAACGAAGGGTGAATCCAAAAATCCATGAAGTCATCAAAACAGAGGTTATCAAACTTCTTGATGCGGGTATGATTTACCCTATTTCGGATTCACCATGGGTTAGTCCAATCCATTGTGTGCCCAAGAAGGGCGGAATAACCGTTGTTCCCAATGAACACAACGAGTTGATTCCCACTCGTCTCGTTACTGGGTGGAGAGTTTGTATAGACTACCGCAAACTCAATGATGCCACGAGAAAGGATCATTTCCCTCTACCTTTCATGGACCAAATGCTTGAACGATTAGCCGGTAATGAATATTACTGCTTTCTAGATGGTTTCTCGGATTATTTTCAAATACCCATCGATCCCCAAGATCAAGAGAAGACTACATTCACTTGTCCCTATGGCACCTTCGCTTACAAAAGAATGCCTTTTGGCTTATGTAATGCGCCCGGGACTTTCCAAAGGTGTATGTTAGCTATCTTTCATGACATGGTTGAACAAACCATGGAAGTCTTCATGGATGATTTCTCGGTCTTCGGGGATTCCTTCTCTGCTTGCCTTGCCAATTTAGAACGTATGCTAAAGCGATGCGAAGACACTCACCTTGTTCTAAATTGGGAAAAATGCCATTTTATGGTAAAAGAAGGCGTCGTGCTTGGACATAAGATCTCGAAGGCCGGTCTTGAAGTTGACCGTGCTAAAGTCGATGTCATCGCTAAGTTGCCTCCACCTTCAACCGTGAAGGGTGTGAGAAGTTTCTTGGGTCATGCGGGCTTCTACCGTCGATTCATCAAAGATTTTTCTCAAATCGCTCGCCCGATGACCCATCTCTTGGAAAAAGATACTCCTTTTATCTTTTCCAAAGAGTGTCTTAACGCCTTCAACTCGCTTAAGGATAAGCTTACTAAGGCACCCGTCTTGGTTACCCCTAATTGGGAGCTGCCTTTCGAGTTGATGTGTGATGCTAGTGATTTTGCTATTGGAGCGGTTCTTGGACAAAGAGTGAACAAACACTTCCAACCGATCCATTACGCTAGCAAGACAATGACAGGGGCACAATTGCATTATACGACAACCGAAAAAGAGCTTTTAGCTGTTGTCTATGCTTTTGAAAAGTTCCGCCCCTATCTTGTCCTTTCCACCACCATCGTGTATACCGATCATTCCGCGCTGAAGTACTTGTTGACAAAGCAAGATTCCAAACCAAGACTTCTTCGCTGGGTTTTGCTGCTCCATGAATTTAAAATCGAAATCCGCGATAAAAAAGGAGCAGAAAACCTAGCCGCGGACCATCTTAGTAGACTTGAGGATCCTTACCAAGGGGATCATCCGACCAAAGAAATCAATGATTCTTTTCCCTTGGAGACCTTAATGTCTATAAACTCGAAGCCGAATGAAACCCCGTGGTTTGCGGACTTTGCAAACTACTTGGCGGGTGGAATTCTCAAGGAAGGGTTGACGTCCCAACAAAAGAAAAAGTTCTTCACCGACATTAAGACTTACTTTTGGGACGACCCTTACCTATTCAAACAATGTGCCGACCTGATTATCCGTCGATGTGTTGATGGACCGGCAGCGTCTGACATCCTTGATGCTTGCCACAAAGGACCAACCGGTGGTCACTTTGGTCCCAACTACACCGCAAAGAAAGTGTTTGACTCGGGATTTTATTGGCCCTCCATATATCGTGATGCTCACAATATGGTTAAGCGATGTGATGTTTGCCAAAAGCAAGGCAAAATCACACATAAAGACGAGATGCCTCAAAATTTCATTCAAGCGTGTGAAATTTTTGATGTTTGGGGTATCGACTTTATGGGGCCATTCCCTTCGTCTAAAGGAAACAAATACATCCTTGTAGCTGTTGACTACGTTTCTAAGTGGGTTGAAGCCAAAGCTTTGCCTACTAATGACGCAAGGGTGGTTTGTAACTTTTTGAAAGCTCTATTCGCTAGATTCGGTGTGCCTCGCGCCATTATTAGTGATCGTGGGACTCATTTCTGCAATGACCAATTTGCTAGAGTCATGGCTAAGTACGGTGTAAACCATCGTCTTTCCACAGCCTACCACCCACAAACTAATGGCCAGGCTGAAATATCAAACCGAGGGCTGAAGCGAATTCTGGAAAGAACCGTGGGAGAGCATCGTGCCGCATGGGCTGATAAACTCGATGATGCTTTGTGGGCTTTCCGTACTGCATACAAGACTCCGATTGGTTGTACACCTTATCGTCTTGTGTACGGGAAAGCGTGCCACCTCCCCATTGAGTTGGAGCACAAGGCTTATTGGGCCTTGAAGTGGGCTAATTTTGATATAAACAAAGCCGGTGACCTACGCAAGATCCAACTCAATGAGCTAAATGAACTTCGGAATGAGGCTTATGAAAATTCTTTGATCTATAAGGAAAGAACTAAGCTCATTCACGACTCCAAGATTAAAAACCGAGAGTTCCATGTTGGAGACAAAGTCTTACTTTTTAACTCTCGGTTGAAAATCTTTTCGGGCAAGCTCAAATCTCGTTGGTCCGGCCCATTCACCATCGCCCAAATTTTTCCATATGGTACTCTCGAGCTCGCTCAACCTAATGGACCAAATTTTAAGGTGAATGGCCAACGAGTGAAGTTGTACTTTGGTGAGGACACCTCCAAGGAGGTGATTCCATCCCTCACCACGTTCCCCATGAACTGAATTTGGGTCGAGTCAGGCTCGTGACTCGGTTATCAAAAACAAGCGCTCCTCGGGAGGCAGCCCGAGTATCTATCCCTTTAACCCCCTAAGTGTAGGGGAGG
Source organism: Glebionis coronaria (assembly GCA_025667525.1). NCBI lineage: Eukaryota > Viridiplantae > Streptophyta > Magnoliopsida > Asterales > Asteraceae > Glebionis > Glebionis coronaria. The sequence continues at coordinate 275,393,261 of CM046875.1, read as the reverse complement.
ACCTATTTTGGTCGTTTGTGTTTGTATGGTGATGTGCTTACAGGAATAACTGCAATCTTGGAAATCTTTGAAGAACCGTGCTCCCGTGTTATCCGAAACTCGGTTCTATCTCTCAACTATCGTGATTCAATTTTCTTTATACTCACATTTGAAATTGATCACTTTAGTCGTCTCTTCCTTAACTTGAGTTAACCAACGTGCACAATGTCATAAGTGTAGGGGAGACTTTTCCCACATGCTTAAACATTGAGGACAATGTTTATCTTAAGTGTAGGGGAGACTTCTATCGAAGTTTTAAGTGGACTTTTCCATGAAAATGCCTTCATTTAACCGGAAAATCCTATTTTTCAACATTTTTCAAATTTTTTATTAACTTTGGCCATTTAGTCGTAATTTTTAAATTTTTATCGTTGCTTTCATATGTATATATCCCGCAATAAAGTCAAAATATTAATAAAGTGGTGTAGCTAGTTTAGAAGTCTTTGATATATTAGGCCCGTTGCGTTTATTTTGACTCAACCCGAATAGACTTATCCAAGTTTATTCTAGCTAGTATCCTTAACCATGTAGACCTCAATTGGTTTATTAGGCTAAGTGTCCACGAGTCTCATTATTTGAGATTTTAAATTGTGGAGGACGAGAAATGATAGAGTCAATTATAAGTCGGTATTCTTGCGCAAGCTCACTTGGTGTAATTATTTGCCTATTCTCCCATCACTTGCTAATAACTTATCTGCAATAAGTAAGGTCTTACGATTTGAAAAGTTACTTAGCTTCTAGCCCAAGATCGTTTAAAAGTTGCTCGGTAATGATAAGAGTTCATAGCCAAGGCATAACTTATGAAGCGGGGCGCGAAGATTGGCGAGTCCGAAAAGGCCCTAACAAGGCATGAGGATTCAATTTTATTGCTGAAGATCCAAAGTGATGTGAAAAGCATTATTCCTAAAGTCAATATGAAGGATCAAGACTCACGACGAAAAGCAATCAACTCCCATAAAGATCATGAGAAGTCTATCCGAAAAGACCCTAACAAGGTATGAGGATAAATAGATCCAAGTCCGAAAAGGAGGCGGATCGTTGTATCTCAAAATCCCAATTAGAGATTGAAGAAATAATCATGAAGTCGTGGTCAACAAAGTTGGAGTACCCCTCAAAAGTCTCCAAGTGAAGAAACTCTATTATGATGAGAAGACCATTATCTCAAGAACGTCTCTCGAAGATATGAAGTATGAAGTACATGCCAAATATCGGCCCGAGAAAGGTCTCAAATCGTGAACCAAGTTATGCCAAGATATGAACTTTTTGATATCCCGAGAAGCAGTTTTAAGAGATTTTGTCCTTTAGCTAACTATTGATCAAATCGTCCTACTTTGCTTTCAGCCTTAATAAACTATCGAAATAAGTCCAAAAATGCATCTTCATGATCATTCTAAGACAAAAATAAAATATAAGAGATACACCTAGGAATAAGGGAGTTTAAGCATTTAATTAAGCCATGTGTGTAAGTGTTTGATTTACTAACTTATAATAACAATGATCTCGTTTTTAAGCTTAGTTTGGGGAACGTGAAACTTGAGGGTGATAAATCTTCGCAACACCAAAGCCCTAATGTAAGTCCTTGATTTCTTTACAAGTTATTTCCATCCTTTTGTTTATTTTAAAGTTTTAAGTTCTCTTAGTATTTTAATTGTTGTTTAGTAGAGTTTAAATAAGGCCAAGGTTGATTAATTATGAGAAAAGTGTAAAATTGCTTTATCACTAAGCATTGCATGAGGGCATGGCAATGGTTAAGTGTAGGGGATTTGATAGGTGTGTAAACACCCATCCTTTTACCACTTAATTCGGACTAAAACGAGACCAAAACACATATTTAATATCATTTGTTTGGAATTATGCGTGGTTTTTGTGTTTATTATGTTTTCAGAGCTAACCGGATAAATATTAAAGAAAACATGGGATTACACGGGATTTATCAAGGAAAAAGACTCAAGATAAAGTCTATTGTCCAAGGGATGCAAAAGATTTGAAGTCACTGGGCCTATTCAAAGATTTATCGAAGAAAAGGACTAAAGACGGAAGATTTTCATAAGTCGAAGAAACTCGAGTCTATTTAACGAAGAAATTAAAAGACGAGTTGGATTTAATCGACAACAAATCCCGAATCAGAATCGAAAACGTCAACTTTTCTGAAAAGACGAGAAGACAAGAAGAAGAGGAGAAATCCCACTCACCAACCAACCACTAGGAGTATAAATAGAAACTCCCTTCACACAATTAGGGAGTTAGTTCATTTTTTCCTTTTTCCCAGTATCTTAGGTTCGTCCTTAACCAACTCCATTAGGGAGTTTGGTGATTTTTTCTTCTTTCTTTCAATCTTGTAAGTTTGATTCAATACTCTTGTTACTTTTCCATTAATTAATCCATTTCAATCTTTTCATTCATCTTGTTCATCTCCATTTTTATTGCAAGTTTCTAAGTTTCTTATTTGATTCAAGTTTGATTTCAAAAAGTTGTTGATTTAGTGTTTTTATTGGTGGGATTTGTTTCTTATGTTATGTTAATGATTATTGGTTAGTTTGGTAAAACCTTTTTGAGTATTCAAGTCGATTTGGATTTAATTTCGTGTCCCTGTTTACTGCTACTGTTCTGTTCTTCGCTTCCCAGGACTTTCCGAATTGAGCTTTTATTCCGAATAGGGATTCTCATTTTTCTTTTACTCGGAATATTTTCAATATTCCGCATGATAGCTTCTTCATTTCCTTATTCGGAATATTTTTCCGAATGGACCATATTTTCCGAATAGCCCTGCTTTTCCGCATAAGCTTGTTTTTCCGCATAGGAGTTCATCTTTCCGCATAGACCCGATTTTCCGATTAGAGTGATTTTTCCGCATAAGCAATTTTTTTCCGAATAGCATCATTTTTTCGAGTAGACATTATTTTCCGCATAGGATTCTATTTTCCGCATAGCCTACTTTCCGCATAGGTGTTCTTATTCCGCATAGCATTATTTTCCGAATAGACCATATATTCCGCATAGTACTCTTTTTCCGCATAGGACTTTTTATTCCGCGTAGGGATTTATTCCGAATAGGGAGATTTTCCGCATAGAGCATCTTTCCGCATAAGGGTGATTTTCAGCATAGAGCATTTTTCAGTAAGAGTATTTTTCTGCTTTATTATTTGATTGCTTTTATCTACTGTTTCCGGCTTTAATCTTTATTCATTTCATTTATTTATTTATTTAGAATAGAAAACCAAATCCACTTTTTATCACCAAGAACAAATCATTCCACTTTAAACTGAGATCAATTCGAGAGGATTCCGAGAATTCGAACTTTTTCACCACACCAAAAAGCGTGTATCAGCTCTCGAAGCTCTTCCTCAGCAGCCCTATCAGCTTCATCAATCTCAGCTTGAACCCGACGAGCAGCCTCCTTACCAAGCCTTTCCTCTTCAATCTGGCGACGGGTACGCTTGCGAGATGGGGATGGAGCATCAGTCATTGGGGCCTTGCCCTTCGAATCATGAGAGGGACCAGCATTAGAACCATCAGTAGGATCAGAATCACCACCCATAGAAGGGGGAATAGCACCAGGAGAAGGAACACTGGAGGACGTTGGAGGAACCGGCAAATCATCATAAACTTTATCAGCAAAGGCAGCCTTTGCCAACAATGTCAAGCCATCCTCAACATTCTCCGCACCCTCATCCTCAGAATATGAATGGACCACATGCTTCTTGCGACGCCGTTGTTGATTTTCCAATGCCTTGATGCGATCAGCTAGAGGAAGAACAAACTCCCTTGTAAGCTTCCGATGTTGGTTTAAATCAGCTTCCAAACAAATCATCCGCGCATGGTACCTGCGCATAAGATCAAGCAAAGATATCAGTGTAGTAGGCTCCTCCGCCTGCCCACCAAGAGAACTTGGATCAGGGAAAGCATCACTGGAGCCCGAAGCAACATGTGGGTCAACCTGTGGAGTACTAGCATCAAACGGTTTATCAGTCGAGTGTGGGGCAGGACTAGGAGGTGGAGTCTCCACAAATGGAGACTGGTGTGGGACTGAAGAAGGACCAGCCGTAGAAGGGGATGGTTTTTCAACCACAACCTCTTCAACCAACTCCTCCTCAACCACAGGAGTGGCACCAACAGTAGGAGCCTCCTCCTTCATGGGGTCATCATCAAGCACAACAAACTCAGGAGCCTCCTCCTCCTCACCCATAGGACCCTGAGCCAACCCTAACATGGCCTCAGTCAAAGGCCTCCAATCCCCAGTAAACCCATTAACCATATTGTAATACACTTTAGCTGTAAGTTTAGACGGCACATGCTCAGTCCTATCACAAGGAATGCAAACAAGGATTTGCTGAAGAAACCTAGGGTACATAAGAAACTTCTTTCTCGAACCAGCAGTAGACAAATTACTAACCATCCCCTCAAATAGATAATGAGAAAAATTAAACACTCTACCCTGGGCTAAGCAAATAAGACCAGTGGCCAAAGGAGTAGGGAAAGCATCCCAACTCCCAGACTTGGGACTCATACAATGGATTAAAAAGTGAACCAGAAGCTTCCATTGGGGGGAAAACCGATTTTTCTGGAAGTTAAACTTCCCCCCATGTTCATAACCTAAAGCAGCCATCCCCTCTAATACTTCCGAATTGGGGATGGATTCAACACCACCCTCATCCTGAAGATGAAGAGAAGAGCGAATAGAAGCCTCAGTCACCACATATGCACGTCCATCTATGGTAGCATGGAGTGCACGTGGAAGACCAGCCACATTCACAAGTTGAGCAGACGCCCAAAATTGTCTAATCACACTATCATATATGGTGGGACATACAGTAAATGCAAACCTTAGGTTGGATGCTTCAATGTAATCCAGGATGTCAGTAAAATGTTCACGATGGGGACCATCACCCAGATAAGCAACTCGGTTGTGAGCAGGTTGATAAGCAAGAGCAGCCATGGATCTTGATTAATGGAAGGAAGAAGGATTGAGATTAGGGTGTAGAGAGTAGAAGCGGTTTTGTGTGTGTGTTAATTGTAATGAGTGAGTCAAGGGTGTATGTTGACCATATATAAAGAAAGTGGTAACTGTTCATTGACCCCTATTAATGGGGGGTTGCCCTTTCAAATTAAACCATAATTGCATAGTAACCACTTGCCCTTTTTAACATAATAACCAACTCCCAGTTAACATGCGTAATTCAAACTTGTAAATACCAGGATTGGGAGCGTTGACCAAAAGTCAAAGCACACAATGGTCAGACCAGGAGCAAAACGTGATTAACAAAGGAAAAAAGGAATGAACAGTATGCCAGACCAGTACCAGGAGCCAAACACCACTTGACATGGAAGGATTTTAAACCACCAGAAGCCAACCAATTATAACTAGAAGCTGACCAAAGAGGACCAGAAGCCAGTCATGTAAGGCCATATCCACCAGAAGAGAGCAAAAATCCTCCATCATAAGCACCACACACCATCAGAACCAAGAAACTATGTTGTTAAATACTATCAATACGTTAGTCTGACCTAATATGTACACAAAGCCTCCCCTTAGGCTTTGCCTCCCCTCAATCCTAGACCTCAAGGATTGACCATCCCAATATGAACCACCAAGTGGTTAAACCGAGGACCATCAAAAGCTTTAGTCAGCAAATCAGCAACATTGTCATCCGTATGAACTTTAAGAACCTGTATCAGCTTCTTCTCATTGGCATCCCGTATAAAATGATGCCGAATCTCAATATGCTTCGTCCGCTGATGAAATACAGGATTCTTCACAATGCAAATAGTGCTTTGATTGTCAATAAAAATTTTGGTATTCATAGAATTGAAACCATAATCCAACATCTGATTTTGGATCCACAAAACTTGTCCACAACAACTAGCAGCAGCAACGTATTCAACTTCTGTTGAAGAAGTAGCTACGATTGTCTGTTTCTTACATTGCCATGAAATAAGTCGACGACCCAAAAATTGACAACCACCATTAGTAGACTTCCTATCATTATTAGCACCAGCATAGTCACTATCACTATAGGCTTCTAGAACAAAAGGAGATTCTCTAGGATACCATAGACCCAATTTAGGTTGAGCCTTGATATACTTGAAAATCTTCTTCACTGCATTTAAGTTCGAAACCGTTGGAGTCACCTGGTGTCTAGAACAAGCACTTACTGCAAACATAATGTCCGGACGTGATGCAGTCAAATACATAAGGGAGCCAATCATAGACCTGTATATGTGAACATTTACCGGGGGGTCTGGCTCATTCTTAAGTTTGATTTTAGCAACTTCATAAGGAGTTGCTGCTGGTCTAAGAGGATCCATGTCAAACTTCTGAAGAATCTCATGGACATATTTATCTTGACTGATGAAAATCCCATCCGATGGTTGCATGACCTGAAGACCAAGGAAGAATGACAGTTCACCCATTGCACTCATCTGAAATTCGCCTTTCATCAAGTGTTCAAACTCATCACACCACTCCTTCCTTGTAGAACCAAAGATAATGTCGTCCACATAAACCTGAACAAGGATAATATCCTTGGAATTCTACCGAAGAAATAGTGTTTTGTCAATAGTACCTCTTCTATAGCCATTCTTTAACAAGAAAGTTGAAAGACGCTCATACCAAGCTCTAGGAGCCTGATGTAACCCATAAAGAGCCTTGACCACCTTGTAGACTTTCTTGGGATGAAGTGGATCTACAAACCCCTTAGGTTGAGTAACATACACTTCCTCGTTAATTTTGCCATAGAGAAATGCACTCTTGACATCCATCTGGAACACCGTAAAGCCAACATAAGAAGCAAAGGCCAAAAAGAGACGAATGGCCTCGATCCTTGCTACCGGCGCAAAGACTTCAGTATAGTCAATGCCCTCAATCTGAGTGTGTCCTTGTGCGACAAGCCTAGCTTTATTCCTGACGACAATTCCCCGTGCATCCTTCTTGTTTTTGAGAATCCATTTGGATTGATAACTGTCTTTCCATCTGGTAAATCAACCAGAACCCAAACATTCTGAAACAAGAATTGCTGCATTTCCTCCTGCATAGCCTCCACCCAACTTTGATCCTCAAGAGCATGAGAAACAGACCTAGGTTCCACCTGTGAAAGAAAACAAGCAAACAAACAGTGTTGAAAGTCCGTATGATTATTACGCTTTTGATCGTCAATATAGCCCACAAGAGCATGATGATCAGACGAGGCCTTCTGCTGCATTCTGCGTGTCTTGACGGTAGAACCAGGATCTCCAATAATTTGAGTGGTAGGATGATCTTTATGTGATTGCAAGACTGGATTGGAAGAAACCTCCACTTCTTGTGCCAAGTTATTGAGATCACCAACAAAGTCAGCATCATATGAAGCATTTTGGAAAATCCCATCTACCGGTTGTTTATGAATATCATCCATCTTGGTAGAAGACTTCTTTTCATGGTTCCCCAAATCAGAAGGATTGGAGAAGCGAGTATTGGAAGCAGACTCACTAGCCGGAGTACCAGTAGGTGATAAGCTAGCACTAGGACCAGAAGCTGGAGTACCAGGAGCAACTTTGTCAGTAGACTCAACCAAGGGAAACTCAAAACTACCTTGAGCAGCTGCTTTAGTAGCTTCTTGTTGCTGTTTGAGAAGAGTGTCAAGAGCTGCTTGGGAATCCTGTATATCCAATGGAGTTGCATCACTAGGAGGAGTAGGAGAAACCGTGGTGGAATAGGATGGAACCACAAAAATGTCATCCTCATCATCTGAATCAGAAAGACTAGAAGGAACACCAGTACTAGAAGTTGCAAATACTTGTGGTCCTGCATCATGGTTAGTTTCTAAACGAAAATATCCTAACGAATCACTAAGATAATCAAGATCAAAATACCATTCTGGACCTTTGCCTTGGATGTTTGACTTCTCCTCAAAATACCTGAGATTAATAGTTTCAATGATCCGTTTGGCTTGAAGATTGTAGACACGATATGCCCGAGAATGAGCTGAATATCCCACAATGTATCCTTCATCTGCCTTGCCATCAAACTTCCCCAAATAGTCACTAGTATTCAGAATGGTGGCTGGACACCCAAAAGGCTTCAAATGAGCAATATTTGGAACTTTGCCCGTGAGCAGCTCAAAAGGAGTCTTCTTGTGAGGATTGGTAATAGAAACCCTATTCAAAACATAACTTGAAGCATTAACAGCTTATGTCCAGAACATGGTTGGAAGCTTGGAATCGGCAAGCATAGTTCTTGCTGCTTCTATTAGTGTCCTGTTCTTTCTTTCTGCCACACCATTCTGTTGAGGAGTCCTAGCAGCACTATAATCTCTTTTGATGCCCTTAGCATTGCAAAGTGCGATGAGGTCTTTATTTTTAAACTCGGTTCCATTGTCGCAACGAATACCTTTAACTTTCTTGGACAACTGATTCTCTATCAAGGTAAGAAAATCTCTAAGAATTGAGTAGGTCTCACTTTTGGCAGCCATGAAGAACACCCACGTAAACCTGCTATAACCATCAGTTACCACCAAACAGAATTGCTTGTGGTCAATGCTCCTGATGGAAGTAGGACCAAATAAGTCCATGTGTAGAAGCTGCAATGGTTCAGTAATAAGACTTAGAGCAGTAATAGCCTTGAAGGATGCTTTGTGCTGTTTGCCTTTGCTGCAGGCAATACAATTTATATCATTTCGAAACGTCTTGGGAGGTAAACCAGAGACAAGATTCAGATTTGCATGTTTGTGAATGGTCTTGAAGTTCACATGCCCCATCCTTCGGTGCCATTTAGTGGCTTCATCTTCTGAGGCTTTTGCAACCAGACATGCTAGTTGACCAGTAGGGTTGACTTCATTCAACTTGATGCTATAGAGATTGTGTCTTCTAGGGATTCTGAGTAAAACTTGTGAGTCATCCGGAAGCTGAAAGTCTTTGGAAAGCACAAGTGCATCAGTATCGGTGAAGAGAACAAACTGCTTCTTGTCACAAATCTAAGAGACTGATATCAAGTTGAAGTGTTGAAGTGCTTCCACATAGTAGACCTGCTCAAAATTTAGATTTGGAGTCTTTATCTTTCCTTTGCCAGTGATTCTGCCTTCACCCCCACCAAAATAGACCTTGCCACCATGAAATGGTACAAAGTTAGAGAGAAGACTCTTATTGCCAGTCATGCTCCTGGAGCAACCACTATCAACAATACCTAGACTAGGATCCTGGTATGGAGTAACCTACAACAACAAGATAATAAAAATGCAAAAGTTAGTGTCTTAAGGGGACCCAAACCTTTTCAGGTTTGAGCCTGCCTTGTGGATCATTAGAAGAGTGCCAAGAAGATTGATGAGATCCACCGTTGTTCCTTGGTTGCCTATGCATCATATGGGTATTATTATTTGACCAAGAACAACCTGCTGAGGGCTTAACAGCAGTTCCCAAATTTCCCAAACCAAAATACGTGTGGTCTAAATTATGTGGATAGATTGGATTAAAATTTTGAAAATAATTACTGGTTGTTTGGAATCCACTATCTCTCCAATAATCAGACGCGAAAGGAGAGGATACTCTAGAAGTATTAAACGTTAGAGCACTAGGATTAAGTCTTCTAGAAGCATATGAAGCAGCTCCTGGAGGACCAGGAGCAGGAAAAGCATGATTAACAGATGCATGTGTGTCATAATAATCACAATCTTTAATTAAATGAAAGGCACTGCCACAAACAAAACATGTTTTGAAAGACCTTTTATTAGAATGAGATTGTTTCATACTTCCTACTTTATTACACACATTTCTAGGAAAAACATTCTTCCTAGGACTCAACAAACAAGGACCAGACACACTTGACTTGACAGCAACTTTTTCTTCACACTTCCTAGCACCAGTAGCAGCATGTTCATTCAACTTGGAACTTGTAGGTCTTGACTCTTCACTTGAACCACTAGATGCAGAGTCACCGGCTTTGTCACTGAAAGTACATGAGACAAAGTCATTAGTATTAGTAGAACTTGTTGGGGACTCAAGCATCTGTGATCCATCCGAGTCATTATGCCATGTGGTGGGCATAAAAGTTCCAGTAAGAAGAGGAGGGACAGCATGCATTTCTGTTGCTGGTTTAAACCTATTGTAACTAGGGTTGCCCTCATCCTCTTTGTCGGCATCAAAGACACTTGAGAAAGATAAATCAAATACATCTTCTGAATCAATATATTTTTCAAATCCTAAGCCTCTTTTAGTTCTGCCAGACATACTACTATCAATTAATTTTGAAAGATTTTTAGGTGCCTTTTGCCATTTGTCAAATCTTAGCATTGTAGCATCTAATTTAGCTTGCATCTCCTCTTTTTCTTTGATACTAGCATCTCTTTCAGTTTCTGTATATTTAAGCATATTTGTAGTGTTTTCTAAATCAATGCTTAGTATCCTGATTTTATCCTCATACGCACGTTGTGTATCTTGTAACCACCTATTTTGTTGTTCCAAAGTGTTTAATGAAGCCTTATAGGCTTGAACCTCTAAAAAATACTTATCATTTTGATCATTTACTTCATTAAATTGGGACAGCAATTCTGAGTATTTATCATGACAACCAAGAGGACAATGTTGTACCTGAGGTGAGATGCCCATAAGAGCAAACTCGTCTGCTTCTTCTGCATCAGAGAGATTCCCAGCAATCATTGCAAACACGTCAGTCGAGGACTCAGCTGACTCCAGAGTAGAAGCCTGATGATCATTCCAGTTGACCATAGAGTCAACAGATACCAATGCCTTCCTGTCATCTTTTATCTCCTGAACCTTGAAAGCGGAGTACCTGCTCTTCTCCTGATCATTCTTGCTAGGGTACTCCCTTGCAAAGTGACCCTGTGCTGGCAGTTATAGCATCGCACCTTGCTTCTATCGAATCTTGCTGGCTCCCGAGGGTTGTAATTAAATTTCCTTCCTGCTTTCTTCTCAAACTTGTGTACCCTAAGAGTAAGCATGGCCATCTGCCATTTAAGATCCATTTCATCCAGGTCAAGTTTATCGACCTGTTTGAAGTCATCAAAAGCAAGTTGTTGTTCAGCATTAACTTCAGCCACAAAAGAATGAAGAACAGCTTCTACCATACTACCAGACTTGGCAGCAGGATCAGGAGCAGAAGTATGCTGAACGGTATGCTGAGAGGAGACAATATTTCTTGGGCTACTTGCATATGACATGGGACTAGATGCCATAGAACTCACAAAGGCTGAATTAGCAGGAGTGGGAAAAGAGTCACTAGGAAATCCTCTCACATGGGGTTCGAAAGTTCTGAGCCTATGAAACAGATCATCAAAGGTGAGATAGTCAAGCCCACCTTTGGCTTTGAGAGAGATCAACACCTGATTCCATGAGTAGGGTAAGGCTTTAAGAAACCTTGCATTAATGTCACCATCATCAGGCTTTGATCGAAGTTGATTCAACTGGCTCAATATCTTCTGAAACCTATCATACCCTTGATTTAGACCTTCAGTTTCTGAGATTTTGAATTCGGTAAATTCATCTCTCAGCATAGACCTTCGCATTTTCTTTGATTCCTCATTCCCACCGAACCTTGCTTTTATGCCATTCCAGATCTCTCTGGCATCATCCAAATGGTAGAAGTCACCCATGTGATCTTCAGGAAGAGATTGAAGTAAAATCGTTTTTGCTTTTACCTCCTTCTGAATAGCTATGATTTCCTCATGAGATTTAGGGTCAAGAAGAGTAATGTTACCATTCTTGTCTCGTCCAGTAAGCTTCCTGCGGTTCCCATTCAGAATGATCTTCCAAAGATCTTGATCAGTGTTGGTGATCCACCATTCCATCTTCATTGCCCAGTTATCATATTCACCCTTCTTCAGAAGAGGGAATTTACCATTCGTGTTAGAGACCGTAGCCAGGATCTGCTGAGGTTGCACAATTTTCTAGTGCTGTCTTCTCTTGTTTGAGTAGAAGTTGAGGCAGACATGATAAACAAAATGTCAGAAATAAGAAAACTTGATTCTTCTTGTATAGAGACCCTCCCAGGCTCTGATACCACTTGTTGGGTCTACTAGATGTAGATCTTGCAGCCTGTCAGGACCGGTGAATGACTTCTGTAATCACAAGTCAAATCACAAAGAGACTCTATACACAATATGAATGTAGAATATAAATATAATTAAGAAGAACATAATAACTCTAAAGACTTGATCCTTTCTAAGGATTTCTAATATTAATAATCACTAGAACTACGTTTTGTGAAGGTGTGTCTAACCCTTCTGCCTAAGGTTGCTTTTATACTACAAGGAAACCCTAATACATCATTAAAGAAAACGTGTAAAACTGATATGCATATCCTTTCCTAACATATCTCATACATATCCTAACAGAATATTAAGTAAATAATAAAGTTTGACTTCGACTAGGACCAGGAGCAGGACTTGCTCCTACTACGACTAGGACCAGGAGGAACTACATACCTCCTAGTCTACCTATTACATATAACTATTACAATGGTCCTAACAATATCCAATATTCCGGATGAACACCCTTTGAAGTCCTTCACTCGGAATAACGTGTTTGATCCGGAATGTTTCCTGGGAATCACAGTAACAAACAGGCGAAGAACAAGGAGAACAAGTAACACACGTATCTAAACAAATCTAAACAAAATCAACCACAAGATTAAATCTAACTAATCAATAAACATCTATTAATCATAAACAATCAATCCAAAACAATCAAACTTACAAAACTAATCAAGATAATCAAAACTCACTTAAATAAATCAATAAAAATCAAGAACATGAACATGAACAAATCAACATAAAGATTAAAGAAAGGTAGAATGAGAGATAAACAATAAAAATAAAGATTGACAAGAATTAAAAGAAAACTTACTTGAAATTAAATGTATTTAAGGTGCAAGACAAGGTATTTAAATTTGACAAGAAATTAAATGAACATGAATTTAAAGGTGCAAGGTAAATAAAATGGAAGAAATAGTGTGTCAAACTATCCAACAAAAACAAATGATTAAGATCCTAATCTATATATAGCGGAGGATTAAGGAGTTCTTAGGAAGCTTCCGCCCCTCCTTCATTTTCTCTTAATTGCACCATTAGGTCCTTAAACCTTTAATCTTCTCAAATCTTGGTCTTTAATGACTTTTGGCTCGGGATTTCTTTGAACTCGTCTTGTAATTCTTCAATAAATTAGACTTGAGTTCTTCGGCTTTAAGTAAACTTCCGTCTTTTGACTTTTTCTTCGATAAATCTTCACAATTGGTCTTGGACTTTCGTTCTTTTTGCACTCTTGACTTCTCGACTTCGTCTTTCGTCTTTATCATTGATAAAAGCCCGTGAATGCCCGTGTTTTCTCCACTTTTCACCTTTTCGTCCTAAATCACAACAAAAACACAAACCACGCATAATTCCGACATAAAAGACATAAAATACACGTTTTGGCTCGGTAATTATTGTAATTAAGTGGTAAAAAGGATGGGTGTTTACACACCTATCAAATCCCCTACACTTGACCATTGAAATGTCCTCATGCAATGCATTAGTTACAAAGCACGTTTACATTTTTCATCACAATCAATCCACGTTGGCCTTTATAAAAGAGATAGAAAACTATAAACATTCAAAGTAAAGAAATCAAAAGCATGCATTGGGTTTTTGGAAATGTCATGAATGATCATCATCCTCAAGTTTTCACTTTCTCTAAACCAAGCTTAAAAACGAGATCATTGTTATTATAAGTTAGCAAACTAACACAAACTCATGTGGGCCAATTACTCACTTAGACTCCCTTATTCCATTGTGTATCTCTTATATTTTATTGTTGTCTTCAATGATCACGAGGATGCATTGTTGACTTATTTCGATAGTTATTTAGGCCGAAAATAAAGTGAAAGATTTAGTCAATAGTTAGCTAAAGGACAAAATATTTTAAAACTGCTTCTCGGGACCTCATAAAGTTCATATCTTGGCATAACTCGCTTCGCGATTTGAGACCTTTCTCGGACCGATATTTGGCAGCGATTTCATACTTCAAATCTTGAGAGACGTTCATGAAATAATGGTCTTCTCTTCATATAAGAATTTCTTCACTTGAAGTTTTGAGAGATTCATACTTGGACTACGACTTCTTCATTTTTCTCCAATCTTTATTTTGGATTTTGATATACAACGATCCGCCTCCTTTTTGGACTTGGCTTCATTTATCCTCATACCTTATTAGGGCCTTTTTGGATAGACTTCTCCATGACTTTTGGGGACTTTTTGCTTTTCGCCGTGTGTCTCGATCCTTCATATTGATTTTCGATAAATGATTCTTCACATCACTTGGGATCTTTAGCAACAAAATTTAGCCCTCATGTCTTGTTAGGACCTTTTTGGACTCGCCAATCTTCGCATCCCGCTTCAATAAGTTATGCCTTGGCTATGAACTCTAATCCCTACCGAGCAACTTTTAAATGATCTTGGGCTAGAAGCTAAGTAACTTTTCAAATCGTACAACCTTATTTATTGTAGATAAATTTATTAGCAAGCGATGGGAGAATAGGCTTATAATTAACTCACATAAATTCACGAAAGAATACCGAACTTATAATTGGCTCTATCATCTCTCGTTCTCCACAGTTTATAATCTAAAGGAATGAGACTCGTGGATGCTTAGCCTATTAAATCAAAGTTTTGGGTTTTCGAGTCGCCTATAGGATCTTGCAAATTCTTAGACTTTTTCAAGTTTAGAAATCGCATTTTAAAGTTCCCTTGATAAACAACTCTCTAGGATCAATTATAGGAACTTGCGAAAAGTTCTTGTTCTTAACCCGTGAGAGTTAAGACTTTCGCGTTTTATAGCTCCCTATATAAAAGCCTAGCAAAACTTGACTTAAACACGTTAAGGATACTAGCTAGAGTAAACTTAGTTAAGTAAACTCGGGTTGAGTCAAAAGATTCACAATGTTTGAAAATTAAAACCACTTTATTAAAGATTTATTCTAATAAGGAAGAAAATAACTATACAAAGGTAGAAACTAATAGGCCAAAATAGATCAAAAATTTTGAAAAATGTCGAAAAATTGATTTTCCGGTTAAAATGAGGACAAATACAAGGAAAAGAGCCACTTAACTTCGATAGAAGTCCCCCCTACACTTAATATAAACATTGTCCTCAATGTTTAAGCATGTGGGAGTAAACTCCCCTACACTTAGGACATTGTGCACTTTGTTTAAATCTCGCTAAGGAAAAGACAACTAAAGAGATTCCTATTTCAATATTGGAAAATATAAAATAGTGAATCGAAAAGAGTTTAGGATAGAACCGGGAAAATGGAAACACGGAACCACGGGTCGTCAAGAATCATCAAGAGTGGATCATTGAGCGCGAATCCCTGATTAAGAGAGGAGAGGAAATAGCACACACCAATGGGTCTCCCCTACACTTAGGATAAAGAAAGCTAAAAGATAGAAACATGGGTTGCCTCCCAAGAAGCGCTTGATTTTTGATTACCGAGTGGGGAGCCTGACTCGACCTTGATTATCATAGGAAGAAGCATGAAACATATCCACCGGGATCAAAGACATAGTTTTCGTCCATCAAATAGCACAAGCTTAAGGCGAACAAGGCAAGCCAAAGAATAGTAGGCAAGGTTCCCTTAAGCAGCGATGGGGCATGGTGGGAGCAAGTATGGTGAGGTGCAAGCATATCTTTAGTAGGTCCAAAAATCTTTCCTTTTATTTCATCAGACGGATACTGAGATGGCTTAAGAATATCAATACCGGGGTCGAACACCTTTTCCTTTAGGGGAAAATAGCACTCAGGCTCAGCAGAATGTGAAAAAGATCCGCGAAGAAGATGCACAACCTCGTCCTCAGAAGGTGGAAAAAGAGGTGTTAACTCATACGTGCTGCGGATATTGGTGTCGACCGATTTCTTCTCCTTTGAAAGAATTTTATTTAAATCCAAAGTAGGATCAAGACGATAATCTTTAAAGTCCAAAGGAGGTGCATCACTCTCATGAGGGAAGTAAGTATTGAGAAAAGTAGAGAAGTCTTCCTCAAATGAGTAATCGTCCAAAGTAGGATCGAGTGATGGCGGAGGATCTTCATCATGCGAAGAATCACTCGAAAGAGTATCGGCCTCATCAAAATCATCATATGTGGGCAGGTCGGGATACTCGGAGGTACAATCATCAAAATCATCCGAATCTGAGCTAGAATCATCATCATAAGCATCAAAGATCGGTGGAGAATCATAAATGGGAGAAGGTTCCACATTGGAAAGAGAATCATCCACATCATCTTGATAAAGTGGATTATCATTGCAAGACTCGAATAGAGGATTGTTGTAGATGACTAAATCATCGAGCACCTTAATCATATTCACGGATTCTCTTCCAAAGGATTTGCTTGTAAGCTTCCCCATTTTGAAAACTTGCGCATCATCCCCGACTCTTAAGATTAACTCACCTTCGGCAACATCAACTATAGCTCGTCCGGTTCTCAAGAATGGCCGACCAAGTATTAAAGGAATACGAGGGTCCATTTCATAATCAACAACGACAAAGTCGACCGGGAAAGTAAATGTGCCAACTTTAATGAACACGTCTTCGGCAATACCAACGGGGTAAGCGAGAGTGCGATTTGCAAGTTCAAGAGTCATCCTTGTTGGAGTAAGGTCGGGTAATGATAGTGTTTTCCAAACACTCAAAGGCATAAGATTAATACTGGCCCTGAGATCAACTAGGGCAGTAAATTCTTCGGTTTTGTTAAAGATGCAAGGCAACACAAAACGACCAGGATCTCCAAGCTTTTTTGGAAGTTCTTTAAGAATAACTGCAGAACAGTTTTCATTTAAGCGTGTGTTGGCGAGCTCAATCAGCTTCTCCTTCTTGTTAAGCAATTCCTTGAATGCTTTGACAAATTCTTGCATGTGGACAAGTGCTTCGACAAGGCTAATGTTGAAATTTAGTTGAGAGATCATCTTAAAAAAATTGACATTTGACAGTCATCCTTGGTGAGCATTGTGGTCTTGCCTAGCCGTGAAGGATAAGGGATATTGGGTTTGGGTGGTGAAGGTGCAGGTGTAGTAGGTAAGGGTTGAGATGTTGAAGGGTTCTTCTTGGAAACATCGTCATGACGAGGCGGAGACGGTAATGGTGCACTAAGACTAGGTGTAGGAGGAGTAGGGATAAATGGTGGTGAAGGAGGTGTAGATGATGGGGGTGGGATAGGTGGTCCTACGATGGTAACTCCACTACGGGTAGTAATAGCACTCACATTTGCTCGCGGATTGGTGACGATGTTCGAAGGTAGAGAACTCGAAGAAGAAGGTTGAGCGGCGGGCAAGAAACTAGCCAGCATATTCTTAATATCATTCGTTTGAGTGCTGAAGGAGGATTGAATATTATCTCGAAGCTCGGATCTAATGTCATTTCCTTGCTTGGTGATATCTCCTTTCAGATTGATAATTTGGCTCTGCAGATTCTTGATTTGCTCACCTTGGGTTCTCATTATGGCTTCAAGATCCGGGTTAATGGGTGGGGCTTGTTGAGCGGGTGGGTTATAAGGATTAGAAGCTCTTTGTGGGATTTGGTTGCTTCTATTGTAGTTGTTGGCGGGATTTTGGTTTTGAGGAGAAAAACCGGGTGAAATGTAGTTGTTTGATCGGTAACTCAGCAAATTTCGATCCCCTTGAGGTCGAGCTTGGTAATTTTCCGGTGAATAATTACCATAAGCTGCATACAAATTTTCCGGATTTCCTTGAGTCGAAGGACAATCGGTGTATGAGTGTGGGCCGTCGCATGTTTCACAAGGATTAGCAACCGCTTTAACTTGTTGTTGTTGTTGGTTTGAAGCGAGAAGCAAGATACTTTTGTTCATTTCAGTCATCATGCGGGTGAATTCAGTCATATCAGGGCTTGCTGAGGTAGAAGAAACATTGACTCTCGGGTTGTTCCTTGAAGAAGCGGAGGAATCCCAGTTTTTGTGGTGAGTAGTTGATAGGTGTGAAAACACCCATCCTTTTTACCACTTAATTGCAATAATAACCGAGCCAAAACATGTATTTTATGTCATTTATGTCAGAATTATGCGTGGTTTGTGTTTTTGTTGTGATTTAGGACGAAAAGGTGAAAAGTGGAGAAAACACGGCATTCACGGGCTTTTATCAAAGAAAAAGACGAAAGATGAAGTCGAAAGATCAAGAGTGGAAAAAGAACGGAAGTCCAAGACCAATTCTGAAGATTTATCGAAGAAAAAGTTAAAGGACGGAAGTTTACTCAAAAGCCGAAGAACTCGAGTCTTATTTATAAAGAAAAATCAAGACGAGTTAAAGAAATCCCAAGACAAAGTCCAAGATTAACAAAAGATAAAGAAGAAAAGGACTTAAGTGTGCAATTAAGGCAAAGAGGAAAGAGGGAGGAAGCTTCCTAAGCTCCTCCCTAATCACCCCTATATATAGATGATCCTAGTTTCATTTTCATGTTGTTGGGTGGTTTGACAAACCACCACTTCCACCATTTTTATTTCTTGTTAATTACTTTCTTGCTTTTTAATTTCATGTTATGCACTTTTAATTCAAGTAAATCTTTTAATTTTTGAATCTTTTCTTTTAATCAAGTTCTTATTTTTATTCATCTTCTTCTACCTTTCTTATCTTGCTTATCTTTGATTCATGTTCATCTTTGATCTTAGTTTCATCTTAATGCTTATTTGATTTAAAGGTTTCTTAAAAAGTTCATCTTTTTAAAAGTTTGATTTGAAAGTTTGCTTATTTTTAGTTTGATAAGTTGTTATTCATGCTTATTAAGTCAATTTCGATTTAGATTCGTGCAAGTTTTAGTTTGAGCTTATTAACCATAGCTTATTGCTTTGGCTTAATTTTCGGATCAAAAAGTTAGATCGGAAAGGGTAAACCCCTTTCCAATCACGTATTCCAATCACCTTGATTGGAAAAGGGTTTTACATTCCAATCAACATTCCAATCAGCATTCCAATCAACATTCCAATCAGCATTCCAATCAACATTCCAATCAGCATTCCAATCAACATTCCAATCAGCATTCCAATCTACATTCCAATCAGCATTCCAATCAACATTCCAATCAGCATTCCAATCAACATTCCAATCAACATTCCAATCAGCATTCCAATCAACATTCCAATCAGCATTCCAATCAACATTCCAATCAGCATTCCAATCAGCATTCCAATCAACATTCCAATCAACATTCCAATCAGCATTCCAATCAACATTCCAATCAGCATTCCAATCAACATTCCAATCAAC
Organism: Glebionis coronaria; assembly: GCA_025667525.1. NCBI lineage: Eukaryota > Viridiplantae > Streptophyta > Magnoliopsida > Asterales > Asteraceae > Glebionis > Glebionis coronaria. The sequence continues at coordinate 275,373,992 of CM046875.1, read as the reverse complement.
ATTCCAATCAGCATTCCAATCAACATTCCAATCAGCATTCCAATCAACATTTCAATCAACATTCCAATCAGCATTCCAATCAACATTCCAATCAGCATTCCAATCAACATTCCAATCAGCATTCCAATCAACATTCCAATCAGCATTCCAATCTACATTCCAATCAGCATTCCAATCAACATTCCAATCAGCATTCCAATCAACATTCCAATTAACATTCCAATTAGCATTCCTATTAGCATTCCAATCAGCATTCCTATCAGCATTCCTTTCAGCTTCATTATTTGCACTTTCCGATTAGAGTTGATTTTAGTTTTAATTTTACGTCATTTAATTTCACGTCATTTACTTTTAACGTTTTAAATATTGCACCGTTTACGTTTCAACTAGTTTTATTTTTAATTTCCCGTCCTTTATTATTAAGTCTTGCACATTTATTTTACCAAATCCAAAAATATTTGTTTCACCAAGAACAACTAATCTCACACAATTAACCGGAAATCAATTCGATTAGACACCGAGAAAACAAACTTTCAACTAGTAAAATCTCATATATTAAAATGGCGCCGCTGCCGGCTCTTTTCGTGAGGATCTACGGTTTTTTGTGAGAGACGCGTTGGCTTTTGGGATCCGTTCACTTGTGAATGTTATTTTTTCGAGTCAAAAATTTCCAAAAAAAAAAAAAAAAAAAAAAACATTTGAAAAATCTTAAAAAGCATTTCTTTTTCAACGTTTTGCACCAAAAATATTCTTCTTGCTCATCTATTTTTCTTAATGGATTCTTATGTCTATTGCGTTGGGTGCGGGAAACGATTGTACGGGAACGACTCATGTCAATGGTGTACATGTGAGCGGTGTGGCCACGATATCAACAATACACAATTCATAAGCGGATTTTGCCCTTTGTGCAACTCGACTAATTCGTCCTTCTTGAACCCACCTACTCTTTCCCCGTGCATCTATTGTGGAAGCGATTCTCATTGGCATGTTTCGTGCCCGGTTCGATACCCGTATGATCACGGGCAAGAACCGGGGTACAATGATGACAATGATAATAGCTATCCACAAGACGCACCTGATTTTTCTCCATACCCGTTTTGCAACAACTGTGGGGGTCCTCACGATACCTATTATTGTCAACCAATGAATTGTTATGAGCCAAATCCGTGTCCTCAGTTTTCTTCACCAATGGATTATTATGAACCAAACCCGGTTTATAATTCTTCTCAACCGATGAACTACTATGAGCCATAACCATGCTATAATTATGGTTTTCAACATTTTGAGCCCCCACAACACCGCATCGATCATCAACTCTCCTTCGAACAATTGAGCTCCAATGAACAATGGGACACTCTTGTTAAACTAAGTCAACAAATTCAAGAAGCTTGCAACAAGATCATCGAGAAATGTCAAGAGGATCATCGACAGGAGCAAATATCAAATATCGAGACTTATACTCCTCCCCCGGTGTATCCATACTATTATGATGATGATGACGATGAGCCTACTATTTCTTGGAATGACCTTACTGCTCAATGTCCTAGTGCAATTGTCATCCCTCCTCTCAATATCCCAAACGTGTCTAAGGAGTGTGATACATTGAATGAGCTTAGTGATGTTGGTCTTGATAAAGTGTTTGATGATGAGGTTTGTGACATACCGACTGCTATGGAGCCTAAGGACGACGTTGCTCTTACGAAAGAGGTCGATCCTAATGATGACGATTTTTCTCCAAGCTATAAGAATTTCACTTTTGAAATTTCTCAATCTCCACCGGGAGATGCGGGTGATGACGATTTATTCTCTCCGGTTTACGAGAAGTTCACCGATGAACATGATCTTGTGGATAAGGTGGAAGACGTGCTTCTTCGAGATAGATTACGGAAAGTGCACCTTCTTATTGCTCAAATCGAAGCGTTGACTTCTCCTCCTCTTTCCGAGTCTTTGCCTCCATCTATTCCTCCCGTTGAAGATAATGACCCATTGCCGGAAGAAATCGACATTCACTCCATACCACCAGGTAATGATGACGATGACATGGAGGGGGACATTATTTTTGATAATTTGCTGTAGGAAGATATTGTCCCAAGTCCCCCTCCTGAGCAACTTTCATCCTCCCCTTTAGCCACTATCACGGAGGATGAGTGCTTTCACCCGGGAGGTGACATTGATTATGCTATGATGGATAACAATACGTCTTTGCCGCTTGCTCAGCATCTATTGTCTTTGGGGGAGGACAATGTGCTTACTTTACCCACCCCACCTCCCGTGGATCTTGAATTCACATACTTCTCGTATGTTGAAAGGACCTTTCTCCCATTCAAGACTTATCCCCCCGCCTCTCCTTTGTTGATGTCAACCGGGAACGAGGACAAGGTCTTTGATCCCGGTATTGCATTCGAGGCTTCCCCATGGACCATTTAATTCGGGGACGAGTCAGGCTCGTGACTCGGTTAATATAAACAAGCGCTTTTTGGGAGGCAACCCAATTATCTATCTATCTTTACCATAAGTGTAGGGGGAGCCCCGTGGTGTTTCTTGATTTCTTTCTTATCATGTGCAGGGATTAGAGCTTCAAAGACACACTCTTGATGACTTTTGACGAACCGTGATTCCGTGTTTCCTTCTTCCCGGTTCTATCCTAAACTCTTTTTGATTCACTATTTTATATTTCTCAATATTAAAATAGGAATCTCTTTAGTTGTCTTTTCCTTAGCGAGATTTAAACAACATGCACAATGTCCTAAGTGAAGGGGAGTTTACTCCCACATGCTTAAACATTGAGGACAATGTTTATATTAAGTGTAGGGGGACTTCTATCGAAGTTAAGTGGCCTTTTCCTTGTATTTGTCCTCATTTTAACCGGAAAATTTGATTTTTCGACATTTTTCAAAATTTTTGATCTATTTTGGCCTAGTTGTATAGTTGTTTTTACCTTTGTATACTTATTTTCTTTCCTTATTAGAATAAATTTTAATAAAGTGGTTTTAATTTTCAAAAGTCGTGAATATTTTGACTCGACCCGAGTTTACTTATCTAAGTTTACTCTAGCTAGTATCCTTAACGTGTTTAAGTCAAGTTTTGCTAGGCTTTTATATAGGGAGCTATAAAACGCGAAAGTCTTAACCCTCACGGATTAAGAACAAGAACTTTTCGCAAGTTCCTATAACTGATCCTAGAGAGTCGTTTATCAAGGGAACTTTAAAACGCAAATTCTAAACTTGGAAGAGTTTAAGAAGATGCAAGATCCTATAGGCGACTCGAAAACCCAAAACTTTGATTTAATTGGCTAAGCATCCACGAGTCTCATTCCTTGAGATTTTAAATTGTGGAGAACGAGAGATGATAGAGTCAATTATAAGTTTGGTTTTCTTTCATGAATTTATGTGAGTTAATTATAAGCCTATTCTCCCATCGCCTGCTAATAAATTTATCTGCAATAAATAAGGTTGTACGATTTGAAAGTTACTTAGCTTCTAGCCCAAGATCGTTTAAAAGTTGCTCGGTATGGATTAGAGTTCATAGCCAAGGCATAACTTATTGAAGCGGGATGCGAAGATTGGCGAGTCCGAAAAGGCCCTAACAAGGCATGAGGGCTACATTTTGTTGCTAAAGATCCAAAAGTGATGTGAAGAATCATTTATCGAAAATCAATATGAAGGATCGAGACACACGACGAAAAGCAAATACTCCCCAAAAGATCATGGAGAAGTCTATCCGAAACGACCCTAGCAAGGTATGAGGATAAATAGATCCAAGTCCTAAAAGAGGCGGATCGTTGTATATCAAAGTCCAAAATAAAGATTGGAGAAAAATGAAGAAGTCGTGGTCCAAGTATGAATCTCTCAAAATTTCAAGTGAAGAAATTCCTATTATGAAGAGAAGACCATTATTTCATGAACGTCTCTCAAGATTTGAAGTATGAAGTCGCTGCCAAATATCGGTCCGAGAAAGGTCTCAAATCGCGAAGCGAGTTATGCCAAGATATGAACTTTATGAGGTCCCGAGAAGCAGTTTTAAAAGATTTTATCCTTTAGCTAAATATTGATTAAATCGTTCACTTTATTTTCGGACTAAATAACTATCGAAATAAGTCAAAAATGCATCCTCGTGATCATTCAAGACAATAATAAAATATAAGAGATACACCTAGGAATAAGGGAGTCTAAGTGAATAATTGGCCCACATGAGTTCGTGTTAGTTTACTAACTTATAACAACAATGATCTCGTTTTAAGCTTGGTTTGGAGAAAGTGAAAACTTGAGGATGATGATCAGTCACGACATTTCCAAAACCCAAGGTATGTTTTTAATTTCTTTACTTTGAATGTTTATAATTTTCTATCTCTTTAATAAAGGCCAACGTGGATTGATTATGATGAAAAGTGTAAACTTGCTTTGTAACTAATGCATTGTATGAGGACATTGCAATGGTTAAGTGTAGGGGATTTGATAGGTGTGAAAACACCCATCCTTTTTACCACTTAATTGCAATAATAACCGAGCCAAAACGTGTATTTTATGTCATTTATGTCAGAATTATGCGTGGTTTGTGTTTTTGTTGTGATTTAGGACGAAAAGGTGAAAAGTGGAGAAAACACGGCATTCACGGGCTTTTATCGAAGAAAAAGACGAAAGATGAAGTCGAAAGATCAAGAGTGGAAAAAGAACGGAAGTCCAAGACCAATTCTGAAGATTTATCGAAGAAAAAGTTAAAGGACGGAAGTTTACTCAAAAGCCGAAGAACTCGAGTCTTATTTATAAAGAAAAATCAAGACGAGTTAAAGAAATCCCAAGACAAAGTCCAAGATTAACAAAAGATAAAGAAGAAAAGGACTTAAGTGTGCAATTAAGGCAAAGAGGAAAGAGGGAGGAAGCTTCCTAAGCTCCTCCCTAATCACCCCTATATATAGATGATCCTAGTTTCATTTTCATGTTGTTGGGTGGTTTGACAAACCACCACTTCCACCATTTTTATTTCTTGTTAATTACTTTCTTGCTTTTTAATTTCATGTTATGCACTTTTAATTCAAGTAAGTCTTTTAATTTTTGAATCTTTCTTTTAATCAAGTTCTTATTTTTAATCATCTTCTTCTACCTTTCTTATCTTGCTTATCTTTGATTCATGTTCATCTTTGATCTTAGTTTCATCTTAATGCTTATTTGATTTAAAGGTTTCTTAAAAAGTTCATCTTTTTAAAAGTTTGATTTGAAGTTTGCTTATTTTTAGTTTGATAAGTTGTTATTCATGCTTATTAAGTCAATTTCGATTTAGATTCGTGCAAGTTTTAGTTTGAGCTTATTAACCATAGATTATTGCTTTGGCTTAATTTTCGGATCAAAAAGTTATATCGGAAAGGGTAAACCCCTTTCCAATCACGTATTCCAATCACCTTGATTGGAAAAGGGTTTTACATTCCAATCAACATTCCAATCAGCATTCCAATCAACATTCCAATCAGCATTCCAATCAACATTCCAATCAGCATTCCAATCAACATTCCAATCAGCATTCCAATCTACATTCCAATCAGCATTCCAATCAACATTCCAATCAGCATTCCAATCAACATTCCAATCAACATTCCAATCAGCATTCCAATCAACATTCCAATCAGTATTCCAATCAACATTCCAATCAGCATTCCAATCTACATTCCAATCAGCATTCCAATCAACATTCCAATCAACATTCCAATCAACATTCCAATCAGCATTCCAATCAACATTCCAATCAGCATTCCAATCAACATTCCAATCAGCATTCCAATCAACATTCCAATCAACATTCCAATCAGCATTCCAATCAACATTCCAATCAGCATTCCAATCAACATTCCAATCAGCATTCCAATCAACATTCCAATCAGCATTCCAATCTACATTCCAATCAGCATTCCAATCAACATTCCAATCAGCATTCCAATCAACATTCCAATCAACATTCCAATTAGCATTCCTATTAGCATTCCAATCAGCATTCCTATCAGCTTCATTATTTGCACTTTCCGATTAGAGTTGATTTTAGTTTTAATTTTACGTCATTTAATTTCACGTCATTTACTTTTAACATTTTAAATATTGCACCGTTTACGTTTCAACTAGTTTTAGTTTTAATTTCCCGTCCTTTATTATTAAGTCTTGCACATTTATTTTACCAAATCCAAAAATATTTGTTTCACCAAGAACAACTAATCTCACACAATTAACCGGAAATCAATTCGATTAGACACCGAGAAAACGAACTTTCAACTAGTAAAATCTTTATATTAGTAGTCATGTTCTCAATAAGATCTCTACACTCCTCGGGTCTCCTTTTTATAAATGTGCCACCGGCGGCTGCATTAATCGTATCACGATCACGAAAAGTCAAACCGTTGTAGAAAGTATCAATCAATGTGACTGGAAGCATGTTGTGGTTTGGACAACGATCAATCAAGACATTATATCTTTCCCAAGCATCAAAGAGAGATTCATCAGGTTCTTGCATGAAACCGCTGATTTGATTGCGAAGGCTCGTGACCATGGATGGTGGAAAGTAGCGCGACAAAAAGCGTTGAGTCATGTCATCCCAAGTATGAATTGAATTCTTTGGGAGATGATCAAACCATTTCTCGGCGTGGTGTGATAAAGTATGTGGGAAGAGTTGAAGGCGAAGAACATCCATTGTGGCACCAGGCAACTTCATGCTTTGAGTGATTGTAATGAACTTGTCGAGGTGTTTGTTGGCATCATCATCAGGCATTCCTCTAAAAGGATTTGTTTGCACTTGCTGAATCATGTGGTGCTTCAACGAAAACTCTGGAGCCGTGATTTGCATCGGCGCAATCGGTCCTCCTCGTCCAAACATGGTAGGTTGACAAAGCTCTTCCATTTTCCGAAGATCGAGCTATGGAAGAACATTGTTGTTATTATTGAGGTGCGGTGGATTATTGTTGTTGTTAACACCTGCCATACTTAAATCTTCTTGAGTCTCGGGCTCTTGATAATTAGAAGATCTAGTACGCATACACCTACAAAGGCAAAAGAAAACAATACCAAACACAAAGAGAATATATATACACAACAAAAATAAAATCTTTTTGGATTTTTGAAATTTTTTAATTTTTATGGATTTTTAACAATTTTTAATTTTTATGGTTTTTTGAATTTTTTAAGTAAAAAAATAACGCTCACAAGTGAACGGATCCCAAAAAGCAACGCGTCTCTCACAGAAAACCGTTAATCTTTACGAAAAGAGCCGGCAGCGGCGCCATTTGATACATGGCTTTTGCATGTATAAAAAATTAAAGTTTGTTGTGTTGGTCTAATCGAATTGATCTGGTTTAACTATGCGACTCAGTGGTTCTTGGTGAAACAAATAGTTGTGTCGTTGTAGTAATTAAAATTGCAAAACAATTAATGTAAATGACAATTAAATAAAATCTAAATCTAATTTAAAATAAAAGTGCAAGACTTTAAAAGCGTGACTAAAATTAGAGGGCAATAAAAATAAATAACGCAAACTTAAATCTAACTAAGGCAAACTTAAAACGCAACTAAAACTTAAAACTAAAGCAAGGCTAAAATAAATCTAAGGCAATTAAACTTAAAGTGCGACTAAGGAAAAAGGCGGGAAAGATAAAGCTTGAAAATTAAAAACAGAAAATTAAAGACAGAAATTAAAAGAACCTGAAAAATAGTTCATCCGGAATAATACCCTCATGCGGAATAAACACTCATCCGGAATGTCACCTTCGTTCGGAATGTTTTTCTTCACTCGGAATATTCACCAAAATCCTTGATCCGGAATAAATCCTTTATCCGATATATGTCAGTTATCCGGAATAAAGTATTGATTCGGAATAATGGTCTTGTTCCGGAATGTTGCCCTTGATCCGGAATAATTCTTGATCCGGAATAATATTCTGAATAAAACCCTTGATTCGGAATGTCAAAATATTCCGAATAAACTCCTTGATCCGGAATAATAAATTATTCCAGATGAACTTGCTTGATCCGGAATATTATTTGATTCGGAATGTTAGGTTGATCCGGAATATCCTGCTGATCCGGAATAAAAGGTTGATCCTGAACTTTTGGTTGATCCGGAATATTATTCCGAATAAAGCACCTTGATTCGGAATGTTTTAATATTCCGAATAAAGCACCTTGATGCGGAATAAAAAAATATTCCGAATAAACTCAACTGATCCGGAATATCCAATATTCCGGATGAACACCCTTTGAAGTCCTTCACTCGGAATAACGTGTTTGATCCGGAATGTTTCCTGGGAATTACAGTAACAAACAGGCGAAGAACAAGGAGAACAAGTAACACACGGATCTAAACAAATCTAAACAAAATCAACCACAAGATTAAATCTAACTAATTAATAAACATCTATTAATCATAAACAATCAATCCAAAACAATCAAACTTACAAAACTAATCAAGATAATCAAAACCCACTTAAATAAATCAATAAAAATCAAGAACATGAACATGAACAAATCAACATAAAGATTAAAGAAAGGTAGAATGAGAGATAAACAATAAAAATAAAGATTGACAAGAATTAAAAAAACACTTACTTGAAATTAAATGTATTTAAGATGCAAGACAAGGTATTTAAATTTGACAAGAAATTAAATGGACATGAATTTAAAGGTGCAAGGTAAATAAAATGGAAGAAATAGTGTGTCAAACTATCCAACAAAAACAAATGATTAAGATCCTAATCTATATATAGGGGAGGATTAAGGAGTGCTTAGGAAGCTTCCTCCCCTCCTTCATTTTCACTTAATTACACCATTAGGTCCTTATGCCTTTAATCTTCTCAAATCTTGGACTTTACTGACTTTTGGCTCGGGATTTCTTTGAACTCGTCTTGTAATTCTTCAATAAATTAGACTTGAGTTCTTCGGCTTTAAGTAAACTTCCGTCTTTTGACTTTTTCTTCGATAAATCTTCAGAATTGGTCTTGGACTTCCGTTCTTTTTGCACTCTTGACTTCTCGACTTCGTCTTTCGTCTTTATCTTTGATAAAAGCCCGTGAATGCCCGTGAATGCCCGTGTTTTCTCCACTTTTCACCTTTTCGTCCTAAATCACAACAAAAACACAAACCACGCATAATTCCGACATAAAAGACATAAAATACACGTTTTGGCTCGGTAATTATTGTAATTAAGTGGTAAAAAGGATGGGTGTTTACACACCTATCAGGCACAAGGCCACAAGGCCTTATGAACCAGTAATCCCAAACAGTCCTTTAATAAGCACTTTTTCTAACAAACTTGTGATTTTTAAACACAACCTACTGATTTTATAGATCAAATAGCTACACTAGGTGAAAACTAACAGATTGCAACCATAAAACACAAAGCACAAACACAAGAACACAAAATCACATACCAAAATACAAAACAGACAAGATTATATGATTTTTTAGAGGAATATTAACAAGAGGTTATACCTGTCCTCCACAACATCCTAGGAGGACCAGCAATGCTCCTTGGACCTTGTTCAACAACTAGAACAAGACCAAGGTACTTCAACAAGAAAGAATGATGACTGCCTTGGTTGATGTTTCAAAGCATAAACTCAAGGGCTTGATTCCTTCAACACAATGAACAAACAGCTTAACCAAAGACCCTAATCCCTTCACAAGCTTGGTGTCAACAAGCTTGCAAGAGCTTATAGCTTTTGGTTAAGGATTAGTACACAAAAATAAGCAAATTCAGAAACCTCTTTTCAAGCTTTTTCAAACTTGAAAACCTTACCAAACATAAACGTCCTTGAACCAAATGATTCAAGCACACTTATAACAACAAATGGAACTCAGAATCACCTTTAAACAACACCAACTTTCAAAAACATAAAAGGGAATTACAATTTTTTCAAAATACCAACTTTTATAAATTTAAAAAGGAATTGCAATGTTTAAAAGGTAAAACTAGAACAAAAGGACTCTCACAGGTTGAGGTCTCCTTTTATAGGCAAATGCTAACATAACACTATTCATAAACCCTAGAACTGAATTCCCAAAAGTGCCCTTGAAGTCTTCTAGATCATTTGATGGAATGAGCTGTCCAAATGCATCATGGACGTTCATTTTAGCTTTGGGGTTAAGCTAAGAGTCTTGGCTGTTGATTTGGCCACGTCATTTGCCTTGGGGAGTAAGTTGTATGTTGATAGGTGGACGAGGTTGAGTGTGGGGCCTTTTGGTGAGTGGAGGTGAGGGTTTTGTGTGTGGGTTTTGTTTCTGCATGTGTGAATCAAGTGTGGGAATGGTTAATTGAAATTTACCCTTTGTTTAAGTGGTGAGAGTTACTGGGTTCATAAAGGTGAACAGTGGTAACTTTTGATCCGAAATTGGGGGAAAGGTGTTTGTTTGGCGCAATATTCGTTCCAAATGTTTCACTTGCACAAGTTTGGCCCTTGTGTTTTCAGAAAGGTGGTAAAACAAGTTTCTAAGCCTTCAAATCTATTTTCCTTTGTTAATAAACTTTCCAAGTTTATACTTTTGCCTCAAAACTTTGGTGAAAAGGTTTAAAGGGTTGTTTTTGCCATTGTTTCATAATTCAAGGGCTGATCTTGGACTTTCTTGATCTTTAAAGGTCTTCAATGTATCTTTGATTTCATGAGGGACCATAATTGACAAATTAGATTTGATGAGGGACTAATCTTGCCATTTCTTCAAAATTGAAGGACCTTTTGCAAATTTGACAAACTTAAGGGACCAAACTTGTAATTATGAATTCACAAGGGTTTTAAGTGTCATTTCTTCATTGTTTGAGGATCAATCTTGCATATCTTCAAGTCTTCAAGGTTTAATCTTGGATAATTCATGACTTAGGGCCCGGTTCTTTGTACGGCTTCTTTTCTCGTGTCCGTTTTTCCTTGTTTCTTGTGATCTTTTGTCTTTTTCACGATATCCATACCTAAGATACACAAGTAAACAAACACAAGCATATATATGGTATTTTATGACATTTTAATGCATTTAAAGCCCGAAAAGAACGATGAGATCATGTATAAATGCCATCTCATCAACTTCTAATAATCTATTGGATTGTCCCTAGGAAGATCCCTCTGGTTCTGGTTGGATCGTAGGACTTAAACCTAACCACCCTTTTGACACCAATAATGTCGTGAATTAAAGATGTTGTGGGTATTTGATCGTAACCATGAAAACCACTTTAAATTCTAACAAAGTGTTTGAAAAACATTTAACACCTTGATAGTTTTGTCGTTTCAGAAATGCTCCCCCTTCACATGTGCATCGATAATCAAAAGTGTTTCACACATGTAGGTAAGAGTTAAAGTGTTTGAGTCTTATATAAGATCACATTTTAATCACATTTTCTCCCCTATCTCTAATATATAAAATCTTTTGATATTAGAGATACCAAATTTGATTAAAATATATTTTGAAAAATAGTCTTGAAAATCTCTAGGAGAAAGATGTGTTAATCTTTTGCATGAAGTTAAAATGCTCCCCCTCAAAAATTGATCCAATTAAATTGTCATTTTGAGGATGTGATCCACATTTCTCTTTTTGAGGATGGGAGTTGTTGAACACGCAATTTTTGAAAGATTTTGAATAATCATTGAGAAATTCTTAAAAAAATTGTGTTCAACGCTTTTGTGAAAAATCCTGTTTCTTTTTGGCGAAGATGTTCTTCTAAAGCATAAACTTGAGTTCATAGACTTTGAATGTCTTGACGAATCCACTCAAGTGTAAGAAGATTTCTCTTCTTTTGCTGAGGGTAAGGGCACTAAAGCATACACTCCCCCGTGAATTTAGATCCGGGTTGCAATCTGAAAGTGATTACAAGCCATTGTGTTGAGCTCAAAACGTGGAATGTTTTGCGACAAGCTCAACCCGTGATAGATTGCTCTACCCGTTGTTTGGAAATATTGTCCAAAATAGACAATTTCCTTTTTTAAAAAAATGACATGTTTTGAAAAATATTTACAACTTTCATTCGAGCTTTATGTACACACCCGTGTCGTTATTGAGCGACATTTCTAGGTACGTCCATATTATCGATACTGAAAGACATGTCGAGAAGAATATTTTTGGATTATCAAAGATTTTTTAATTTTGTATTTTGCTTTTTCATTAATATTTACATGTAGATGTTTGATAGATGAATCAAGCAGGCTTCTTTGCCAGAATCTCCAGTTCTGCTGGAGTCAAACATCTCATACCAATTTGCCTAACAAGATACGCAAACCTCTCTTTCGAAAGAGCTTTTGTAAACAAGTCAGCTGATTGGTAATCAGTTCCAACAAAGTATAATTCAACAATACCCTTTTCAACTTGTTCCTTAATGAAGTGATATCTGACATCAATGTGCTTCGTGCGGGAATGCTGTACCGGATTGCAGGAGATGGCTATGGCGGACTTTGAGTCACAGTACATAGGTACTTTATCAAAGTGGAAGCCATAATCCGTGAGTTGTGTTCTCATCCAAAGAATTTGAGCACAACACGCAGATAGAGACACATACTCCGCTTCGGCTGATGAAAGTGACGTGCAATCCTGCTTCTTGGAAGACCATCCCACAAGCTTATCTTGTCCTAGAAATTGTGCACCACCAGAAGTACTTTTACGTGTATCAAGACACCCTGCATGATCAGAATCTGAATAGGCTGTTAGAAAGAAACCGGTTTCCCTCGGATACCAGAGTCCCATGTGAATGGTATTCTTAAGGTACCGAAAGATCCGTTTAACCTCCTTGAGGTGCTTTTCAGTGGGTCGTGCTTGATATCGTGCACAATAGCATGTAGCATGATGAATATCAAGTCTTCTTGCTGTCAGGTACATGAGGGACCCGATCATGGAACGATATCTCGTTTGATCTATGGGTAATCCCTCCAAATCAGCATCTAGGGATGTGGTTGATAATGGTGTCCCAACGGGGTCACATGATGTCATACCATGCTTTGTGATTATCTCTTGACAATACTTAGCTTGGTTAATGAAGATACCACTTGGGGATTGGTGAACTTGATTTCCTAGAAAGAATTTTAGTTCGCCCATCATAGACATTTCAAATCTGTTGTGCATTACTTTTTCAAACCATTTTGAAAGTTTTGGGTTTGTAGACCCGAAAATAATGTCATCAACATAAATTTTCACAAGCAAAATGTCATCCCCATATTTATAAGTGAACAAAGTTAGATCAATGGAAGCTTTTGAGAAACCTTTGGAGATCAGAAATTTCGAGAGCGCGTCGTACCACGCCCTTGGAGCTTGCTTGAGTCCATAAAGTGCTTTGTGAAGACGATACACTTTGTCGGGATAATGAGGATTGATAAATCCTTCTCGCTGCGTGACATAGACTTCTTCCTTCAAATGACCGTTAAGAAACGCCGTCTTTACGTCCATTTGATAAACAATGAATCCCTTATGTGCAGCATAAGCAAGAAAAATCCTGACCGCTTCCATTCGAGCTACTGGTGCAAATGATTCTTCAAAATCAATACCCTCTTTCTGTCCATACCCTTTAGCCACTAGCCTAGATTTATTTTTTATGATCGTGTTCTCTTCATCCATCTTGTTTTTCCAGATCCATCGAAGATTTAATGGTATTACATCGTATGGTCTGTCAACAAGTTCCCAGACTTTAAGTCTTTCAAATTGTTGAAGTTCATCCGTCATTGATTCAATCCAAGCATGATCCATGGCTTCTTTGATGTTCTTCGGTTCAGCTAAACTCACGGCAAGTGCGAACATACAAACATCGCCATCGGTGTGAAGCTGTCGTCTTGTACGAACGGGCTGTGAAGGGTTTCCAGTTACATGAACCAAAGGATGATCTCGGGTCCAATGCTGTGTTGAAGGATGTCGTTGGTAGAACGTATGCATATTTGACGGATCAACATGGCGAGTAGAAGACTCTCCAGTTTCGTGTACCGGTGTACCGAATGGGTTGATAAATTCGTCTTCGTCAGATAATGCATCGTCTACTTGATTTGTGTTCTCTGGAACAATGACAGTAGTTGTGGATGTTATATGATCGATTGTTGAAGTGATATTCTGAGGAGGTAAATCTGCAGCAACCGGTGTTAAAGTAGATGAAGTTGTATCCTTTTGTAGACGATGATCGGTATCATCATTCTTATCATGAGTGACAGCGAAGACTTCGATACAACTTGTTTCTCCCCCGTGAAATATTCATCATACATTGGTCCATATAACATTTCCAACTCTTCAATTGTCGTGTCGACTGTCATATCAGCTCTAGGAACATTTTCTGGAACCAGCGTTGAACTTGACAGTTCATTGCTGTGGTCTTGAGTTCCGAGTTCCGTGCAGTTATGAACGGAAGTCGTTTGTCGTTGTGGATTGGGACGTAAACTGATTTGTTCAAGTGTCATCTCTTGTAATTCATCAAATTGAATGTGAATGGTCTCGACAATCAATTTTGTTCTCTTGTTGTATACTCTATATCCCTTAGACTGAGTTGCATATCCCACAAGAATACATGCATCACCTTTCTCTTTCAGCTTATCCAAATTTTCACCATCTCGAATAATGTAACAAGTACATCCAAAAACATGAAGGTGTTTGAGTGAAGGTTTTCGATCATGAATTATGTGATATGGTGTCTTTTCGTGTCTTGGGATAATTAAGGAACGGTTTTGTGTGTAGCATGCGGTTGACACGGCTTCGACCCAAACGTATAGTGGAAGTTTTGAAGCGGATAATAATGTTCGAGCAGCCTCAACTAAAGTACGGTTTCATCTTTCAACAACGCCGTTTTGTTCGGGTGTTCGAGCAATAGATGTTTCATGTTCAATTCCTTCGGCTTCAAAATAGTTTCTCAATTTTGAGTTCAAAAATTATGTACCTCTGTCAGTACGAACCACTTTGACTTGAGCTTGAAGACCACGTTGTATCAGTTTAAGAAAGCTGATGAGAACTTCGGGTGTTTCATCGTTGGACCTCAAGAAGTGAGTCCATGTGTACCTTGAGTAATCATCGACAATTACCAGAATATATTTCTTTCCATTGATACTATGAACACGCATGGGACCACACAGATCCATATGAAGAAGATCTAACCGTCCTTTAGAGTTTGGTGTAGTCTTTGTTTTGAAGCTACTTCGTTTAGCTTTACAAAGCTCACAAGAAGAACAAAGATGATCTTTGATGAATTTCAAACTTGGAATGCCTCTCACAATATCTTTCTTGGAAAGAAAGTTGATGGTATCAAAATTAAGATGAGATAAACGTTGATGCCATAACCATGCCTGAGTCATTGAAGCTTTAGCCATGAAGCAAACTGGAGTTGATGAAGTTGTGTCTTGAAGTGAAATTGTGTAAAGATCAGTACCCCGTGTACCGGTAAGTAAGTCATTCCCATCATAATCACGAACAAAACATGTCTTCTTTCTTAAAGCAACCTCCAAATCCGCATCACAGAATTGACCAACCAAGAAAAGATTGTGATTGAGCCCTTCGACGTAGTATACCCTTTTGATTGTAATATTCCCCTGAACCAAATCTCCATAACCTAGGATCGGTACAAATTGATCATTTCCGAATCGGACCGTACCTAGGAACTTCTCCACGAAGTTAATTAGAAGCTTGAGATTCCCCGTCATGTGCTTCGTGCATCCGGAGTCCAGTATGAAGAGAATTATTGGTATTACCTGCAGAAGAGTTAGAACACGAAGGAGCATTTGCTAAATTGGATACCACAATAGTTGTGATAGTAGAATCATTAGTGTCCTTATCAACATTTAAAGGCAAACTAACACTCGTTTTCACATTTTCTGTCCTAGCTTTCGGCATCCATTGATATCCTGGAGGACATTGATTAGCAAACCACCATTTCCAAGACTTGCTAGCAGACTCATATAATTCCTTAATTTTGCTTCTAGGGTTCTTAGTGGTGGAGTCTGATGCATTACTTTTCTTAGTGGGGGTTGCACCAGAATGGTTCACTTTGCGTTTGGGTTTCCTAGCTCTAATAGGTATTGCAACTTGCTTCTTAGTTCTAGTATCTACGCCTTTGACTTTATTCATAGCACACATAGAATGATTAGCATTAGCACACTTTCCACATTTGACACAAACAAATTTCACATTCATAGCATTCAAATCATTCACAACATTCAAATCGTCATTACATGCGATTATAGACTTTTTATTCTTAAAAACATTCAAATTCCTAGGGTGTTCTTCTACTTCCTTCATCTTCTCTTGATTCTTGTGTTTCCAGACCTTATCATTCACTTGAGTGCGCTTAAGCTGAGGCCGGCTAACACTAGTAGTGGAAACTATTCCTGTAGTAGAAGACACACGAATATTAGTGTTTCCAGAAGACTGAGGCGATTGAGTAACTTTGTTTGTGGGCTTAGTGGGCATTCTATACATCCCTGGTTTAATCGCATTATTGTGCTTAACGCTTGGTGCTATAGTATTCCTTATGGGTTGATTATGTGTTAACCTTTCTTTTCCATCCATCTTGGGGGCAAACAAAGGTTTTGCAAACGAAGAATTTGATAAAGCAGATGGTTTTTCCAAGATAGAGGATCTATTCACTTTAGAGGCATTGAGTTGTCTAACAACAGGTTTCTTAATGCTAGGTTCCACAACTTTCCCACCCATTTTAGCAACGAGTTTCTGCAACTCTGCTATCGCTCTGTCCCTGTCTTGTAACTGAGCTTTCAACTCTTTAATTTCCAAATTCTGTTCATTCATTTCTCGAAACGTTTGGGTAAGTTTTTCTTGCAATTTATTATCATGTGGAAAACTACCAACGTCTTTTTGCAAAGCAAGTTCAAGAGAATGACAATGTTTTTGAAGGAAATCAGTTTTGTGTTGAAGTAACTCAAAAGCCTTTTTATCAACATTTTCTTTACGTTTCGAAAGCTCAATTTCAAGACGTTCACATTATTTGATCTTATCAAGATATTTGCATGCAACATCAGAATATTCATCAATATCAGCACAAGATATAAAATAAGCACACATAACATCTTTAGAAATGCATTCTTGCAAGAGTAAATCATATTCATCTGAAAAATCAGACTTCTCCATTTGAAGATTATCAATGTGTTTCTCAAGAGATTCAACATATTTTAAATCATCATACATTTCAGTCCGAATGAACTCCTCAAGTTGAAGAACAGTTTCTTTAATCAACGCCGTGTTTGGAATTAAGAGTTCTTTCACAAGCAAGGTAATATCTTGAGGAATCGGGTGTTGCCACTCAGCATTTTCACGTTTTGCCCAATCTCTTTCAACAATAAATTTAACATTATCTATGTGGTGTTTAAGAATACCTAATGTTTTCCTACTCTTGCTTTTGGACTCATCTAGAGGGAGGTAGTTTATGTATTTGTAAACATTAGATTTCTTAGGGGCAAATGCTTCCTTCCATTGAATTCTCTTTTGTTTGCATTCTAGAAACACTTCCTCACGAGTTTTCTGAGTTTGTTTGTTGAAAAGACCATAAAGGCTATTCTCATAAGCATAATTATATGGTTTTACAAACTCCTTATTGACAAGAGGTTGACTATCATCATCCCAAATGGCAGTCTCTTCACTATCGGCACTAACAGGGATGCAATCAAGATTGGTCCTTTCAGTCTCATCAACATAAAGACACGGGTTCGCAGCTTGAGCTTTGGCAAGGTACTCAGGACTTGCAAAGCTAGCTTGACCCTTAAACATGGACGGAGGTGCTAACATTCTTACGGATTGAATAGAATCATGCGTTTTATAAACAACTTTCTTCAAAAATTCGACTTGTTCTTCTTGTTTCGTTACTTTTTTGGTTTCATTATCATATCTACTATTGAAGTCTTGTTTTAACGCATCTACCTCTTGTTTCTGAACCTCAAGAGTTTTAGCAGAATCGATAGTGGTCATAGAGAGCTTTTGTTCAAGTTCATTAACTTTGGTATTGGCAAGGTACGTTGTTTGACGTTCATCCATTAAGAAAACATCATATTGACGCTTCTCTTTGGCTAATAACTCAAGAGTTGTATTATATTTGTTTTCAAAATTGTCCTTTTGACTTTTTAACGCACTTCCCTTGTACCCCTCAAGCTTATTGGTTTTCTGAAGGAGCTCATCTCTATAGCTTTCAGTCATCTCACTCGATTTGATAAGATCAGCTTTGCATTCTTCAAAATTTTGAGTGAGCGTAGCGTTTGCCTTCTTTAATTGCTTTTGACTCTTTTTATTTTCAGTGACATCTTTTTGTAAAGTAGCAATTAAATTAGCAAGCGCAATACGTTCCTCTTCATCATACTCATTTGCATGTTGATCATCCTCAGACTCATTATTGCACATGTCTGATGAATCGGGTGTGGTATTGCTATCGACCGTTTCCATCATATACGTGTCATTAATGGCATTGGGTAGATCACTATGCTCATGAATATCACCAAACACATTATATTCATCAGTAGTGTGTACCTTATCGATTGGCTCAGTGTCAAAGATAGGGCCATTGTCATCTTCAGTGACTTTGAGAACTTCTTCAACCTTTGCCATGTAGGAGTAATGTGCATCGAGTTCTTGATCATAATCTTCATCATCAATGTCATCAAGCATTGGTCCTTCCTATGCTGACAATTTAACCCCTGCTTCCATCTTCTTGCATAGCAGCATCTTTTCCTTGTGATAGTTGGAGTCTCTAACCCTTTTCGGCTTCCTACATTCCTTTGCCATATGCCCATAACCTTGGAAATTAAAACATTGAATCCCACTTTGCTGAACCACTTGACTTCCAACAGTTTCCCTATTCCCAGTAGCAGCAGCAATCCTCTGAGTATCATACTTGGCAGTTTGTCGATCATACCTTGCAGAACCCTCAACATGTGTTGGATTATGTCGATCATACCTGGGAGGACTTTCACCACGTCGACGTGTGTCATACCTTGGAGGACTCTCAACATATCGGTTATTTGTGTTAGATGATGTGCGAAGATTGTTGTTGGTGGGTTTGTAGATTTTCTTGTAAGTCTTCATTATGAAAGCAATTTGTTGTTTCATCTCTCGATTTTTTTGAGCTTGGTCTTCATCACTATCTTCTTCAGATGATGACTCAGATGGTGGTGATGGTGCTCTTGGTACTTTACCTCGAGATCTTGTGAATGATGAAGACTTAGATGATGTGGAATATCGTGGTGAAGATGATGTAGTGGAATATGGCTTAGGAGCACGAGAGGGATGATCTTGAACATGTTGAGTGGTAGTCACTAAAGCAAGTGGATTAGCTGTCTTTGCAACACGTTCAGCTCGAATCTCATTAGCTTCATTCTGAAATTGCTTCAAGATATCAAAGAGTCGATGATATGAGACCTCGTCTAACTTTTCTTGTTGTTTCACTAAAGTGACGAATCGTGTCCACTCGGGTTGAAGTTGTTGAAGAAATTGAACATTGACTTGCAAGGTGGAGACTTGCAGGTTATTTCTTGTCATGTCATTCATCATCTTATAAAACCTGGAGTAGTAAGAGTCAACTGATTCTCCATCCCTTGAAGTAAACTTGCCAAGATTCCAAAACAAGTTTGTTTTGACATCTTGTTTGTTGAGTGATTCTCTTTGTTGCAAGCGTTCAATAGCAGTCCATATTTCATGTGTTGTAGGGCATGCATCAAACGTGGAGTAAAATCCCACTTAAAACCATATAGATGGCTTCCTTTTCCGCATCATGACAAGCACAGTTTTCAGGTGTGAGATCGGCTCTTGTTTCATCACGTTCACTTGCAGGTATTAGATCAGTAGTATCTGTAGCTGGTCTTGGGGGAATTGAGATCTTCTTGAATATATATGGTCCATGAGTAATACATTTCCTCAAGGCATCACCATTAGGTCTTGTATCAAGGTATCGTATGAAACGTGATTGCCATTGAGCATACCGACTAGACACAAGCATTGGTGGTCTCTCTTTGTTACCCGCCACCATTATGTTGTTGTTCGTCACACGATATTCGGTAGTAGAATCCATCTCAAAATTCTCTGAAATGATGAAGTGAATATGGATCTTAAGTAGATTTGTTGTGATTGTTGTTGTGGTTAAAATTCCGAAAAGTGCAATTTTTCTTCAGTCCGACAATAAATTCCCCAGTCTGACAAAACGGTAGACCAAAAAATTTTGTAATCACCAAATTTTGAAATCGAGCTAGAAATGTCCTAAAACTTCGTGTAAACGATATTCCGAAACTAGTCTAGATGGTGGCTAAGTCTAAAAAATACTCGAACAAAATTTGGCTAAACAGATCTCAATATCCCATCGCAATGTTGTCACGATGTATGTCGCAATATCCTATCGCAATGACCCATGTCGCAATAACCCTGTCGCAATGTTCCTATCGCAATGACCTCTGTCGCAATAACCGTGTCGCAATGACCCCAGTCGCAATATTCCTGTCGCAATAACCCCAGACACAATATTCCTGTCGCAATATCAAAAACAACACCAATCGCAATATGAATCGCAATCTCGATCGCAATGATAAACCCTAGCGTATTGCGATGGAAGGCAATGGTTTTCTGTCGCAATGTGGGTATTTTTCCGAAATTTTAGGCCAAAAAATGAGATTTTTACCAAGGAAAAATGTGATTTTACCCAAAGCAAAGCAACCAAATCCCTACCACAACTATGTAGGAGATGTGTATCAAGATTTAGAGCACGGAAAACACACAAAAAACTGAATTCGTGAGATGAGATAGAGATTAAATCTTACGAATCAACTAAAAACACAACCAATCACATATCTACCCCATGGCGATTAATACCAATTGTTGTCCCATAGTATTTAGATGATATAACACGAATTTAAGAAAGAAAATAGATGAAGAAGATGAATTCTAGAGAGAGAAAGTAGTGAGAAAAAGTAGAGAGAAGAGATGATTAACTTAGTGAATATTAGATTAGAAGAGAGAATAAAATGAACAACCAACCCTCCTAACATGCTAGGAGGGTAGTATATATAGTCCACCCACATACGGGCTTTAATGGGCTATATATTGGGTCGGGCTTGTCTTTTGGACTTTAAATTAGTTTAAATCCAAGCCCGTAAACCACGACTAATTAACTACCTATTACAACGTTCTAACTAATGTTACAATAATAACCTATGACCGAGCATTCTTGTTTGACTCAATATTTTTGAGGCTAACAAATAACTTATTATTTAGATAAAAAAGGAGATTCAGATCGGAGAAAAACAAGTTTTTAGATCTAGATATAAAGTGTATCTAAATATAAATAACTATTTAAATCCAGATATATATAATGTATATCTAGATATACATCAGGTATATCTAGATATACTTTTTAATCTTTTTATGTTACTTTATATCCAGATATAAGGGTCAATTTAGAAATATGACCAAATATATATAAAGTATATCTAGATATATATATAAAAAGTATATCTGGATATGAGTTTCTATTTATATCCAGATATATATAATGTATATCTAGATATATATATATATATATATATATATATATATATATATATATATATATATATATATATATATATATATAAAGTGTATTTGGATATAAAAGAGAATCATATTTGTGACAATCCGTCAATTTATGGTCGATATTTTATTCTCAATTATTATTTAAAAATATTATTTTAATGTTATATTATGAACTCACTCATTTTTGGGAAGAAATTTGAGTTTACATCTTAAAGTAGCATCGACTACGTCTAAACCAGAGGACTCTACGTTACGTGCTTACGTTTACATACACCGTTTTTGGTGACAGTCCGACATTTCAGGAAATAAATTTATACCCGAATATTATTTTGGAATTTTAAATTTGTGTTTGTTCATAAACTCACAAATTTATGAGAAGAAATTAGGACTTACGTGCATAATTTAGCGCCTTTTTACGATTAAACCAGAAACCATAGGTTTACGTATTTACGCTTTTAAACTCCGTTTTTGATGAGATAATTTTTATTAGATTCGTTTTGTGTCGTAGATTCATAATAAACGTTTTTCGTAAAACGACCCGAGGGTACATAAATCGAGGAAACTAGAATCGAGGAATACCCGTAAATTAGTGGAGATGAGACAAGTGGGACACTTGTCCCACCCCCACTATGGGATGATTTTAATAAGCTTAAACCACCCTTTGTTGTCAAATTTTCAAGTGTACATAGGACACTTGTCCTTCCCATTTGACCAAAACCATCAAACAACTAGCTAAACCATTACCACTTTCTCATACATGTAAACAAGCTAAAGTTTATCAATCTCTCCTCCCCTCTCTCTCTATGAACGTCCCATATTCCTCCCAAAACACCCCATTTGATCAAAAATCTTAACCACAAATCATATGTATAACTTGCATATGATGATAACCCATTGAAGACATGATGATTTGAGGTGATTTTAACATGTAAAAAGGAGTTTCCAAGGAGGTTTAGGGCTGATTTCCATGAAGGTGTTCATCCATTTGAAGAACTCAAAAGTTCATTTGCCAAGATTAAAGATTTGGTGACAAGAACCAAGTCTTGTTCATCCAAAAACTCATCATTTCATCACTTTGGTGGTATAGAGATGATTTCTTCCTATCATCTTGTTATTTTGAATATGTAATCTTGTATTTTATTTCTTATTTTATATGTATATGATGATATATGATGATAAATGTATTATGTGGGGATCATGTGTTGATAAACTTGGTTAAAAAGATTGAAAGCTACATGAAAAGATGTTAAAATCATGTTTAAAATAGTAGGTTGTATAAAACAGTAAAGAACCTTATGATAAATTGTTAAAATGACTTGGATAAATTAATATACAGTAAGGTATGTGACTTGTACATATGTGAGAGTTTTCCACTCAACGGAATCCATAAAATGAGTTAGATATGATCAAAACAATATTGAAGTTCAAATCTGTATAGTCTGTTTTAGACGAACTGTTAGAGACATTTAGAGGTTGATTGAGCAATAGCTAAGAGGGAGTTCATTGTAGCACATATTATGTAGTTTGTTCTTCCCAAAAATGAGCTTCTATCTCCTTGTAGAACTCAAAATATGGTAAAAATGGTGAAAGTGAAATTCATAATCAAATTTGTAAAATAAAAGTATATATTATAAAATTAGCACTCAAGTAAAACTAATATAAAATATATGCCTAAAATCCACTAACTTATATATTACTTATAAATAAGTATATACTTTGATAAATAAATGGGACGTTTTATAAAAATGGCAATTTGATAAGTTTTATAAGTTATAAAACTATATACATAAGTTTTACGTCTTTTCGGCTAAAACCGAAAGATTAACGTTTTCGTCAAATAAAACTTAGACGGTCGGACCCGTCTAATGTAAAAATTTTATAACTTATCTACTGATGTATAAGTACATTTGACAAGTGAAAACCGATAAAACCCGAGCTTTATAACTTATGGACATTAACGGGCCAAAGTAGCCTTATTGGACTATTAACCCAACAAGTTTGGCTAAACACTAATGGACTTACTCATTGGGCTTAACCCACTTGGGCCCAACATATGAGTAAAGGCCTGATATTAAAAGTATAAATGGACTAATCTAAAGAGTTGAACTCTTAATGGGCCTTTAATGGGCTTATTGGGCCTTAATATAGAATTGGATTGAAACTAGTATAACTAGTCAAAATTTGACTAACACATAACACTATAATGTGTATGAAGAGATAAAATCCCACTTGATCATCATCATACTTATAATGTCATCATATATACATAGCCATTATTTTTATAAAGTCATTGGACAAGAGTCTAAGACGAGTATTATTTGTCTAGGTTTCCGTGATTGAAGCACGTACCATACATCCAAATCCCCGATAACCCGCCTTTCCTAATCAACGTGAGTTCATAGCCTCGCACTCTTTTAAATGTTTTTATGAATATTTTTATAAAACCACGAGGGAGATAACATGTTAGTTTTAATAAAATAGGACACTAGTTGTCCCGATTGTTTGCTTATTGATATGGACCCGAATGATTAAATGACCCGATGAATGATTAAATCACCCGATGTATGAAATGAAGTGGAATATTATTAGTTAGGTTATGTCACTAAAAGTCCCATTAGCATGAATTGTGAACTACCAGGATTTGGTAGACGATTATGCATATAATAGTACTATTTGGGGAAGATCACCCCAGTTCTCGCCTTGACGGTTGATTCCCGTCGTGCCACATTGATTGGTAAGCGAATTTATGTATGAGAAGACTTATATAAGCGTGATTATTGTGACGACACACTGTTTCAGATGGGCAAATGAGTTTCGGGTTAGCTACCTGTTGTTTGTTATAGTAAGGTAGCAATGTCATGCGCCTTATGATAATCCAATAACAAAAATACTGTTATACGCATTCAATTACAATATATTGTCTGACTAGCAATACGGGGTCTTATTATTGATATTATGTTCGTGTTTTGGTTTTACATAACCATATTTATATAACGGTTTTTATTTAACTCTATACAACGTTATAAGACGTATTGTATGATGTTTTTACGAAATTGGTTCGTATAATGGTTTTGAAGGCAAAAGCCTATAGTATGATTTACAACAAAGATTTGTACAAAATATTTTTGGCTTATTTTATTGCCTACGACAAAGAATTGTACAAAATGATTTTCAGTAATAATTTTATACCGATGATATATTAATGGATTTCATTAAACTCTATGAATTCACTCGGCGTTTTCGCTGACCTTTTCTTTTAACATGTTTTATCTCAGGTACTTGAAGGTAATTCTCGGGAAGACGACAAGAATTTATGGCCCGCACTTCAATAACAATTTCCATTAAAATGTTTTGTAAAAATTGTATGAAATACTATGACTTGGGACCTATGTAATTTGATGTTTACGAATGGAAAATGCTTTATTATTAAACGACGCGATTTTTAAGCGTTGTCTATGATGTGAGTAATGTGCTATCCCGTAACACCAAACTCTTCCGTTGTATTGAATTGTGTAAATTTGGGGGTGTTACAGTTTTGTACCAGAGCTCTCATTATAGAGAACAAAAGATTTTTAAAACCAAGGTTTTGAATAAACATTTCAAAATCTTTTAACTATAAACATTTTTCTCAATATGTCTAAAAATCTTTTGACTATAACGGTGCCGGAGAATTCCCGAGTTATCGACAAGGCCAGACTGAGAAGTGTTATTTTAATATATATATAACTTGGATTATATATATGTTGTAATTTGATTACATGATTGTTGATGATTATTTTAAAACTTATACGAGGTATTTATTCGACGTTGATTGTCACAAGAAACCCTAACTCCCCTAGCAAATTAATCTAAGCTATTCCTGTAGGAAATCTAACTATTCTAGATCTAAACCAAGTTGTGGATATTTATGATCCCAACAAAATGGTTGATATTCGTAGAAATGTTGATAGTAGTTAATTATGATCTTGAAGAAGAATAGGTGAGATTAAATCTGATGTCGATGTCATGAAGATCTTTCCTTATAGAGTGGAGTTTGACAAAACCTTACCACCTAGAAAGGTGTCATCTGATTCGTTGTCACCCAATTCTTAAATTTGAAATCGAAAAGGTAAATGTTGCACTTGAGGCTCTCATTGGAGCCTTTACCCAAAAGCCTCATGTCACTAGTACCTTTCCGATAAGTCTAATTGAATGTGTGAGTCATTTCATACTAGTGACTCATTTGATAATTATTGTTGTAGGAGCTATAGGATTGGAAATTAAGTGTTGTTCATATCGAGCTTTTATTGCCCTATTAAGGTCTAAGAATAAGGTTGAAAGTATTGGAGAATGAGGTAGGATATCGCATTGAGTATGATTTGGTTGAAACTTGAATGAAGTAAAATTTAACTCGTATGGAGTATGAGATTGTTAAGAGGAATTCGTTGAGTCTTGTGATTGAATTATAAGGTTTTAAATGATTTTTGGTTCGTGTTAAGGGTTGTTCCTAGGCCATTGTCCACTGACGAGGATGCCTAGTGTCCAAGAAATAAATTGAAGAGATCTTCTTCTGAATTGGGACCGATGGATCTTTCAGGACATGTGGAACACCTAATGACTAATGTAGATTAGTATTCATTGTGGTATCTTTTAAAAATTCCTAACTTAACTGAGATATCATTTGGTAGGATGAGTTTTTGGAATTGTATGACATAGTGACACGTAATGTGTTACGGTACAATTTTGACTTGTTTGTGACTAATGAAAAGACTACCTTTGATTGCTAAATCCTACATGTATCAATGTTATCTATCTTTTCTGGCTTCTTCCTAATGTTCGCATTAGTGATGCAACCATTGAACAAGTACTCATCTCGAATTGAGTTACGTTGTGGATTATTCTCTTTCTATTCCAGAGTGCCATCGAGGTCATGAACCTCATGATTAATTGGCTAAGCTCATTTCCTATTATATTGTATTTAGTTCTTGGTGAATAACTTTTCATCACTCTTTTGCAGATCACTCATTGTTTTATAAAGTTAAAACAGTATCCCTTGATAAAAATTGAATTTTCGTCACCATATAGATTATTCAAAGTGAGATTTATGAGTAAACGTTATCAAAATAAAGTTGTTTATGAAACACCTTGGAAAACTTAATTGTTTCCATAACAAAGAACATCTCTGTAAATTCATTTTGAATTAAGCATGAGTATATATATTTTAAACATGATGACAAAGTTTTGACGAACTGAGTATTGCATCGTTAATCCTGAAATTGTATATAGTTGCGCACCTACATACAATTTGGAAGGGACCATGCAAGGCTGATTAGTAGTCACCATAAAATTTATTAATAAACACTACATTTTCTTTGAAGTTATGAAAGATTAAATTTTATGAGATCTACAAGAAGTGCAAAATAGGGACATATTGTTAGGAACACCTACATATGTGCCCGTACTATTTATTCTTCTGAATCGAATTTAATCATCTATGGAAATTGTCTTAATTGACAATTGATATCCCCTCCTTGTCCAATTCTCCTGTGGTGAGATTCTTTGGAAAAGTATCTAATTACCGAGTGTTGATACCCAACTGGGTGTATCGACGTTCCTATCATTTCTTTTGACTAGATTCCATTTGAATGACATGGGTAACGATCTGAGGTGCTTTCGAATGCGTACTCAAATCATGAAAACATGGGAAATATTCATATTCGTTAGTGTTCTCGTCTTTATTTGATTTGAAGTTCTATTGCATAAATTATGCGTTGACCTTACTCTTTTAATAGCTATGTCTCCAGATATCCTTGAATTTGTGAAAGGATTATGAGTTATTATTAGCCTTTTGAGAAGTTCACATCTTATCAACGGTAATGAAACTAGAAAGTTGGTAGTGCCAGTAGAATGGATTGATTGATTATGACATGACGACATTGTCTTAATTGATGGGAACTCGAGTAGAATTCCCCTAAAATATAAGATGTTGATTATCAAAAGTGATCGAAATAATCCTTGATGGATGACCATATCCTGCATTTAGACTTGAAATTATACCTTGAATGGTTATGAACTAGTCATAGACCTTGTAATATAGAAAGAACTTAAACTAAATTTATTAGAAGATGTACCTGCTATCTGAAACTTTCTGAGGTATTTGCTGATGAATTACCTAGACTTTCGCCATTAAGGCAAGTTGAATTTGGTATTGATTATTGTAAAACCCGCATGCTTTTACCATGAATAGTACCCTTAAGATCGTAGGTACATGATTAGAACTTTCCTTTTATAGCACGTTTACGTTTCATGAATAAGAATTACAAGTATTACGTACGTGTTATAACAATAAGTATTTATTATGTATGAACACACAATAATTATTCCAATAATCATTATATTCACGAATATACGAACATGAAATCATGAACGTAAATTAATCACGAACTAATATTACGTACGTATATATATTTATTACGAACACGAATAAATATATTAAGTCACGATCGATAACTAATTAGAACACGTAAATTACGAACACGAGAACACACGAGATCACACTATTATTTTAGACACGGAAAAAGGTACGGGTTACCCAATGTGGGGCCCCCTACCCGCGGCTATACAAGAAACATGGGCTTAGCCCATGTAATTTTTACTAAACAAGGGGTTAAGGGAAAAACATGTTTTATTTATCACAAAATCTAGAAAATAATTAAAACCCTAGTTTTCTTTTGGTGCTCCTTTTGGCCGTTGGGTTTAAATCACCACAAGGGTGATTCGGGTTAATTTTGATCTTTGATTTATCACAAGGATCGTCGTGTGTTCGTCCTCATTCGATTCACGTGATTGGTATAACCTTTAACCTTTTCTTTTTATGTTTTGATTTATATAATCACATAAAATCATGATATTTTTAATAAACTAATTAAAACAAGTAATATAAACATGTTCTAATCATGAGGTTTAAATCAATCAAGGGTTTAGGGGTGTTTGTTGTCTAGCCGACACCTAACTGAGCCCCAAGGGGGTCTCGGCTTGGATTATTTCGCACCACCGAGACCATATGGTCTCGGTATGGTGGTGATGGTGTCACGGCAGCAGCAAAAGCAAGGGAAACCCCGACTTAGGTCGGGGTATGGTGACGGTTACGGGTCCGGTTCATGGGTTTTAATCACGGGTCTGGTTCATGAATCATTTTTTTAAGGTTTATGATTTTACAAGTTATGTTATTTTTTTCAAGACTTAAATTAAATTAATTAAAAGCATGGACATGATTAATTTAATTTACATGACTTAGGTTATTAATTTAATTATTAATTCATGAATTTTAACCTAAGTATTTATCTTTAATTAAACTATATAATTAATTAATTATTAAAACCCCAACTTATAATTAATTAACTTACATGACTTATGTTATATTATTAATAGATAATAATACATGTTTTAACCTAAGTATTTTATCTTATTTAATTAAAATCATGTTATTTTTAATTAAATACTTTAACCTATAGTTTTTTTTAATTTACATGTAATAATTAATAAACTATACTATATAATCACATGACTTAGAATAATAATCAGTAAACACTTAAGCTTATATTATTAGCTTAATTATCCAGCTTATATCTAATTATGGAAACTTTCTATTTTTAGAAACTTATTTATTTAAGGCAACTAATCTATTTATAGAAACTTTATATTTTTAGAAACTTATCTATTTTAAGCAGTAATTCTATTTTTGTAAACTTTCTATTTTTGGAAACTTTCTATTTTTGGAAACTTTCTATTTTTGGAAACTTTCTATTTTTGGTAACTTTATATTTTTTGGAAACTTTCTGTTTTAGGAAACCTGCTATTTATAGAAAGTCACTTATTATTACACAACAAGTATAATAATACATGAAATACAAGTAATAGTTAATCAGAATAGACAAAATATATGATAAACACAGTATAAAGCTTAAATCAGTAAAACATGACATGAACATATAAAACAAGCTAAGACATGGTATAAAACCAGTTACGTACCCAGTAATCAGATACTTATACACGTATGTATTTATGTAGCATTAGTGATACCGAAGTAGGACTCTCTTCCGTTCGTCTTCTTCGTTCACTGGACATAAGGTACGGATTCTCCGTCCTTTCAGTATGGACATTCTTTCCTTGTTAGGATTTCCCCGTATGTAGCCAACTGTTTTCCCTAGTATATGTTTTATATGTTTTTGATTGCTTATGTTTAATTAGAATACCTAAAGCCATATACATGCATGACCAGTTTCACCTAGTTATGGAGGTACCATAACCATAACACTAGAGGCACTGGTGTTATGACTTCACCACGGCGGAGTGATAGCTCGTGGCGTCCCTTTCAACTTTTGGCCATTTATTATATTATCAGGTGGGGCGTATGGGTGCATCCTAGTTACATGTTTTCAGCAGATTACTAAGTGTGAATGTGGTGTGTGCCTTGCATCCTTCACAAGGAGCTGATCCCTCCTACCCAAAACCAGTATATTAAATTAGAGGCAGCACCTCTAATTTGCATGACGAGGTCACCCCTCCAAGTATTCATGCACGTTGATATTTCATGACCTATATTGGCTAACGATAAAATATGTAAGACAGATTTTACAAGATAAACATAAGGCTTTTTAAACTATAAAACCAGTTTTACTAAGATATAACCGGGTTATCCAGGACTTAGTTTCTTCTACTGTTTCATGCTTTTATGCTTATATTATTCATGCTTTACTTGTACATCCGTGAACTGAGCGTATTGCTCAGTCGTTTTCCTTTTCATGTTCCCAAAACAGCAGGTACTCAGGGACGCTCGTAGACTTTAAGCGTACGTGCATATGGACTGGAAGCTTTCTAGCCTTCTTTACTTTATGCATTTATCTATACTTTGATACTCTTTCCATGGACATTGTTTTGTCCTTTCATTTACAATACTTATGTTTGTGTGTGATGAGTTCTACTTTTGGACTACCGATGTTTGATTCCGGTATTTCCTTTATGGTCATGTAATGTTTAGACATTTATCCTTGTATGCTTTGATGACACGCCATAATCACGCGTGGCATTTCCATTTATTAAAATGGGGTGTTACAATTATATTCTCGATGTTGCACCTGTGGCATGTGCACTATACTTCAGCACCATCTGAATTAAGAGAGTTACCGTACAACTGAGAGAGTTGTCGAAGAAAGCTTTTATTCTACCGAGCTCGTCATCATGAAGAGCTATGGTGTTATCATTCCTTATATTTGTTGAATTACAGTGAACTAGGTAAATTGATGATCAAAATCTATATCAACTACCCAAGATGATAGATTTGTTCGGTCATTTACAAGGTTCTAGCGTATATTCAAAAATTTGATCCACGACATGGTTACCATCAACTTCGCATCCGCGAAAAAGATTATCTATTCCAATCACTACATCCGGGACTCGTAATAAACATTATGAGTTTCATGCTATGTTGTTTCGATTGACCAATGCACATGTAGCATCCATAAATTTGGTGAATCACATGTGTAGGCTGTAATTTGATAAATTCATGCTCGTGATCATTAAGAACCATCTGTTGTTTCTAAGAATAGGAAGGAGTTAATAATCATTTATAGACTGCCCTGAATTGGCCGAGCAATGAAAACCTGTACCTTGAGTATTTAACATGTGATTTAAGGTTTGATCCTTTACATTAAATGACCATGTGATTAATAGATAATGGAATCTATATTGACTCTTCAAAGATTAGAGCCATTAAGGCTTTGGATTATACCAAAAAGAAAGTGCAAATATGTTTTGACAAATGTTTTATCAAAGGAATTTTTAAGGGATTATTCCTTCATACCCAAATCATTTAACTAAACTCTTTTAGGGGTAAATGTTTGTGTATACCTCAAGACAACCTAAGAGGGATTGAGGAAACCATTTAAAGCATGACTTGAAATTTGAGACGACAATTTTTGCTTGTCAACTAAGAAAATTTTGACCAAAGTATAAACAAAGATTTTTCAAACATTTACAAATCTTGTTAATTATTTTCGATAAATCAACAAAAATCGTGCTAACGAAATTCAAATTTATTTTAAACATTTTTCTATAATTGGACGAACAGAGAAATTTAAAACTTTTTACGTTTGTATTTCATAAAATTTAATATTTATTACTTAATTACTTGTAATAATTATCGACGCTTTAGACGTCGGATTGAGAAAAACTGATAAAAATAATAGTGAGACGAAACTAAAACTTAGAAAATATGAAGAAAGAAATTTTGAATGAATACGGTCATGATAATTACTTCATCAGGAAAGGTGAATGTAGATACTGACACATTATGTAGAAAGGATAAAGAATCAATTAGCATGTGTTCCTTAGTAATGACAGTGCAAAATAAGTTGCCGAGCAATTTAAAAATAACTGATTCTTGTAAAAAAAAGATAATATAGATAATAAAAGGGGTTTGCGGCTAATGTGAACCACCTGAATTGAGAAGCCGATGGCGTTGAATGTTTAAAAGGCCGTTTATGGTTGCCTAAATATGGAGGATTTTAAGATTTAGTCATGTTGGAATCTCATAAGTTTAAGTATTCTATTCATGTCATTTCTGATTTAATGTATCTTTATCTGCAGAAGTTGTACTGATGGCAAATTATGAAGGCAGACATCGCCTCATACATTAGTAAACGTCTAACTATTGCAAAGGTCATCATCTGAATTTGATTCGATTTGGGTCATCGTCGACAGACTGACCAAATCTACTAATATCATTCCTGTTAATGATAGATTCTCGATGAAGAAATTGACTCTTTTGTATTTAAAGGAGTTGTGTAAACATAGTGTGCCTGTATTGATCATCTCTATCAAGACCCTCGCTTCGCATCGAATTTCTAGAGATTTGCTTAGAAGTCATTGGGAACGAACCTTGATGAGAGTACTGTTTACCACCCAATCGAAGGGACGAGGTAAAGTAACGATACAGAACACTAGAAGTGTTGTTTTATGCTTGAATAATTGACCTTTGGTAATAAACCGTATAATCATTTTCCTTTAGAGAGATTATCATTAATAATTATCGTATTAGGATCGAGATTGAATCTAGTGAGGATCTAAATATGAGAGCATCTGTAAGCAGGAGTTGGGATAAAGACACCCGACATACACCCATTGTGAGTTGGACATGTCTTTTAGGTTTTAGCTTGCCTATGATGACAAACCTAACCTTACAAGATAACCGACCCGTGAAACCTGAAATGATTGTTGAAATTAGGATCTGATTATTGACTGTCGGTAGTGGGCAGGAGGTTATGTAAATATGAAATGTAGATCTTGAAGTGCAGGATGGGTAGCGAAGTTATGCCAAAAAAATTCACCCTGGAAAAGTGAATTGATGATCTGAAAGATCATGGGAAATAAGTCCCCGTTATATGGGACCATTGAGATGATGTTAAAAAAAGAAAAAAAAAATTGGTTTGAAAGGCATATAAGCTGGATCTACCCTAGGACTTCAAGGGATGCGTGAATTATGTTTCGTATATCGAACTTGATAAAATGTCTATCAAGTGAAAATCTGATTACTTATTGATGAAGTTTAGATCGGCGAAAAGTTGCATTCATCAAAAACCCGTGAACATCATGGATAGAGAAAGTAAGTCAACTTAAGACTGATCGTATTCCCGTAGTTATGTTTGATGAACCTCGCGTATTTTAATGAATTACACTTGAGAGAAAAGACCGAATGTGGAGGAAATACCCACATGGCTTTAACTCTATAAGAGGCGAGTAGTAAGATAAATTGATCTTTGAGGACAAAGATTCTTTTTAGGGGTAAATGCTGTGACAATCCGTCAATTTATGGTCGATATTTTATTATCAAGTATTATTTAAAAACATTATTTTCATGTTATATTATGAACTCACTCATTTTTGGGAAGAAATTTGAGTTTACATCTTAAAGTAGCATCGACTACGTCTAAACCAGAGGACTCTACGTTACGTGCTTACGTTTACATACACCGTTTTTGGTGACACTCCGACATTTCAGGAAATAAATTTATTCCCGAATATTATTTTGGAATTTTAAATTTGTGTTGGTTCACAAACTCACAAATTTACGAGAAGAAATTAGGACATACGTGCATAATTTGAGCACCTTTTTACGATTAAACCAGAAACCCTAGGTTTGCGTATTTACGCTTTTGAACTCCGTTTTTTATGAGACAATTTTTATTAGATTCGTTTTGTGCCGTAGATTCATAATTCATAAAAACGTTTTCCGTAAAATGACCCGAGGGCACGTAAATCGAGGAAACTAGAATCGAGGAATACGCGTAAATTAGTGTGTAACACCCCCAAATTTATACAACTCAATACAGCGGAAGACTCGTTGGTGTTACGGGATAGCACATTACTCACATCATAGACAACGCTTAAAAATCGCGTCGTTTAATAATAAAGCATTTCCATTCATAAATATAAAATTTACATAGGTCCCAAGTCATTGTATTTCATACAGGTTTTACAAAGAATTTGAATGGAAATTATTGTTTAAGTGCGGGCCATGAATTCTTGTCGTCTTCCCGAGAATTACCTTCAAGTACTTGAGATAAAACATGTTAAAAGAAAAGGTCAGCGATAACGCCGAGTGAATTCATAGAGTTTAATAAAATCCATCAATATAACATCGGTATAAAATTATTACCGAAAATCATTTTGTACAAATCATTGTAATAGGCCATAAAATAGCCAAAGTCATTTTATACAAATCTTTATCAAAAATCATAATATAGGCTTTCGCCTTCAAAATCATTATACGAACCATTGTCGTTAAAACATCATACAATACGTTTTATAACGTTGTATAAAGCTAAATAAAAATCGTTATATGAATATGGTTATGTGAAACCAAAACACGAACATAAAATCAATAATAAGACCCCGTATTGCTAGTCAGGCAATATATTGTAATTCGGTGCTTATAGTAGTATTTCGTTAATTGGATTATTATAAGCCGCATGACATTGTTACCTTACTACAACAAACAACGGGTAGCTAGCCCGAAACTCATTTGCCCATCTAAATTAGCGTGTCGTCACAATAATCACTCTTGTGTAAATCTTCTCATACATAAATTCGCTTACCAATCAATGTGGCACGACGGGGATCAACCGTCAAGGCGCGAACTGGGGTGATCGTCCCCAAATAGTACTATTATATTCATAAGCGTCTACCAAATCCCGGTAGTTCACAGTTCATGCTAATGGGACTTTTAGTGACATAACCTAACTTTAATAATCCATTTCATTTCATCTATCGGGTGATTTAATCATTCATCGGGTCATACAATCATTCGGGTCCAAATCAATAAACAAACAATCGGGACAAATGGTGTCCTATTTCATAAAAACTAACATGTTATCTCCCTCTCAGGTTTATAAAACATTTTATAAAAACATTTAAAAGAGTGCGAGGCTATGAACTCACGTTGATGTGGGAAGGCGGTTATCGGCGATTTGGATGTACGGTACGTGCTTCAATCACGGAAACCTAGACAAATAATACTTGTCTTAGACTCTTGTCCAATGACTTTATAAAACTAACAATTATGTATACATATGATGATTTTATATATATGATGATCAAGTGGGTTTACATATTCTCATTTACTCATTTTAGTGTTATGTGTTGATAACTTTTATACTAGTTTACTAGTTTTACCTAGTTACATGTTTTAGGTCCAATAAGCCTATTATATGTCCATTAACTTGTATTAATCTATTTTATACTTGTATTATCAGTATTTATACTTTACATGTTGGGCCCAAATGGGTTAAGCCCAATAAGTAATTTTTATAAGTGTTTAACTTATTTAGTTATATTATTAGTCCAATATGCTAATTTAGCTCGTTATTGTCCGTATGTCATATAGTTCGGGTTTTATCGGTTTTTACTTGTATTAGGTACTTATATATCAGTATATGACTTTTAAAAACTTTACATTAGACGGGTTTGATCGTCTAAGTTTTAATTGTCGAAAAACGTTAATTTTACGGTAATAGCCGAAAAAGTCGTAAAAATCATGTTTATAGTTTTTATAGCTTATAAATCTTATTGAACTACCATTTTTATAAAGTGTCCATTTATTTAACCTTATATATATTTATATAAATGACATTCATAAGTTAGTGGATTTTAATTTCATATTTTATACTATATTATTTGAGTGCTTATATAATAGTATTAAACATTAATTCTTCAAAATCTGATTTTTAGTTTCATCTTTACCATTTTTATCATATCTAGAGTTTTAAAATGAGTTAGAAGCTCATTTTTGGATGGCATGAACTTCATATTATGTGCTACAATTAAGTTAGTTATAGCTACTGCTCACTCTATGTCTAACTATCCTTAACAGTCCCTACAAAACAGACTATTCAGATTAGCACACTCATCTTGTTTTGATCATATCTAACTCATTTTGATGATTCCATTGCATGGCCAACTCTCACATGTGTATGACATCTTATACTTACTGTAAATGGATTCCACCATGCAATTTTATCAGTTTATAACTTGGTTACTTACTGTTTTTATACAGCCATCTTATTAAGCAAGATTTAACCATCTTTACATGTGGTTTTTCCATCTTTTTACCCATGTTTATCAAATCTATCAACACCAAATCCCCACATAATATTTTTAATCATCATTCATCATCATATACATATACATAAATAAAGAAAATACAAGATTACATAATCAAAATAACAAGAGGATAGGAAGAACAATCTCTATACCACCATTAGTGATGAAAAGATGAGTCTTTGATGAACAAGGCTTGGATTTTGATGGCAAAACTTGTGATAAACCAATATCATCTTCAAGTCTACCAATCCTTATAAACTTCTTATGGAAAATCAGCCCTATGACACCAACAAATCTTCTCCTTGGATGTTAGAATCACCTCCAATCTTCAAAGCTTCAAAGTAGCATCATCATGTGTATGAGTAACACATTATTTTATGGCTAACATAGATCAAATGAGGGTTGTTTTTGATGATGGTTGGACAAATTTTAGAGAGAGAGGAGAGGAGTGTGTGAGTTTTGCATGTGAAATAGAAGTAAGTGGTAAAGTTTAGTGGTTTTTGCTAGTTTGGTGGGATAAGTTAGTTTTCATGTGAAGCTAAGCTTACATGTGTAAGCTTAGCGCTACAAGGGTGCCACATCATAGATGTGGTGTCCTCTTTTGGTCACCCCATGTGTTAGTGGGGTGGGATAAACTTGTTTTGTCCCATCCCGCTAATTTACTGGTATTCCTCGATTCTAGTTTCCTCGATTTGCGTGCCCTCGGGTCGTTTTACGAAAAACGTTTTTATAAATTATGAATCAACGACACAAAACGAATCTAATAAAAATTGTCTCATCAAAAACGGAGTTCGAAAACGTAAATACGTAATCCTAAGGTTTCTGGTTTAGTCGTAAAGGACGTTAAATTTAAATCGTAAGTCCTAATCTCTTCTCGTAAATTTGTGAGTTTATGAACCAACACAAATTTAAAACTCCAAAATAATATTCACGGATAATTTTATTTTCTGAAATGTCAGACTGTCACCAAAGACGGTGTATGTAAACGTGAGCACGTAACGTAGAATCCTCCGGTTTAGACGTAGTCGATGCTACTTCAAGACGTAAATCCAAATTACTTCCCAAAAATAAGTGTGTTCATAATATAACATTAAAATAATGTTTTTAAATAATATTTGAGAATAAATTATCAACCATAAATTGACGGATTGTCACAACATTTACCCCTAAACAGGATCTTTGTCCTCAAGTATCATCTTACCTTACTACTCGCTTCTTATAGAGTTAAAGCCATATTTCCTCCACATTCGGTCTTTTCTCACAAGTGTAATTCATTACAATACGCGAGTTTCATCAAACATAACTACGGGAATAAGATCAGGCTTATTGTTGACTTACTTTCTCTATCCATGATGTTCACGGGTTTTTGATGAATGCAACTTTTTGCCGATCTAAACTTCATCAAGAAGTGATCAGATTCTCACTTCATAGACATTTTATCAGGTTCGATATACGAAACATAATTCACGCAGCTCTTGAAGTCCTAGGGTAGATCTAGCTTATATGTCTTTCAAACCAATCTTTTACATCGTCTCAATGGTCCCATACAACGGGGACTTATATCCCATGATCTTTCATATCATCAATTCATTTTTCCATGGTTAAAATTTTTGGCATAACTTCGCTACCCATCTGGCACTTCAAGATCTACATTTCATATTCACATAACCTCATGCCCACTACCGGCAGTCAATAATCAGATCCTAATTTCAACAATCATTTCAGGTCTCGCGGGTCGAGTATTTTGTAAGGTTAGGTTCGCCATCATAGGAAACCTTAAACCTAAAAGACATGTCCAACTCACAGTGGGTGTATGTCGGGTGTCTTCATCCCAACTCCTTCTTACAGATGCTCTAATATAGATCCTAACAAGATTCGATCTCGATCCTAATACGATAATTATCAATGATAATCTTTCCAAAGAAAACGATTATACGGTTTATTACCAAAGGTCAATCATTCAAACATAAACAGCACTTGTAGTATTTTATATCGTTACTTTACCTCGTCCCTTCGATTGGGGTGGTACATAGTACTCTCATCAAGATTCGTTCCCAATGACTTCTGAGAAAATCTCTAGAAATTCGATGCGAATCGAGGATCTTGATAGAGATAATCGATACAGGCACACCATGTTTACACAACTCCTTTAAATACAAAAGAGTCAATTTCTTCATCAAGAATTTATCATTATCATTAACGGGAATGATATTAGTAGATTTGGTTAGTCTGTCGACGATGACCCAAATCGAATCAAATTCAGATGATGACCTTTGATATAGTTAGACGTTTACTAATGTATGAGGTGATGTCTGCCTTCATAATATGCCATTAGTACAACTTCTTCTGATAATGATACATTAAATCAGAAACGACAGGAATAGAATACTTATACTTACAAGATTCCAACATGACTACATCTCAAAATCTCCATATTTAGGCAACCACAAGTGGCCTTTTAATCATTTAGCGCCATCGGCTTCTCAATTCTAATGGTTCACATTAGCCGTGAACCCCCTTTTATTATTTATATTATCCTTCTTACAAGCATCTATTATTTCTAAATTGCTCGGCAATTTATTTTGCACATTCATTATTAAGAAATACATCCTAATTGATTCTTTATCCTTCCTATATAATGTGTCAGTAATTACGTTTACTTTCCTAGATGGAATAAATATCATGACCGTATTCATTCAAATTTTCTTTCTTCACATTTTCTAAGTCTTAGTTCTATCTCAACCATTTTTTTTATTAGTTTTGCTCAATCCGACGTTTAAAGCGTCGATAATATTACAAGTAATTAAATAATAAATATTAAATTTTATGAAACGTAACCGTAAAAATTTTAAATTTTCTCAGTTTGTCTAATTATAGAAAAATGTTCAAAATAAATTTGAATTTAATTAATACGATTTTTGTTGATTTATCGAAAATAATTAATAAGATTCGTAAATGTTCGAAAAATCTTTGGTTATACTTTGGTCAAAATTTTCTTAGTTGAAAAGCAAAAATTGCCGTTTCAAATTTCAAGTTATGGTTTAAATGTTTTCCTCAATTCCTCTTAGGTTGTCTTGAGGTATGCACAAACATTTACCCCTAAACAGGAGTTTAGTTAAATGATTTGGGCATAAGGAAATAATCCCTTAAAAATTTCTTTGATAAATTATTTGTCACAACATATTTCCACTTTCTTTTTGGTAAAACCCAAAGTCCTAAATGACTTCTAATTTTTGAAGAGTCAATATATATATATATATATATATATATATATATATATATATATATATATATATATATATATATATATATATATATATATATATATATATATATATATATATATATATCTTTACCATCATTAATCAAACGGTCATATATGTAGAGGATTAATCCTTAATTCACATGTTAAATATTCAAGGTACAGATTTTCATTGTTCGGCCAATTCAGGGCAATCTATAAATAATTATTAACTCATTCTTATTCTTATAAACAAACAAATAGTCCTTAATGATCACAAGCATGAATTTATCAAATTACAGCCTACACACGTGATTCACCAAATTTATGAATGCTACATGTGTATTAGTCAATCCAAACGACATTACGTGAAACTCATAATGTTCATTACAAGAACCGGATGTAGTGATTGGAATACATAATCTTTTTCGCAGATGCGAAGTTGATGATAACCATGCCATGGATCAAATCTTTAGAACATACCCTAGAACCTTGTAAATAATCGAACAAATCTTCCATTTCGAGTCATGGATATCGTTTTCGATTGTCAATTTACTCAGTTCACATTAATCTATAAATATAAGGAATGATAACACCATAGCTCTTCATGATGACGAGCTCGGTAGAATAAAATCTTTCTCCGACAACTCTCTCAGTTGTACGGTAATTCCTTTAATCTAGATGGTGCTGACGTACAGTGCACAAGGCACAGGTGTAGCACCGGGAATATAATCAATACCAATTTCAATATGCCTTAATGGCAAAAGTCTAGGTAATTCACCAATAAATACCTCCCAAAGTTTCAGATAACAGAAACATCTTTTAATAAATTCATATTAGGTTCTTCTAGATTACAATATCTATAACTAGTTGACAACCATTCATGGTATAATTTCAAGTCTAAATGCAGGATATGGTCATCATCACTTTTGATAATCAACATCTTATTATTTAGGGGAATTATATTCGAGTTCCCATCAATTAAGACAATGTCGTCATGTCATAATCAATCAATCCATTCTACTGGCACTATCAACTTTCCAGTTTTATTGTCGTCGATAAGATGTGAACTTCTCAAAAGACTAATAATAACTCATAATCCTTCACAAGTTCAAGGATATCTGGAGACATAACTAACCTTAAAAGAGTAAGGTCAACGCATAATCTACGGGAGAGAATTTCAAATCAGATACAAACGAAAACATTTAACGAATATGAATATGTCCCATGTTTTCATAATTTGAGTACGCATTCGAAAGCTCCTCGGATCGTTACCCAGGTCATTCAAATGAAATCAAATCAAAAGAAATGATAGGAACGTCGATACATCCAGTCGGGTATCAACACTCGGTAATCAGATACTTTTCCTAAGAATCTCACTACGGGAGAATTGGACAAGAAAGAATTGTGAATTTTCAAATAAGACAAGTTCCACAGATGAGTAAATTTGACTCAGAATAATAAATAGTACGGGCACATATGTAGGTGTCGCTATCAATATGTCCCAATTTTTCACTTCTTGCAGATCTCATAAAATTTAATCTTTCACAATCTTCAAAGAAAATGTAGTGTTTATTAATAATTTCATGGTGACTACTAATCAGCCTTGCATGGTCACTTCCAAATTGTATGTAGGCGCGCAACTATATACAATTTCAAGATTAACGATGCAATACTCAGTTCGTCGAAATTTTATGATCATGTTTATAATAAAAACATTTTCATGCTTAATTCTTAAATAAGAATCAAGAATAAATTTACAAAGATTTTCTTTGTTATGAAAACAATTAAGTTTTCCAAGGTGTTTTATAAACAACTTCATTTTGATAACGATCATTTTGTAAGTCTCACTTTAAATAATCCATATGGTGATGAAAACCCAATTTTACTCAAAGGATACTGCTTTAACTTTATAAAAACAATTAGTGATCTGCAAAAGATTGATGAAAGCTTGTTCACCAAGAATTAACTACAATATGATAGGAAATGAGCTTTAGCCAAATAATCATGAGGTTCATGATCTCGATGGCACTAAAAAGAATAATCCACAACATAACTCAATTCAAGATGAGTACTTGTTCAATGGTTGCATCAATAATGCGAACATTAGAATGAAGCAATAAAAGATAGATAACATCGATACATGTAGGATTTAGCAATCAAAGGTAGTCTTTTTCATTAATCACAAACAAGTCAAAATTGTACCGTAACACATTACGTGTCACTATGTCATACAGTTCTTAGAACTCATCCTACCAACTGATATCTTAGTTAAGTTAGGGATTTTTAAAAGATACCACAATGAATACTAACCTACAAGAGTCATTAGGTTTTCCATATGTCCCGGAAGATCCATTGGTCCCAATTCAGAAGAAGATTTCTTCA
Organism: Glebionis coronaria; assembly: GCA_025667525.1. NCBI lineage: Eukaryota > Viridiplantae > Streptophyta > Magnoliopsida > Asterales > Asteraceae > Glebionis > Glebionis coronaria. Next base: position 275,332,271 of record CM046875.1, on the reverse strand, counting down.
ATTTATTTCTTGGACACTAGGCATCCTCGTTAGTGGACAATGGCCTAGGAACAACCCTTAACACGAATCAACAATCAGTTAAAAACTTATAATTCAATCACAGAACTTAACGACTTCCTCTTAACAATCTCTTATTCCATCCAAGCTAAATTCTACTTTATTCAAGTTTCAACCAACTTATATTCAATTTGATATCCTATCTCATTCTCCAATACTTTCAACTTTATTCTTAGACCTTAATAGGGCAATAAAAGCTCGATATGATCAACACTTAATTTCCAATCCTATAACTCTTACAACAGTAGTTATCAAATGAGTCACTAGTATGAGATGACTCACACATTCAATTAGACTTCTCGGAAAGGTACTAGTGGCATGAGGCTTTTGGGTAAAGGTTCCAATGACAGCCTCAAGTGCAACATTCACCCTTTCGATTTCCAAATTTAAGAATTAGATGACAACGAATCAGATGACATCTTTCTAGGTGGTAACGTTTTGTCAAACTCCACTCTTATAAGGAAAGATCGTCATGACATCGATATCAGTTTTAATCTCGCCAATTCTTCTTCAATTTCACAATCAACTAATATCTACATTTCTACGAATATCAACCATTTGTTGGGATCATAAATATCCACAACTTGGTTTAGATCTAGGATATCTAGAATTCCTACGAGAATAGCTTCGATTGATTTGCTAGGGGAGTTAGGGTTCCTTGTGACAATCTACGTCGTATAAATACCTCGTATAAATATAAAAATAATCATCAAACAATCATGTAATAAAATTACATCATATATATATATAATCCAAGTTATATATATATATTAAAATAACACTTCTCAGTCTGGCCTTGTCGGTAACTCGGGAATTCTTTGGCACCGTTATAGTCAAAAGATTTTTAGACATTTTGTGAAAAATGTTTATAGTTAAAAGATTTTGAAATGTTTTATTCAAAACCTTGGTTTTAAAAATCTTTCGTTCTCTATAACGAAAGCTCTGGTACCAAACTGTAACACCCCAAAATTTATACAACTCAATACAGCGGAAGACTCGTTGGTGTTACGGGATAGCACATTACTCACATCATAGACAACGCTTAAAAATCGCGTCATTTAATAATAAAGCATTTCCATTCATAAATATCAAATTTACATAGGTCCCAAGTCATTGTATTTCATACAGGTTTTACAAAGCATTTGAATGGAAATTATTGTTTAAGTGCGGGCCATGAATTCTTGTCGTCTTCCCGAGAATTACCTTCAAGTACCTGAGATAAAACATGTTAAAAGAAAAGGTCAGCGATAACGCCGAGTGAATTCATAGAGTTTAATAAAATCCATCAATATAACATCGGTATAAAATTATTACCGAAAATCATTTTGTACAAATCATTGTAATAGGCCATAAAATAGCCAAAGTCATTTTATACAAATCTTTATCAAAAATCATAATATAGGCTTTCGCCTTCAAAATCATTATACGAACCATTGTCGTTAAAACATCATACAATACGTTTTATAACGTTGTATAAAGCTAAATAAAAATCGTTATGTGAATATGGTTATGTGAAACCAAAACACGAACATAAAATCAATAATAAGACCCCGTATTGCTAGTCAGGCAATATATTGTAATTCGGTGCTTATAGTAGTATTTCGTTAATTGGATTATTATAAGCCGCATGACATTGTTACCTTACTACAACAAACAACGGGTAGCTAGCCCGAAACTCATTTGCCCATCTAAATTAGCGTGTCGTCACAATAATCACGCTTGTGTAAATCTTAAATCCGCTTACCAATCAATGTGGCACGACGGGGATCAACCGTCAAGGCGCGAACTGGGGTGATCATCCCCAAATAGTACTATTATATGCATAAGTGTCTATCAAATCCCGGTAGTTCACAATTCATGCTAATTGGACTTTTAGTGACATAACCTAACTTTAATAATCCATTTCATTTCATCTATCGGGTGATTTAATCATTCATCGGGTCATACAATCATTCGGGTCCAAATCAATAAACAAACAATCGGGACAAATGGTGTCCTATTTCATAAAAACTAACATGTTATCTCCCTCGCGGGTTTATAAAACATTTTATAAAAACATTTAAAAGAGTGCGAGGCTATGAACTCACGTTGATGTGGGAAGGCGGTTATCGGCGATTTGGATGTACGGTACGTGCTTCAATCACGGAAACCTAGACATATAATACTTGTCTTAGACTCTTGTCCAATGACTTTATAAAAATAAAAATTATGTATACATATGATGATTTTATATATATGATGATCAAGTGGGTTTACATATTCTCATTTACTCATTTTAGTGTTATGTGTTGATAACTTTTATACTAGTTTACTAGTTTTACCTATTTACATGTTTTAGGTCCAATAAGCCTATTATAAGTCTATTAACTTGTATTAATCCATTTATACTTGTATTATCAGTATTTATACTTTACATGTTGGGCCTAAATGGGTTAAGCCCAATAAGTAATTTTTATAAGTGTTTAACTTATTTAGGTAAATTATTTGTCCAATATGCTAATTTAGCTCGTTATTGTCCGTATGTCATATAGTTCGGGTTTTATCGGTTTTTTACTTGTATTAGGTACTTATATATCAGTATATGACTTTTAAAAACTTTACATTAGACGGGTTTGATCGTCTAAGTTTTAATTGGCGAAAAACGTTAATTTTACGGTAATAGCCGAAAAAGTCGTAAAAATCATGTTTATAGTTTTTATAGCTTATAAATCTTATTCAACTACCATTTTTATAAAGTGTCCATTTATTTAACCTTATATATATTTATATAAATGAAATTCATAAGTTAGTGGATTTTAATTTCACATTTTATACTATATTATTTGAGTGCTTATATAATAGTATTAAACATTAATTCTTCAAAATCTGATTTTTAGTTTCATCTTCACCATTTTTATCATATCTAGAGTTTTACAATGAGTTAGAAGCTCATTTTTGGATGGCATGAACTTCATATTATTTGCTACAATTAAGTTAGTTATAGCTACTGCTCACTCTATGTCTAACTATCCTTAACAGTCCCTACAAAACAGACTATTCAGATTAGCACACTCATCTTGTTTTGATCATATCTAACTCATTTTGATGATCCCATTGCATGGCCAACTCTCACATGTGTATGACATCTTATACTTACTGTAAATGGATTCCACCATGCAATTTTATCAGTTTATAACTTGGTTACTTACTGTTTTTATACAGCCATCTTATTAAGCAAGATTTAACCATCTTTACATGTGGTTTTTCCATCTTTTTACCCATGTTTATCAAATCTATCAACACCAAATCCCCAAATAATATTTTTAAACATCATTCATCATCATATACATATACATAAATTAAGAAAATACAAGATTACATAATCAAAATAACAAGAGGATAGGAAGAACAATCTCTATACCACCATTAGTGATGAAAAGATGAGTCTTTGATGAACAAGGCTTAGATTTTGATGGCAAAACTTGTGATAAACCAATATCATCTTCAAATATACTAATCTTTATAAACTTCTCATGGAAAATCAGCCCTATGACACCAACAAATCTTCTCCTTGGATGTTAGAATCACCTCCAATCTTCAAAGCTTCAAAGTAGCATCATCATGTGTATGAGTAACACATGATTTTATGACTAACATAGATCAAATGAGGGTTGTTTTTTATGATGGTTGGACGAATTTTAGAGAGAGAGGAGAGGAGTGTGTGAGTTTTGCATGTGAAATGGAAGTAAGTGGTAAAGTTTAGTGGTTTTTGCTAGTTTGGTGGGATAAGTTAGCTTTCATGTGAAGCTAAGCTTACATGTGTAAGCTTATAGCTACAAGGGTGCCACATCATGGATGTGGTGTCCTCTTTTGGTCACCCCATGTGTTAGTGGGGTGGGATAAACTTGTTTTGTCCCATCCCGCTAATTTACGGGTATTTCTCGATTCTAGTTTCCTCGATTTGCGTGCCCTCGGGTCATTTTACGAAAAAACATTTTTATAAATTATGAATCAACGGCACAAAACGAATCTAATAAAAATTGTCTCATCAAAAACGGAGTTCGAAACGTAAATACGTAATCCTAAGGTTTCCGGTTTAGTCGTAAAGGACGTTAAATTTAAATCGTAAGTCCTGATCTCTTCTCATAAATTTGTGAGTTTATGAACCAACACAAATTTAAAACTCCAAAATAATCTTCACGGATAATTTTATTTTCTGAAATGTCGGACTGTCACCAAAGACGGTGTATGTAAACGTGAGCACGTAACGTAGAATCCTCTGGTTTAGACGTAATCGATGCTACTTCAAGACGTAAATCCAAATTACTTACCAAAAATAAGTGAGTTCATAATATAACATTAAAATAATGTTTTTAAATAATATTTGAGAATAAATTATCAACCATAAATTGACGGATTGTCACATAGTGGAGATGAAACAAGTGGGACACTTGTCCCACCCCCACTATGGGCTGATTTTAATAAGTTTAAACCACCCTTTGTTGTCAAATTTTCAAGTGTACATAGAACACTTGTCCTTCCCATTTGACCAAAACCATCAAACAACTAGCTAAACCATTACCACTTTCTCATACATGCAAACAAGCTAAAGTTTATCAATCTCTCCTCCCCTCTCTCTCTATGAACGTCCCATACTCCTCCCAAAACACCACATTTGATCAAAAATCTTAACCACAAATCATATGTATAACTTGCATATGATGATAACCCATTGAAGACATGATGATTTGAGGTGATTTTAACATGTAAAAAGGAGTTTCCAAGGAGGTTTAGGGCTGATTTCCATGAAGGTGTTCATCCAGTTTAAGAACTCAAAAGTTCATTTGCCAAGATTAAAGATTTGGTGACAAGAACCAAGTCTTGTTCATCCAAAAACTCATCATTTCATCACTTTGGTGGTATAGAGATTATTTCTTCCTATCATCTTGTTATTTTGAATATGTAATCTTGTATTTTCTTTCTTATTGTATATGTATATGATGATATATGATGATAAAAGTATTATGTGGGGATCATGTGTTGATAAACTTGGTTAAAAAGATTGAAAGCTACATGAAAATATGTTAAATCATGTTTAAATAGTAGGCTGTATAAAACAGTAAAGAACCTTATGATAAATTGTTAAAATGACTTGGATAAATTAATATACAGTAAGGTATGTGACTTTTACATATGTGAGAGTTGGCCATTCAATGGAATCCATAAAATGAGTGAGATATGATCAAAACAATATTGAAGTTCAAATCTGTATAGTTTGTTTTGGACGAACTGTTAGATACATTTAGAGGTTGATTGAGCAGTAGCTAAAAGAAGTTAATTGTAGCACATATTATGTAGTTTGTGCTGCCTAAAAATGAGCTTCTATCTCTTTGTAGAACTCAAGATATGGTAAAAATGGTGAAAGTGAAATTCATAATCAGATTTGTAAAATAAAAGTATATATTATAAAATTAGCACTCAAGTAAAACTAATATAAAATGTATACCTAAAACCCACTAACTTATATATTACTTATAAATAATTATATACTTTGATAAATAAATGGGACATTTTATAAAAATAGCAATTTGATAAGTTTTATAAGTTATAAAACTATATACATAAGTTTTACGTCTTTTCGGCTAAAACCGAAAGATTAACGTTGTAAAACCCGCATGCTTTTACCATGAATAGTGCCCTTAAGATCGTACGTCCTAGATTAAAACTTATCCTATTTAGTATTGATCACACTCATGTGCTAATAATCAAGCAAGTGCATACGTGTATGACATGATAAGTATCGATTACGTACAAACTCATGATAAACAGTTAATAGATATTTCACGTGAACATAATTAAATCATGATCACCATTTTAAAACACGAACTAAAATAATTACGTAAGTACTTAATTACGAGTGTAAATAATACGATAAACTACATGATAAAATAAACAGAAACACTTTAAACACGAACACGTTTAACCACGAACGAACACGAAACATCGGGACACGAGAAAAGGTACGGGTACCCCATGTGGGGCCCCATACCCACGGCACACATAACAAGGTGGGCTAAGCCCATGGACTTTTACAAGAAAAAGGGGGTTATGGTAACTTTTCATTTCATTTTACATTTCAAGCAAAATAAACATTTAACCTAAAAAGGTTTTCTCTCCTTCCTTTTTGTCCTCTTTGTGCCGCCACCCTAAGACCACCATAGGTGGTTGATTGGTTGATTTTGATCTTGAAAACCATTGCTATAAACCGTGTTTGTTCATCCTCTTCCAAGCTACGTATTGGTATATCATTCTAAACCTTTCTTTTTAATTCTTTTTAATTCTTTTTAAATCTTTGATTATTTTCATGAACATGTTATTGTTATTCTTATTAAAACATGATAATTAAACATAGATCTAACATGTTTTGGGGTTAATTAAAATCAAAGGTTGTTATATGAGGGTTTTTGTTTTTGGCCGCCTAGTATAACCAACCCGAGGGGGGTTCGGTTTGCTTTTAGCCGCCACCACTAAGACCATTTTGGTCTTGGTTGGTGCATGTGGGACCCACGGCAGCAAGGGGACACAAGTACCCCGAGTTGGCTCGGGGTACGGTGTCGAGTTCATGCCCGATTCATGGTTCGTTGGTTAAATCATGATTTATGCTACATGTTAATATTATGAATTATGAACTTAGGATATAAATTAATTAATAACATGAGATATTAATTAAACCATGACTTAGGTTATTTCTTAATTATTAATTTAGCATGATATTAATTTAACCTAAGTATTTTTATGTTATAAGTTATAATTAATTAATTATTTAAAACATGCTTATAATTAATTAATTTAGACATGACTTAGGTTATATTATTAATACATATTAATATACATTTTAACCTAAGTAATTTATTCCATTTTAATTAAAACATGTTATACTTTAATTCAAATGCTTAACCTATAGTTTAATTAAAATGCATGAAATAATAATTAAACTATACACTATATCATATGACTTAAGAAATAAGCTTATAAACACCTAGACTTATATTTTAGCTTATGCAACCAGCTTAATTCTAATTATGGAAACTTCTATTTATAGAAACTTAATTAAATAAGGCAACTAATCTAATCATGGAAACCTTCTATATATGGAAACTTATTTAATTAAGGCAGCTGATCTATTTTTGGAAACTTTCTATTTTTAGAAACTGATCTATTTTAAGCAGTGAATTCTATTTTTTGGAAACTTTCTATTTTAGGAAACTTTCTATTTTTGGAAACTTTCTATTTTTGGAAACTTTCTATTTTTGGAAACTTTCTATTTTTGGAAACCTGCTATTTTTGGAAAGTTACTTATTATTACACAGTAAGTATAATAATACATGAATTACCAGTAATACTTTATCAGATTAATCAGAGTACAAGGTAAACACAGATAGGGCTTTAAACAGTAAACCATGACCTAAAACATACAAAGTAAGCTAAAATGAGACATAAAACCCAGTACGTAATCAGTGATTCGATACTTATACACGTGTGTATTCATGTAGTGTTAGTGAACCAGAAGTAGGAGTCTTTCTTCTGTTCATTCACTGGACTTGAGGTACAGATTCCCGTCCTTTCAGTATGGACATTCTTTCCTTATTAGGATTTCCCCGTATGTAGCCAACTGTTTTCCCTAGTATTTGTTTTATTGTTTTGAACTGCTTATGTTTAATTAGCATAATCTATAGCCATATACAAGCATGACCAGTTTCACCTAGTTATGGAGGTACCATAACCATAACATTGGAGGCACCAATGTTATGACTTCCCCACGGCGGAGTGATTGCTCGTGGCGTCCCTTTCAGTTTTGGCCTTATTATTATATCATGTGGGGCGTATGGGTGCATCCTAGTTACATGTTTTATTCAGTATTTCATGGTGAATGTGGTGTGTGCCTTGCATCCTTCACAAGGAGTTGATCCCTCCTACCTAGACCAGTATATTAATTAGAGGCATCCCCTCTAATCAGCATGATGAGGTCACCCCTCTAAGTATTCATGCACGTGACCTTTTCATGATCTATATGGGCTATGGTATATATATGTTAAAACAGTTTTCATAAGATAAACATAAGGCTTTTCAAACTATAAAACCAGTTTCTCAATACTTAACCAGTCTACTCAGAACTTAGTCTTCCGCTGTTATATGTTACATGCTTATCCTATTTCATGCTATATTGTACATCCGTGCACTGAGTGTCTTGCTCAGCCGTTTTCCTTTTCATGTTCCCAAAACTGCAGGTACTCAGGGACGTTCGTAGATCTCAAACGTACGTGCATATGGACTGGAAGCTTTACTGTCTTTCTTTACTTTATCCATTTCCTTTACTTTAATACAGCTTGCAATGGACATTGTTTCGTCCTTTCCTTTTACAGTATTTATGTTTGTGTGTGATGAGCTCTACTTTGGGGTTACCGATGTTTGATTCCGGTATTTCCCTTTTATGGTCAAATAAAGCTTAGACATTTATCCTTGTATGCTTTGATGACACGCCATGATTATGCGTAAGATTCCATTTCCAAAATAGGGTGTTACAATTATGGTATCAGAGCCAAGGCTTCGACCTGTAGGCTCTCAAATATGACCTGTGATTAGTGGGTAGTCACTACGGTCTTCCTAGAACTGACAGTTGTTTTCATGCATTCATCATTTTTAAGCATACATATACATGTCATTGTTACAGGGTTTTTGACTAAGTAATGGTTGGTACAGGACTGGCCCTATTTAGTCGCATGTGTTTTATCGAAACTTTTAGATTTGGGACCGACCCATAGGCGTCCCCTCGATATGTCTTTTCTTTTGAATGAACTGACCAGAGGCGTTCACTCTCGAGCATCAAAAGTTTTCATAAAACTGCATCATGCATTCATACAAAAATTTTCTTGCATAAAATTTTTCTCGTGAAATTTTTGGTATAAAAATTTTTTTTTCATGTATATATATAATTTATATTTTATGTTTTGAACTGTTAATCATATGTTTTATGTTATACTGTCAGATGGTTCTCACACGCGAGCAAGAGCAGCTCAATGCTGCAATTCAGGCTGCCATGCAAGCTTTGCTTCCTCAACTGAGGAATGAAATCCGTGCTGAAGTCCAAGCTGCCAACAATCAGCAGCAGCAGAATCAGGCACCTCCTCCTACTCCAGTGACACTAGCAGTGTGGCTGGAAAGATTCAACAAGCTCCGTCCTAGAGCTTTTGAAAAGATTGATAGCCCTAGCGATGCTGAAAGCTGGTTGACTCATATCGAGAAGATTTTCAATGCTATGGGCTGTGACCCCGCATACAAGGCGAGATTGGCATGCTACCGGTTTGAAGGCGATGTACTCAGCTGGTGGCTAGCCTTGACGCAGTCGGAAGGAGGTGATGATTGGGTCGCTGGTTTGACATGGGCCCAATTCAAGGAGAGAGTGATGGAGCAGTTCTTTCCCAAGGCAGAGCAGGACAAGCTCAAGCGAGAGTACCATGGGATACGACAGAGAGCGGGCGAGAATAGCAACGAATTCATGCAGCGCTTTCTTCGCTTAGCTGGTTTCCTGGGAGCAGCAGCTGGTACTCCTGAGGACCAGGCACACCACTTTAGGTGGGCACTTCGCACCTCGGTCGCGAACAATCTGGTGTGTGCTACGTTCAACACAGTAGCACAAGTGGCCGACGCAGCAAGGAAGCTAGAGATGCTGCAGGAACGAGATGAGTTCGGGGAAGCTGAAAGACCCGACAAGAGGTAAACATTTCGTATTCAAACGGTAACCAAACCGCATCCTATCATTATATGTTCAATAATCATCTCTTAAACTGTATCTTCCAGGCAGAAAACTGGGGACCGGTCTCAGCCGGCTACTCAGCAGCAGCCTCATCAGCCCAAAGGAAACGGTCACACTAACGACCGTTCTGTTGTGGAAAGGCGTAGCGGTAATGATAATTACCGTAACAACGCTGGACACTCCAACAACAGCAGGTCCTACTATTTACGCATCTTCTTATGATTTCATGTTATATCTCTCATGCTGACACTATATTAACCTCTACCAGGAACCACGGTAACGGGAAGGACCAGAACCACAGGGGTTCGCAGCCTAACCGTTCAGCTATCACTGGTGAACATCTTATGATGCATATGTCTTATACTCGTGCATATACTTTATCTTAACACATTTTGTCATCAGCAGGCCCTCAGCAAGCAAGGACTCCTGCTGGAGGATTCACTCATCCTCTTTGCAATACTTGCCATCGCAGACACCCTGGCCCATGTCGTCGTGATTCCGACGCGTGCTTCAAGTGCGGTCTCCCTGGCCATCGTATGAGAGATTGCCGTAAGGGTGAGATGGAGGGTACCTCGGGTCATGCTGATAATAAGCCGCCTCCTACCACTGGGCGTGTCTACACGACATCTCGCGATCAGGCAAACAAATCTACAGGTACCATTACTGGAATTTTGTATATGTACGGCCAAGCTGCATGTGTTCTTTTCGACACGGGTGCCACTCACTCAGTTATTTCCACTACATATGCTAAGAACATCAGGACACTTCCCTTGCCATTAGAAAATAGGCTTACCATTTCCACGCCTTTGAGGGACTCTGTATTAATAACTCATGTATACAATAGTCTTCCTCTAGAGTTTGACGATAAAGCTCGTGCAGTAGATGCACTTCCCCTAGACATGATTGAGTTCGATATGATTCTCGGCATGGACTGGCTATCCAAGCACCATGCTACCATAGACTGCCACTCATATCGGGTGATCTTCGGCGACATTAATGCACCAGAGTACATTCATAACGGGTTCATACCCGGACGGTCTGTACAAGTCATATCTACCTTGCAAGCACGTGCATTACTGTCACATGGCTGTGAGGGTTATCTAGCTACGGTTCACGACATGGATGCTGAATCCCCATCGATTCAGGATCAACCAGTAGTTTCGGAATTTCAAGACGTCTTCCCAGCTGAACTCCCCGGCATACCACCTGCACGAGAAGTGGAGTTCAACATCGACCTTGTTCCAGAAGCTGAACCAATCTCTAAGGCTCCGTATCGTATGGCTCCCATAGAGCTAAAAGAACTGAAGGACCAACTGCATGAACTTCTTGAGCGAGGGTTCATTAGACCAAGCGCATCTCCATGGGGCGCACCGGTCTTGTTCGTTAAGAAGAAGGACGGCAGCATGCGACTTTGCATAGACTACCGTGAACTTAATAAGATTACCATCCGCAATAGATATCCACTGCCACGTATAGATGATCTGTTTGACCAACTTCAAGGAGCCAAACACTTCTCAAAGATCGATCTAAGGTCAGGCTACCATCAGCTAAGGGTTAAAGAGCAGGATATTACCAAGACTGCTTTTCGTACCCGCTATGGCCATTATGAGTTTGTAGTCATGCCATTCGGCCTGACTAATGCTCCAGCAGTATTCATGGATCTGATGAAGAGAATCTTCCATGAATTCCTTGATAAGTTTGTCATTGTATTCATCGATGACATCTTGATTTTCTCAAAGTCCACGGAGGAACACGAAGACCATCTCCGTACGGTACTACAGATTCTTCGTCAGAAGCAGCTGTATGCGAAATTCTCCAAGTGTGAGTTCTGGTTAAACAAAGTGGCATTCTTAGGTCACATTGTATCAGCAGAAGGGATCACTATGGACCCAGCAAAGGTTGAGGCTATCACTAAATAGCCAAGACCAACGTCAGCGACAGAAGTCCGCAGTTTCTTGGGCTTAGCTGGATATTATCGCAGATTCGTGGAGAACTTTTCCCGTTTGGCACTACCTCTCACCAAACTGATGCGAAAAGGAGAGAAATTCGTCTGGACGGAAGAACGAGAGAAGAGCTTCGAAGACCTAAAGCAGAAGTTAGTATCTGCACCTATTCTTACTCTCCCATCTAGTACAGGTGGATTTTAGATCTACAGCGATGCATCGGGGAAGGGACTGGGCTGTGTTCTCATTCAACATGGGAAAGTGATCGCGTATGCTTCACGGTAGCTTAAGCCCTATGAAGAAAACTACCCTACGCATGACCTGGAACTTGCTGCAGTGGTGTTCGCATTGAAAATATGGAGGCACTACTTATACGGAGAATCATGCGACATTTTCACGGATCACAAGAGCTTGAAGTATATCTTCACTCAACGTGAATTGAACATGAGACAAAGGAGATGGTTGGAACTGTTGAAGGATTATGATATTAACCTACAGTATCATCCCGGAAAGGCTAATGTAGTAGCAGATGCACTCAGCAGAAAGTCCGGAATGATCAACGGCATTGAAATCAAGGAACAAAACATAAGAGACTTGGAGCGGCTAGACATCGAAATCATGGTACGTGGGCAGCACGGATACTGGGCGAATCTTAGAGTAGAACCTGAGTTACTGTCTAGGATCAAGGAAGCTCAGAAGGATGATGGAGAAATATGGGCGATAATTCAGAATTTGGAGAAGCAGACAGAATTCAGAATGGACGCAGACGGTATCGTTTGGCAGGGCATGAGACTTTGTGTTCCTGACAATCAAGAACTCCGGGAAGCATTGTTAGCTGAAGCTCACAGCTCCCCATTTTCTATACATCCTGGGTCGACAAAAATGTACCATGACATCAGACAGTACTTTTGGTGGAGTGGTATGAAACAGTATGTAGCCACTTATGTCTCCAAATGTCTTACCTGCCAGCAGGTTAAGATTGAGCATCAGCGATCGGGCGGTCTCCTTCAACCGTTGGATATTCCAGAGTGGAAGTGGGACAAAATCACCATGGATTTTGTTACCGGTCTTCCGCCTACCAAGAAGAAGCATGATGCCATTTGGGTCATCGTCGATCGACTCACCAAATCAGCTCATTTCTTACCGATACGCAAGGAAGATCCGGTAAGTAAACTCGCAGATACTTACAGAGGGGAGATCATGAGACTCCACGGTGCTCCCTCCAGCATCGTCTCAGACAGAGATCCTCGTTTCACGTCGCGATTCTGGAAAGGTCTGCAAAACGCTTGGGGTACACAACTTAAGCTGAGTACGGCCTTTCATCCTCAAACGGACGGACAGTCGGAGCGAACAATTCAGACATTGGAAGATATGTTAAGGTCGTGTGCGTTGGAATGGACAGGTGATTGGGACGATTACATCTGTTTGGTCGAGTTTGCATACAACAACAGCTGGCACGCAAGTATCAAATGTGCTCCTTTCGAAATGTTGTATGGCAGGAAGTGTCGCGCTCCAATCTGCTGGGATCAAGTGGGAGAGCGAACACTCGAAGGACCAGAAATTATAGAAATGACCAATGAGAAGATCGAAGTAGCTAAGCAGAAGCTGCAGGAAGCACGGTCACGTCAGAAAAGTTACGCTGATAAGCATCGTAGGGACATACATTTTAATGTGGGAGACCACGTCTTCCTCAAGGTTTCGCCGGCGCGTGGTGTTAAACGCTTCGGGATCAAAGGGAAACTCAGTCCTCGTTTCATCGGACCGTTTGATATCATTGAACGAATCGGTGAAGTATCTTACCGATTGGCGTTACCTTCTCAGCTTTCGCACGTGCATAACGTGTTTCATGTGTCCTTACTCAGAGGGTACAAGTATCATCCCCTTCACATGGTTCAGTATCCACTGGAACAGATACGTGAAGATCTCACTTTTATAGAGGAACCCGAACGAGTTCTTGACAGGCAAGAACAAGTTATGAGAAGGAAGACGATTCCATTCGTCAAAATTCTTTGGAGGGACCATACCGAGCGGGAAGCCACTTGGGAAACGGAGGAGTCTATCCGGGCTTCTTACCCTCACTTCATATTTTGAGTTCGGGTATGTTACTTCTTTCCAGTTTACTTTATCTATAATTCGGGGACGAATTATTCTTTTTAGGGGGGAAGAATTGTAAAACCCGCATGCTTTTACCATGAATAGTGCCCTTAAGATCGTACGTCCTAGATTAAAACTTACCCTATTTAGTATTGATCACATTCATGTGCTAATAATCAAGCAAGTGCATACGTGTATGACATGATAAGTATCGATTACATACAAACTCATGATAAACAGTTAATAGATATTTCACGTGAACATAATTAAATCATGATCACCATTTTAAAACACGAACTAAAATAATTACGTAAGTACTTAATTACGAGTGTAAATAATACGATAAACTACATGATAAAATAAACAGAAACACTTTAAACACGAACACGTTTAACCACGAACGAACACGAAACATCGGGACACGAGAAAAGGTACGGGTACCCCATGTGGGGCCCCATACCCACGGCACACATAACAAGGTGGGCTAAGCCCATGGACTTTTACAAGAAAAAGGGGGGGTTATGGTAACTTTTCATTTCATTTTACATTTCAAGCAAAATAAACATTTAACCTAAAAAGGTTTTCTCTCCTTCCTTTTTGTCCTCTTTGTGCCGCCACCCTAAGACCACCATAGGTGGTTGATTGGTTGATTTTGATCTTGAAAACCATTGCTATAAACCGTGTTTGTTCATCCTCTTCCAAGCTACGTATTGGTATATCATTCTAAACCTTTCTTTTTAATTCTTTTTAAATCTTTGATTATTTTCATGAACATGTTATTGTTATTCTTATTAAAACATGATAATTAAACATAGATCTAACATGTTTTAGGGTTAATTAAAATCAAAAGTTGTTATATGAGGGTTTTTGTTTTTGGCCGCCTAGTATAACCAACCCGAGGGGGGTTCGGTTTGCTTTTAGCCGCCACCACCAAGACCATTTTGGTCTTGGTTGGTGCATGTGGGACCCACGGTAGCAAGGGGACACAAGTACCCCGAGTTGGCTCGGGGTACGGTGTCGAGTTCATGCCCGATTCATGGTTCGTTGGTTAAATCATGATTTATGCTACATGTTAATATTATGAATTATGAACTTAGGATATAAATTAATTAATAACATGAGATATTAATTAAACCATGACTTAGGTTATTTCTTAATTATTAATTTAGCATGATATTAATTTAACCTAAGTATTTTTATGTTATAAGTTATAATTAATTAATTATTTAAAACATGCTTATAATTAATTAATTTAGACATGACTTAGGTTATATTATTAATACATATTAATATACATTTTAACCTAAGTAATTTATTCCATTTTAATTAAAACATGTTATACTTTAATTAAAATGCTTAACCTATAGTTTAATTAAAATGCATGAAATAATAATTAAACTATACACTATATCATATGACTTAAGAAATAAGCTTATAAACACTTAGACTTATATTTTAGCTTATGCAACCAGGTTAATTCTAATTATGGAAACTTCTATTTATAGAAACTTAATTAAATAAGGCAACTAATCTAATCATGGAAACCTTCTATATATGGAAACTTATTTAATTAAGGCAGCTGATCTATTTTTGGAAACTTTCTATTTTTAGAAACTGATCTATTTTAAGCAGTGAATTCTATTTTTTGGAAACTTTCTATTTTAGGAAACTTTCTATTTTTGGAAACTTTCTATTTTTGGAAACTTTCTATTTTTGGAAACTTTCTATTTTTGGTAACTTTCTATTTTTGGAAACTTTCTATTTTTGGAAACTTTCTATTTTTGGAAACTTTCTATTTTTGGAAACCTGCTATTTTTGGAAAGTTACTTATTATTACACAGTAAGTATAAGAATACATGAATTACCAGTAATACTTTATCAGATTAATCAGAGTACAAGGTAAACACAGATAGGGCTTAAAACAGAAAACCATGACCTAAAACATACAAAGTAAGCTAAGATGAGACATAAAACCCAGTACGTAATCAGTGATTCGATACTTATACACGTGTGTATTCATGTAGCGTTAGTGATCCAGAAGTAGGAGTATTTCTTCCGTTCATTTACTGGACTTGAGGTACGGATTCTCGTCCTTTCAGTATGGACATTCTTTTCTTATTAGGATTTCCCCGTATGCAGCCAACTGTTTTCCCCAGTATTTGTTTTATTGTTTTGAACTGCTTATGTTTAATTAGCATAATCTATAGCCATATACAAGCATGACCAGTTTCACCTAGTTATGGAGGTACCATAAACATAACATTGGAGGCACCAATGTTATGACTTCCCCACGGCGGAGTGATTGCTCGTGGCGTCCCTTTCAGTTTTGGCCTTATTATTATATCATGTGGGGCGTATGGGTGCATCCTAGTTACATGTTTTATTCAGTATTTCATGGTGAATGTGGTGTGTGCCTTGCATCCTTCACAAGGAGTTGATCCCTCCTACCCAGACCAGTATATTAATTAGAGGCATCCCCTCTAATCAGCATGATGAGGTCACCCCTCTAAGTATTCATGCACGTGACCTTTTCATGATCTATATGGGCTATGGTATATATATGTTAAAACAGTTTTCATAAGATAAACATAAGGCTTTTCAAACTATAAGACCAGTTTTCTCAATACTTAACCAGTCTACTCAGAACTTAGTCTTCCGCTGTTATATGTTACATGCTTATCCTATTTCATGTTATATTGTACATCCGTGCACTGAGCGTCTTGCTCAGCCGTTTTCCTTTTCATGTTCCCAAAACGGCAGGTACTCAGGGACGCTCGTAGATCTCAAACGTACGTGCATATGGACTGGAAGCTTTACTGTCTTTCTTTACTTTATGCATTTCCTTTACTTTAATACAGCTTGCAATGGACATTGTTTCGTCCTTTCCTTTTACAGTATTTATGTTTGTGTGTGATGAGCTCTACTTTGGGGTTACCGATGTTTGATTCCGGTATTTCCCTTTTATGGTCAAATAATGCTTAGACATTTATCCTTGTATGCTTTGATGACACGCCATGATTATGCGTAAGATTCCATTTCCAAAATGGGGTGTTACAAACGTTTTCGTCAAATAAAACTTAGACGGTCGGACCCGTCTAATGTAAACTTTTTATAAATTATCTACTGATGTATAAGTACATTTGACAAGTGAAAACCGATAAAACCCGAGCTTTATAACTTATGGACATTAACGGGTCAAAGTAGCCTTATTGGACTATTAACCCAACAAGTTTGGCTAAATACTAATGGACTTACTCATTGGGCTTAACCCACTTGGGCCCAACATATGAGTAAAGGCCTGATATTAAAAGTATAAATGGACTAATCTAAAGAGTTGAACTCTTAATGGGCTTTTAATGGGCTTATTGGGCCTTAATATGGAATTGGATTGAAACTAGTATAACTAGTCAAAATTTGACTAACGCATAACACTATAATGTGTATTAAGAGATAAAATCCCACTTGATCATCATCACACTTATAATTGTTAGACGAGTAGTTCCCCTTCGGGCTTTATATCTTGTTGATTAGGCCTAGCCCATTTGTACTAGGGTTTCTAGAATAATCTTATAGAGATTATATATTGTAATGGTCATTTGTTTATCAGGCAATCAACAATCATAATTCTAATATGGTATCACGAGCTATATTTATCCTCTACTAATCAACTATTTTTTTTCCTTTTCTCTCCGTATCACCCTCGATCTGCTCTTCTGGTATATCTTAACCCTATTTCTTTTCTCTTGTTATCCTTACCTGTCCTCTTTACCAATCATCGCAGCCTTAACAACAGCCAAAAAAAACAAGAAAGATAGGCAGCCTATCATTCGAGTGATCAAATCTCCCTTTCCTTGCTGGTAGTCCCACGGTGGATTTAGTTTATTTGTTTGGAAGAGCCATCATTATTATATATTTTTGGGTCATTAAAGAGCAGTTACACATTTGTATTTTATTGGTCTATGTGGTGAATACATCATTCAAAGCACGTCTCTCATATTAACTCAAATATGTCAATCGTTTTTGGGAACAGTAGCAGCAACATGAACAAATGGGCCATGTCTAACAGGTTGGCCCATTCTAGTAGTCCACAATTTTATTTTTCTCCTGAGGTCCAACAGGCCCAACAAGGAAGCCCGGTCCAGCCTTTTCACACTACTGGTATTCTTGGATCTGCGCCATATTTCATCCCGACACATGTGACTTTGCCAAATGCATTCAACACCGTCACGTCACATGATTCGGTTTGGAACATGGATACAGGTGCATCTTCTCATCTCAACTCACATTCAATTAATTTAAATACTATTTTGAATAAATGTTTATATCCATCTGTTTGTGTTGGTGATGGCAAATTAATACCTGTCACCAATACTGGACATAGCATCTTACCAGCTCTTAATCGTCCCTTATATTTACATAATGTTCTTGTCACCCCCAACATAATTAAAAGTCTTATTTCTATTCGTCAATTCACTAAGGATAACAATTGTACTGTTGAATTTGATGCATTCGGTTTCTCTGTGAGAGATTTTTTGACTCGTCACATCCTTCTTAGATGTGACAACTCTGGGAATCTCTACCCTGTCACTCCTCCTTCTCCTATTCCCCAAGCCTTGATTTCTGTCAGTCCGACCACGTGGCATCAACGCCTTGGGCACCCCGGGGAGGACGTGTTACGTTCCCTTGTCTCTCGTCAGTTTATTTCTTGTAACAAAGAAAAGTCTCATCATATTTGTCACGCATATCAATTGGGAAAACATGTGAGACTTCCATTTTCTAGTTCAAACTCTATTGTAACTCGTTGTTTTGAGATTATACATTCTGATATTTGGACCTCTCCTATTGCTAGCGCGGGTGGATTTAAATATTATGTGTTATTTCTAGATCATTATTCTCGTTATTTTTGGATTTATCCTTTGCGTACAAAATCTGAAGTTTTTCAAAAATTCTTAAATTTCCGTTCCTATGTAAATAATCAGTTCAAATGTGATATTGCGGCTTTTCTGTGTGACCATGGTGGTGAGTTTGATAACACCAACTACGATAATTTGTTTGCTCAACAAGGCATTCAATTCAGATTCTCTTGCCCAAAAACTTCACAACAAAATGGAAAATCAGAACGGATGATACGCACCATCAATAATATGATCCGTACTCTTCTTTTCCAAGCACACCTTCCACCAATCTTTTGGGTCGAAGCATTACATATGGCTGTCTACTTAATAAACCTACTTCCTTCTACTGCCATTCAAAATGAAATACCATGCACCAAACTCTTCAACAAACAACCTGACCACTCCCGCTTACGTACTTTTGGGTGCCTTTGCTACCCACATCTTTACTTACCGCATAAACTTGGACCTCGCGCTACCCCTTGCATTTTTTTGGGATATCCCGCTTATCATCGTGGATATCGATGTCTTGACCTTTCCACAAACAAAATTATCCTTTCCCGCCATCTTACGTTTGATGAACTTAAATTTCCATATGGATCAGTTGCACATATTAATCCAACATCATAAACCTTCCTTGAACCTCAATTGTCACCTATTGCACGTTACACTGTCCTTAATCACACCCAAGACAACACAGCCCATTCCATCCCTCAAGTCATGCCTAAACCGATTACTCCCCCAGCTCAAACCTCTCCAGCCCAATCTACTACTGTCCAAAGCAATCTAACCCAATCCACTACCAATCCATCCCAACCTCCTATGGTCCAAACTACTCCGACACAAATCCCTACGACCCAAACTACTCCAATCCAAAACCCACTTCCGCAAACAATGCAACCTACGCAAACTCATCCTATGGTCACACGTGCTCAAGTTGGCATTGTCAAGCCTAATCCTTGTTTTCATGGTCATACCTCTCATATTTCTCCTCTTCCTAAGTCTCCTTATGTTGCCTTATCTGATCCTAATTGGCGAGATGCTATGTATGATGAATATAATGCGTTGATTCGAAATAGTACTTGGATTCTTGGTCCGAAACCACCTAATGGTAATGTGGTCCGGTCTATGTGGTTGTTTCGGCATAAATATTATGCTGATGGCTCGTTAAGCAGGTATAAGGCTCGTCTCGTGGCTAACGGGCGAAGCCAACAACTTGGTATTGATTGTGATGAGACCTTTAGTCTGGTTGTTAAGCCGGCTACTATTCGTACTGTTCTCAGCCTGGATTTATCTCGGAATTGTCCTGTTCATCAGCTTGATGTTAAGAATTCATTTCTTAACGGGGATCTTTCTGAGACTGTTTATATGTATCAGCCACCAGGGTTTATGGATTCTAGGTTTCCGCACCATGTTTGTCAGTTACAGCGGTCTTTATATGGGTTGAAACAGGCACCTCGTGCTTGGTTTCAACGTTTTGCAGGATATGCTCTTCGGGTTGGTTTCTCTGTGAGCCGATGTGACTCGTCTCTTTTTATATATCGGCATGGTTCTGAGGTTGCATATTTATTGATATATGTTGATGACATTATACTGACAGCTTCATCTACATATTTACTCCATCGTATTATTTCATCTCTGCATAAGGAGTTTGATATGACTGATTTAGGGGCTCTTAATTATTTTTTGGGTATTTCGGTTACTCGTGACTCTACATGCATGTTTCTCTCTCAAAGGAAGTATGCGATGGAACTTTTAGAGAGGGCACATATGGCTTCTTGTAATCCTACTCGGACACCAGTTGACACAGAATCCAAGCTTGGTGCTGATGGGGATCCTGTATCTGATCCTACATTATATCGTAGTCTTGTAGGTGGCTTACAGTATTTGACGTTTACTCGCCCTGATATTTCATATGCTGCCCAGCAGGTTTGTCTTTATATGCACGATCCTCGAGAGCCTCATTTTTCAGCCCTTAAGCGTATTTTACGGTATGTGTGTGGTACACTGGACATTGGACTTCAACTTTATGCCTCTTCTATGGGTTCTCTTGTAGCTTATTCGGATGCGGATTGGGTTGGTTGCCCCGCTATGAGGCGTTCTACTTCTGGTTATTGTGTGTTTCTGGGGGATAATCCTCTTTCTTTGTCATCAAAGCGGCAACACACCCTCTCTCGATCTAGTACCGAGGCTGAGTACCGAGGTGTAGCAAATGCAGTGGTAGAAACCGCATGGCTTCGTAATCTTCTTCGTGAATTGCATACACCACTATTGTCTGCTACCCTGGTTTATTGTAACAATGTTAGTGCTATTTATTTGACGGCTAATCCATTACAACATCAACGGACCAAGCACATTAAGATTGATATACATTTTGTTCGTGACATGGTTGCTCAAGGACAGGTTTGTGTTCTTCATGTGCCCTCGCGTTACCAATACGCCGATATTTTCACTAAAGGTGTGCCCTCCGCGTTGTTTGAAGAATTTCGTTCTAATCTGAGTGTTCGGTCCCCTCCCGCTCAAACTACGGGGGAGTGTTAGACGAGTAGTTCCCCTTCGGGCTTTATATCTTGTTGATTAGGCCTAGCCCATTTGTACTAGGGTTTCTAGAATAATCTTATAGAGATTATATATTGTAATGGTCATTTGTTTATCAGGCAATCAACAATCATAATTCTAATAATAATGTCATCATATATACATAGCCATTATTTTTATAAAGTCATTGGACAAGAGTCTAAGACGAGTATTATTTTCTAGGTTTCCGTGATTGAAGCACGTACCGTACACCCAAATCGCCGATAACCCGCCTTTCCCAATCAAGGTGAGTTCATAGCCTCGCACTCTTTTAAATGTTTTTATGAAGTGTTTTATAAACCCGCGAGGGAGATAACATGTTAGTTTTAATAAAATAGGACACTAGTTGTCCCGATTGTTTGCTTATTGATATGGACCCGAATGATTAAATGACCCGATGAATGATTAAATGACCCGATGAATGATTAAATGACCTGATGTATGAAATGAAGTGGATTATTATTACTTAGGTTGTGTCACTAAAAGTCCCATTAGCATGAATTTTGAACTACCGGGATTTGGTAGACGCTTATGCATATAATAGTACTATTTGGGGAAGATCACCCCAGTTCGCGCCTTGACGGTTGATTCCCGTCGTGCCACATTGATTGGTAAGCGAACTTATGTATGAGAAGACTTATATAAGCGTGATTATTGTGACGACACGCTGTTTTAGATGGGAAAATGAGTTTCGGGTTAGCTACCCGTTGTTTGTTATAGTAAGGTAGCAATATCATGCGACTTATGATAATCCAATAACGAAATACTACTATACGCATTGAATTACAATATATTGCCTGACTAGCACTACGGGGTCTTATTATTGATATTATGTTCGTGTTTTGGTTTTCCATAACCATATTTATATAACGGTTTTTATTTAACTCTATACAACGTTATAAGACGTATTGTATGATGTTTTTACGACATTGGTTCGTATAATGGTTTTGAAGGCAAAATCCTATAGTATGATTTACAACAAAGATTTGTACAAAATGTTTTTGGCTTATTTTATGGCCTACGACAAAGAATTGTACAAAATGATTTTCGGTAATAATTTTATACCGATGATATATTAATGGATTTCATTAAACTCTATGAATTCACTTGGCGTTTTCGCTGACCTTTTCTTTTAACATGTTTTATCTCAGGTACTTGAACGTAATTCTCGGGAAGACGACAAGAATTTATGGCCCGCACTTCAATAACAATTTCAATTCAAATGTTTTGTAAAAATTGTATGAAATACTATGACTTGGGACCTATGTAATTTGATGTTTATGAATGGAAAATGCTTTATTATTAAACGACGCGATTTTTAAGCGTTGTCTATGATGTTAGTAATGTGCTATCCCGTAACACCAACAACTCTTCCGCTGTATTGAATAGTGTAAATTTGGGGGTGTTACAATATTCGTCATTTATAACTGGTAAAACACTCTTCGAGACACGAGGAACCCAATACAGTGCTCCATCTGGACCTTCAATCTAATATTTGTTCTCAAAAAAATAATTTGTTTTCAATAAGCAATCCCAAACACCTCCTTAATGCATACTATAGTTTATCTTTATTCTTTAGTAACCATAAATCTGCTAGAGTATAGACTACATGGGTACTATCTGGGCTTGTAACTCCTTAAATGTACACAGAAGAAATTCTCATTTAAAGGGTTCTTTAACTTATATGCTCATAGTATCAAATCGCCTCCTAACATACCAATACCTAAAAATGAATTCAATAAAAGAGCCTAACACGCACACATTTCATATAGAACCTATCTACTTAGACCATAATCACACTGTGTAAGTGTTCATACCAAGTAATAAAAGCTTCTAAATATGTTTTTCTACCATCGTTTCTTGTTCAATCCGCCTTTCTATTTCTGTCGCATAAAAAATAAAGAGTGGATGTGAAACTGAAGGGTATTTGTAGAAACTATAATAATAGAACAAAAGAGGAAAACGACAAAGAAATGAGAGTTTGTGCACATTACATGAGCATTTTGTTCCATGTTTGCTTGGTTACCACGTTTATGTCTGCTGAGTAAGCCAATGTTCTGAACTAGAGTATCTAGCATGGAATTTTATTCCAACCAATATTCAAGATGTTTTTCATCTGACGTGTATCGTATAGTTTAATTTGATAGCTCACCTAAAATTTTTATCAACGAGAAAAGTCATCATCTAGCAATCCATTAGGACTATTTTCATATGTTAGTCAAATATAGAATAACACGTGGAACACTAAAAAATCTAATTCAACACTAACTGAACGACCAAGTGGTAGTACGAATTTCACACTAGGTTGATGTGATGACGTACCATGTTCCAGCCACTTTTAACAACCGATGAATTACATGACGTACACCGTATACAATATTTTTAATTCCACAAAGTTTCAGGAAAATAAAGAATTTCCCTAAACTGCTTGTAAAACCTGTGATTTTCATGTTTTGTAATGACATCGTTCTGATACGTCATCTCATGAAATATATTATATATTACCATCGTTGCATGAAAACTTAATACTATCACTTGCATCATGCATGATAATACACACATTTGATCACGAGAACTATATACTTTATAACAAGATTGTGAATATTCAATCACTTGGCCACTTGAACTTTGAACATTTTATCATGATTGTGAGTATTCAATCATGGGATCACATGAACATTACGTATGACTACATTTTATATGATCATACAACTATACAATTGATCACTTAGGCGACTATTAAGTCACCTAGAATACATGAGCATATGCATACATTATTTTAGGTTTTATAAAATCTAAAACCATGATCACACGTATTTAAGTTTACCAAGCACCTAAACTCACTACAAAATAAATGTACACATATTATCTTTATACTATAAGTAATGCTACGAGTCAAAAAAAGCCACCTTTTCACATTTCAACTTTACACTTATCAATTTTATTACATTTTAATAAGTGTCTTACTTTTATTTTACTAAAACTATACATTTATTATTTACAACATATACTTTCACCACAAACCCTAAAACTTAAACAATTCACCCTAGATTTGAACCTACACTCACATTATCCTACCTAGATCATTAGTAATCTTACAAATTTACAAAAATCAAACACAAAACCCTCTTAAACTAAAATCCTAGCCGAATACCATGTATACTACACATTAGTCATTTAGAAACCTTTATACACTACACATAACATTTACTTATACTTGTACAACATAATATAATTAAGACTCACACTATTTTGACATCACCATGTCCCCTTGACCTCCCCTAGGTGATGGCTAAAACAAAACCACAAGGGGCAAGTGTACTAGGTTAGCATTTAAGGTTTTGTACCATGTAATCTTACCTAGGATTTGGAAGGTACTTTGCTAAGATCTAACCATGATTCTTATCTCTCTCTTGGCGTGTAACAAGCCGAACCACAACATCCCTCACCTCACTTGATTATAAACATAAACACAAAACACATTCACTCCATATTCTTCTCTCTCACTCTTGAGTCAACTAAAACACACACTACAAACACATTGAATAGCCAATCTTGGTCTCAAGGAACATTTAGTGCTAGCATTAAATCCTACTACCACTATATTGAGCAACAAGGCAAACCAAGAAGCTTTAAGTCTCGGCTATAAACTTCATTCGTGTAGATCTTGGTGTTCCAAGGGTTTTCTAGTTAATCTCATCTTTGTTACCACCTTCATCATCAAGTAAGTAAACCTCACCTTACCCTCATTCATACATTCATATAAAATATGTTAATGAGAACTATGACTCGTGGACACTATCACAACTATGGAAACCCTCAAGAAAACATCACACACACGTAAAATACTTGATGAATCAAATCCTAGATAAAATCTATAGGCCACGACATGAAATTATTTATGTAGGAAATATGCTTAGTTTTGAATCTAAGTATATTAATGTAATCTTTGTTTAAATCTAGGAAAGAACCTAGAAAACAAGAAGTCCTAGCTTTGCCTAAATCCTAAATTAACTAATTAACTTATAAACTTCATAAGCTATATAGATAAGCCTAGAAAATAAGCTATAAGCCATGAACCATAAGCCCATAACTCATGACTTATTTATAAATCGTGTATAAAATGAGCCCACTAAGCCCATTTACCTTTTTAGCTAATATTGGATTATGATATATGTTTATATGTTTTCCCTAAACTTAATTAAGCCCATTAGTGAGCCCATGTGAGCCTAAAACCAAACTGAACCCTTATTGGGCTTAACGAGCCCATTAAAGCATTGAAACACTATTTAAGGACTTTTTGTGCCAAAAATGTAACCTTGTGAAAGTATAGGCCTATTTTTGTAAAGTCATAAACTATTTAAATGATTTTCGTGTATTTTAGAAAGTATAGGGACTGTTTTGTAAATTACCGAAAGATAAGGGGGTGTTTTAATCATAACCAAAACTTAAACAAACCATAAGGTCCATTGTTGTCACTTTGTGAAACTCAAATGAGCCCTAGAAAATCTATATTGTATCTTGTAATAATTTCTAAAACAACAAGGACCTTTTATGCCATTATTCGAATCATAAACAAGCCCTAAGGACTTGCTTTGCAATTAACCGAAAGTTTACAAACCCTAGGGTCTATTGTGTCATTAACTGAAAGTTAAATAAGCCCTAGGGGCAGTTTTGAAAATATATATAACGGATGAGGACTAACATTGCAATTGAACTTAACGGACAAACCCTATGGGTGTTTTCTGCCATATACCGATTGTGTTACAAGCCCTAGTGGCTGTTTGGAAACTCCATTTTCATGAGGACCTGATACATGCTTTTTGTATGGGGTTCAGAATTTAGTCTCTCGGTATCTCCTCGAATTGATCTCGGTTTAAAGTGGAATAATTTTTTCTTGGTTACTAAAAGGGTGTTGGTTTGTTTATCTATTTTAAACTAATAACAAACAAATGTAAGTGGCGTTGAGTAAATTAACAGCTTTGAGAGATGAAACTAAATATTGAATAGGAAAATACTTAAAACTTAAAACTTTGTAAACTATAAAACTTAGATAAATTAAATGCAAAACTGAATTCTATCGGAATGTTATTAAATTTAAAGCCATCGGAATGTTATTAAAACCAAGCCATCGGAATGATTCAGCTTAAAGGTCATTGGAATATCAAAGTTTGTTCTGTCGCAATGTTGCCCTGTCGGAAAGTTCTAGATCGGAATGTATCCGATCGGAATGTATGAAATCCAAATTCCTCTATCGCAATGTTGTCCTGATCGGAATGTAACAAACAAAATTTTGGCAGCGTTTCGACTTATGGTAATAATAAGAGTGAAAACATTTATCCTTTTACCACTTATTTCCTATAATAACAAGACCAAAACGTGTAATTTATGTCGTAAAAGTCGGAATTATGCGTGGTTTGTGTTTTTATTGTGTTTTAGGACCAAAATGTGAAAAAGGAAGAAAACACGGGCTTTCACGGGCTTTTATCGAAGAAAATGGGAAAAGACAAAGTCAAAAGATCAAGAGTACAAAAAGAACGGAAGCCCAAGACCTATTCTGAAGATTTATCGAAGAAAAAGTCTAAAGACGGAAGTTTAATGAAGTCGAAGAACTTAAGTCTAATAGAAGAAGAAAATTAAAAGACAAGTTCAAATCCCGAGACGACATCGAGAAAAGACGAAGAATTAAAGTCGAGTCGAGAAGACGTGAAGAAAGAAAAAAAGAAGATGCAACACATGCACTCCTTCCACCTTCCCTATAAATACCCTCTTAATACACATTAGGAGGGAGTTAGTCTTTATTTTTCTTTCATTTTTGTAGTTTAAATTCTAGAGAGAGAAAGCTTAACTTTCTCTCACTAGAAAACTTCATCTTTTATCTTTCTTGTTTTTATCTTATTAATCTTGTCTTAATCTTATTAATCTTCATCTTGTCTTAATCTTCATCTTATTAATCTTTATTGTTAATCACAATCTTGTTTTCATCATCTTTTTATTAAGTTTTTGCATAAAGTTCATGTCTTTTTGATGTTTCGTGGCTTAAAGTTAATGTTTTTATAAGTTTTGATCTTCTCCCTAGCTTATTGGTAGCTTATTGGAGTTCTTCTTGGCTTATTGTCCTTGAAAAGTTGTCAAAAAGTTGCCTAAAATCGTCTTTGTCCGAGATCCTATTTTTTAGGAACATCTGATTCGATTTTGCAATTCTTAAAAGAATTGCGAAATTGAACTTGGTTAAAGTTGCGAAATTGAATCATCCTTCTGATTGCGAATTTGTTCCTTCTTCTGATTGCGAAATTGAACTTTTTAAGTAATTGCGAAATCTTGTCCTGAAGTTGCGAATTCTTTTGTTTTTGAGCATTGCGAATTTGAATTTAATTGAAATTGCGAAATCATGGTTCTGTATTGCGAAATTATGCATTTTAAGGTATTGCGAAATCATTGTTTCTAGGTATTGCGGAATTGAATTATTAAGCTATTGCGAAATCATACTTCTTCACCAATTGCGGAATTAATTCCCTTTTTATTATTGCGAAATCTTACAATTTTCTGAATTGCGGATTTGTGTGGTTTTAAAGTTGTGAATTTATTTCAATCTTTTAGTATTGCGAAATTATTTGTTTTTATTTTAAATTTAATTTTTAAATTTGTTTTTCCCGCCAATTTCCTTAGTGTTATTTTTACTCGTTCATCTTAGTTTAATTTTCGAGCATTTAAATTTTCAAAATTTTCATTTTTATTAAGTTTTTAAGTTTTCATATTTACGTTTAATTAGTTTAATTCCTCGTAATTTATTTTTTGAAAGTCTTTAATTTTAGTTTAATCTTTCCTTGCTTCTACTTTACTCAATGACACTTACTTATTTGCTATTAGTTAAAATTAGATAAACAAAACCAAACCATTCTCTTGTTCACCAAAAGACGATTGAGTCGCACTCTTAACCGGTAATCAATTCGAGAAGACTTGGGACAACGAATTTTCATACGAGGTGTAAAAGCCAAGTATTAAACTCGGTTGAAGTAAGTGGTCTTTACTTTGAATGTTTATAGTTTTTTGTCTCTTTAATAAAGGCCAATGTGGATTGACTGTGATGAAAAATGTAAACGTGCTTTGTAACTAATGCATTGCATGAGGACATTGCAATGGTCAAGTGTAGGGGATTTGATAGGTGTGTAAACATCCATCCTTTTTACCACTTAATTACAATAATAACCGGACCAAAACGTGTATTTTATGTCTTTTATGTCGGAATTATGCGTGGTTTGTGTTTTTGTTGTGATTTAGGACGAAACTGTGAAAAGTGGAGAAAACACGGCATTTACGGGCTTTTATTGAAGAAAAAGATGAAAGATGAAGTCGAAACGTCAAGAGTGGAAAAAGAACGGAAGTCCAAGACCAATTCTGAAGATTTATCGAAGAAAAAGTCAAAAGACGGAAGTTTACTAAAAAGCCGAAAAACTCAAGTCTTATTTATGAAGAAATGTCAAGACGAGTTAAAGAAATCCCGAGACAAAGTCATTAAAGTCCAAGTATTAAGAAGATTAACAAAGGATTAAGAAGATCAAGGACTAAAGCATGCAATTAAAGAAAGAAGAAAGAGGGAGGAAGCTTCCTAAGCTCCTCCCTAATCTCCCTATATATATTTCCATTCCATTTCATTTTGTAGTTGTTGGGTGGTTTGACAAACCACCACTTCCACCATTTTCATTTTCTTGCACTTTAAATTTCATGTCTTTTAATTCTTGCCTTTGATTTTCATGTAAGTTTTGAATCTTTGTTTTGAATTTAAGCTTTTTAATCTTTTCATCTTTATCTTCTTCATCATCTTTGTTCTTGTCAAATTCATGTTCTTGTTCTTCTTTTCCATCAAAAACCCCACGTCCCATATTTTGTTTAAGTTTCTAATTCGTGTTCTTGATTCAAGTTTTTAAAGGTTTTACAAGTTTTGATCATTTGCCTTGCTTATTGGTAGCTTATTGGAGTTTTTCTTGGCTTATTATCCTTAAAAATTTGAGCTTTTTGTGCTTATTTTCGTCCTTTTTCGAGTTCCTACTTTTTAGGAAAATCTGGAAAAAAATTCGCAACATTGAGAATTTAGTGCAAATTCCGCAACATTCAGAATTTAGTGCAAATTTCGCAACATTGAGAATTTAGTGCAAATTCCGCAATTATTGAGAATTTAGTGCAAATTCCGCAATAATTGCGAATTTAGTGCAAATTCCGCAATTATTGCGAAATTAGTGCAAATTCCGCAACTATTGCGAAATTAGTGCAAATTCCGCAACTATTACGAAATTAGTGCAAATTCCGCAATTATTGCGAAATTAGTGCAAATTACGCAATTATTGCGAAATTAGTACATAATTTCGCAATTATTGCGAAATTAATCTTTTTATTGCGAAATTAATTCTAGTTTTTTATACAATTGCGAAATCTTTGTTATTATTGCGAAATTAATTATATTTTATTTAAATTTAGTTTTTAAACTTATTTTTCCCGCCTTTTTACTTAGCTTTATTTTAATTGTTTCGTCTTATCTTTACTTAGATTAGTTTTTACTTGTTTTGTCTTATTAATTTTGAAAGTATTTTATTTAGAGTTTTTAAATTTACGTTTTGTCATATTTTAATTTTTCGTCTTTTAATTAATTTACTTTCAAAGTTTTTAATTTTGCACCATTTTCGTTTTAATTAGTTTTAATTTTTAATTACAGTCATTTACATTTAAGTCTTGCACCATTTATTTTAAAAACAACCAAAAATATTTGTTTCACCAAGAACAACTGAGTCGCACTTTCAACCATGATCAATTCGAGAAGATACCGAGAATTAATCTGAACCCAATGAAAATCCTAGTATTAAATGGCGCCGCTGCCGGCTCTTTTCGTTAAGATTAACGGTTTCTAGTGAGAGACGCATTGAATTTTGGGATCCGTTCTTTGAACGTTATTTTCCTTGCTTTAAAAATTTTCAAAAATCCTAAAAAAATATAAAACTCTTCAAAAATACAAAAACATTATAACATCATAAAAAGCAATTCTTTTCAAAAGGTTTTGCACCAAAAAGATTATATAGATTATATAGATATTCTCTGTGTATATTTTTCTTCTGCAGGTGTATGCGTACTAGATCTTCGAACTATTCTGAGCCCGAGACTCGTGAAGATTTAGATATGGCTGGTGTTAATAACAACAATAACAACCCACCTCTACCCAATTTGAATAACAACAACAACAACAATGTCCTCCTGCCTGATTTACGAACAATGGAGGAATTGTGTCAACCCACCATGAACGGACGCGGAGGCCCGATTGCGCCAATGCACGTCACGGCTCATGAGTTTTCGTTAAAGCATCACATGATCCAACAAGTGCAAACTAACCCGTTTCGCGGAATTCCGGATGATGATGCCAACAAACACCTCGACAAATTCATTACCATAACCCAAAGCATGAAGTGCTCCGGTGTTTCTATGGATGACCTTCGCCTTCAACTCTTTCCCCACTCGCTTTCTCACCATGCCGAAAAATGGTTTGACCGTCTTCCTAAGAATTCTATTCATACGTGGAATGACATGACTCAACGCTTTTTATCGCGCTACTTTCCCCCATCCATGGTCACTAGCCTTCGTAACCAAATCAGTGGATTTATGCAAGAGAATGATGAACCGCTTTTCGATGCTTGGGAACGATACAATGATTTGATCGACCGCTGTCCAAATCACAATATGCTCCCCGTCACTCTCATTGACACCTTCTACAATGGTCTCACTTTTCGTGATCGTGACACGATCAATGCCGCCGTCGGTTGTACTTTTATGAAAAGGAGACCGGAGGAGTGTCGAGAGTTGATTGAAAACATGACTACTCACCACAAGAATTGGGATTCATCCGCATCCTCAAGATCTAATCAGAGAGTCAATGTTTCTTCTACTACTTCCAATCCCGAGATATCCGAACTTTCCCGACAAATCGCGAATATGCACAAAGATTTCATGTCCATAGCCACAAACAACTTTCAACAAGCTAAAGTTGTCGCTATTTCTTGTGACACATGTGGTGGTCCTCATTCTTACAATGATTGTCCTTCTACCCAAGCCAATTTTTCTGAAAACGTTAACGCAGCTTACGGCACTTATCCCACGGGGGGCTATCAAGCCCGCCCTCAAGGAGACCGTGGCTTGCTAAGTTATCGTTCCAACAATTATCTTGCTCCTCCCGGTTTCCCTCCTGCAAACCAAAACCAACAACAAACCTACAATCAATCCCAACCTCGTGCAAACAATCAATATCAATCCCAACAAAACCCATACTCAACTCAAGGAAATTCTCAAACTTACCAAGCTCCACCTCTCAATCAACCGATGGCAGTGAGTCCAGATGTCGAGACATTCATGAAGACGAATCGGGAGATGGTGACGAATCTTCAGAGTCAAGTCCGCAACTTGAAGGGTGAAATGGCAAAACAAGGGAACGATATTCGAGCCGAGCTAAGGAATGACATGGCAAAACAAAGAAATGAAATTAATGCAAACATGAGAGACTCTTTTAATAATCAAGCGGTTCACCTTCGTGATATGATTGGTTCGCTCATCCAAGGTAATCAACCCTCTTCTTCGGGTACTCTTCCGAGTAATACCGTTGTGAATCCAAGAGGGGAGATGAAAGCAATCACCACTCGTAGTGGAAAAGGTTATATGGAACCCGAGCTTCCTACACCTCCACCTGTGATTGTGAACAAGGAAAAAGAGCAACTTTCCACACCTCCTTCACCTTCTATCCCCATTTCCCCACCACCCGTGGTTGTGAGTGATCCTACTCCCTTAAAGCCTTCTTCTTCATCCAATATACCTTATCCTTCAAGGTTGAGGAAAGAGAAGCAAAAGAGCAAGGATGATATTCAGGTTTCAAACTTTCTAAAAATGTTTAAACAATTGAATTTTAACATCTCCTTTGCCGAGGCTCTCGCTCACATGCCCAAATACGCTAAGATGTTTAAAGATCTTCTAAGTGATAAGAAAAAACTTCTTGACATCGCTCAGACCCAACTTAATGAGAACTGCTCCGCAGTGCTCTTAAGGAAATTGCCCACCAAACTTGGTGATCCGGGTCGCTTCTTGATTCCTTGCAACTTCCCGGGAGTAGAGAATTGCATGGCCCTAGCCAATCTAGGTGCCAGTATAAACTTAATGCCTTTAAGTGTTTTGAAGCAATTATCTCTCCCCGAGCTAGTCCCCACCAAAATGACTTTGGAATTAGCCAACCGTACGGTTGCTTATCCAGTGGGTATAGCCGAAGATGTCTTTGTTGGCGTTGACAAATTCACCTTCCCAGCGGATTTTGTTGTCGTTGACTACGAGATGGATCCTCGTGTTCCATTAATCGTTGGACGTCCATTCCTGAGGACCGGTCGCACTCTTATTGATGTAGCCGCAGGCGAAATAATCATGAGAGTTGGTGACGATAAAATTGTCTTCAACATGGGTAAGATTTCTAAGCAACCTTATTCATATGAGAGTGTTAATGCTATTGATGTTCTCGATGAGGCTTGTGATGAAAATTTTCATGATGCTTGCAAAAGTACTCTTTCTTCTCTAACCAATGTTGAGACCGTTGCCTCAATTGCTCCAGCATTGACTCCTTTTGGAGAAAGTGACTTGGATGATTTCGAAGCTAGCTTGGGTCCTCTCGATATTAAGTACGATAATTTGTCCACCAATTGGGATGAAGACATTCGTACTATTGAGAGACTTCTCAATGAGGACCCGTTGTCTCCTCCTTCTCCTAAAGAGGTGACTAATGATGATCCATCGTTAGTTACACCATCTATTGAGGATCCTCCTACTCTTGAGCTTAAGGATCTACCTCCTCATCTTGAGTACGTTTTCCTGGAAGACAACGAGAAGTTACCGGTCATCATCACAAAGGATCTGAAAGAAGACGAAAAAGACCGACTTGTCGCCGTGTT
Source organism: Glebionis coronaria (assembly GCA_025667525.1). Taxonomy (NCBI): domain Eukaryota; kingdom Viridiplantae; phylum Streptophyta; class Magnoliopsida; order Asterales; family Asteraceae; genus Glebionis; species Glebionis coronaria. The sequence continues at coordinate 275,298,952 of CM046875.1, read as the reverse complement.
GAAGAAGCATAAAAGAGCTATCGCTTGGAAAATCTCCGACATCCGCGGAATTGATCCTCACTTCTGCACACATAAAATTCTCATGGAGGACGACTTTAAGCCCACAATTCAAAGCCAACGAAGGGTGAATCCTAAAATCCATAAAGTCATCAAAAAAGAGGTTATCAAACTTCTTGATGCGGGTATGATTTACCCTATTTCGGATTCACCATGGGTTAGTCCAGTCCATTGTGTGCCTAAGAAGGGCAGAATCACCGTTGTGCCAAATGCAAACAACGAGTTAATTCCCACCCGTCTCGTTACTGGGTGGAGAGTTTGTATAGACTACCGCAAACTCAATGATGCCACGAGAAAGGATCATTTCCCTCTACCTTTTATGGACCAAATGCTTGAACGTTTAGCGGGTAATGAATATTACTGCTTTCTTGATGGTTTCTCGGGTTATTTCCAAATACCCATCGATCCCCAAGATCAAGAGAAGACAACATTCACTTGTCCCTATGGCACATTTGCTTACAAAAGGATGCCTTTTGGCTTATGCAATGCCCCCGGGACTTTCCAAAGGTGCATGTTGGCTATCTTCCATGACATGGTTGAGCAGACCATGGAAGTCTTCATGGATGATTTCTCGGTCTTTGGGGATTCCTTCTCTTCTTGCCTTGCCAATTTGGAACGTATGCTTAAGCGGTGCGAAGACACTCGCCTTGTTCTGAATTGGGAAAAATGCCATTTTATGGTAAAAGAAGGCATTGTGCTAGGAAACAAAATCTCTAAAGCCGGTCTTGAAGTCGACCGTGCTAAAGTAGATGTCATAGCCAAATTACCTCCACCCTCAACCGTGAAGGGTGTGAGAAGTTTTCTGGGTCATGCGGGCTTCTATCGTCGATTCATTCAGGATTTCTCTAAAATCGCTCGCCCAATGACCCACCTCTTGGAAAAAGATACTCCTTTTATCTTTTCTAAAGAGTGTCTCGAAGCCTTCAATCTTCTAAAGGATAAGCTAACAAAGGCACCGGTCTTGGTTACCCCTAATTGGGAGCTGCCTTTTGAATTGATTTGTAATATTTCGTTTTTTAGTGTAGTTGTCTTCTCAGCTCGATTCGAATTGATATAACGTTTTCTATTTAGACTGAATTGTTTTTGGTGGTTAAAACTTGTTTGGATTCTATGTCTAATTGGCAAGAACCAAGTAAAAAAAAGTAAAAATATTCTATAAACTACGTATGCGTACTAACCTAAAACATATTGCAATTACCACAATTGAATGCACGAAATATAAAAATACAAAATACAATTTCAACAAAATTAACAAAGTACGGAAATCGAAGTAAAAACTATAACACTGAAATTAAATCTACAAGTTCAACTTTTACAAGATTAATGAAATTAACGGATGTTACTCAAAGTTTAAAACAAGTCTAGTCCAAGAAACAATTGGCCCAACAAGATACTAGCCCAACAAAGAAATGACCAACTGGCCCAACAGCCCAATAAGACAAACAAAACAAAACTTGTAAGGACTAACAACGCAAGGAAATTTTAACTGAAGGACTAACTACGTAAATGACTAACGAAATTGGATTTAAAGTGAAACTATTACAATATCTAACGGGCTAACTGTTAACCTCTAACGATTAAGGACTGTGACTGTAATGAGAAGATATAAAACGAGGGACCAAACATGTTAATCTACCAAACTTAAACTAAACAAGATTTATCATGAGTAACAAATCCAAATCTTACTTTCAACTAAATTTGCAACAATCCCCTACTGATTTAACCCGAAATCCCTACAGTATTACACTCAAATCCTCTTGCTACCAAAATTCTAGTTAAACCAATCAATATCTAATACCAAAATTCCTATTAAGCTAGACGCTGAATTATAAATGCAAACGAAACAGAATAGCACAAAAAGCAGCCTAAAACATATTATGAATCCTGAATCAATTAAGCAAAACAAGCATTAAGAGAACAAAAGTCTATACTAAAATCATTACACTAGCAGATTCTTCTACAATGTAGAAAATTGAAACCGAGCTTAACCTGCTCATCTGAAATCAGCCCGTTGATGACGAAGCGGAGCGCTGAGCTCGCTTTTCATAACATCTGAAATCGAAGCTACACAAAATCAGGAACTGAAAACCTTCTAAAATCATCAATCTGCTCTGCTAAAGTGGACTGATTAACTGCATTTGCGTAGCTTATGTCATCAGTTACTCCAAACGATCTCGCAAATCTGAAATCAATCTACACCTTCAGAATTCGAACACCACTATCGAACTTTACTGATAATCCACTACTTTATCAACAGCAAATCAAAATCCCTGTAAAACTAAAACAAAGCATAGAAAACTAGACGAGATCCGTCGATTCTGAATCCTTCATGAACACTACTGTTACTGAATCAACTTGCAAAATGAACTACAATTTGAGCACAAGCTATTCTTGATACTGGTTTCGATAAAGACCGAAATCAGATCTAACTGAACTCAATTTCTATTAGTTTGATCTCGAAAAGCTAAACTACTTATGAATCTAGCAATTCCGAACACTACTTGCTGAAAATGAAATGCTGAATTACCGATTACTTTTACTCAGTTTAACTGAACTGAACTATGATGATAAAACTAAAACATCTCATAACCGATCCTAACTACTAACAAACTTTGTAACTGATTAAACTAACACTTTTAGAAGAAAAGGAACAAAATTATTAGGAGTTTTAACAGCTTAAAAAAACCTTCTAATTCATGACACTGAATAATTGAAATCAGATTAAACTCATAGAACTCAAAACATTTAACAATTCAATTGAACTTTTTAACATTTTAATTCTAAAAACTTGAGGAGAAAATAAAAGTTCATCAATGTCAGAAAATTGAAACGAATATTCCAAACTTACAAACCAAACTATGAATAGTAAATGACTCGCATGATTAGTAACATATCAATCTATAACTTCTTTAAACACTAAACAGGAACAGAGTTGAGAAAGAAGAAGATATAAAGCTTCAAAAGAATTCATTAATGGAAGAAAATAGCATTCGGTTACAACAAGATTAACTAAATCGAACTGAATCTAACTGATTGATTACTGAAATTCATAAAACTTTGAGAGAAACCTAAACTACTCCTAACTATGTGTAAATCTACACCTAAGCTAACCGCTTGCAAATGAGGTCTTCATCTTCTTTTATATGCGTCAAGAGGAGTGATGTGACGTGGTTTGTCCAATAAGCAATTGACACGTGGAAAATACGAGGTTGACTCGTTCTTCATCTTCAATCCAAAATTGGGCGTTTCTTTGTTGCTTGATCTTGACGCAATTAATTGACACCATGTTGTAGAGGAGATGGAGAGGAGTATTTTTTATGTTGAAGGCTTCGGCTGAATCTTTGTGAATCTTCCAAGAATTGAACTTGCAGGTTATGGTGGTGAAAGATAAATAAACCGTCTCTCTCTCTTGAAGGTTGAAGAAGACAGATAACACGTTTGTGTGTGACCGGTTTGACCGAGACTTGGTCAACAGACCAAGTAAATAAGACTTTCCAAACTTTTCATTTAATTTGCATTTTAATCCTTCCACTTTTCATTTCTTTTCAAATGTGTATTAAAGCTTTTAAGTAATCACTTTTCCATCCTTTATCTTAATGAAAAGTGTATGCTAAGCCCTCGATCTTTGAAGTAGTGACAAGTAAGGTCCTTGAAAAGCTTTATCGTCCTTTTCTTCGTCTTTTGTGATATAAATCCTTGAAAACGCGTCTTTGTTCCGAAATTGTATCTTGTTACCTGAAAACACATAAAACACAAATACACGCATAATTCTGATATTTTAAAGTTAAAATAATGCATTTGACTGTGTTTTTAGTGGTATTTGGATCATTATTGATGAGTGTTTTCACACTTATCAACTCCCTTCCACTTGACCATTGCCATGACCTCATGCAATGCAGCATTTTAAAGCACCAAGTTACACTTTTCTCATAATTAACCCACCTTGGCCATTATGGAATGCATCTACACTACTCTACACTATATGATGCATGCTTTTGATTTTATACAATGCAATGCAAAGGAAAGCAATTCTATTTACATCTTTTTGTATTTTCTTGAAATGGGTTTTGATGGAAATAACTCATAAAAACTCATTGACTTGAATTAGGGCTTTTGGTACCATGGATATTTATCACCCTCAAGTTTCACTTTCCCCATACCAAGCTTAAAAATGGGATCATTGTATTCACAAGTAAAAAGTGCATCAACTTATTCATGACAATTAGATGTGGAACCGGTTATTATTTGAGCAAATTGCTTGAAGGCAAATTTGTCATTATTCAAGTGTTAAGTATAAGAAATGTAAAATCCAAAAATAAGGAAGCACGGTTTTAATCCTAAGTAATCCTCTCATCCATTACTTGAAAAACCGCTCACAATTAATATAAGTCCGTTTCAAGAGTAATAAGTCATTCGCCTTATGTGTAAAATCCTCATGTCATGCTTTCATAAGTAGCTACACACTCGCTAAGGAAAGAAAATAAAACTTACGCAATAATTTACATCCGCCATCTTTTTGAGACTTTGGATCTTCAACCCCGCAACCCGTCAAGGTAATATTGGATTGGAGAAATCTATTGAATCCCCGCAACCCGTCAAGGTAATATTGGAACTCAATAGTCACTATAATTAACACCACACTGCCCCTCTTGGGAGTCTTGTATTTTTTTTCTTTTCTTTTTTCTTTTTTTTCTAGCCACTCATTTTTTTTCATAAGCCGCTCTTATTTTTCTTTATTCCTCACTAAGAAATTTGAAAAGAAGAAAAGGAAAAAAACACCCGCTAAATATGGAGCATGACATAAGTCTAGTACACATAAAACATGCTAACTTAGAATCTTAAGACGTACTCATATCAACCATAAATGATTAGCCCAAAAATGCATAAGAGATTACAAACCAATTAAAACCGTTCTTGATTATTTATTAACAATATATACATGCGAAGAAAATAGAGGCAAAGAAGAGAAGGGTTTAGCCACAAGTAATTATCATGAAGTTTATCTAGCCCTTTTATACTTGCTTCAACTCTATCATTTCCCATTCTCCACAAATTTAAAATCTCAAATAATGAGATTGGTGGATGTTTAGCCTAATAGACCAATGAAGGACTTCATGGTTAAGGATACTAGCTAGAGAATGCTAAGATAAGCAAACTCGGGTTGAGTCAAAATATCCATGGCGGGCCTAATATGTCAAAGAAGTCTTAATTTGTTAAAACCATGTTTTATTATATTTTTCCTTTTTATATATTTTTGATGAAACATAAAAGAAAAGATATATACAATGCAAATGTGTTATGCAAATGAAAAATATATGATGCAAAAATCATGAATGCATAATTTTGGTGGCCAAAGTAGATCAAAAATTTGAAAAATGTTTAAAAAAATAACTTTCCAAGTTATCATGAAGTTAAGGCAATGGTCTAGGTAAGGTCACTTCGATAGAAGTCTCCCCTACACTTAAGATAAACATTGTCCTCAATGTTTAAGAGTATTGGAGTGAACTTCCCTACACTTATTACATTGATTACTTTGCTTAACCCAAGTTAAGGAAGAGACAACTAAAGGGTATTCATTTTAAGCACAAGTGTTTTGAATATCACAATAGCAAAAACTAATCGAAGTGAACCAGATACACGGGCCTCCTCCATAAGCTCCAAGCATGAAATGTGAGAGAGCAACCCTTGAAACAAACACCAAAAGACGAAGAAAGGCCACCCCTCCACTTCAACTCTACTATAACATCCTTTTAATTAAACCTAACCTATTGAAAATCTACTCTACGTTTTCTAACCTAGTTATTTAATGCTTGAGTTTTTTTAACCCTAAGTCGCTAGCTCGACTCGGCCCCGAATTAGGTTGTCCTTGGGAAAACCATCATGGAGAGTAAAAGATTTACCCTCTTAGGAAAAACTCTCCATGATAAGGTAAAACAAGTTCTCAAGTACACAAAACCCCATAAGTATCCACCAGGATCAAATACATAATTGACCTCCCAAGAATAGCACATCCCAAAAGTGGACTTCTTAATCAATGGTGTGGTGGATGAGGTTTCTTTGTTTATGATTCTTTCCCTTAAGTGTCCCATAAGATGATAAGGTGATACTTTAAAGTTTCCCACAAGTTTCCCTTTTAATGCATCAAGCGGATACTGAGTTGGCTCAACATTCTCTATACCAGGATCAAAAATCTTTTGCTTCATGGGAAAATAACAGGTGGTGGGAGCCTTTGAAGATTCTCCTTGATACTTCACATCATGAGAGAAAGGGTGTGGAGTAGTAAATGTCATCACACTTGTAGAGGAAACCACCATTTCTTTCTTGTTCTTAGAAAACTCCTCATCAAAAACATCCTCATATGGTGACATAAAGAATCTCTCCAATTCAACATCCAAATGATATAAGTCACTATCATCTTGAAATTTCTCAAACATTGGTTCATCAAGTGAAGGCTCAAAGAGATTGTGTGAATTGGTTTGTAAGAAAGGTGGTGAAATAAGTGAAGCATTTTGGTTTTGAGGTGTTCCACAAGGTGTGTAAGAAGGAGTAATATGTGAAGGTTCATGAGAAGGTTGAGTGGGAATGGAATCTCCATAAAGCAATATTTCTATTTCACGAATATCCTCATCCCAATTTGAAGATGTATCAATCAGAATATCATCCCTCTTAAGATAATCTTCAATTTGTTTATCTATCAATTCATCCTCACTAAGCAATCTTTCAATCTCAAAAACCTTATCACTCTCATCAATGATAGAACCCTCCTCATCATGATAATCATCATAGATTGGCATATCAAGTATTTGTGTTTCAAAAGGTATCTCTTCAAAACTCAAGGTAGTGTAATCATCAAAGAATAGAGGCTCAAAAATAGAGAACTCATCATCACTATATTCATCATAAATTGGTGTATCAAAAAGAGGTGGTTCATCATAACTAGAATCCTCATTTGCTTCCTCATTTGTGTTGTAAATATGACTCAAATCTCCAAAATGAAATTGTTGGGATTCATGAATATTCAATGAGGAAGTAATGGAGGCTATTGTCTCAACATAAGGAAGATCATATTCACCACTCTTACAAGCTTCATGAAAGTATTCATTACACACTTCATCAAGAATATCACCGTGATTCACCTCTTTATCAAGAATATCAACATGCTTAACCGTCTCAGGCTCATCGGATTTCTTAGACAATTTTCCCATGTTAAACACAATCTTTTGATCTTCTACCCTCATAATAAGTTCCCCCTCCGCCACATCAATAAGAGTACGACCCGTCCTTAAAAAGGGTCTACCAATAATAAGAGGAACTCTCGGGTCCATATCATAATCAACCACTACAAAATCCGCGGGAAAGGTAAACTTGTCAACCCCTGCAAACACATCCTCCGCTATGCCTACCGGATAAGCTATGGTACGGTTAGCTAACTCAAGTGTCATCCTAGTAGGTGTGAGCTCGGGAAGTGAAAGTCTTTTCCAAAGCGATAATGGCATGAGATTGATACTTGCCCCAATATCCGCTAGTGCCATGCAATTTTCCACCCCAGGAAAATTACAAGGTATCAAGAAGCGCCCAGGATCTCCAAGTTTTGTTGGTAAGGTTTTAAGTAGCACGGCGGAACAATTTTCATTAAGGGATGTGTTGGGCAAATCAACCAATTTTTCTTTGTCTGAGAGCAAATCCTTGAACATCTTAGCAAACTTTGGCATATATGCAAGAGCTTCCGCAAAGGAGATGTTTATGTTAAGTTGCTTGAACATCCTCAAAAAATTGGAGACTTGTATATCATCCTTGTTTTTCAATTTGTCCTTTCTCAATCTTGAAGGGTAAGGAAGGTTTGGTTTTGATGTTGTAGTGGAAGATTTGTCTTTGTTAGCTTCTTCATTTGGAGTTGTGGAAGGTAAAGGAGAAGTGGGAATAGGTTGAGAAGGTATGTTTGATTGGATAGGAGCATTTGGAGATGGTGAAGTAGATGTAGAAGGCTTGTCACAAGTAGGAACACAAGTGGGTTGAACAATAGGAGGTTTAGGAGGTGAAGGATCCTTTGTTGTCTTTCCATTTCTTGTTGTAATAGCATTGACATTCTGTGACAACCGTGGTTTTGGGTTTGTCACTTGGTCTTACTTTTAGGTTATTTTATGTGTGCTTACTTGAATTGTGTGTTTACGTGTTTATTTTGTGTGAACGAGGTTGGTGTGGTTATCGTTTATGAGTATAGAGTACTCATAAGTAAATCGAGGAACGGTTATTTCATATTCATGAGCTCACAAGTGGTGACTATGAAATGAAAATGGTGATATTATGGTGTTTACGTATACGTATAAGTATTATAGTAATAGTATTTTTTTTAGGATTTACGGTTTAGCATTTAGAGGTCTCGGGTGAGGTAATTATCCAAAAGAATATTTTTCGGGCTGGTTTTAAGTCATTTAGGACTTAGTTATAAAGTTTATTTAAGAATTTGAGATTTTTTTTAAAAGTGTATATTTTATGTCTTTTACGGTAAAAAGCGTAAATTTGACTAGTTTTACGGTTTTGAGGTTTTGGGAGTTTTAGGAGCTGAAATAAATTAAGGTAAAATAAGGTAATGTTAATAAGATATTAATTAACAATAAAAAGAAAAAAAATAAAGAAAAAAACGAAATTAGGGGTGTTTGGGTCGGTTTAGAAGAGAAAAAAAAGAAAAAAAGGAAAATATTTAAGGAAAGTGGGCTTTGGGTTGGACTAGGATTCACCCATACCCTATATAATGTATATACTAAACCAAATTCATTATTTTTCTCCTGGAGATGAAGGAAATTCGTGAGTCTTATAAAAAAATTAGGGTTCTTCATAAAATTTGGGGGTTTTCATAAATCCAAGGTAAATCTTCAAATCCCTTTTTAATTAAATTGTTTTTATGTTTTCTTTAATAGTCTTATGATGGATTTAGGTTAGGGTTTAATATAAAAACAGTAAATTAATGTTGTAATAATCATAATATAATGATTACATGGGTTAGGGCTTGTAATTAGAGGGATTAGGGTTAATTAATGATGTTGATTTTGTTAAACCCGGTTTTAAAAACTGGGCAGAATTTTGGGTCATTGTTTTGATCATATAGGGAGTTCTACAAACTTTTATTTTGCGATCCACATATCCCTGAAAAGGTAATTGAAGTGGCTTTCTAATGCAAGAAACTAGAACTAAATTGGAGGTAGGGAAGTGGGTCAAAAACAGGTTACAACAGTCGGAGGTCAAAACAGTTTTGAATTCAGCCTGTTTTCTTTTTAAGTTTTGGGTTGTTTGGGGTACTTAGGGTTGCATTGGGATCTTCTCACGAATGTGAGAGATGGTTTATATATTTTAGTAAGTATCTGCACTTGGGCTAAGGTTGTGGTTTAGGGTAAGACCCCTTAATGGTAACAAACTTTTAGTACGTTTAAAATCAGGAAATCTGGAATGACAAAAGTAGATATATGTACATCGGGGCCTTAACAGTAGCTTTAAGGTTAGGGCAAGTGGGAGGTGTTAGCCAACATATGTAAGGGTATGAATATTCCTTTTAAAGAAATCATGGGTATGTTTAAGTGGACGTTTGACTTAAAGTTTTGAGACCTAAAACTAGGACTGTTTTGGGTAAAGTGTGAACGGGTTAGTTATTAAACTTAACCAAGTTAAGGACTTGTTAAGGAAGGGTAATGGGGTGATTAGAGCTTATCAATGAGGTATTTATATGGGAATAGGTTAGATTTCCATCATAGGTTGATGAACCATTTTAGAGGTTGGTTCATGTATTGATTTATGTGTATTTGGATTATTAGCTTGGGGCTAGAGCAAGGACTTTGGAGAAGCAATCAGGTGAGTTCATAGTCCCATTTTACTACGTTTTTAAATGTTTTTTTCCAGTATGGGATGGAGATGACACTTGAAATGTTCTTTAACATGATTTAGTACTATGTTATAAAATGTGTGGACATAAATGTGTTATTGTGTGACTTGCGTGCTTATGTGTTCTCATATGTGCTTTGGTACGTGTTCTGCTATGTGAATCTTGTTTGGATTGTGATTGGCTTTGGTACATAGATGTATGGGCGTCTATGGGACCAGTTGTGATGTGTGTGGAGCGTGGGGCACGATCCGTCCTGAGTACTTGTGCATCGTCTCTTCGGAGGCAAGATATCTCGACGGGGATATAGTTCATCTTCCACAGGTGGTGTGGGAAAGATCCGGATAGTGTGGTGTGTGTTCTTGTGCGTGTGACGGGATACTTCTTGATTGTTATAATGTGCTTTGTGAATTTTAGATGTGATTGGTACTTGGCTTGAGTTTTGTTGTGGATGCATGTAGCATGATTATCACATTATGGTCCATTACTATAAATTGTTTTTCTTCAACTTATTTACAGCGGATGTCAAGGTTTTTTATGATGTTCTAGATAACTTAAACCTATGTTCTCACCAACTTTATGTTGACAGATTTTAGTGTCATTTTCAGGTGAGGTAGTTGTGCAAGATGATGTTAGAAGTGGCTAGAGTATAGAGGCTGCTAGGATTGCATTCGGAGGAATCCCTTTCCTCTTAGATTTTATTTTGTGTTTTGATTAAGTGAACGTTGTGGTACCTATATGTTTGATGTTTGTTTATTTGTATGTCTTTGGTAAGAGGTAGGCCTGTTACCTACTTACCTAGACGCCTGCATTGTTGAGATATTGTCACGACATTTGTGTCGCCATCTATGATATTTCAATTTCATTTAGTTCTCTCTATAGACACGCTGTTGTTGTGATGATATCCATACGTCGCGCCCCATATTCCGCCATGGTGGGGTGTGACAGAATGGTATCAGAGCCAATGGTTATAGAGAATTAGGTTGCCTAGTCGTGTAGCCTAGTCTATAGCTTAAGGGTCCCTGCATATAGGCGTCATAGGAGTATGTGTGCATTTTATAGTAATTGATGTGTTAGAATATTATTTTTGCAGTATTTGTTAGGTTATGAACTACTATGGTTCATACTTAACTACATGTTATTTTCTTTACGAGTTTTGATTAGTGCGGGTGGAACCATGGTCATATACGCTAGTCATTGTTGGATTTCGCTTAATTATGTTTTCATGTTCTTTATACATTTTGAATTTTGTCTACGCTGGTTCAGTTGGACTACGAGTTTATGTGTTTTGTGCATTGGCTATGTTATTTTAATACATGGTATTTTAATACATGGGGTTTTGGATCTTATCTTGTGTGGTTATGTGCTTGTGAGTTGTTGGATTATGTGTTATGTGTAGTTTTAATTTCTTATAAGTGTCATCATAGGAGGGAGTACATTGGTGAAAGGGAACATGTATAATTATGGAGGCCTACATAATTATATATGTGCCACAACACCACTGGACTTTCAAGTATGATTGCATGAAAGAGAGTTAATACATGCTTGTATAGTATATGTTGGATGGATTTGAGTGTATGTACGCTTATGCCTATGTATGTAAAATTATTTTCTATTTACCGGTTGTATTCTTGGGATGGTTGCTAGCTCGTTTCTCTTTGAGATGTTCAACTTCTGTAGTAGCGCATTTCTCGGGTCCTCATTTCACGTGTTTGTTTGTACGGTGCGTTTGGCGTGAAGGATTTTGAGATGGTGGAGATTTCTTTTTGGGGTAACGATGTCTTTTGTTTCGAGTTATACATGGTAAAAAAAATATAGAACTTGCAAATTGAAAAAAAAATAGTTGTTGGTAGTCGATGAAATAAGGAAGTGTCGGAAACATGTTTCAAATAAGGTGGAATATAAATTCTTTAACATATAAGCATGACTCGGTTATTTTAAAATATTTTGGTTTTGATCATCTAAAGTTATTGTTCTTAAATTAAAAATTTTGTTCTTATTTAGTGAAATATGTTAAAATCATGTAATTAATAGAGTTTTAATTTTCTGGAATTAAAATAAATTAGGTTCTAGTTTTGGTAATTAATGGGGGGTTTTAGGGTTTAAAAATCTTTTTTTTTTAATTTGGTATAAATCGGAGTAGGCAGAAACTGTCGCTAAACTGTCAAAATATGTCGCTAACTGTCAGAAACTGTCGCTAATGCCTAGGCAGATTTTGAGAAAAATCGTTTTGGTCATAACTTATTCGTTTTTAAAGGTTTTTGGGTGATTCAAAAGCCTAAAATTATGTACTCGGAACATACTTTTCAAATATTCAGAAAGTTTCGTAATTGGAAGTCAGTAGCTTGGTCGAATTAATTGTACAAGTGTTGAGTTCAATGTTAATTTTCGGACAATATGGTTTAAACTCGTGTTTTGGGTATTTTGCGGTAATGAACACTTGGAGGGTTAACATAGAGATGAGTTGGGAAGGAATTTGAGAGTTCTTTAGACCTTATTATACATGGTTATATTTTGATGAGTTTTGATTTATGGTATTTATGAGTAAGACTGAAATCGGGGTGACAGTGTTAAACCCGTTGAGTTATGTGACGGCTCCTAACTTGGTTTCAAGACAGTTCTTGTCTGATGAGTTGCGAGATTTAGTTAGGTTGGTTACATAACTTTATAATTTTGATAAGTTTCCTCGCGGACGGTTAAGGCTCATGTGTTTTTGGTTGAGATTATTTTCGTGTAAACTGAGTTCACGTTTGAACGTGAAGGTTTTATCAGGGATATGCATCCTCGTTTGTTTGCTGAGAATAAGTTTGAGTTTGGGAGTGAATCTCGGGACGAGATTTCTATTAGGAGGGAGTGATGTGACAACCGTGGTTTTGGGTTTGTCACTTGGTCTTACTTTTAGGTTATTTTATGTGTGCTTACTTGAATTGTGTGTTTACGTGTTTATTTTGTGTGAATGAGGTTGGTGTGGTTATCGTTTATGAGTATAGAGTACTCATAAGTAAATCGAGGAACGGTTATTTCATGTTCATGAGCTCACAAGTGGTGACTATGAAATGAAAATGGTGATATTATGGTGTTTACGTATACGTATAAGTATTATAGTAATAGTATTTTTTTTAGGATTTACGGTTTAGCATTTAGAGGTCTCGGGTGAGGTAATTATCCAAAAGAATATTTTTCGGGCTGGTTTTAAGTCATTTAGGACTTAGTTATAAAGTTTATTTAAGAATTTGAGATTTTTTTTAAAAGTGTATATTTTACGTCTTTTACGGTAAAACGCGTAAATTTGACTAGTTTTACGGTTTTGAGGTTTTGGGAGTTTTAGGAGCTGAAATAAATTAAGGTAAATTAAGGTAATGTTAATAAGATATTAATTAACAATAAAAAGAAAAAAAATAAAGAAAAAAACGAAATTAGGGGTGTTTGGGTCGGTTTAGAAGAGAAAAAAAGGAAAAAAAGGAAAATATTTAAGGAAAGTGGGCTTTGGGTTGGACTAGGATTCACCCATACCCTATATAATGTATATACTAAACCAAATTCATTATTTTTCTCCTGGAGATGAAGGAAATTCGTGAGTCTTATAAAAAAATTAGGGTTCTTCATAAAATTTGGGGGTTTTCATAAATCCAAGGTAAATCTTCAAATCCCTTTTTAATTAAATTGTTTTTATGTTTTCTTTAATAGTCTTATGATGGATTTAGGTTAGGGTTTAATATAAAAACAGTAAATTAATGTTGTAATAATCATAATATAATGATTACATGGGTTAGGGCTTGTAATTAGAGGGATTAGGGTTAATTAATGATGTTGATTTTGTTAAACCCGTTTTTAAAAACTGGGCAGAATTTTGGGTCATTGTTTTGATCATATAGGGAGTTCTACAAACTTTTATTTTGCGATCCACATATCCCTGAAAAGGTAATTGAAGTGGCTTTCTAATGCAAGAAACTAGAACTAAATTGGAGGTCGGTAAGTGGGTCAAAAACAGGTTACAACAGTCGGTGGTCAAAACAGTTTTGAATTCAGCCTGTTTTCTTTTTAAGTTTTGGGTTGTTTGGGGTACTTAGGGTTGCATTGGGATCTTCTCACGAATGTGAGAGATGTTTTATATATTGTAGTAAGTATCTGCACTTGGGCTAAGGTTGTGGTTTAGGGTAAGACCCCTTAATGGTAACAAACTTTTAGTACGTTTAAAATCAGGAAATCTGGAATGACAAAAGTAGATATATGTATATCGGGGCCTTAACAGTAGCTTTAAGGTTAGGGTAAGTGGGAGGAGTTAGCAAACATATGTAAGTGTATGAATATTCCTTTTACAGAAACCATGGGTATGTTTAAGTGGACGTTTGACTTAAAGTTTTGAGACCTAAAACTGGGACTGTTTTGGGTAAAGTGTGAACGGGTTAGTTATTAAACTTAACCAAGTTAAGGACTTGTTAAGGAAGGGTAATGGGGTGATTAGAGCTTATCAATGAGGTATTTATATGGGAATAGGTTAGATGTCCATCATAGGTTGATGAACCATTTTAGAGGTTGGTTCATGTATTGATTTATGTGTTTTTGGATTATTAGCTTGGGGCTAGAGCAAGGACTTTGGAGAAGCAATCAGGTGAGTTCATAGTCCCATTTTACTACGTTTTTAAATGTTTTTTTTCTAGTATGGGATGGAGATGACACTTGAAATGTTCTTTAACATGATTTAGTACTATGTTTTAAAATGTGTGGACATAAATGTGTTATTGTGTGACTTGCGTGCTTATGTGTTCTCATATGTGCTTTGGTACGTGTTCTGCTATGTGAATCTTGTTTGGATTGTGATTGGCTTTGGTACATAGATGTATGGGCGTCTATGGGACCAGTTGTGAAGTGTGTGGAGCGTGGGGCACGATCCGTCCTGAGTACTTGTGCATCGTCTCTTCGGAGGCAAGATATCTCGACGGGGATATAGTTCATCTTCCACAGGTGGTGTGGGAAAGATCCGGATAGTGTGGTGTGTGTTCTTGTGCGTGTGACGGGATACGTCTTGATTGTTATAATGTGCTTTGTGAATTTTAGATATGATTGGTACTTGGCTTGAGTTTTGTTGTGGATGCATGTAGCATGATTATCACATTATGGTCCATTACTATAAATTGTTTTTCTTCAACTTATTTACAGCGGATGTCAAGCTTTTTTATGATGTTCTAGATAACTTAAACCTATGTTCTCACCAACTTTATGTTGACAGATTTTAGTGTCATTTTCAGGTGAGGTAGTTGTGCAAGATTATGTTAGAAGTGGCTAGAGTATAGAGGCTGCTAGGATTGCATTCGGAGGAATCCCTTTCCTCTTAGATTTTATTTTGTGTTTTGGTTAAGTGAACGTTGTGGTACCTATATGTTTGATGTTTGTTTATTTGTATGTCTTTGGTAAGAGGTAGGCCTGTTACCTACTTACCTAGACGCCTGCATTGTTGAGATATTGTCACAACATTTGTGTCGCCATCTATGATATTTCAATTTCATTTAGTTCTCTCTATAGACACGCTGTTGTTGTGATGATATCCATACGTCGCGCCCCATATTCCGCCATGGTGGGGTGTGACACATTCGCCCTTGGATTTGTTTGTGTGTTAGAAGGTAAAGCCCCTTGTGGTCTTTGATTTAATGCCATTAAAACCCTATTGGTTTGTTCCTCCGCTATACGTTTCATTTGGTCATTCATTTTCTTCTCAATAGCTTGGAACTTCCTTTCATTCTCTTGATTCATTTTGTGAAGGAAATCCATTGTGTTATAATCTTGTGACATATTTCCTTGAAGACCTTGAGGTTGGAAAGGTGGAGGTTGAGCATTAAATCCTTGATTTGGTGGATAAAAGTTATTTGCTTGAGGTTGAAAATTGTTGGGTGCTTTGTAATTGGTCCCTTGGTAAGCATAACACTCCCTTTGATAGCCTTGAACTTTATCACATTGTTGGTAGGAATGGGGACCTCCACAAGTCTCACATGAAAGAGCAATAGTATTCACATCATTGGTGGAATTCTTGTTCAAAAAGAGTTCACAAAATTTCATGAGTGTGTTGGTCATAGTATCAAGCTTTTGAGAGATCATGTTTTCGATTTGAGGAGTAACACTCTCTTGCACCACATGGACTCTCTCATAAAATTGTGTGTTATCTTGCACCATCGATTTGTTCTCAATAATGTCCCAAGCTTCTTGAAAGGATTTAGAGAAAATATTTCCACCCGCGGAAGAGTTGAGTGAATCTTGGTGGTGTGGTCTTAATCCATTATAGAAAGTGTTGAGTTGGTGAACCTCATCGAATCCATGATTTGGACATTTCCTCAATAACTCCTTGAAATTTTCCCAAGCCTCACTAAATGTTTGATCATTCCTTTGTTGAAAACCAATAATTAACTTTCTCAAAGCCGTAGTTCTTGATAGAGGAAAGAACTGGTTCAAAAACTTCTTCCTTAAATCCTCCCAAGTGAAAATGCTCTTAGATGGTTGCCTATCATACCAATTTCTAGCAAGACCCTCTAAGGAGAATGGGAATAGGATCATCTTAATAGCATCAGGAGGGACCCCATTATACTTAAGTGTATTGCAAAGTAACAAGAACCTCTTAATATGGTCGTGGGGGTCATCTATGGATCTCCCTAAGAAGGGGCTAGAAGAAACCAAAGTGATCATGTGGGCATTAAGCTCAAAAGTCTGTGCGGTTATTTCAGGTATAACGATGGCGTCGGCATTTCCCTCTACTTTCGATTGGAGAATCTCCCTAATAGGACGTTGATCCATGGCTACAAAATGGTCGAATGTATATACAAGTGAAATGACGTCTAAAAGCTTCCTCGGGGAAGGAAGTGATACACCAAAGGTGGTATGTTTACACGTGTGCGAGTACACGTGTAAGTAAACACGAGGAATGAGGGAGTAGCCCTCGGTCGACTTTTGAGAGAGAAGAGATTATCTCCCTCGAGGTTCGATATGAAATATCCACAAGAAAGTATATATATAATTACTACTTGGGTGCAAGACCCCCAATAAAGCCTTCCTTCTCAAAATACGCACTAGTGAACGGGGGGTTAGGTGGCGCGAAGCACTTAAGTACCTATTGACCCTTAGACGGCATTTTATAGCACGTCGCCTATCTATTCACTTTGTAGTTTGTATTCTTCGAATTATTGGCAATTGGAAGTATTTATCTATTCTTGCTTTATTTTATTTGATCGATACGCGTGTCAAGGACCGGAACGCCCCTCAACACGGTGTATTGCCTCGGCAATACTTATGGAAGATATGTGTATTGGTTGTTCTTATACGTATACTTATTTTACATATAATAATATAAAAATATTTTTGTATTTATTTGTTTTTTAAGAAAAATACTATATGTACGTAAAAAGCGATGAAAACCAATAATATATATTTTTGGGTGTAATCTTTTAGGAAAAAGATTACTTTTTTGGATTTTTTTATTTTTTTGGTTCAATTCTTTAGGAAAAGAATTGATTTTTGTGATTTTTTTATTTTTTTGTATTTTTATCTTTTTGATTTTTTTATCTTTTTTATTTATAATACGTAAAAATAACGTTCACAAAGTGAACGGATCCCAAAATCCAATCGTCTCACTCGAAATCGTTAATCTTCACGAAAAGAACCGGCAGCGGCGCCATTTAATATTTCGTTTTTTAGTGTAGTTGTCTTCTCAGCTCGATTCGAATTGATATAACGTTTTCTAGTTAGACTGAATTGTTTTTGGTGGTTAAAACTTGTTTGGATTCTATGTCTAATTGGCAAGAAGCAAGTAAAAAATAAGTAAAAATATTCTATAAAGTACGTATACGTACTAACCTAAAACATATTGCAATTACCACAATTGAATGCACGAAATATAAAAATACAAAATACAATTTCAACAAAATTAACAAAGTACGGAAATCGAAGTAAAAACTATAACACTGAAATTAAATCTACAAGTTCAACTTTTACAAGATTAATGAAATTAACGGATGTTACTCAAAGTTTAAAACAAGTCTAGTCCAAGAAACAATTGGCCCAACAAGATACTAGCCCAACAAAGAAATGACCAACTGGCCCAACAGCCCAATAAGAAAAACAAAACAAAACTTGTAAGGACTAACAACGCAAGGAAATTTTAACTGAAGGACTAACTACGTAAATGACTAACGAAATTGGATTTAAAGTGAAACTATTACAATATCTAACGGGCTAACTGTTAACCTCTAACGATTAAGGACTGTGACTGTAATGAGAAGATACAAAACGAGGGACCAAACATGTTAATCTACCAAACTTAAACTAAACAAGATTTATCATGAGTAACAAATCCAAATCTTACTTTCAACTAAATTTGCAACAATCCCCTACTGATTTAACCCGAAATCCCTACAGTATTACACTCAAATCCTCTTGCTACCAAAATTCTAGTTAAACCAATCAATTTCTAATACCAAAATTCCTATTAAGCTAGACGCTGAATTATAAATGCAAACGAAACAGAATAGCACAAAAAGCAGCCTAAAAACATATTATGAATCCTGAATCAATTAAGCAAAACAAGCATTAAGAGAACAAAAGTCTATACTAAAATCATTACACTAGCAGATTCTTCTACTATGCAGAAAATTAAAACCGAGCTTAACCTGCTCATCCGAAATCAGCCCGTTGATGACGAAGCGGAGCGCTGAGCTCGCTTTTCATAACAT
Organism: Glebionis coronaria; assembly: GCA_025667525.1. Classification (NCBI taxonomy): domain Eukaryota; kingdom Viridiplantae; phylum Streptophyta; class Magnoliopsida; order Asterales; family Asteraceae; genus Glebionis; species Glebionis coronaria. The sequence continues at coordinate 275,280,310 of CM046875.1, read as the reverse complement.
CTGAAATCGAAGCTACACAAAATCAGGAACTGAAAACCTTCTAAAATCATCAATCTGCTCTGCTAAAGTGGACTGATTAACTGCATTTGCGTAGCTTATGTCATCAGTTACTCCAAACGATCTCGCAAATCTGAAATCAATCTACACCTTCAGAATTCGAACACCACTATCGAACTTTACTGATAATCCACTACTTTATCAACAGCAAATCCAAATCCATGTAAAACTAAAACAAAGCACAGAAAACTAGACGAGATCCGTCGATTCTGAATCCTTCATGAACATTACTGTTACTGAATCAACTTGCAAAATGAACTACAATTTGAGCACAAGCTATTCTTGATACTGGTTTCGATAAAGACCGAAATCAGATCTAACTGAACTTAATTTCTATTAGTTTGATCTTGAAAAGCTAAACTACTTATGAATCTAGCAATTCCGAACACTACTTGCTGAAAATGAAATGCTGAATTACCGATTACTTTTACTCAGTTTAACTGAACTGAACTATGATGATAAAACTAAAACATCTCATAACCGATCCTAACTACTAACAAACTTTGTAACTGATTAAACTAACACTTTTAGAAGAAAAGGAACAAAATTATTAGGAGTTTTAACAGCTTAAAAAAACCTTCTAATTCATGACACTGAATAATCGAAATCAGATTAAACTCATAGAACTCAAAACATTTAACAATTAAATTGAACTTTTTAACATTTTAATTCTAAAAACTTGAGGAGAAAATAAAAGTTCATCAATGTCAGAAAATTGAAACGAATATTCCAAACTTACAAACCAAACTATGAATAGTAAATGACTCGCATGATTAGTAACATATCAATCTATAACTTCTTTAAACACTAAACAGGAACAGAGTTGAGAAAGAAGAAGATATAAAGCTTCAAAAGAATTCATTAATGGAAGAAAATAGCATTTGGTTACAACAAGATTAACTAAATCGAACTGAATCTAACTGATTGATTACTGAAATTCATAAAACTTTAAGAGAAACCTAAACTACTCCTAACTATGTGTAAATCTACACCTAAGCTAACCGCTTGCAAATGAGGTCTTCATCTTCTTTTATAGGCGTCGAGAGGAGTGATGTGACGTGGTTTGTCCAATAAGCAATTGACACGTGGAAAATACGAGGTTGACTCGTTCTTCATCTTCAATCCAAAATTGGGCGTTTCTTTGTTGCTTGATCTTGACGCAATTAATTGACACCATGTTGTAGAGGAGATGGAGAGGAGTATTTTTTTATGTTGAAGGCTTCGGCTGAATCTTTGTGAATCTTCCAAGAATTGAACTTGCAGGTTATGGTGGTGAAAGATAAATAAACCGTCTCTCTCTCTTGAAGGTTGAAGAAGACAGATAACACGTTTGTGTGTGACCGGTTTGACCGAGACTTGGTCAACAGACCAAGTAAATAAGACTTTCCAAACTTTTCATTTAATTTGCATTTTAATCCTTCCACTTTTCATTTCTTTTCAAATGTGTATTAAAGCTTTTAAGTAATCACTTTTCCATCCTTTATCTTAATGAAAAGTGTATGCTAAGCCCTCGATCTTTGAAGTAGTGACAAGTAAGGTCCTTGAAAAGCTTTATCGTCCTTTTCTTCGTCTTTTGTGATATAAATCCTTGAAAACGCGTCTTTGTTCCGAAATTGTATCTTGTTACCTGAAAACACATAAAACACAAATACACGCATAATTCTGATATTTTAAAGTTAAAATAATGCATTTGACTGTGTTTTTAGTGGTATTTGGATCATTATTGATGAGTGTTTTCACACTTATCAATGTGCGATGCTAGCGACTTTGCTATTGGTGCGGTTTTGGGCCAACGAGTGAATAAACACTTCCAACCAATCCATTATGCTAGCAAAACAATGACAGGGGCTCAATTGCATTATACGACAACTGAAAAAGAGCTTTTAGTTGTTGTCTATGCTTTTGAGAAATTTCGCCCCTATCTTGTTTTATCCCCCACCATCGTATACACGGACCATTCCGCGTTGAAGTACTTGATGACTAAGCATGATTGTAAGCCAAGACTTCTTTGCTGGGTTTTACTCCTTCAAGAATTCAACATTGAAATTCGTGACAAGAAGGGTGCTGAAAACCTGGCCGCGGATCATCTGAGCAGACTTGAGGATCCATATCAAGGGGATCATCCGAACAAAGAGATCAATGACTCTTTCCCCCTTGAGACCTTAATGTCTATAAATCTCAATCTTGATGGAACCCCGTGGTTTGCGGACATTGCAAACTACCTAGCGGGTGGAATTCTCATCAAAGGGTTAACATCCCAACAAAAGAAGAAGTTCTTGAATGATGTTAAGACTTACTTTTGGGATGACCCTTATCTATTCAAACAATGTGTTGATCTGATCATTCGTCGTTGTGTTGACGGACCGGCAGCTTTTGACATTCTCCAAGCTTGCCACAAAGGACCCACCGGTGGTCACTTTGGTCCCAACTACACCGCTAAAAAAGTGTTTGATTCTGGATTCTATTGGCCCACCATTTACCGTGACGCTCACGAAATGGTTAAGCATTGTGATGCTTGCCAACGCCAAGGCAAGATCACACATAAGGATGAGATGCCTCAAAATTTCATACAGGAATGTGAAATCTTTGATGTATGGGGCGTCGACTTTATGGGGCCATTTCCATCCTCCAAAGGGAACAAGTACATCCTCGTCGCCGTCGACTACGTTTCTAAATGGGTTGAAGCCAAGGCTCTCCCCACGAATGATGCGAGGGTGGTTGTGAACTTTTTGAAGCAGCTTTTCGCTCGATTTGGCGTTCCTCGTACTATTATCAGTGACCGCGGGACTCATTTTTGCAATGATCAATTTGCAAGAGTCATGGCAAAGTATGGTGTCACTCACCGTCTTTCCACCGCCTATCATCCCCAAACCAATGGGCAAGCCGAGATATCCAACCGTGGATTGAAGCGAATTTTGGAGCGTACTGTGGGAGAGAATCGCTTCGCGTGGGCCGATAAGTTAGATGATGCTCTATGGGCTTTCCGTACTGCTTACAAGACCCCGATCGGTTGTACACCTTATCATCTTGTGTACGGGAAAGCCTGCCACCTCCCAATCGAGCTGGAACATAAGGCGCACTGGGCCTTGAAGTGGGCTAACTTCGACATCAACAAAGCCGGCGATCATCGCAAGGTTCAACTCAACGAGCTAAATGAACTAAGGAATGAAGCTTATGAGAACTCGCTGATCTACAAGGAGAAGACCAAGATCATTCATGACGCAAAAATCAAGAACTAAGAGTTCCACGTTGGTGATCAAGTCTTACTCTTTAACTCTCGGTTGAAGATCTTCTTTGGCAAGTTGAAGAGCCGCTGGTCTGGTCCATTCACCGTCGCCAACGTCTTTCCATATGGGACCATTGAGCTTTCTCAGCCGAATGGGCCTAATTTCAAGGTGAATGGCCAGCGTCTGAAGCTGTACTTTGGTAGAGGACATCTATCAAGGGATGATTCCATCCCTCACCACGTTCCCCATGAACTAAAATTGGGTCGAGTCAGGCTCGTGACTCGGTGAACAAAAACAAGCGCTTCTCGGGAGGCAACCCGTGATCTATCCTTTACTGCTTTCATAATAAGTGTAGGGGGAGCCCCGTATGTGTTTGTTGTCTTGTTTCTTGTGTTGTGCAGGGATTAAAGCTTCAAAGATCCACCTTGATGACTTTTGACGAACCGTGATACCATGTTCCCATCTTCCCGGTTCTATCCTAAACTCTTGTGATTCAATATTTCATATATGAATTCACTTTAGTTGTCCTTTCCTTAGCAAGATTTAAACAAAGTGCACAATGTCCTAAGTGTAGGGGAGTTTACTCCCACATGCTTAAACATTGAGGATAATGTTTATCTCAAGTGTAGGGGGGACTTCTATCGAAGTAAGTGGTCTTTTCCATGAATTTGCCCTCATTTTAACCGGAAAATTTGATTTTTCGACATTTTTCAAAATTTTTAATCTATTTTGGCCTAGTTGTATAGTTGTATTTGCCTTTGTTATGATTATTTTCTTTCCATTACTAGAATAATTCTTCAATAAAGTGGTTTTAGATTTTTCTTAGTCGTGAACAATTTGACTCAACCCGAGTCTACTTATCCAAGTTTACTCTAGCTAGTATCCTTAATGTGTTTAAGTCAAGTTTTGCTAGGCTTTTATATAGGGAGCTATAAAACGCGAAAGTCTTAACTCTCACGGGTTAAGAACAAGAACTTTTCGCAAGTTCCTATAATTGATCCTAGAGAGTTGTTTATCAAGGGAACTTTAAAATGCGATTTCTAAACTTGAAAAAGTCTAAGAATTTGCAAGATCCTATAGGCGACTCGAAAACCCAAAACGTTGATTTAATAGGCTAAGCATCCACGAGTCTCATTCCTTGAGATTTTAAATTGTGAAGAACGAGAGATGATAGAGTCAATTATAAGTTCGGTATTCTTTCATGAATTTATGTGAGTTAATTATAAGCCTATTCTCCCTTCGCTTGTTAATAAATTTATCTGCAATAAATAAGGTTGTACGATTTAAAAGGTTACTTAGCTTCTAGCCCCAGATCGTTTAAAAGTTGCTCGGTATGGATTAGAGTTCATAGCCAAGGCATAACTTATTGAAGCGGGATGCGAAGATTGGCGAGTCCGAAAAGGCCCTAACAAGGCATGAGGGCTACATTTTGTTGCTAAAGATCCAAAAGTGATGTGAAGAATCATTTATCGAAAATCAATATGAAGGATCGAGACACACGAAGAAAAGCAAATACTCCCCTAAAGATCATGGAGAAGTCTATCCAAAAAGACCCTAACAAGGTATGAGGATAAATAGATCCAAGTCCTAAAAGGAGGCGGATCGTTGTATATCAAAGTCCAAAATAAAGATTGGAGAAAAAATGAAGAAGTCGTGGTCCAAAGATGAAGAATCTCTCAAAACTTCAAGTGAAGAAATTCCTATTATGAAGAGAAGGCCATTATTTCCTGAACGTCTCTCAAGATTCGAAGTATGAAGTCGCTGCCAAATATCGGTCCGAGAAAGGTCTCAAATCGTGAAGCGAGTTATGCCAAGATATGAACTTTATGAGGTCCCGAGAAGCAGTTTTAAAAGATTTGGTCCTTTAGCTAACTATTGATTAAATCGTTCACTTTATTTTCGGCCTAAATAACTATCGAAATAAGTCAAACAATGCATCCTCGTGATCATTCAAGACAAAAAAATAAAATATAAGAGATACACCTAGGAATAAGGGAGTCTAAGTAAATAATTGGCCCACATGAGTTCGTGTTAGTTTGCTAACTTATAATAACAATGATCTCGTTTTTAAGCTTGGTATGGGGAACGTAAAACTTGAGGATGATAAACGTTCATGACTGCCAAAACCCAATGTAAGTTTTTAATTTCTTTACTTGTTTTTACCTTTTTATGTTTAGTACTTAATAAAGGCCAAGGTGGGTTATTTATGATGGAAAATGTAAACCGTGCTTTAATTAATGCATTGCATGAGGGCATTGCAATGGTCAAGTGTAGGGGATTTAATAAGTGTGAAAACACTTATCCTTTTACCACTTATTTCCTATAATAACAAGACCAAAACGTGTAATTTATGTCGTAAAAGTCGGAATTATGCGTGGTTTGTGTTTTTATTGTGTTTTAGGACCAAAATGTGAAAAAGGAAGAAAACATGGGCTTTCACGGGCTTTTATCGAAGAAAATGGGAAAAGACGAAGTCAAAAGATCAAGAGTACAAAAAGAACGGAAGTCCAAGACCTATTCTGAAGATTTATCGAAGAAAAAGTCTAAAGACAGAAGTTTAATGAAGTCGAAGAACTTAAGTCTAATAGAAGAAGAAAATTAAAAGACAAGTTCAAATCCCGAGACGACATCGAGAAAAGACGAAGAATTAAAGTCGAGTCGAGAAGACGTGAAGAAAGAAAGAAAGAAGATGCAACACATGCACTCCTTCCACCTTCCCTATAAATACCCTCCTAATACACATTAGGAGGCAGTTAGTCTTTATTTTTCTTTCATTTTTGTAGTTTAAATTCTAGAGAGAGAAAGCTTAACTTTCTCTCACTAGAAAACTTCATCTTTTATCTTTCTTGTTTTTATCTTATCAATCTTGTCTTAATCTTATTAATCTTCATCTTGTCTTAATCTTCATCTTATTAATCTTTATTGTTAATCACAATCTTGTTTTCATCATCTTTTTATTAAGTTTTTGCATAAAGTTCATGTCTTTTTGATGTTTCGTGCCTTAAAGTTAATGTTTTTATAAGTTTTGATCTTCTCCCTAGCTTATTGGTAGCTTATTGGAATTATTCTTGGCTTATTGTCCTTGAAAAGTTGTCAAAAAGTTGCCTAAAATCGTCTTTGTCCGAGATCCTATTTTTTAGGAACATCTGATTCGATTTTGCAATTCTTAAAAGAATTGCGAAATTGAACTTGGTTAAAGTTGTGAAATTGAATCATCCTTCTGATTGCGAATTTGTTCCTTCTTCTGATTGCGAAATTGAACTTTTTAAGTAATTGTGAAATCTTGTCCTGAAGTTGCGAATTCTTTTGTTTTTGAGCATTGCGAATTTGAATTTAATTGGAATTGCGAAATCATGGTTCTGTATTGCGAAATTATGCATTTTAAGGTATTGCCAAATCATTGTTTCTAGGTATTGTGGAATTGAATTATTAAGCTATTGCGAAATCATACATCTTCACCAATTGCGGAATTAATTCCCTTTTTATTATTGTGAAATCTTACAATTTTCTGAATTGCGGATTTGTGTGGTTTTAAAGTTGCGAATTTATTTCAATCTTTTAGTATTGCGAAATTATTTGTTTTTATTTTAAATTTAATTTTTAAATTTGTTTTTCCCGCCAATTTCCTTAGTGTTATTTTTACTCGTTCATCTTAGTTTAATTTTCGAGCATTTAAATTTTCAAAATTTTCATTTTTATTAAGTTTTTAAGTTTTCATATTTACGTTTAATTAGTTTAATTTCTCGTCATTTATTTTTCGAAAGTCTTTAATTTTAGTTTAATCTTTCCTTGCTTCTACTTTACTCAATGACACTTACTTATTTGCTATTAGTTAAAATTAGATAAACAAAACCAAACCATTCTCTTGTTCACCAAAAGACGATTGAGTCGCACTCTTAACCGGTAATCAATTCGAGAAGACTTGGGACAACGAATATTTTATACTTAGCCAAAAGCCAAGTATTAAATGGCGCCGCTGCCGGCTCTTTTCGTTAAGATTAACGGTTTCTAGTGAGAGACGCATTGAATTTTGGGATCCGTTCTTTGAACGTTATTTTCCTTACTTTAAAAATTTTCGAAAATCCTAAAAAAATATAAAACTCTTCAAAAATACAAAAACATTATAACATCATAAAAAGCAATTCTTTTCAAAATGTTTTGCACCAAAAAGATTACATCGATTATATAGATATTCTCTGTGTATATTTTTCTTCTGCAGGTGTATGCGTACTAGATCTTCGAACTATTCTGAGCCCGAGACTCGTGAAGATTTAGATATGGCTGGTGTTAATAACAACAATAACAACCCACCTCTACCCAATTTGAATAACAACAACAACAACAACAATGTCCTCCTGCCTGATTTACGAACAATGGAGGAATTGTGTCAACCCACCATGAACGGACGCGGAGGCCCGATTGCGCCAATGCACGTCACGGATCAGGAGTTTTCGTTAAAGCATCACATGATCCAACAAGTGCAAACTAACCCGTTTCGCGGAATTCCAGATGATGATGCCAACAAACACCTCGACAAATTCATTACCATAACCCAAAGCATGAAGTGCTCCGGTGTTTCTATGGATGACCTTCGCCTTCAACTCTTTCCCCACTCGCTTTCTCACTATGCCGAAAAATGGTTTGACCATCTTCCTAAGAATTCTATTCATACGTGGAATGACATGACTCAACGCTTTTTATCGCGCTACTTTCCCCCATCCATGGTCACTAGCCTTCGTAACCAAATCATTGGATTTATGCAAGAGAATGATGAATCGCTTTTCAATGCTTGGGAACGATACAATGATTTGATCGACCGCTGTCCAAATCACAATATGCTCCCCGTCACTCTCATTGACACCTTCTACAATGGTCTCACTTTTCGTGATCGTGACACGATCAATGCCGCCGCCGGTGGTACTTTTATGAAAAGGAGACCGGAGGAGTGTCGAGAGTTGATTGAAAACATGACTACTCACCACAAGAATTGGGATTCATCCGCATCCTCAAGATCTAATCAGAGAGTCAATGTTTCTTCTACTACTTCCAATCCCGAGATATCCGAACTTTCCCGACAAATCACGAATATGCACAAAGATTTCATGTCCATAGCCACAAACAACTTTCAACAAGCTAAAGCTGTCGCTATTTCTTGTGACACATGTGGTGGTCCTCATTCTTACAATGATTCTCCTTCTACCCAAGCCAATTTTTCTGAAAATGTTAACGCAGCTTACGGCACTTATCCCACGGGGGGCTATCAAGCCCGCCCTCAAGGAGACCGTGGCTTGCTAAGTTATCGTTCCAACAATTATCTTGCTCCTCCCGGTTTCCCTCCTGAAAACCAAAACCAACAACAAAGCTACAACCAATCCCAACCTCGTGCAAACAATCAATATCAATCCCAACGAAACCCATACTCAACTCAAGGAAATTCTCAAGCTTACCAAGCTCCACCTCTCAATCAACCGATGGCAGTGAGTCCAGATGTCGAGACATTCATGAAGACGAATCGGGAGATGGTGACGAATCTTTAGAGTCAAGTCCGCAACTTGAAGGGTGAAATGGCAAAACAAGGGAATGATATTCGAGCCGAGCTAAGGAATGACATGGCAAAACACAGCAATGAAATTAATGCAAACATGAGAGACTCTTTTAATAATCAAGCGGTTCACCTTCGTGATATGATTGGTTCGCTCATCCAAGGTAATCAACCCTCTTCTTCGGGTACTCTTCCGAGTAATACCGTTGCGAATCCAAGAGGGGAGATGAAAGCAATCACCACTCGTAGTGGAAAAGGTTATATGGAACCCGAGCTTCCTACACCTCCACCTGTGATTGTGAACAAGGAAAAAGAGCAACTTTCCTCACCTCCTTCACCTTCTATCCCCATTTCCCCACCACCCGTGGTTGTGAGTGATCCTACTCCCTTAAAGCCTTCTTCTTCATCCAATATACCTTATCCTTCAAGGTTAATGAAAGAGAAGCAAAAGAGCAAGGATGATATTCAGGTTTCAAACTTTCTAAAAATGTTTAAACAATTGAATTTTCACATCTCCTTTGCCGAGGCTCTCGCTCACATGCCCAAATACGCTAAGAAGTTTAAAGATCTTCTAAGTGATAAGGAAAAGCTTCTTGACATCGCTCAGACCCAGCTTAATGAGAACTGCTCCGCAGTGCTCTTAAGGAAATTGCCCACCAAACTTGGTGATCCGGGTCGCTTCTTGATTCCTTGCAACTTCCCGGGAGTAGAGAATTGCATGGCCCTAGCCGATCTAGGTGCCAGTATAAACTTAATGCCTTTAAGTGTTTGGAAGCAATTATCTCTCCCCGAGCTAGTCCCCACCAAAATGACTTTGGAATTAGCCAACCGTACGGTTGCTTATCCAGTGGGGATAGCCGAAGATGTCTTTGTTGGCGTTGACAAATTCACCTTCCCGGCGGATTTTGTTGTCGTTGACTACGAGATGGATCCTCGTGTTCCATTAATCGTTGGACGTCCATTCCTGAGGACCGGTCGCACTCTTATTGATGTAGCCGCAGGCGAAATAATCATGAGAGTTGGTGACGATAAAATTGTCTTCACATGGGTAAGATTTCTAAGCAACCTTATTCATATGAGAGTGTTAATGCTATTGATGTTCTCGATGAGGCTTGTGAAGAAAATTTTCATGATGCTTGCAAAAGTACTCTTTCTTCTCTACCTAATGTTGAGACCGTTGCCTCAATTGCTCCAGCATTGACTCCTTTTGGAGAAAGTGACTTGGATGATTTCGAAGCTAGCTTGGGTCCTCTCGATATTAAGTATGATAATTTGTCCACCAATTGGGATGAAGACATTCGTACTATTGAGAGACTTCTCAATGAGGACCCGTTGTCTCCTCCTTCTCCTAAAGAGGTGACTAATGATGATCCATCGTTAGTTAGACCGTCTATTGAGGATCCTCCTACTCTTGAGCTTAAGGATCTACCTCCTCATCTTGAGTACGTTTTCCTGGAAGACAACGAGAAGTTACCGGTCATCATCGCAAAGGATCTGAAAAAAGACGAAAAAGACCGACTTGTTGCCGTGTTGAAGAAGCATAAAAGAGCTATCGCTTGGAAAATCTCCGACATCTACAGAATTGATCCTCACTTCTGCACACATAAAATTCTCATGGAGGACGACTTTAAGCCCACAATTCAAAGCCAACGAAGGGTGAATCCTAAAATCCATGAAGTCATCAAAAAAGAGGTTATCAAACTTCTTGATGCGGGTATGATTTACCCTATTTTGGATTCACCATAGGTTAGTCCAGTCCATTGTGTGCCTAAGAAGGGCGGAATCACCGTTGTGCCAAATGCAAACAACGAGTTAATTCCCACCCGTCTCGTTACTGGGTGGAGAGTTTGTATAGACTACCGCAAACTCAATGATGCCACGAGAAAGGATCATTTCCCTCTACCTTTTATGGACCAAATGCTTGAACGTTTAGCGAGTAATGAATATTACTGCTTTCTTGATGGTTTCTCGGGTTATTTCCAAATACCCATCGATCCCCAAGATCAAGAGAAGACAACATTCACTTGTCCCTATGGCACATTTGCTTACAAAAGGATGCCTTTTGGCTTATGCAATGCCCCCGGGACTTTCCAAAGGTGCATGTTGGCTATCTTCCATGATATGGTTGAGCAAACCATGGAAGTCTTCATGGATGATTTATCGGTCTTTAGGGATTCCTTCTCTTCTTGCCTTGCCAATTTGGAACGTATGCTTAAGCGGTGCGAAGACACTCGCCTTGTTCTAAATTGGGAAAAATGCCATTTTATGGTAAAAGAAGGCATTGTGCTAGGACACAAAATCTCTAAAGCCGGTCTTGAAGTCGACCGTGCTAAAGTAGATGTCATAGCCAAATTACCTCCACCCTCAACCGTGAAGGGTGTGAGAAGTTTTCTGGGTCATGCGGGCTTCTATCGTCGATTCATTCAGGATTTCTCTAAAATCGCTCGCCCGATGACCCACCTCTTGGAAAAAGATACTCCTTTTATCTTTTCTAAAGAGTGTCTCGAAGCCTTCAATCTTCTAAAGGATAAGCTAACTAAGGCACCGGTCTTGGTTACCCCTAATTGGGAGCTGCCTTTTGAATTGATGTGCGATGCTAGCGACTTTGCTATTGGTGCGGTTTTGGGCCAACGAGTGAATAAACACTTCCAACCAATCCATTATGCTAGCAAAATAATGACAGGGGCTCAATTGCATTATACGACAACCGAAAAAGAGCTTTTAGCTATTGTCTATGCTTTTGAGAAAATTCGCCCCTATCTTGTTTTATCCCCCACCATCGTATACACGGACCATTCCGCGTTGAAGTACTTGATGACTAAGCATGATTCTAAGCCAAGACTTCTTCGCTGGGTTTTACTCCTTCAAGAATTCAACATTGAAATTCGTGACAAGAAGGGTGCTGAAAACCTGGCCGCGGATCATCTGAGCAGACTTGAGGATCCATATCAAGGGGATCATCCGAACAAAGAGATCAATGACTCTTTCCCCCTTGAGACCTTAATGTCTATAAATCTCAATCTTGATGGAACCCCGTGGTTTGCGGACATTACAAACTACCTAGCGGGTGGAATTCTCATCAAAGGGTTAACATCCCAACAAAAGAAGAAGTTCTTGATGTTAAGACTTACTTTTGGGATGACCCTTATCTATTCAAACAATGTGCTGATCTGATCATTCGTCGTTGTGTTGACGGACCGGCAGCTTTTGACATTCTCCAAGCTTGCCACAAAGGACCCACCGGTGGTCACTTTGGTCCCAACTACACCGCTAAAAAAGTGTTTGATTCTGGATTCTATTGGCCCATCATTTATCGTGACGCTCACGAAATGGTTAAGCATTGTGATGCTTGCCAACGCCAAGGCAAGATCACACATAAGGATGAGATGCCTTAAAATTTCATACAGGAATGTGAAATCTTTGATGTATGGGGCATCGACTTTATGGGGCCATTTCCATCCTCCAAAGGGAACAAGTACATCCTCGTCGCCGTCGACTATGTTTCTAAATGGGTTGAAGCCAAGGCTCTCCCCACGAATGATGCGAGGGTGGTTGTGAACTTTTTGAAGCAGCTTTTCGCTCGATATGGCGTTCCTCGTGCTATTATCAGTGACCGCGAGACTCATTTTTGAAATGATCAATTTGCAAGAGTCATGGCTAAGTATGGTGTCACTCACCGTCTTTCCACCGCCTATCATCCCCAAACCAATGGGCAAGCCGAGATATCCAACCGTGGATTGAAGCGAATTTTGGAGCGTACTGTGGGAGAGCATCACGCCGCGTGGGCCGATAAGTTAGATGATGCTCTATGGGCTTTCCGTACTGCTTACAAGACCCCGATCGGTTGTACACCTTACCGTCTTGTGTACGGGAAAGCCTGCCACCTCCCAATCGAGCTGGAACATAAGGCGCACTGGGCCTTGAAGTGGGCTAACTTCGACATCAACAAAGTCGGCGATCATCGCAAGATTCAACTCAACGAGCTAAATGAACTGAGGAATGAAGCTTATGAGAACTCGCTGATCTACAAGGAGAAGACCAAGATCATTCATGACGCAAAAATCAAGAACCAAGAGTTCCACGTTGGTGATCAAGTCTTACTCTTTAACTCTCGGTTGAAGATCTTCTCTAGCAAGTTGAAGAGCCGCTGGTCTGGTCCATTCACCGTCGCCAATGTCTTTCCATATGGGACCATTGAGCTTTTTCAGCCGAATGGGCCCAATTTCAAGGTGAATGGCCAGTGTCTGAAGTTGTACTTTGGTGAGGACATCTATCAAGAGATGATTCCATCCCTCACCACGTTCCCCATGAACTAAAATTGGGTCGAGTCAGGCTCGTGACTCGGTGAACAAAAACAAGCGCTTCTCGGGAGGCAACCCGTGATCTATCCTTTACTGCTTTCATAATAAGTGTAGGGGGAGCCCCGTATGTGTTTGTTGTCTTGTTTCTTGTGCTGTGCAGGGATTAAAGCTTCAAAGATCCACCTTGATGACTTTTGACGAACCGTGATACCGTGTTCCCATCTTCCCGGTTCTATCCTAAACTCTTGTGATTCAATATTTCATATATGAATTCACTTTAGTTGTCCTTTCCTTAGCAAGATTTAAACAAAGTGCACAATGTCCTAAGTGTAGGGGAGTTTACTCCCACATGCTTAAACATTGAGGACAATGTTTATCTCAAGTGTAGGGGGACTTCTATCGAAGTAAGTGGTCATTTCCATGAATTTGCCCTCATTTTAACCGGAAAATTTGATTTTTCGACATTTTTCAAAAATTTTAATCTATTTTGGCCTAGTTGTATAGTTGTATTTGCCTTTGTTATGATTATTTTCTTTCCATTACTAGAATAATTCTTCAATAAAGTGGTTTTAGATTTTTCTTAGTCGTGAACAATTTGACTCAACCCGAGTCTACTTATCCAAGTGTACTCTAGCTAGTATCCTTAACGTGTTTAAGTCAAGTTTTGCTAGGCTTTTATATAGGGAGCTATAAAACGCGAAAGTCTTAACTCTCACGGGTTAAGAACAAGAACTTTTCGCAAGTTCCTATAATTGATCCTAGAGAGTTGTTTATCAAGGGAACTTTAAAATGCGATTTCTAAAGTTGAAAAAGTCTAAGAATTTGCAAGATCCTATAGGCGACTCAAAAACCCAAAACGTTGATTTAATAGGCTAAGCATCCACGAGTCTCATTCCTTGAGATTTTAAATTGTGAAGAACGAGAGATGATAGAGTCAATTATAAGTTCGGTATTCTTTCATGAATTTATGTGAGTTAATTATAAGCCTATTCTCCCTTCGCTTGTTAATAAATTTATCTGCAATAAATAAGGTTGTACGATTTAAAAGGTTACTTAGCTTCTAGCCCCAGATCGTTTAAAAGTTGCTCGGTATGGATTAGAGTTCATAGCCAAGGCATAACTTATTGAAGCGGGATTCGAAGATTGGCGAGTCCGAAAAGGCCCTAACAAGGCATGAGGGCTACATTTTGTTGCTAAAGATCCAAAAGTGATGTGAAGAATCATTTATCAAAAATCAATATGAAGGATCGAGACACACGCCGAAAAGCAAATACTCCCCTAAAGATCATGGAGAAGTCTATCCAAAAAGACCCTAACAAGGTATGAGGATAAATAGATCCAAGTCCTAAAAGGAGGCGGATCGTTGTATATCAAAGTCCAAAATAAAGATTGGAGAAAAAATGAAGAAGTCGTGGTCCAAAGATGAAGAATCTCTCAAAACTTCAAGTGAAGAAATTCCTATTATGAAGAAAAGGCCATTATTTCCTGAACGTCTCTCAAGATTCGAAGTATGAAGTCGCTGCCAAATATCGGTCCGAGAAAGGTCTCAAATCGTGAAGCGAGTTATGCCAAGATATGAACTTTATGAGGTCCCGAGAAGCAGTTTTAAAAGATTTGGTCCTTTAGCTAACTATTGATTAAATCGTTCACTTTATTTTCGGCCTAAATAACTATCGAAATAAGTCAAACAATGCATCCTCGTGATCATTCAAGACAAAAAAATAAAATATAAGAGATACACCTAGGAATAAGGGACTCTAAGTAAATAATTGGCCCACATGAGTTCGTGTTAGTTTGCTAACTATAATAACAATGATCTCGTTTTTAAGCTTGGTATGGGGAACGTGAAACTTGAGGATGATAAACGTTCATGACTGCCAAAACCCAATGTAAGTTTTTAATTTCTTTACTTGTTTTTACCTTTTTATGTTTAGTACTTAATAAAGGCCAAGGTGGATTATTTATTATGGAAAATGTAAACCGTGCTTTAATTAATGCATTGCATGAGGGCATTGCAATGGTCAAGTGTAGGGGATTTAATAAGTGTGAAAACACTTATCCTTTTACCACTTATTTCCTATAATAACAAGACCAAAACGTGTAATTTATGTCGTAAAAGTCGGAATTATGCGTGGTTTGTGTTTTTATTGTGTTTTAGGACCAAAATGTGAAAAAGGAAGAAAACACGGGCTTTTATCGAAGAAAATGGGAAAAGACGAAGTCAAAAGATCAAGAGTACAAAAAGAACGGAAGTCAAAGACCTATTCTGAAGATTCATCGAAGAAAAAGTCTAAAGACGGAAGTTTAATGAAGTCGAAGAACTTAAGTCTAATAGAAGAAGAAAATTAAAAGACAAGTTCAAATCCCGAGACGACATCGAGAAAAGACGAAGAATTAAAGTCGAGTCAAGAAGACGTGAAGAAAGAAAGAAAGAAGATGCAACACATGCACTCCTTCCACCTTCCCTATAAATACCCTCCTAATACACATTAGGAGGGAGTTAGTCTTTATTTTTCTTTCATTTTTGTATTTAAATTCTAGAGAGAGAAAGCTTAACTTTCTCTCACTAGAAAACTTCATCTTTTATCTTTCTTGTTTTTATCTTATTAATCTTGTCTTAATCTTATTAATCTTCATCTTGTCTTAATCTTCATCTTATTAATCTTTATTGTTAATCACAATCTTGTTTTCATCATCTTTTTATTAAGTTTTTGCATAAAGTTCATGTCTTTTTGATGTTTCGTGGCTTAAAGTTAATGTTTTTATAAGTTTTGATCTTCTCCCTAGCTTATTGGTAGCTTATTGGAGTTCTTCTTGGCTTATTGTCCTTGAAAAGTTGTCAAAAAGTTGCCTAAAATCGTCTTTGTCCGAGATCCTATTTTTTAGGAACATCTGATTCGATTTTGCAATTCTTAAAAGAATTGCGAAATTGAACTTGGTTAAAGTTGCAAAATTGAATCATCCTTCTGATTGCGAATTTGTTCCTTCTTCTGATTGCGAAATTGAACTTTTTAAGTAATTGCGAAATCTTGTCCTGAAGTTGCGAATTCTTTTGTTTTTGAGCATTGCGAATTTGAATTTAATTGGAATTGCGAAATCATGGTTCTGTATTGCGAAATTATGCATTTTAAGGTATTGCGAAATCATTGTTTCTAGGTATTGCGGAATTGAATTATTAAGCTATTGCGAAATCATACTTCTTCACCAATTGCGGAATTGATTCCCTTTTTATTATTGTGAAATCTTACAATTTTCTGAATTACGGATTTGTGTGGTTTTAAAGTTGCGAATTTATTTTAATCTTTTAGTATTGCGAAATTATTTGTTTTTATTTTAAATTTAATTTTTAAATTTGTTTTTCCCGCCAATTTCCTTAGTGTTATTTTTACTCGTTCATCTTAGTTTAATTTTCGAGCATTTAAATTTTCAAAATTTTCATTTTTATTAAGTTTTTAAGTTTTCATATTTACGTTTAATTAGTTTAATTTCTCGTCATTTATTTTTCGAAAGTCTTTAATTTTAGTTTAATCTTTCCTTGCTTCTACTTTACTCAATGACACTTACTTATTTGCTATTAGTTAAAATTAGATAAACAAAACCAAACCATTCTCTTGTTCACCAAAAGACGATTGAGTCACACTCTTAACCGGTAATCAATTCGAGAAGACTTGGGACAACGAATTTTCATACGAGGTGTAAAAGCCAAGTATTAGGTAACCTTAAATCCCGTCGGAATATGCGATCGCAATACGCGATCGCAATCCAGATCGGAATAAGGGGAAATGACAACCGATCGCAAAGTAGAACCACACTTGGGTTATTGCGATCAAAATAGGTAACCGTCGGAATGTGTGTAAACCCTGATATTGCGGTGGAAGCAATGTTGATCCGAAATTTGTGGCAACTTTAAAACTCAATAAGCTCAATCTATAAGCTAGCTAATCCGAAACTTAACAACTCAAAAAGCTTAAATTCAAAAAACTTGTAAAACGTAAACGATTATAAACTTTATGAAACGAATTTAAAAATGACTAAAACCTTTGTGAAACCCGAAAAGCAATAAGCTAAACTTGAAATAAGCCAATAAGCATTAAGAACTTATAGCCTAAACCAAATAAAAGCTTAAAAAGTAGTAAAAAGATTAATCTTTTAACTGCTTAAACATGAAACGAAATCAAACCGTATGGATTTTAATTTTCAGATTAAAGGAAAAATGAAACCAAGAAATGTAGGAAGAGATTAAAGAACAAAAAGCTAAACTTGAATTAGATTAATGAAATCCAAAATACAAAAAGCTTAAACCTTGAAAGATAAAAATGGAGGAAGAAAAATCTTAGTGAGAGAAAGTTTGGAACTTTCTCTCTCTAAAACTAGAGAAAAAGGAAAAACTAAAAACTAAAACAAAGACTAACTCCCCTCAAATTTGTGAAGTAAAGTCCTATTTATAGGCATGTGATGTTGGGCTTGTGAATGGGCTTTGGTTTGGGCTTCTTTTCTTCTTCCTTCTTTAGTCTTTACGTTTCTTTTAAATACACGTGTCCGACTTTGGATTTTGAGAAGCGTCGGTGAATAATTCCAACTCGTCTTATAATCTTTTGTTTAATAGACTCGAGTTCTTCGACATATATGAATCTTCCATCTTTGGCTTTATTCTTCGATAAATCTTCAAATAGGCACAATGACATCAAATCTTTTGCATCTCATGGACAATAGACTTCTTCTTAAGTCTTTTTCTTCGATAAAACCCGTGCAATCCCATGTTTTCTTCAATATTCACCCGGTTGACTCTGAAAACACAATAAACACAAAAACCACGCATAATTCCAAACAAATGATATTAAATACGTGTTTTGGTCTTGTTTTAGCCAGAAATAAGTGGTAAAAGGATGGGTGTTTTCACACCTATCAAATCCCCTACACTTAACCATTGCCATGCCCTCATGCAATGCTTAGCGATAAAGCAAATTTACACCTTTCTCATTGATAGGTGTGTAAACACCCATCCTTTTACCACTTAATTCTGGCTAAAACAAGACCAAAACACGTATTTAATATCATTTGTTTGGAATTATGCGTGGTTTTTGTGTTTATTGTGTTTTCAGAGCTAACCGGATGAATATTAACGAAAACATGGGATTGCACGGGTTTTATCAAGGAAAAAGACTAAAGACGAAGTCTATTGTCCAAGAGATGCAAAAGATTTGAAGTCAATGGGCCTATTTGAAGATTTATCGAAGAAAAGGACCAAAGATGGAAGATTTACATATGTCGAAGAAACTCAAGTCTATTAAACGAAGAAATTAAAAGACGAGTTGAATTTAATCGTCGACAAATCCCGGATCAGAATCGAAAACGTCAACTTTTCTGTAAAGACGAGAAGACAAGAAGAAAGGGAGATAACCCACTCACCAACCAACCACTAGGACTATATATAGTTTCTTCCTTCACATTTTAGGGAGTTAGCTTTTATTTTTCTTTCCCAGCTTCTTTGGTTCGTAGCATCACCATCACCACTAGGGTGATTGGTGATTTCAATCTTTGTTCTTCAAATCTTATAATTTTAATCTTTGTTTTGTGATTGTTAAAACCTTAATCATTCAATACATCTTTCCATTTCATCTTGTTCTTCATCATCTTTTTATTGCAAGTTCTTAAGTTCTTGTGTGATTGATTTTGATCTTTTATAAGTTGTTGATTTAGTGTTTTTATTGGTGGGATTTGTTACTTATTGTATTTAAATGATTATTGGTTAATTTGGTAAAACCTTTTTGAGTATTTGGATCGATTTGATTGAAAAACGTTTTGCTTCTGCTGTTACTGTTCTTCGCCTGAATTATTCCGAATAGGCAGTGGACTCGTCCCCTATTCGGAATATTTTACTTATTCCGAATCATCTCTTGTTTTTTCTCTTACTCGGAATATTTCCAATATTCCGCATAGCCAGTTTCTTTTTCCTTTATTCGGAATCCTTCGAACATTCCGCATAGCAAGATTTTCCATTTCCTTACTCGGAATAGTTTATATATTCCGAATAGAACTTATTTTTCCGCATAGGATATTTTTCCGAATAGAGATCTCCACATTCCGAATAGCTTTTCTTGAATTTATTCCGCATAAGCCAATTGTTCCGAATAGTGAATTTATTCCGCATAGATCAGTTTTTCCGCATAGATCTCCACATTCCGAATTGTCCATTATTCCGAGTAAGCACCAGTATTCCGCATAGCCAAACATTCCGAATGGAGTATTTTCAGTAAGGATCTTTTATTAGTCTCATTATTTGACTGTTTAACTTTAATTCTAATTTTGTGTTAATGCATTTACTGTTTCTATTCTAATCCTTATTTATTGCATTTATTTACATCTTTATTAGAATAGAAAACCAATCCCACCCTTTGTCACCAAAAACAAATCATTCCACTTAGAACCGAGATCAATTCGAGAAGATTCCGAGAATCGAACTTTCATCATAGAAAATATCTTTTATCAAATGGCGCCGCTGCCAGCTCTTCTCGTTAAGATCAAAAGTTTTTTGTGAGAACTTGGATTTTGGGATCCGTTCCCCGTGAACGTTACTTTTTCACGAAAATTTTCAAAAAAAAAAAAAAAAAAAAAAAAAAAAAACAACTAAAAAATATAAAACTTTCAAAAATTCAAAAAAATTAAAAAAACCATAAAAACCAAAAATATTTTTGCTTTGTTTTTCTTTGTTCGTTCTTTTGCAGGTGTATGCGCACTCGATCCACGTCATATCAAGAGCCCGAGCCTCTCGATCACTTAGACATGGCCGGTGTACCACCTCAAAACAATAATAACAACAACCCACCTTTCAACAACATGAACAATAACAACAACAATGAGCCCCTTCCGGATAATCGCCCGATGATTGAACTGCTGCAAGCTCATGTAGATGGCAACACTGATCCAATTGTTATACCACCAATTGCCGCCAACAATTTCGAGCTCAAGTCAGGCTTTATCCAGATGGTCTCCGCTCAACCATTCTTGGGACGTACCATTGATGACCCACATGACCACATCAAGAGATTCTTGCAACTCACCAACACGGTCAAGTTCAATGGTGTTCCACAAGAGGTTATAAGGTTACAACTTTTTCCCTTTTCTTTAGAGGGACAAGCCCGGCATTGGCTTGCTAAGGAACCGCCACAGAGTATTCTCTCGTGGACGGATTTGGAAACAAAGTTTATCAATTACTTTTTTCCACCCTCTCGTACTACCGCATTGCGGAATGAAATCATAAATTTTGAACAAAAGTACGATGAGTCGTTCAGTGAATCTTGGGATCGTTTCAAAGATCTTTTAAGAAAATGCCCACAACATGGTTTTACTAAAGTACATCAAATTAATACTTTTTACAATGGTTTAAGCATGAGTGACCAAGATTCACTGAACAGTGCCTCGGGGGGTAATCTATTGGCTAAGACTTCCAATGCTGCTTGGGACATCATTGAGAATAAATCTCGTGTGCAAACCAAGAGTGTTCGGACCAATGTCGCTAGTGCTAGCACAAGTGACAGCGACAAGCGATTGGACAAAATCACTACGCTTCTTGAATCGCTTGTCACCCACACCGTCAGCAACAACAACAGCAACAACGCTAAAAACGCCCAAGTTAACGCTGTCAGCCAACCTTGTGAGATATGCGGTGGTCCTCACTCTTACACAACTTGTACCGCCACCCAAGACTACCCTGCTGAGAATGTGAATGCAGCTTATGGCACCTATCAACAACCTGCTTATCAAGCCCGTCCTCAAGGTGACCGTAACTTGTTGAGCTACCGTTCTAACAACTATCTTTCACCACCCGTTTTTCCCCCAACCAACTCAAACCAACAACAAAACCTCAATCGCCCTCCTCAACAACAACAACAGCCTCGACAACCATACATACCTCCTCACAAGCAGCAACAACCACCTCAACGTAACAACCAAGTTTACCAACAACCTGCTTATCAACCACCCGCATACACTGCTCCTCCAAACCAACCCACTGCATTACACCAGGAGGTTGCAACCTACATGAGGACAAATGATGTGATCGTGGAAAATCTCCAACAGGAAGTGCGAAACTTGAAAGCAGACTTGGTCAAGCAAGGAAACGATTTGAGAGCCGACATGAGAAACACGTTGGATAGCCAAACTAATGATCTGAGGAACATGATGGCTAGTTTCTTCCAAGGTAATCAACCCTCTCCTTCGGGTACTCTTCCGAGTAATACCGTTGCGAATCCAAGAGGGGAGATGAAAGCAATCACCTCTCGAAGTGGCAAAGGTACCAAGGAACCTGAGCTTCCTATACCTCCACCGGTGGTTGTGACTAAGGAGAACGAGTCACCTGCTCCTATTCCTCATCCTTCTCCTTCCCTAATTTCTCCACCTCTTCCTTCTACCCCTCCTTCACCCGTGGTTGTGAGTGATCCTATTCTCCCAAAGCCTTCCTCTTCTTCCAATATACCTTATCCATCTAGGTTGAGGAAAGAGAAGCAAAAAAGCAAGGATGATATTCAGGTTTCGAACTTCCTTAAAATGTTCAAACAATTGAATTTCAATATCTCCTTCGCTGAGGCTCTCGCTCACATGCCCAAATACGCGAAAATGTTTAAAGATATTCTAAGCGACAAGGAAAAGCTCCTCGTTATTGCCAACACCCAACTTAATGAGAATTGCTCTGCAGTGCTCTTAAGGAAATTGCCAACCAAGCTTGGTAATCCGGGTCGTTTCTTAATTCCTTGCAATTTCCCGGGAGTAGAGAATTGCATGGCCCTAGCCGATCTAGGTGCCAATATCAACTTAATGCCTTTAAGTGTGTGGAAGAAATTATCTCTCCCTGAGCTAGTCCCCACCAAAATGACTTTGGAATTAGCAAACCGTACGGTTGCTTATCCAGTGGGGATAGCCGAAGACGTCATTGTAGGAGTCGACAAATTCACCTTCCCTGCTGATTTTGTTGTCGTCGACTACGAGATGGACCCCCGTGTGCCACTAATTGTTGGTCGTCCATTCCTAAGGACCGGTCGCACTCTCATCGATGTTGAAGCCGGTGAGCTTATCATGAGAGTGTGTGACGATAAAGTAGTCTTCAACATGGGAAAGTTGTCTAAACAGCCTTATTCATATGAGAGTGTTAATTATATTGACGTTCTTGATGAGGCTTGTGAAGAACACTTTAATGATGCTTGCAAAAGTATTCCTACCTCTCTTCCCAATGTTGAGACCGTGTCCTCTATTGATTCATCGTTGTCTCTATTTGGAGATAGTGATTTATTTTGGAACAATCTTGAAGACACCATGGGAGATGTGAATTTAGCTACTAATGAGTCTCCTATCAATGGGGATGAAGACATGAATTTCTTTGACATTCTTCTCAACGAAGACAATCCTTCTCCTCCATCTCCCACGGTCATTGCTATCGATACTCCGACTTCGAATACGCCTCCTATCGAAAATCCTCCGGATTTAGAACTTAAGGAGTTGCCGCCCCATCTCGAGTATGTATTCCTTGAAGAAGAGCAGAAGTCGCCAGTCATCATTGCTAAGGACCTGAAGGAAGAAGAAAAAGCCCGACTTATCACCGTGTTGAAAGATCATAAGAAGGCTATTGCTTGGAAGATTTTTGACATTCGTGGAATTGATCCTCACTTCTACACACACAAAATTCTCCTGGAGGACGACTTTAAGCCCACAATTCAAAGTCAACGAAGGGTGAATCCAAAAATACATGAAGTCATCAAAACAGAGGTTATCAAACTTCTTGATGCGGGTATGATTTACCCTATTTCGGATTCACCATGGGTTAGTCCAATCCATTGTGTGCACAAGAAAGGCGGAATAACCGTTGTTCCCAATGAACACAACGAGTTGATTTCCACTCGTCTCGTTACTGGGTGGAGAGTTTGTATAGACTACCGCAAACTCAATGATGCCACGAGAAAGGATCATTTCCCTCTACCTTTTATGGATCAAATGCTTGAACGTTTAGCCGGTAATGAATATTACTGCTTTCTTGATGGTTTCTCGAGTTATTTCCAAATACCCATCGATCCCCAAGATCAAGAGAAGACGACATTCACTTGTCCCTATGGCACATTTGCTTACAAAAGAATGCCTTTTGGCTTATGTAATGCGCCCGGGACTTTCCAAAGGTGCATGTTAGCTATCTTCCATGACATGGTTGAACAAACCATGGAAGTCTTCATGGATGATTTCTCGGTCTTCGGGGATTCTTTCTCTTCTTGCCTTGCCAATTTGGAACGTATGCTTAAGCGGTGCGAAGAAACTCGCCTTGTTCTAAATTGGGAAAAATGCCATTTTATGGTAAAAGAAGGCATCGTGCTGGGACACAAGATTTCCAAAGCCGGTCTTGAAGTAGACCGTGCTAAAGTCGATGTTATCGCCAAGTTTCCTCCACCTTCAACCGTGAAGGGTGTGAGAAGTTTTCTGGGTCATGCGGGCTTCTACCGTCGATTCATCAAAGATTTTTCTCAAATCGCTCGCCCGATGACCCACCTCTTGGAAAAAGATACACCTTTTATCTTTTCTAAAGAGTGTCTTGAAGCCTTCAACTCGCTTAAGGATAAGCTTACTAAGGCACCCGTCTTAGTTACCCCTAATTGGGAGCTGCCTTTTGAGTTGATGTGCGATGCTAGTGATTTTGCTATTGGAGCGGTTCTGGGACAAAGAGTGAACAAACACTTCCAACCAATCCATTACGCTAGCAAGACAATGACGGGGGCACAATTGCATTATACGACAACCGAAAAAGAGCTTTTAGCTGTTGTCTATGCTTTTGAAAAATTCCGCCCCTATCTTGTCCTTTCCACCACCATCGTGTATACCGATCATTCCGCGCTGAAGTACTTGTTGACAAAGCAAGATTCCAAACCAAGACTTCTTCGCTGGGTTTTGCTGCTCCAGGAATTTAAAATCGAAATTCGTGATAAAAAAGGAGCTGAAAACCTAGCCGGGGATCATCTCAGTAGACTTGAGGATCCTTACCAGGGGGATCATCCGAACAAAGAAATCAATGATTCTTTTCCCTTGTAGACCTTAATATCTATAAATTCGAAATCTGATGAAACCCCGTGGTTTGCAGACTTTGCAAACTACTTGGCGGGTGGAATTCTCAAGGAAGGGTTGACGTCCCAACAAAAGAAAAAGTTCTTCACCGACATTAAGACTTACTTTTGGGACGACCCTTACCTATTCAAACAATGTGCCGACCTGATTATCCGCCAATGTGTTGATGGACCGGCAGCGTCAGAAATCCTTGATGCTTGCCACAAAGGACCCACCGGTGGTCACTTTGGTCCCAACTACACCGCTAAAAAAGTGTTTGATTCGGGATTTTATTGGCCCTCCATATATCGTGACGCTCACGATATGGTTAAAAAATGTGATGTTTGCCAAAAACAAGGCACGATCACACATAAAGATGAGATGCCTCAAAATTTCATACAAGAATGTGAAATCTTTGATGTATAGGGCATCGACTTTATGGGGCTATTACCTTCTTCTAAAGGAAACAAATACATCCTTGTAGCCGTTGACTACGTTTCAAAGTGGGTTGAAGCTAAAGCTTTACCTACTAATGACGCAAGGGTGGTTTGTAACTTTTTGAAAGCTCTTTTCGCTAGATTCGGTGTGCCTCGTGCCATTATTAGTGATCGTGGGACTCATTTTTGCAATGACCAATTCGCAAGAGTCATGGCTAAGTATGGTGTAAATCATCGTCTTTCCACAGCCTACCACCCACAAACTAATGGCCAGGCTGAAATATCCAACCGAGGACTTAAGCGAATTCTAGAAAGAACCGTGGGAGAGCATCGTGCCTCATGGGCTGATAAACTTGATGATGCTTTGTGGGCTTTCCGTACTGCTTACAAGACCCCGATCGGCTGTACGCCTTATCGTCTTGTGTACGGGAAAGCGTGCCACCTCCCCATTGAGTTGGAGCACAAGGCTTATTGGGCCTTGAAGTGGGCTAATTTTGATATCAACAAAGCCGGTGACCTACGCAAGATCCAACTCAATGAGCTCAATGAACTTCGGAATGAGGCTTATGAAAATTCTTTGATCTATAAGGAAAGGACTAAGCTCATTCACGACTCCAAGATCAAAAACCGAGAGTTCCATGTTGGAGACAAAGTTTTACTTTTTAACTCTCGGTTGAAAATCTTTTCGGGCAAGCTCAAATCTCGTTGGTCCGGCCCATTCACCATCGCCCAAATTTTTCCATATGGTACTCTCGAGCTCGCTCAACCTAATGGACCTAATTTTAAGGTGAATGGCCAACGAGTGAAGTTGTACTTTGGTGAGGACACCTCTCAGGAGGTGATTCCATCCCTCACCACGTTCCCCATGAACTAATTTTGGGACGAGTCAGGCTCGTGACTCGGTTATCAAAAACAAGCGCTCCTCGGGAGGCAGCCCGAGTATCTATCCCTTTAACCCCCTAAGTGTAGGGGAGGACCTATTTTGGTCGTTTGTGTTTGTGTGGTAATGTGATTACAGGGATAAATGCACTCTTGGAATCTCTGAAGAATCGTGCTCCCGTGTTATCCGAAATCCGGTTCTATCTCTCAACTATCGTGATTCAATTTTCTTCATACTCACATTTGAAATTGATCACGTTAGTCGTCTCTTCCTTAACTTGAGTTAACCAACGTGCACAATGTCATAAGTATAGGGGAGACTTTTCCCACATGCTTAAACATTGAGGACAATGTTTATCTTAAGTGTAGGGGGACTTCTATCGAAGTTTTAAGTGGACTTTTTCATGAAAATGCCTTCATTTAACCGGAAAATCATATTTTTCGACATTTTTCAAATTTTTTATTAACTTTGGCCATTTAGTTGTAATTTTTAAATTTTTATTGTTGCTTTCATATGTATATATCCCGCAATAAAGTCAAAAATATTAATAAGTGGTGTAGCTAGTTTAGAAATCTTTGACATATTAGGCCCATTGCGTTTATTTTGACTCAACCCGAATAGACTTATCCAAGTTTATTCTAGCTAGTATCCTTAACCATGTAGACCTTAATTGGTTTATTAGGCTAATTATCCACGAGTCTCATTACTTGAGATTTTAAATTGTGGAGGACGAGAAATGATAGAGTCAATTATAAGTCGGTATTCTTGCACAAGCTCACTTGGTGTAATTATTTGCCTATTCTCCCATCACTTGCTAATAATTTATCTGCAATAAGTAAGGTCGTACGATTTGAAAAGTTACTTAGCTTCTAGCCCAAGATCGTTTAAAAGTTTCTCGGTAATGATAAGAGTTCATAGCCAAGGCATAACTTATGAAGCGGGGCGCGAAGATTGGTGAGTCCGAAAAGGCCCTAACAAGGCATGAGGATTCAAATTTATTGCTGAAGATCCAAAGTGATGTGAAAAGCATTATTCCTAAAATCAATATGAAGGATCAAGACTCACGACGAAAAGCAATCAACTCCCATAAAGATCATGGAGAAGTCTATCCGAAAAGACCCTAAAAAGGTATGAGGATAAATAGATCCAAGTCCGAAAAGGAGGCGGATCGTTGTATCTCAAAATCCCAATTAGAGATTGAAGAAATAATCATGAAGTCGTGGTCAACAAAGTTGGAGCACCCCTCAAAAGTCTCCAAGTGAAGAAACTCTATTATGATGAGAAGACCATTATCTCAAGAACGTCTCTCGAAGATATGAAGTATGAAGTACATGCCAAATATCGGCCCGAGAAAGGTCTCAAATCGTGAACCGAGTTATGCCAAGATATGAACTTTTTGATATCCCGAGAAGCAGTTTTAAGAGATTTTTTCCTTTAGCTAACTATTGATCAAATCGTCCTACTTTGCTTTCAGCCTAAATAAACTATCGAAATAAGTCCAAAAATGCATCTTCATGATCATTCTAAGACAAAAATAAAATATAAGAGATACACCTAGGAATAAGGGAGTTTAAGCATTTAATTAAGCCATGTGTGTAAGTGTTTGATTTACTAACTTATAATAACAATGATCTCGTTTTTAAGCTTAGTTTGGGGAACGTGAAACTTGAGGGTGATAAATCTTCGCAGCACCAAAGCCCTAATGTAAGTCCTTGATTTCTTTGCAAGTTATTTCCATCCTTTTGTTTATTTTAAAGTTTTAATTTCTCTTAGTATTTTAATTTTTATTTAGTAGTATTTGAATAAGGCCAAGGTTGATTAATTATGAGAAAAGTGTAAAATTGCTTTATCACTAAGCATTGCATGAGGGCATGGCAATGGTTAAGTGTAGGGGATTTGATAGGTGTGTAAACACCCATCCTTTTACCACTTAATTCTGGCTAAAACAAGACCAAAACACGTATTTAATATCATTTGTTTGGAATTATGCGTGGTTTTTGTGTTTATTGTGTTTTCAGAGCTAACCGGATGAATATTAACGAAAACATGGGATTGCACGGGTTTTATCAAGGAAAAAGACTAAAGATGAAGTCTATTGTCCAAGAGATGCAAAAGATTTGAAGTCAATGGGCCTATTTGAAGATTTATCGAAGAAAAGGACCAAAGATGGAAGATTTACATATGTCGAAGAAACTCAAGTCTATTAAACGAAGAAATTAAAAGACGAGTTGAATTTAATCGTCGACGAATCCCGGATCAGAATCGAAAACGTCAACTTTTCTGTAAAGACGAGAAGACAAGAAGAAAGGGAGATAACCCACTCACCAACCAACCACTAGGACTATATATAGTTTCTTCCTTCACATTTTAGGGAGTTAGCTTTTATTTTTCTTTCCCAGCTTCTTTGGTTCGTAGCATCACCATCACCACTAGGGTGATTGGTGATTTCAATCTTTGTTCTTCAAATCTTATAATTTTAATCTTTGTTTTGTGATTGTTAAAACCTTAATCATTCAATACATCTTTCCATTTCATCTTGTTCTTCATCATCTTTTTATTGCAAGTTCTTAAGTTCTTGTGTGATTGATTTTGATCTTTATAAGTTGTTAATTTAGTGTTTTTATTGGTGGGATTTGTTACTTATTGTATTTAAATGATTATTGGTTAATTTGGTAAAACCTTTTTGAGTATTTGGATCGATTTGATTGATAAACGTTTTGCTTCTGCTGTTACTGTTCTTCGCCTGAATTATTCCGAATAGGCAGTGGACTCGTCCCCTATTCGGAATATTTTACTTATTCCGAATCATCTCTTGTTTTTTCTCTTACTCGGAATATTTCCAATATTCCGCATAGCCAGTTTCTTTTTCCTTTATTCGGAATCCTTCGAACATTCCGCATAGCAAGATTTTCCATTTCCTTACTCGGAATATTTTATATATTCCGAATAGAACTTATTTTTCCGCATAGGATATTTTTCCGAATAGAGATCTCCACATTCCGAATAGCTTTTCTTGAATTTATTCCGCATAAGCCAATTGTTCCGAATAGTGAATTTATTCCGCATAGATCAGTTTTTCCGCATAGATCTCCACATTCCGAATTGTCCATTATTTCGAGTAAGCACCAGTATTCCGCATAGCCAAACATTCCGAATGGAGTATTTTCAGTAAGGATCTTTTATTAGTCTCATTATTTGACTGTTTAACTTTAATTCTAATTTTGTGTTAATGCATTTACTGTTTCTATTCTAATCCTTATTTATTGCATTTATTTACATCTTTATTAGAATAGAAAACCAATCCCACCCTTTGTCACCAAAAACAAATCATTCCACTTAGAACCGATATCAATTCGAGAAGATTCCGAGAATCGAACTTTCATCATAGAAAATATCTTTTATCACTCATAATCAATCAACCTTGGCCTTATTAAAATACTATTAAACAAAAATTAAAGTACTAAGAGAAATTAAAACTTTAAAGTAATCAAAAGGATAGAAAACTATTTTCACTTGAAAATAGCTATATGGAAATAACTTGCAAAGAGATCAAGGACTTACATTAGGGCTTTGGTGCTGCGAAGATTTATCACCCTCAAGTTTCACGTTCCCCAAACTAAGCTTAAAAACGAGATCATTGTTATTATAAGTTAGTAAATCAAACACTCACACACATGGCTTAATTGAATGCTTAAACTCCCTTATTCCTAAGTGTATCTCTTATATTTTATTTTTGTCTTCGAATGATCATGAAGATGCATTTTTGGACTTATTTCGATAGTTTATTTAGGCTGAAAGCAAAGTAGGACGATTTGATCAATAGTTAGCTAAAGGACAAAATCTCTTAAAACTGCTTCTTGGGATATCAAAAAGTTCATATCTTGGCATAACTTGGTTCACGATTTGAGACCTTTCTTGGGCCGATATTTGGCATGTACTTCATACTTCATATCTTGAGAGACATTCTTGAGATAATGGTCTTCTCATCGTTAATAGAGTTTCTTCACTTGGAGACTTTTGAGGGGTGCTCCAACTTTGTTGACCACGACTTCATGATTATTTCTTCAGTCTCTAATTGGGATTTTGAGATACAACGATCCGCCTCCTTTTCGGACTTGGATCTATTTATCCTCATACCTTGTTAGGGTCTTTTCGGATAGACTTCTCCATGATCTTTATGGGAGTTGATTGCTTTTCGTCGTGGGTCTTGATCCTTCATATTGATTTTAGGAATAATGCTTTTCATATCACTTTGGATCTTCAGCAATAAAATGGAATCCTCATGCCTTGTTAGGGCCTTTTCGGACTCGCCAATCTTCGCGCCCCGCTTCATAAGTTATGCCTTGGCTATGAACTCTTATCATTACCGAGCAACTTTTAAACGATCTTGTGCTAGAAGCTAAGTAACTTTTCAAATCGTACGACCTTACTTATTGCAGATAAATTATTAGCAAGTGATGGGAGAATAGGCAAATAATTACACCAAGTGAGCTTGTGCAAGAATACCGACTTATAATTAACTCTATCATTTCTCGTTCTCCACAATTTAAAATCTCAAGTAATGAGACTCGTGGATGCTTAGCCTAATAAACCAATTAAGGTCTACATGGTTAAGGATACTAGCTATAATAAACTTGAATAAGTCTATTCGGGTTGAGTCAAAATAATCGCAACGGGCCTAATATGTCAAAGATTTCTAAACTAGCTACACCACTTTATTAATATTTTTGACTTTATTGAGGAATATATACATATGAAAGCAACGATAAAAATCTAAAAATTACGACTAAATGGCCAAAGTTAATTAAAAATTTGACAAATGTTGAAAAAGATGATTTTCCGGTTAAATGAAGGCATTTCCATGGAAAAGTCCACGTAAAACTTCGATAGAAGTCCCCCCTACACTTAAGATAAACATTGTCCTCAATGTGTAAGCATGTGGGAAAAATCTCCCCTACACTTATGACATTGTGCATGTTGGTTAACTCAAGTTAAGGAAGAGACGACTAAAGTGATCAATTTCAAATGTGAGTATGAAGAAAATTGAATCACGATAGTTGAGAGATAGAACCGGATTTCGGATAACACGGGAGCACGGTTCTTCAAAGGTTCCAAAAGTGCATTCATCCCTGTAATCACATCACCACACAAAGACAAACACCTATATAGGTCTCCCTACACTTAGGAGGTTAAAACAGAAAAGAATAGATACTCGGGCTGCCTCCCGAGGAGCGCTTGTTTTTGATAACCGAGTCACGAGCCTGACTCGACCCAAAATTAGTTCATGGGAAACGTGGTGAGGGGTGGAATCATCTCGTGAGAGATGTCCTCACCAAAGTACAACTTCACTCGTTGGCCATTCACCTTAAAATTCGGTCCATTAGGTTGAGCGAGCTCGAGAGTACCATATGGAAAAATTTAGGCAATGGTGAATGGGCCGGACCAACGAGATTTCAGCTTGCCCGAAAAGATTTTCAACCGAGAGTTAAAGAGTAGCACTTTGTCTCCAACTTGGAACTCTTGGTTCTTAATCTTGGAGTCGTGAATGAGCTTAGTCTTTTCCTTATAGATCAAAGAATTTTCATAAGCCTCATTACGGAGTTCATTCAGCTCATTGAGTTGGATCTTGCGTAGGTCACCGGCTTTGTTGATATCAAAATTAGCCCACTTCAAGGCCCAGTAAGCCTTGTGCTCCAACTCAATGGG
Source organism: Glebionis coronaria (assembly GCA_025667525.1). Classification (NCBI taxonomy): domain Eukaryota; kingdom Viridiplantae; phylum Streptophyta; class Magnoliopsida; order Asterales; family Asteraceae; genus Glebionis; species Glebionis coronaria. The sequence goes on along the minus strand of CM046875.1, from coordinate 275,249,084 downwards.
AAGGTGGCACGCTTTCCCGTACACGAGACGATATGGTGTACAACCAATCGGAGTCTTGTATGCGGTACGAAAAGCCCACAAAGCATCATCAAGTTTATCAGCCCATGAGGCACGATGCTCTCCCACGGTTCTGTCGAGAATTCGCTTTAATCCTCGGTTGGATATTTCAGCCTGGCCATTAGTTTGTGGGTGGTAAGCGGTGGAAAGACGATGATTTACACCATACTTAGCCATGACTCTAGCAAATTGATCATTGCAAAAATGAGTCCCGCGATCACTAATAATGGCACGAGGCACACCGAATCTAGCGAATAGCGATTTCAAAAAGTTACAAACCACCCTTGCGTCATTAGTGGGTAAAGCTTTGGCTTCAACCCACTTAGAGACGTAGTCCACGGCTACAAGGATGTATTTGTTTCCTTTAGATGAAGGGAATGGCCCCATAAAGTCGATACCCCAAACATCAAAGATTTCACACTCTTGAATGAAATTCTGAGGCATCTCATCTTTATGTGTGATCTTGCCTTGTTTTTGGCAAGCATCACATTGTTTAACCATCTCGTGAGCGTCACGATAGATGGTGGGCCAATAAAACCCCGAATCAAACACTTTTTTGGCGGTGTAGTTGGGACCAAAGTGACCACCGGTAGGTCCTTTGTGGCAAGCGTCAAGGATTTCTAAAGCTGCCGGTCCATCAACACATCAGCGAATAATCAAATCAGCACATTGTTTGAAAAGATACGGGTCATCCCAAAAGTAAGTCTTAATGTCTTTGAAGAACTTTTTCTTTTGCTGGGATGTTAACCCGTCGACGAGAATTCCACCCGCCAAGTAGTTTGCAATGTCCGCAAACCATGGGGTTTCATCAGAAGTCGAGTTGATAGACATTAAGGTCTCCAAGGGAAAAGAATCATTGATTTCTTTGTTCGGATGATCCCCCTGGTAAGGGTCCTCAAGTCTACTGAGATGATCTGCGGCTAGGTTTTCAGCTCCTTTTTTATCGCGAATTTCGATTTTAAATTCTTGGAGTAGCAAAACCCAGCGAAGAAGTCTTGGTTTGGAATCTTGTTTAGTTAACAAGTACTTCAACGCGGAATGATCGGTTTAAACGATTGTGGTGGAAAGGACAAGATAGGGGCGAAATTTTTCAAAAGCATAGACAACAGCTAAAAGCTTTTTTTCGGTTGTCGTGTAACGCAATTGAGCCCCCGTCATTGTCTTGCTAGCATAGTGGATTGGTTGGAAGTGTTTATTCACTCTTTGGCCCAAAACCGCACCAATAGCAAAGTTGCTAGCATCGCACATCAACTCGAAGGGAAGCTCCCAATTAGGGGTAACCAAGACGGGTGCCTTAGTTAGCTTATCCTTAAGCAAGTTGAAGGCTTCAAGACACTCTTTGGAAAAGATAAAAGGAGTATCTTTTTCCAAGAGGTGGGTCATCGGGCGAGCGATTTTAGAAAAATCTTTGATGAATCGACGGTAAAAGCCCGCATGACCAAGGAAACTTCTCACACCCTTCACGGTTGAAGGTGGAGGCAACTTAGCGATAACATCGACTTTAGCACGGTCTACTTCGAGACCGGCTTTGGAGATCTTGTGTCCTAGCACGATGCCCTCTTTTACCATGAAATGGCATTTTTCCCAATTAAGAACAAGGCGAGTGTCTTCACACCGCTTAAGCATACGTTCTAAATTGGCAAGGCAAGCAGAGAAAGAATCGCCATAAACCGAGAAATCATCCATGAATACTTCCATAGTGTCTTCCACCATGTCATGGAAGATAGCCATCATACACCTTTGGAACGTCCCAGGAACATTACATAAACCAAAAGGCATGCGTTTGTAAGCAAATGTTCCATAGGGACAAGTGAATGTGGTCTTTTCTTGGTCCTTGGGATCGATAGGAATTTGAAAATACCCGGAGAAACCGTCTAAAAAGCAGTAATAATCATTACCCGCAAGACGCTCGAGCATTTGATCCATGAAAGGAAGAGGAAAGTGATCTTTTCTCGTGGCATCATTGAGCTTGCGATGATCAATACAAACTCTCCACCCAATAACGAGACGAGTGGGAATCAACTCGTTGTGTTCATTGGAAACAACGGTTATTCCGCCCTTTTTGGGTACACAATGGACGGGACTTACCCACGGCGAATCCGAAATAGGGTAAATCAAGCCGGCATCAAGAAGTTTGATAACCTCTTGTTTGATGACGTCATGAATTCGAGGATTAACCCTTCTTTGGTTCTGGATTGCGGGTTTAAAGTCATCTTCCATGAGAATCTTGTGAGTACAAAAGTTCTGATCAATTCCGCGGATATCGGAAATTTTCCAAGCAATGGCCTTCTTATGATCTTTAAGCACGGCGATGAGGCGAGATTTCTCTTCTTCTTTCAAGTCTTTCGCGATGATGACAGGCGACTTCTTGTTTTCTTCAAGGAACACGTACTCGAGATGGGGCGGCAACTCTTTAAGTTCTAAATCTGGAGGATTTTCGATGGGAGGCGTTTTCAAAGTCGGAGCATCGATAGCAATAACCTTGGGAGATGGTGGAGAAATTATGTCTTCTTTAAGAAGGTTCTCAATGAGGCGAAGATCTTCATCCCAATCGGTGGGAGAATCGTCATTAGCTAAGTTCACATCTCCCATGGTGGCTTCCAAATCTTTCCAAAGGAAATCACTTTCTCCAAATAGAGATAGTGATGAATCGATAGAGGAAACGGTCTCAACATTGGGAAGAGAGGTAGGAATACTTTTACAAGCATCTTTGAAGTGTTCTTCACAAGCCTCATCAAGAACGTCAATACAATTAACACTCTCGTTAGAATAAGGTTGTTTAGACAACTTTCCCATGTTGAAGACAATTTTATCGTCACCCACTCTCATGATAAGCTCACCAGCTTCAACATCGATGAGAGTGCGCCCGGTCCTCAAGAATGGACGACCAACAATTAATGGCACACGAGGGTCCATCTCGTAGTCGACGACGACGAAATCGGCAGGGAAAGTGAATTTGTCGACTCCTACAAAGACGTCTTCGGCCATCCCCACTGGATAAGCAACCGTACGGTTGGCTAATTCCAAAGTCATTTTGGTGGGGACTAGCTCAGGGAGAGATAATTGCTTCCAAACGCTTAGAGGCATTAGATTAATACTGGCACCTAGATCGGCTAGGGCCATGCAATTCTCTACTCCCGGGAAGTTACAAGAGATTAAGAAACGACCCGGATCACCAAGCTTGGTTGGCAATTTCCTTAAGAGCACTGAAGAGCAATTCTCATTAAGTTGGGTGTTAGTAATATCAAGAAGCTTCTCCTTGTCGCTAAGAAGATCTTTGAACATTTCTGCGTACTTAGGCATGTGAGCGAGAGCCTCAGCGAAGGAGATGTTGAAATTCAATTGTTTAAACATTTTAAGGAAGTTCGAAACTTGAATATCATCCTTGCTTTTAAGCTTCTCTTTCCTCAACCTTGAGGGATAAGGTATATCGGAAGAAGAGGAAGGCTTTGGGATCGAAGGATCACTCACATCCTTGGGTGGAGGAGGGGTAGAAGTAAGAGGTGGAGAAATTGGGGAAGTAGAAGGATGAGGAATAGGAGCAGGTGACTCGTTTTCCTTATTTACAATCACCGGTGAAGGTATAGGAAGCTCGGGTTCCTTGGTACCTTTGCCACTGCGAGTGGTGATTGCTTTCATCTCCCCTCTTGGATTCGCAACGGTGTTACTCGGAAGAGTACCCGAAGAAGAGGGTTGATTACCTTGGAATTGATCTCGGTTTAAAGTGGAATGATTTGTTCTTGGTTACTAAAAGGGTGTTGGTTTGTTTATCTATTTTAAACTAATAACAAATAAATGTAAGTGGCGTTGTGTAAATTAACAGCTTTGAGAGATGAAACTAAATATTGAATAGGAAAATACTTAAAACTTAAAACTTTGTAAACTATAAAACTTAGATAAATTAAATGCAAAACTGAATTCTACCGGAATGTTATTAAATTTAAAGCCATCGGAATGTTATTAAAACCAAGCCATCGGAATGATTCAGCTTAAAGGTCATCGGAATATCAAAGTCTGTTATGTCGCAATGTTGCCCTATCGGAAAGTTCTAGATCGGAATGTATCCGATCAGAATGTATGAAATCCAAATTCCTCTATCGCAATGTTGTCCTGATCGGAATGTAACAAACAAAATTTTGGCAGCGTTTCGACTTATGGTAACCTTAAATCTCGTCGGAATATGCGATCGCAATACGCGATCGCAATCCAGATCGGAATAAGGGGAAATGACAACCGATCGCAAAGTAGAACCACACTTGGGTTATTGCGATCAAAATAGGTAACCGTCGGAATGTGTGTAAACCCTGATATTGCGATGGAAGCAATGTTGATCCGAAATTTGTGGCAACTTTAAAACTCAATAAGCTCAATCTATAAGCTAGCTAATTCGAAACTTAACAACTCAAAAAGCTTAAATTCAACAACTTGTAAAACGTAAACGATTATAAACTTTATGAAACGAATTTAAAAATGACTAAAACCTTTGTGAAACCCGAAAATCAATAAGCTAAACTTGAAATAAGCCAATAAGCATTAAGAACTTATAGCCTAAACCAAATAAAAGCTTAAAAATTAGTAAAAAGATTAATCTTTTAACTACTTAAACATGAAGCGAAATCAAACCGTATGGATTGTAATTTTCGGATTAAAGGAAAAATGAAACCAAGAAATGTAGGAAGAGATTAAAGAACAAAAAGCTAAACTTGAATTAGATTAATGAAATCCAAAATACAAAAAGCTAAAACCTTGAAAGATAAAAATGGAGGAAGAAAAATCTTAGTGAGAGAAAGTTTGGAACTTTCTCTCTCTAAAACTAGAGAAAAAGGAAAAACTAAAAACTAAAACAAAGACTAACTCCCCTCGAATTTGTGAAGTAAAGTCCTATTTATAGGCATGTGATGTTGGGCTTGTGAATGGGCTTTGGTTTGGGATTCTTTTCTTCTTCCTTCTTTAGTCTTTACGTTTCTTTTAAATAAACGTTTCCGACTTTGGATTTTGAGAAGCGTCGGTGAATAATTCCAACTCGTCTTATAATCTTTTGTTTAATAGACTCGAGTTCTTCGACATATATGAATCTTCCATCTTTGGCTCTATTCTTCGATAAATCTTCAAATAGGCACAATGACTTCAAATCTTTTGCATCTCTTGGACAATAGACTTCGTCTTAAGTCTTTTTCTTCGATAAAACCCGTGCAATCCCATGTTTTCTTCAATTTCACCCGGTTGACTCTGAAAACACAATAAACACAAAAACCACGCATAATTCCAAACAAATGATATTAAATACGTGTTTTGGTCTTGTTTTAGCCAGAAATAAGTGGTAAAAGGATGGGTGTTTTCACACCTATCAGGACCTAAGTGCAATTTAACTTAAATTATTATATGTATTTAATGAAATAAACTAAAATGATTTATTAAGAAACTTGTGTAAACCGGAGGACTAATTTTGAACATTTGAAACTCTAAGGCCTTTTGTGAAACATTATATTTTTATGTCTTAATTAACTAAAATCATTTATTTAATTCATTATAGCGTTAAAGTTAAAACAAGGTAAATACATTTTATTAAACTAAACGTGTACATGTTTCGATAACTTACTAATAGTTTATCACTTAAAATGGTAACAACTTAATAAATATGTGATCATGCATTTTCATAAACTGCATTTAAATGTGCATTTTATTTGTGCATTTACTGAGACCCACCTAAATTACTTAGGTAATTCTACTGCTTCGTGATCATACCGTGCCAGCTTACTCATTGACTTTATCATTACTGCATCACCAGTAAGGTGAGTTCATGGCCTCATATTTTACAGCTTTTATAACTGGGGAAGAAAACATACTAATTATTGTATATGCAAACATTTCACGGGTCCGCAACTTACTTAATGCCTATCGTTCGCCCCATTCCCGTGGACTGTAATAGTTAATTGTGTAGCACGGAATGTTGTAAATAGATATATTTGGGGATTGACAATCCCAGTCTGCGTGAGTAGCTCTCACATAGCCTCGGCCAAGGCCACCAGACTTATATACATTTTCGGACTATAGGGGTACTTCTTAGGAACGATCCACATAGGCTCCTGATCACTTGTCTAGCTTCTATTACAGGGCAATAGGAACTACTACAGTATCGAGCTTGGAGTTCTACTATCTTCGTAGTGTTTTGCATATCAGTACTTTTATTTATAAACTAAACCTGCGAATTCACCAACTTCGTGTTGACCCCCACATTTTACTTTATATGTTTTCTCAGGTAATTAAGCAGGTTTATGTGCACTTGGATCTCCAGCATTCCATAGGAAGCATCATGTTTACCATCGGGCCGGGATATTACTTTGAACAATTTTAAATGTTGATTTTCAGACAATTTACTTAATCTGCACAATTTATATAATGTAATATGTTTTAATGACATTTATGATCATTGCTCTATATACTATATGCTATCGATCCATCAAAGTAACACCCCCATGTACTATTCCGCTTCATTTGACCACTTCAGGGGTGTTACACTGCCCCCAATTTAATATGATCTTCCTATACTCCGTATTTTGCAACTATTTCTGACCTCTTATCTCTAAATTAACATCTAACAAAAGCGACTCCAAGTGAAGGAATAATTTACAATCCGATACAAATATAAATAACAATTTTAAACTTTGGTTTATTGTATATCTAGATATAGATTACAATTTTAAACTCTGGCTTATTGTATATCTTGATATAGATTACAATTAACTTATTGTATATTGATAGGTGTGTAAACACCCATCCTTTTACCACTTATTTCTTACTAAAACAAGACCAAAACACGTATTTAATATCATTTGTTTGGAATTATGCGTCGTTTTTGTGTTTATTGTGTTTCCAGAGTTAACCGGATGAATATTGAAGAAAACATGGGATTGCACGGGTTTTATCGAAGAAAAAGACTCAAGACGAAGTCTATTGTCCAAGAGATGCAAAAGATTTGAAGTCAATGGGCCTATTTGAAGATTTATCGAAGAAAAGGACCAAAGATGGAAGATTTACATATGTCGAAGGAACTCAAGTCTATTAAACGAAGAAATTAAATACGAGTTGAATTTAATCGTCGACAAATCCCGAATCAGAATCGAAAACGTCAACTTTTCTGAAAAGACGAGAAGACAAGAAGAAAGGGAGAAAGCCCACTTCACCAACCAACCACTAGCCTATAAATAGAGAACCCCTCACACTTTTTGTGCTAGTTTTTATTTTTCCCAGTTTCTTTTTCTTTGTTTCATAGGGAAGAAGCCAACACCACTAAGGTGTTGGTGATTTTTATTCTTGTTTTCACAAATCTTGTAGTTTCAATCTTTTCCTTTGATTGTTTAAACCTTAATCATCAATCTAATCTTTCCATTAATCTTGTTCATCTTCATCTTTTTCATTTAAAGTTTCAAGTTCTTATTTGGTTAATTTTGATCTTCAAAAGTTATTGGGTTTTGTGTTTTTATTGTTAGGATTTGATGTTTATGGTTAGTAGATGATTGGTGATTAGTTTTGTTTAATTCCTTTGGTTAATTTTGGCTTGTTTTGGTTGAAAATCGTATTCCCCTGTTTACTGTTCTTCATCATCCCCAGATATTCCGCATCAGCGTCCTTCGTCCGGAATATTCATATATTCCGGATCAGTGCCTTTCGTTCGGAATATTTATTATTCCGAGTCAAGTCCTTCATCCGGAATACCTTTTTATTCCGGATCAACGTCCTTCATCCGGAATATCCATTATTCCGGATCAAGCTCTTATTCCGCATGAGCATTTTATTCCGAATGAACCAGACATTCCGCATGAGCATTTATTCCGTATGAACTAGTTATTCCGCATGAGCCAAACATTCCGCATAAAGCATTTATTCCGCATGAGCAAACATTCCGAATGAGTCAGTTATTCCGCATGAAGCTTTTATTCCGCATGAAGCACTTATTCCGTATGAACTAGTTATTCCGCATGAAGCACTTATTCCGGATCAAGCTCTTATTCCGCATGAACACTTTATTCCGCATGAGCAAGATATTCCGCATGAAGGAGTTGTGTCTGATTTATTCCGAATAAAGGCCACATTCCGAATCAAGCATTTTTAAGGTTATTTACTGTTACTGTTTTATTTAAATTTTAATTCAAGTTTTATTTTTATTGATTAACTGCTTCTAGTTTACTTTTAGTTACTTCACGCATTTAACTTTTAGTAGAATAGAAAACTAAACCCCCTATTTGTCACCAAGAACAATCATTCCACTTTGAGTTGTGATCAATTCGAGAAGATTCCGAGAATTAAATCTTGAACCCATACAAAATATCGTGTATCAAATGGCGCCGCTGCCGGCTCTTCTCGTTAAGATTAACAGTTTTTTGTGAGAACTTGGATTTTGGGATCCGTTCGCCGTGAACGTTACTTTTTCATAAAAAATTTCAAAAACACTAAAAAATATAAAATTTTCAAAACTACAAAAAAATTAAAAAACCATAAAAACCAAAAATATTTCTTGTTTGCTTTGTTAGTTCTTTTGCAGGTGTATGCGCACTCGATCAACATCTTATCAAGAGCCCGAGCCTCTCGAAGACTTAGACATGGCCGGTGTACACAACAACAATAACAATCCACCTCAAAACAGCAACAATAACAATCCACCTCTAAACAACAATAACAACAACAACAATGAACCTCTACCGGACAATCGCCCTATGATTGAACTTTTACAAGCACATGTAGACGGCAAAAATGATCCAATTGTCATACCCGCGATTGCAGCCAACAACTTTGAGCTCAAATCCGGCTTTATCCAGATGGTCTCTACTCAATCATTCTTGGGGCGTACCATTGATGATCCTCATGACCACATCAAGAGATTCCTGCAACTCACGAATACGGTCAAATTCAATGGTGTTTCACAAGAGGTAATCCGTTTACAACTTTTTCCTTTCTCCTTAGAGGGACAAGCCCGGCATTGGCTTGCAAAGGAACCGCCACAAAGTATTCTTACGTGGACGGATTTGGAGACCAAGTTTATAAACTACTTTTTCCCACCCTCTCGTACTACCGCTTTGCGGAATGAAATCTTTAATTTTGAACAAAAGTACGATGAGTCTTTTAGTGAATCTTGGGACCGTTTTAAAGACCTTTTGAGAAAGTGCCCACAACATGGTTTTACCAAAGTGCACCAAATTAATACTTTTTATAATGGTTTAAGAATGAATGACCAGGATTCACTAAATAGTGCCTCGGGGGGTAATATTTTGGTTAAGACTTCTAATGCCGCTTGGGATATTATTGAAAATAAGTCTCGCGTGCAAACCAAGAGTGTTCGTACCAATGCCGCTAGTGCTAGTACTAGTGACAACGACAAGCGACTTGACAAAATTACTACGCTTCTTGAATCGCTTGTTACCCACACCGCTAACAATACCAACAACATCAACGCTAAAAACGCTCAAGACGCTCAAGTCAATGCTGTTAGCCAACCATGTGAAATATGCGGGGTCCTCACTCTTACACCACTTGTACCACCACCCAAGACTATCCTAGTGAGAATGTTAATGCAGCATACGGTACCTATCCTCCGGCCGCTTATCAAGCACATCCTCAAGGTGACTGCAACTTGCTTAGCTACCGCTCAAACAACATTCTTTCCCCGCCCGGTTTTCCTCCTAACAACCCAAACCAACAACAAAACCTCAATCGCCCTCCTCAACAACAACCTCGTGCACCATACCAACCACCTCAAAAACAACCATATCCACCTCAAAGAAACAACCAAGTTTACCAACAACCTGCGTATCAACCACCCGCCTACAATGCTCCTCCCAACCAACCCACCGCATTACACCAAGATATTGGAACCTACATGAGGACTAATGATGTGATCGTGGACAATCTCCAGGAAGTGCTCAACTTGAAAGCAGACATGGTGAAACAAGGAAACGATCTTCGAGCTGATATGAGAAACACTTTGGCAAGTCAAACGAATGACTTAAGGAACATGATGGATAGTTTCTTCCAAGGTAATCAACCCTCTTCTTCGGGTACTCTTTCGAGTAACACCGTTGCGAATCCAAGAGGGGAGATGAAAGCAATCACCACTCGCAGTGGCAAAGGTACCAAGGAACCCGAGCTTCCTATACCTCCACCGGTAATTGTGACTAAGGAAAACGAGTCACCTGCTCCTGTTCCTCATCCTTCTACTTCCCCAATTTCTACACCTCTTACTTCTACCCCTCCTCCACCCAAGGATGTGAGTGATCCTACTATTACAAAGCCTTCCTCTTCTTCCGATATACCTTATCCCTCAAGGTTGAGGAAAGAGAAGCTCAAAAGCAAGGACGATATTCAAGTTTCGAACTTTCTCAAAATGTTTAAACAATTGAATTTCAACATCTCCTTCGTTGAGGCTCTCGCTCACATGCCCAAATATGCGAAAATGTTCAAAGATCTTCTTATCGAAAAGGAGAAGCTTCTTGATATTGCTAATACCCAACTTAATGAGAATTGCTCTGCAGTGCTCTTAAGGAAATTGCTAACCAAGCTTGGTGATTCGGGTCGCTTCTTAATTCCTTGCAACTTCCCGGGAGTAGAGAATTGCATGGCCCTAGCCGATCTAGGTGCCAGTATCAACTTAATGCCCTTAAGCGTTTGGAAGCAATTATCTCTCCCTGAGCTAGTCCCCACCAAAATGACTTTGGAATTAGCTAACCGTACGGTTGCTTATCCAGTGTGGATAGCCGAAGACGTCTTTGTAGGAGTCGACAAATTCACTTTTCCTGTCGATTTCGTCGTTTTCGACTACGATATGGACCCTCGTGTGCCATTAATCGTTGGACGTCCATTCCTGAGGACCGGTCGCACTCTCATCGATGTTGAAGCGGGTGAGCTTATCATGAGAGTGGGTGACGATAAAATCGTCTTCAACATGGGAAAGCTTTCTAAACAGCCTTATTCATACGAGAGTGTTAATTGTATCGACGTTCTTGATGAGGCTTGTGAAGAACACTTCAAAGATGCTTGTAAAAGTATTCCTACCTCTCTTCCCAATGTTGAGACCGTTTCCTCTATTGATTCATCACTATCTCTATTTGGAGAAAGTGATTTCCTTTGGAAAGATTTTGAAGCCACCATGGGAGATGTGAACTTAGAAAATGACGATTCTCCCACCGATTGGGATGAAGACATTCGTCTCATTGAGAACCTTCTCAAAGAGGACAATATTTCTCCACCATCTCCCAAGGCTATTGCTATCGATGAACCGACTTTGAATACGCCTCCCATCGAAAATCCTCCGGATTTAGAACTTAAGGAGTTACCGCCCTATCTCGAGTACGTGTTCCTTGAAGATAAGAAGAAGTCGCCCGTCATCATTGCTAAGGACTTGAAAGAAGAAGAAAAATCTCGCCTCATCGCCGTGCTTAAAGATCATAAGAAGGCAATTGCTTGGAGAATTTCTGATATCCGCGGAATTGATCCAAACTTTTGTACTCACAAGATTCTCATGTAAGATGACTTTAAACCCGCAGTCCAGAGCCAAAGAAGGGTTAATCCTTGCATTCACGACGTCATCAAACAAGAGGTTATCAAACTTCTTGATGCCAGCTTGATTTACCTTATTTCAGATTCGCCTTGGGTAAGTCTCATCCATTGTGTGCCCAAGAAGGGCGGAATAACCGTTGTTCCCACAACGAGTTGATTCCCACTCGTCTCATTACTGGGTGGAGAGTTTGTATCGACTATCGCAAACTCAATGATGCCACGAGAAAAGATCACTTTCCTCTTCCTTTCATGGATCAAATGCTCGAGCGTCTAGCGGGTAATGACTATTACTGCTTCTTAGACGGTTTCTTCGGGTATTTTCAAATTCTCATCGATCCCAAAGAAAAGAAAAGACCACATTCACTTGTCCCAACGGAACATTTGCTTACAAACGCATGCCTTTTGGTTTATGCAATGCTCCTGGGACGTTCCAAAGGTGTATGATGGCTATCTTCCATGACATGGTTGAAGAAACTATGGAAGTATTCATGGATGATTTCTCGGTTTATGGCAATTCTTCCTCTACTTGCCTTGCCAATCTAGAACGTATGCTTAAGCAATGTGAAGACACTCGCCTTGTTCTTAATTGGGAAAAATGTTATTTCATGGTAAAAGAGGGCATCGTGCTAGGACACAAGATCTCCAAAGCCGGTCTTGAAGTGGACCGTGCTAAAGTCGATGTTATTGCTAAATTGCCTCCACCTTCAACCGTGAAGGGTGTGAGAAGTTTCCTTGGTCATGCGGGCTTCTACCGTCGCTTTATCAAATATTTTTCAAAAATCGCTCGCCCGATGACCCACCTCTTGGAAAAAGATACTCCTTTTATCTTTTCTAAAGAGTGTCTTGAAGCCTTCAACTTGCTTAAAGATAAGCTAACTAAGGCACCGGTCTTGGTTACGCCTAATTGGGAGCTGCCTTTCGAGTTGATGTGCGATGCTAGCGACTATGCTATTGGAGCGGTTTTAGGCCAAAGAGTGAATAAACACTTCCAACCGATCCACTATGCTAGCAAGACAATGACAGGGGCTCAATTGCATTACACGACAACCGAAAAAGAGCTTTTAGCTGTTGTCTATGCTTTTGAAAAGTTCTGCCCCTATCTTGTCCTTTCCACCACAATCGTTTACATCGATCATTCCGCGTTAAAGTACTTGTTAACTAAACAAGATTCCAAACCAAGACTTCTTCGCTGGGTTTTGCTACTTCAAGAATTTAAAATCGAAATTCGTGATAAGAAGGGAGCTGAAAACCTAGCCGCGGATCATCTCAGTAGACTTGAGGATCCTTACCAAGGGGATCATCCGAACAAAGAGATCAATGACTCTTTTCCCCGGGAGACCTTAATGTCTATCAACTCGAATTCTGACGAAACCCCGTGGTTTGCGGACATTGCAAACTACTTGGCAGGTGGAATTCTCATCGACGGGTTAACATCCTAGCAAAAGAAAAAGTTCTTCAAAGACATTAAGACTTACTTTTGGGATGACCCGTATCTATTCAAATAATGTTCCGATTTGATTATTCGCCGATGTGTTGATGGACGGCAGCTTTAGACATTCTCGAAGCCTGCCACAAAGGACCCACCGGTGGTCACTTTGGTCCCAACTACACCGCCAAAAAAGTGTTTGACTCGGGATTCTATTGGCCCACCATTTACCGTGATGCTCACGAGATGGTTAAACATTGTGATGCTTGCCAAAAACAAGGCAAGACCACACATGAAGATGAGATGCCTCAAAATTTCATACAAGAATGTGAAATCTTTGATGTTTGGGGTATCGACTTTATGGGGCCATTCCCTTCATCTAAAGGAAACAAATACATCCTTGTAGCCGTTGACTACGTTTCCAAATGGGCTCCCTTACCACGTTCCCCATGAACTAATTTTGGGTCGAGTCAGGCTCGTGACTCGGTTATCAAAAACAAGCGTTCCTCGGGAGGCAGCCTGAGTTTTATCCTTTTCCGTTTTAACCTCCTAAGTGTAGGGGGACCTCTATAGGTTGTTTGTGTTTGTGTGATGATGTGATTACAGGGATAAGTGCACTCTTAGAATCTTTGAATAACCGTGCTCCCGTGTTATCCGAAATCCGGTTCTATCTCTCAACTATCGTGATTCAATTTTCTTCATACTCACATTTGAAAATGATCACGTTAGTCGTCTCTTCCTTAGCTTGATTTAACCAACGTGCACAATGTCATAAGTGTAGGGGAGACTTTTCCCACATGCTTAAACATTGAGGACAATGTTTATCTTAAGTGTAGGGGGGACTTCTATCGAAGTTTTAAGTGGACTTTTCAATTAAAATGCCTTCATTTAACCGGAAAATCATCTTTTTCAACATTTTTAAAATTTTTTAATTAACTTTGGCCATTTAGTCGTAATTTTTAAATTTTTATCGTTGCTTTAATATGTATATATCCCGCAATAAAGTCAAAAATATTAATAAAGTGGTGTTGCTAGTTTTGAAGTCTTTGACATATTAGGCCCGTTGCGATTATTTTGACTCAACCCGAATAGACTTATCCAAGTTTATTCTAGCTAGTATCCTTAACCATGTAGACATTAATTGGTTTATTAGGCTAAGCATCCACGAGTCTCATTACTTGAGATTTTAAATTGTGGAGGACGAGAAATGATAGAGTCAATTATAAGTCGGTATTCTTGCACAAGCACACTTGGTGTGATTATCTGCCTATTCTCCCATCACTTGCTAATAATTTATCTGCAATAAGTAAGGTCGTACGATTTGAAAAGTTACTTAGCTTCTAGCCCAAGATCGTTTAAAAGTTGCTCGGTAATGATAAGAGTTCATAGCCAAGGCATAACTTATGAAGCGGGGCGCGAAGATTGGCGAGTCCGAAAAGGCCCTAACAAGGCATGAGGATTCAATCTTATTGCTAAAGATCCAAGGTGATGTGTAAAGCATTATTCCCAAAATCAATATGAAGGATCAAGACTCACGACGAAAAGCAATCAACTCCCATAAAGATCATGGAGAAGTCTATCCGAAAAGACCCTAACAAGGTATGAGGATAAATAGATCCAAGTCCAAAAAGGAGGCGGATCGTTGTATCTCAAAATCCCAATTAGAGATTAAAGAAATAATCATGAAGTCGTGGTCAACAAAGTTGGAGTACCCCTCAAAAGTCTCCAAGTGAAGAAACTCTATTAACGAAGAGAAGACCATTATCTCAAGAACGTCTCTCGAAGATATGAAGTATGAAGTACATGCCAAATATCGGCCCGAGAAAGGTCTCAAATCGTGAAGCGAGTTATGCCAAGATATGAACTTTATGATATCCCGAGAAGCAGTTTTAAGAGATTTTGTCCTTTAGCTAACTATTGATAAAATCGTCCTACTTTGCATTCAGCCTAAATAAACTATCGCAATAAGTCCAAAAATGCATCTTCATGATCATTCTAAGACAAAAATAAAATATAAGAGATACACTTAGGAATAAGGGAGTTTAAGCATATAATTAAGCCATGTGTGTAAGTGTTTGATTTGCTAACTTATAATAACAATGATCTCGTTTTTAAGCTTAGTTTGGGGAACGTGAAACTTGAGGGTGATAAATCTTCGCAGCACCAAAGCCCTAATGTAAGTCCTTGATCTCTTTGCAAGTTATTTCCATATAGCTATTTTCAAGTGAAAATAGTTTTCTATCCTTTTGCTTCCTTTAAAGTTTTAATTTCTCCTAGTACATTAATTTTTGTTTAGTAGTATGTTAATAAGGCCAAGGTTAATTGATAATGAGAAGAGTGTAAAATTGCTTTATCACTAAGCATTGCATGAGGGCATGGCAATGGTTAAGTGTAGGGGATTTGATAGGTGTGTAAACACCCATCCTTTTACCACTTATTTCTTACTAAAACAAGACCAAAACACGTATTTAATATCATTTGTTTGGAATTATGTGTGGTTTTTCTGTTTATTGTGTTTTCAGAGTTAACCGGATGAATATTGAAGAAAACATGGGATTGCACGGGTTTTATCGAAGAAAAAGACTTGTTGGAAATACGTTTTTCCAAAGAAAGTCCCGGTCACATCATTAATAGCATAGATCACGAGCTATAGACTATTTAAGACATTGTAACTTGGAGTGACATCCCTTAGGGGGAGATTGTTGGAAATACGTTTTTACGTATTTGGAAAGGATCGGTCACTCCAAAGATATATTCTAGTATTGGGCTCGTGATCCATTTGTAAACAATATAGTCCATATAGCCCACATGTAGGGTGGGCTATATATACCCCCTCCTAGCATGTTAGGAGGGGTGGTTCTTTTCATTTCATATTTTTCATTTTATCAAATCACTTTCTCTCTCTACTTTTCTTTTCTCTCCTTTCTCTCTCTACACCATCATCTCCTTCTTCCCCATCTCCACAATTAAATCAATAGATCAATCCATAGTTTACCAAATCCTAAGAAATCGTAGACCTTCAATTGGTATCAAGAGCCATGGTTAAATCTTAGGATTTGCGTTTTTTTATCTATTAATTTTCTTGTCAAATCTTTGTATTTTTTGATAAAAAAATTTCGTCTCATTTTTTTTAATCTGTCCAATCAGTTTTCTTTGTGAGTTTTGTCCATCCGTATCTAATTTGTTTCACTTTTTATAAAAATCATCAATTGTTATTAAATTTTTTTTTAAAATCATCCATTTTTACCAATTCTATCTATTTCTTTTAGATCTATCTTTCATCAGTTTTAATTTTTTATTATTAGTTTTATTTTATCAGTTTTTTTATATAATCAGTTTTTTATAATTTTTTTTTTTTTGTTATCCAATTTGTCCAATCTCAGTCCTGGCTTTATCTGGGTTTCTTTCTAACTTAGTTGTCCTATCAAATATGTCAATCATTTTTTTTCTTTTCTTTTTTTGTCCAATCATTTGGGTGTTTCTGGTAATAGTCTTGTTGTCCAACAGTCCTTCATCAACGTCTTAGATTTGATATATTCCGAATGAACAAGATTTCAAGTTATTCCGTATAGAACAGATTATTCCGAATCACGGTTTATTCCGTATAGACACGGTTTATTCCGTATAGACACGATTTATTCCGTATAACAAATTATTCCGAATCACGGTTTATTCCGTATAGACTGTTCCGTATAGACTATTCCGTATAGACACCACACAAAATCAAACCATTTCAAACATAACGGGACCAGACTCGAACCCAACACCACTCTCGACACTCGACTAACCAAACCAGACTCACAACACCCTCGACTCACCTCTCGTCCAACGTCACTCGACTCCCTCAAACAACAACCTCACAGCCTCACCCACCTACGACTTCGAACACAACATCTCTCGACGACACAACACTCGCTTCACAAACCATTTTAGACTCAACCTACCCAAACCATTACCCTGTCAAAGAATCAAGACTCCCTCACCAACACTCCCAACTCATACAAACACTCGAACTCAGACCCATTCATTCAAACACAAACCGACACCTACACTCATCTCTCGTCTCACACAACAAACTCACTCCCTCACCCAAACTCCCCACCCTCGACAACACTCTCGACTCACTCCCCACCCTCGACAACACTCTCCCTCACAAGACCCTCAACACAAACCCTCGTCAACAACAACACTCTTTTTTTCTTTATCTCTCGTTCAGACTCGATACACGACAGAAAGACTCGACAGATGAGAGAAAGATTGTGATTAGACAATAAAAGAAAACCTACCCGAGACCTTATAATTAAAGATCTTGAAGATGTTTTCTTGATCATTCCTGAGAACAAAAGACACGGAGGAATTGTATGTGTGGTGATTGAGAGGGTTTTTTTGTAGGGCGGAGGAGATTAGGAGATACAGTTAGGGGGGCAGATTGTTTGACGGACAAAACAAAGTAGTGAGATTGGTTTTGGTTATCTGTGATTGAGAGAGAGATAATAGATCGAGAGAAGTGAGATTAGGATTAGTTTTTTGAGGAGAGAGAGAGAGATAAAAGAGACGACGTTTTATTTGGTGTGAGAGAGAGTCGGAGGTGTAATTTTTTTGGGAGATAAAAGATGAGATTAGGTTTTGAGTTTTATATATAGCAAAGAAGACGGAGAAACCAAAGTGAGTCACATTTATGGTGGGAACACGTGGGTCGTTATTCTTGATAACTCCAATTTAAGATCGATACATATCAGATTTTTTTTATTTGTTATTTTTTGAATTTTAGTGAAATAATTTTTTTTACGTTAAGTTTCCTTTTTACATTTTTTATATTTTTCAAATTAATTTTTTAGTTAAATTAATTTTGTATATTTTGTCATTTGATATCCTTGGATTTGGTACATCGTATTGAGGTGGGTATTTAGTAAGAACCAAAGTGGTAAACTATTTAAGGGCCGATCATTATATTTACCGTAGCTTGGGTTTACTCGTTGACGGGCTTTATTTTTGGAGTGAGCCGACTTTGATTTGGTCTCCGGTTTAATTTATCATCGTTTGAGCCGACTATAATTTTTGAGCCTAGTAAAGAGTTACACCATCATACGAGGATTGTGACGAAGGTTTACAGTTTTGGTTGGGGTGTAAAATCTCGTAAAATTTCATGATTTCTTCACGAATTGTAAAATTCCGAAAACAACCACATCCACATCATTTTTCATCGATATTCAATGGATTCGTTCGATTCGACATGTCAACAGGGAGAAGCGCATAAAATGCAAGACAAAGCTAGTGATAATGGCATCACTTCATTTCGAATGCTTCAGTCTCATCTTGTCACTCTTTCATGGATTCAAGGAGGGATCGAATTTGTGACCATCTTTGGTCAAGATCGTCATATATTCATCGACTCAATATTCACCACTTTGACCCAACTCGCCGAGCAACTCAACAATGAAAAATTCAATCACTCTGCATCGACACTTGCATATAAGACTCTTGTGACACAACTCATGCCTTTCCTCCAATTTAATATCGTCAAGCCTGAAAGTTCAGTGATTTGCCAATCATTTCTTCGAGATACACATACCGAGCTTCGAGTTTTCCGTGATACAATTTTGAAACTCATGACATCGGTCTCGTCTTCGATTTATGAAAGATCTCGACTTCAGCAAGGGTATGATAATGGAGTGCAAGACTCTTCGATGCAAAAGGAAACTGGTCATACGGTTGAAAACTTGGAGCCTAACGATGCCAAGAGCACGGAATCAGGAGGACAACATGATACCAGTGGCACGTCAGGGAATGTTCACGAGATCTCTTTTGATGACACCTTACCCGTTTATGACAAAGAGCCTACAAACATGGTACAATGTAATGTTGTTTATGATGTATATGCTGATGCCATGCCGCATATTGAGCATTCTGAACCTAATTATGACAAACATGGGATGGACAAGAGTGATAGAAATACTACTTCTGATTCATCTGATGTGAGTCATAATGGGGGAGAAAGTGTTCAAAATGCTAAACATCATGATAATTGTCTTTTGACTGCTTCATTGACTGCTTCTGATTCCAAGATTAGAGAGCTCGAAACGATTGTAGCTCAACAATCAAAAGATCTTGAGGATGCCAAACTTGAATTTTCTAAGAAAACGGACAAATTTGAAGCATACTTTGAAAAACTTGAAAAGTCAAACGTTGTTCTTGAAAGAAAATTGGATCAAAAAGTTTTAGATTCTAAAGCTGAAAAGGATAATCTTTTGAAACAAATTCAGTTGCTAGAGTCTAAATTGGCATCCCAAGATAGATTGCTCAAAGAGAATGAGACTTTAAAAGCTCAAGTCCAAGAAAAGGTGTTTGCTATAGCTGCGTTGAAAAACGAGTTAAGGAAAAATAGAGGACCTAGTGTGGACACTAAGCTTGAAAAACCATCAATCTTGGGGAAACCGCCTACAAATCAGTTCGTCAGACAACCGATTGTCAGACAACCTACTGCATTTAGATCCGAGCGACCACAATCCTCGAGACCGCGGTTTGCCTCCCAAGTTGATTTGGGTCATATTTCAAGAACAGTCACTCCACCAACTAGGCCTAATGTGACTAAATCAGTTTTAGCAAGACCTAATAACATGATTGCCTCTAGTTTCCCTAAAAATACCAAGACCACGTCTAGAACTAGTTCAAATGACGTTTGCCATAAATCTGGTCTTGGGGAAGCTAAGCAAAAGACACATGCAAGAGATAGCAATGTCCAACCTAGTCAGATGCCTTCTAGATTACCCAACACTGCTAACCGTAGCATGACGTCTCCTAGGAGCATCGATCAATCATCTAGGAATTACTCGGACATTAAATATGCTACTTGTAAAACATGTAGAAAATGTGTCTTTACGGAAAATCATGACTCTTGTATCAAAAAATTGCTTAATGAGGTGAACTCCCGTGCTAGACTTAAATCCCAGTGGGTTGCTAGAATCAAACCCATTGGTAAAATTTGGCGCCCCACTGGTAGAACTTTCACTCTTGTAGGAAACGAGTGCCCTTTAACTAGGATAATCTCCGACTCTACTAAGACTGCTAGGGAGGAAATTGAAAAAGATGATACATCACTTAAGCCTGAACTTAAAGTTTTCTATAAAAGGAAACGTTTGCCAACTAAGATAAGTGAATCATCTACTCAGGTCACCTTTGACACAAGTAAAGCCAACTGTGAACCCCCACGTGCTTCTATAATTGATATCACTAACCCATGTCAAAGCATGCAAATTCCTAATGAGAATGCAGGTCCCAAAGTTGATGTTCCAAAAGAACGAAGCGGTCCAATCGTTGTATACCGTTCAACTAAGGACACTCTTAGAGTTTGGTTGCTGAAGAAGAAGATATCGGAGAAACAAATGTCTCAGGGGATTCGTGGTTAAGCTGCACTCAGGACTTACAGTCACATAACAGACTGTAACTCGATCTCAAAAGAAAGAAAAGTTTATCGCCGATGATAAACCTATCCTAACAACGAGAAATTCATTTTTCTCGGGCGTGAGCTTATATAAAAAACGTTCCAAGTTTTTAAGCTCATGCACAATGGCGTATAATCACATTACAGTTTATGCCCCGTTCTTCAAAGGCAGGAAAGTTTATCGCCGATGATAAACTTATCCTTACAACGAGAAATTAATTTTTCTCGGGCATGAGCTTATATCGAAAACATTCCAAGTTTTTAAGCTCATGCACAATGACTTACAGTTAAATGTCAGACTGTAACTCGAACTTCAAATAAAGGAAAGTTTATCATTAATGATAAACTTATCCTCATAACGAGAAATTCAATTTTCTCGGTCATGAGCTTGTCTTAAAACATTCGAAGTTTTAAGCTCAGAAAGGAAAGTGTATCTTTTAAATTAGAGAACTTTTCCTCATAACGAGAAATTAACCTTTCTCGGTCATGAGCTTTCCGTTAAAACAGTCAAAGTTTTCAAGCTCATGAAAACGACTTCTAAGTAAATGTCAGCTTAGAACTCATCCTTCAGATAAAAGGAAAGTTTATCGCCGATGGTAACTTATCCTTAACAACGGGAAGTTTACAACTTCTCGGACTTGAGCTCGTTTTGTAAGATATTCAACATCTTAAGCTCAAGTAATTGTTTTTCAAAACTTGGAACAGAATTTTTCAAGAATCTTTTCAAAAGATTTTTCTAAATCTTTCAAAATTGTGTGTTTTTACGTATTTGGAAAGGATCGGTCACTCCAAAGATATATTCTAGTATTGGTCTCGTGATCCATTTGTAAACAATATAGTCCATATAGCCCACATGTAGGGTGGGCTATATATACCCCCTCCTAGCATGTTAGGAGGGGTGGTTCTTTTCATTTCATATTTTTCATTTTATCAAATCACTTTCTCTCTCTACTTTTCTTTTCTCTCCTTTCTCTCTCTACACCATCATCTCCTTCTTCCCCATCTCCACCATTAAATCAATAGATCAAACCATAGTTTACCAAATCCTAAGAAATCGTAGACCTTCAAGACTCAAGACGAAGTCTATTGTCCAAGAGATGCAAAAGATTTGAAGTCAATGGGCCTATTTGAAGATTTATCGAAGAAAAGGACCAAAGATGGAAGATTTACATATGTCGAAGGAACTCAAGTCTATTAAACGAAGAAATTAAAAGACGAGTTGAATTTAATCGACGACAAATCCCGAATCAGAATCGAAAACGTCAACTTTTCTGAAAAGACGAGAAGACAAGAAGAAAGGGAGAAAGCCCACTTCACCAACCAACCACTAGCCTATAAATAGAGAACCCCTCACACTTTTTGTGCTAGTTTTTATTTTTCCCAGTTTCTTTTTCTTTGTTTCGTAGGGAAGAAGCCAACACCACTAAGGTGTTGGTGATTTTTATTCTTGTTTTCACAAATCTTGTAGTTTCAATCTTTTCCTTTGATTGTTTAAACCTTAATCATCAATATAATCTTTCCATTAATCTTGTTCATCTTCATCTTTTTCATTTAAAGTTTCAAGTTCTTATTTGGTTAATTTCGATCTTCAAAAGTTATTGGGTTTTGTGTTTTTATTGTTGGGATTTGATGTTTATGGTTAGTAGATGATTGGTGATTAGTTTTGTTTAATTACTTTGGTTAAATTTGGCTTGTTTTGGTTGAAAATCGTATTCCCCTGTTTACTGTTCTTCATCATCCCCAGATATTCCGCATCAGCGTCCTTCGTCCGGAATATTCATATATTCCGGATCAGTGCCTTTCGTTCGGAATATTTATTATTCCGAGTCAAGTCCTTCATCCGGAATACCTTTTTATTCCGGATCAACGTCCTTCATCCGGAATATCCATTATTCCGGATCAAGATCTTATTCCGCATGAGCATTTTATTCCGAATGAACCAGACATTCCGCATGAGCATTTATTCCGTATGAACTAGTTATTCCGCATGAGTCTTTTATTCCGCATGAGCCAAACATTCCGCATAAAGCATTTATTCCGCATGAGCAAACATTCCGAATGAGTCAGTTATTCTGCATGAAGCTTTTATTCCGCATGAAGCACTTATTCCGTATGAACTAGTTATTCCGCATGAAGCACTTATTCCGGATCAAGCTCTTATTCCGCATGAACACTTTATTCCGCATGAGCAAGATATTCCGCATGAATGAGTTGTGTCTGATTTATTCCAAATAAAGGCCACATTCCGAATCAAGCATTTTTAAGGTTATTTACTGTTATTGTTTTATTTAAATTTTAATTTAAGTTTTATTTTTATTGATTAACTGCTTCTAGTTTACTTTTAGTTACTTCACGCATTTACCTTTTAGTAGAATAGAAAACCAAACCCCCTATTTGTCACCAAGAACAATCATTCCACTTTGAGCTGTGATCAATTCGAGAAGATTCCGAGAATTATATCTTGAACCCATACAAAATATCTGTTGTCCCATATATTTGTGATGATTAAGCAATGAAGAGAGAAAGAAAATAGATGAAGAAGAGATGAATTCCTAGAGAGAGAAAGTAGTGAGAGAAAGTAGAGAGGAGATGATTAACTTGGTGAGATTAGATTAAGAAAAGAAGTTGTTACAAATGACCATCCACCCTCCTAACATGCTCGGAGGGTAGTATATATAGTCCACCCACATGCGGGCTTTAATGGACTATATATTGGGCCGGGCTTGTCTTTTGGACTTTAATTAGTTTAAATCCAAGCCCGTAAACCACGACTAATTAACTATCTATTACAACGTTCTAATAAATATTACAATAGAAACCTATGACCGAACATTCTTGTTTGACTCAATATTTTGAGGCTAACAATCTCCCCCAATGTGAGGTCATTCCTCTTTGATATTTGGATTCCAATGGAGATTTATGAATTTCGTCATAAATGAGTCTTGAACGTGTAACAGTAGTTTTGTTCCTTCATGCTGTGATCTTTGAGCCTTTGTCGTTGTCTTTCGACTTTGTCTTTAAGTCTTGAGATCTTCAAATCATTCTTGACTTGTCTTTGCCATCTTGTGATCTTGTGTCTTTGTCCACATGCTCACACTATCAATTGTTGGATAAGTCTTTGGGCATGAATATGTGGTTGTGAATCTTTGACTTTGCTGAGTACACCGTGACGCCACCTTCTCGAGACAAAACATAGACACGGACTGAATGGCTTTGACATTCGTCCTAAATCGGTAGCGTTTTACCTCCGGTCGGTGAAGACCGTTATATGATATTAAATATCGTACCTGTGATCAGATAGATTCAATTAAGAATCTCCTTGACAGGGTTTCGCGGCTGTACTAGCCGTTCTCTTTACTCGACCGTCTCAAAGCAAGACTGCGAACATAAAGAGTGAATCAATTGGATAGATATCCGCTTGATTAAAGTCGTCAATTCAAATTCCTGGAACAAGTTTGATTCATTAAGAATCTTACCATTGTTGCTTTCCAGTTGACACAAGTTTGATTCATAAGAATCTCACAAGTCACCTACCGTAGCGCTGTTTGATGTTGACGCTAGAAGGATTTCCATTCGTCACTGTGAATATTAATGAATATCACTCTGAATGCTCTGGCAAGACCATAAAGATATTGCGTAGAAACCTGAAACGAGTTTGAATCAATTCAGAATCAAACCACTGTTGCTTTTCAGTTTTACATATGTTCAATTCATAAAGAATCTTGCATATGACCTACCGCAGTGCTGTTTGATGTTAACACTGGAAGGATTTCCACTCATCATTGTGAATACTAAGTAGTATCACTCTGAGTGTTCTAGCAATATCGCAAGGATATAGCGTAGGACTCTCTTGATCTTCATCCGTGTAACCTAACGAGATTTGATTGATCTCTTGGCTCTAGACTCGATTTGTGCACTTTTAGTGGTCGGAGGCTGGAGCAGATGCCACCTATTCAATATCAACAATCTCGGAGTGAGAAAGTCAATAGAAGTCGTGTTGATCTCCGTGACAATAAAACAAACTTCTTTTGAGAGAAGTATGAGTAGCTAGGAAAGGGTTGTGCTTCACATCACTGGGTCCATGATGAGTTTGTCTTCATGATGAGTTGACCCGGTTTCTGCCTAAGTTGTATGGAGGGCTTCTTTCTTTAGACCCTTTATCCTTACATTTCTTTTTCATTCTTCAACCCCTTCAATGCTTACCAAGACATCATTAATAGCACCTTGTTGTGATTGTTCCAGTGCTATCATCAGTACTTAGTCGGCATTCAGCTACGTTCACATTCTACTCCATCTTTCCTAAGGACTTCTAATAATCTATTGGATTGTCCCTGGGAAGATCCCTCCGGTTCTGGTTGGATCATAGGACTTAAACCTAACCACCCTTTTGACACCAATAACGTCGTGAATTAAAGATGTTGTGGGTATTTGATCGTAACCATGAAAACCACTTTAAATTCTAACAAAGTGTTTGAAAAACATTTAACACCTTGCTAGTTTTGTCGTTTTAGAAATGCTCCCCCTTCACATGTGCATCGATAATCGAAAATGTTTCGCACATGTAGGTAAGAGTTAAAGTGCTTGAGTCTTATATTAGATCACATTTTAATCACATTTTCTCCCGTATCTATAATATATAAAATCTTTTGATATTAGAGATACCAAATTTGATTAAAATATATTTTGAAAAATAGTCTTGAAAATCTTCGGGAGAAAAATGTGTTAATCTTTTGCATGAAGTTGAATTGCTCCCCCTCAAAAATTGATCCAATGGAATTGTCATTACGAGGAGTTGATCCACATTAAACTTTTGAGGATAGGAGTTGTTGAACACACAATTTTTTGAAATATTTTGAGTATAATTGAGAAATTCTTGAAAAAATTGTGTTCAACGCTTTTTGAAAAATCAATTCTTTTTGACGAAAAGGTTTTTCTAAAGCATAAACTTGAGTTCATAGACTTTGAATGTCTTGACGAATCCACTCAAGTGTAAGAAGATTTAACTTCTTTTGCTAAGGGTAAGAGTACAAAAGCGTACACTCCCCCGTGAATTTAGATCCGGGTTGCAATCTGAAAGTGATTACAAGCCATTGTGTTGAGCTCAAAACGTTGAATGTTTTGTGACAAGCTCAACTCAAGATAGATTGCTCTACCCGTTGGTTAGGATAAGTTATTCTTTAAAGATACACTTTCCTTTATATGAAGATCGAGTTACAGTCTGACATTTAACTGTAAGTCGTTTACATGAGCTTAAAAACTTTGAATGTTTTTAATGAGAGCTCATGACCGAGAAAATTTATTTTCCCGTTGTTAAGGATAAGTTATCATTCGTGATCAACTTTCCTTTCTTGGAAGTACGAGTCACAATCTGAGGTAATTGTAAATCATTGAAATGACATGTTTTGAAAAATATTTACAACTTTCATTCGAGCTTTATGTACACACCCGTGTCGTTATTGAGCGACATTTCTAGGTACGTCCATATTATCGATACTGAAAGACATGTCGAGAGGAATATTTTTGGTATTTTGAAAGTTTTTCCATTTTTTTTTTAATTTGTTTTTCTATGGATATTTACGTTTTATTATATTTTTTTTTGTTTTCTCAAGTTTTTCGAAAATAATTCAAAATAGACTTTTGTACAGCAGAAGAAGGTGATATCGAATACACAGAATTGGAACCCTTTGAAGAAGGAGAAGTGGGTTCAGAATCCGCTGTTGTACCTGCAATCACAGAAGAAGAGTTTGCACAAATACTAGAATTAGGAGTAACAAATTCCTTTTCAGTGTGTAGAACAGTAGCATTAGTGCTGGTGCAGGTGTCATCACTCTTCTCTATGGGAATCCACTTAAGACCAACTTCCGTGAAGATTCGACCCGTTGGTTTCCACTGAAGACTAGATTTAGGAGTAGCTTTCTCTTGCACAGCGGAAGACTTCTTTGGAGAGAAACTATGTCCTTTTTTAATCCATGTTTCAGATTTGTTGTGGTTGCTTTTCTTTGCGACGGGTTTGTATCTCTTTGTTGTCTCATGGGATTCTGTATTCGATCTCCGTTCAAAGGAACGAGATTTGACCTCATAGAGGTATTGCAAAATACAATGGTCATGATTTCCATTGTGAATGCCCTTTTTGCAAGTGGGACATACAGGGAATTTTGGATTCACGAAAGTACTTGTATTCCTTTGTTTTCCAAATCGTTCAGGCGTAGTGTTTGAAACACGACTATTCATGGATGGTTTCCAATTCCTAGATTGCGGAAGAGGGATCCTAGGTTTTGGTTGACTACCATTAGGAGTGTGTAGAACTCTAGCGAGATTTGGTGAACTAGGTTTTTCATACACTGGTTTGTCTTTCTGAATCTTCCCTTTTTGTTTCGCATCCTCTAGGTTGTGGGTATTAACGAGGTCATTTGAACCTATAGATTCCTTTGTGGACGTGAATGTCACACGTTTTGGAGGAGTCCTAGAAGTGCTAGGTGCATTCACATGGTCGGGTTTAGCAACAGTGTGCTTTCTAAATGGAGGAACATAGGGTGATATGGATGGTTTTGGAACACTTGGTTGCACATCAGTCTTAGGGGGTAACCTAGATTTCATATGAGAAGAATTGGAGAACGGAGTCGGTTTTCCTAAGATAGACGACTTTGGATCCTTGTAGGCATTGGGTTGTCGAACAACAAGTTTCTTAATGCTAGGTTCCACGATTTTCCCACCCATTTTAGCAACGAGTTTCTGCAACTCTGCTATCGCTCTGTCCCTGTCTTGTAATTGAGCTTTCAACTCTGTAATTTCCAAATTCTGTTCATTCATTTCTTGAAATGTTTGGGAAAGTTTTTCTTGCAATTTATTATCATGTGAAAAACGACCAACGTCTTTTTGCAAAGCAAGTTCAAGTGAATGACAATGTTTTTGAAGGAAATCAGTTTTGTGTTGAAGTAACTCAAAAGCCTTTTTGTCAACATTTTCTTTACGTTTCGAAAGCTCAATTTCAAGACGTTCACATTCTTTGATCTTATCAAGATATTGGCATGCAACTTCAGAATATTCATCAATATCAGCACAAGATGTAAAATAAGCACACATAACATCTTTAGAAACGCATTCTTGCAAGAGTAAATCATATTCATCTGAGAAATCAGACTTCTCCATTTGAAGATCATCAATGTGTTTCTCAATAGATTCAACATATTTTAAATCATCAAACATTTCTGTCCGAATGAACTCCTCAAGTTGAAGAACAGTTTCTTTAATCAACGCCGTGTTTGGAATTAAGAGTTCTTTGACAAGCAAGGTAATATCGTGAGGAATCGGACGTGTCCACTCAGCATTTTCACGTTTTGCCCAGTCTCTTTCAACAATAGATTTAACATTGTCTATGTGGTGTTTAAGAATACCTAATGTTTTCCTACTCTTGCTTTTAGATTCATCTAGAGGGAGGTAGTTTATGTATTTGTAAACATTAGATTTCTTAGGGGCAAATGCTTTCTTCCATTGAATTCTCTTTTGTTTGCATTCTAAGAACACTTCCTCACGAGTTTTCTGAGTTTGTTTGTTGAACAGGCCATAAAGACTATTCTCATAAGCATAATTATAAGGTTTCACAAACTCCTTATTAACACGTGGTTGACTATCAGCATCCCAAAGGGCAGTCTCTTCAATATTGGCACTAACAGGCATGCAATCAAGAGCTGTCCTTTCAGTCTCATCAAGATAAAGATGCGAGTTCGCAGCTTGAGCTTTGGCAAGGTACTCAGGACTTGCAAAGCTAGCTTGACCCTTAAACATCGATGGAGGTGCTAGCATTCGTAGGGATTGAATAGAATCATGCGTTTTATAAACAACGTTCTTCAAAAAGTCGACTTGTGCTTCTAGTTTCGTAACTTTTTCGGTTTCTTTATCATATCTACTTTTGAAGTCTTGTTTTAACGCATCTACCTCTTGTTTCTTATCCTCTAGAATTTTAGCAGAATCAGTAGTGGTCATAGAGAGCTTTTGTTCAAGTTCATTTACTTTGGTATTGGCAAGGTACGTTTTTTGACGTTCATCCATTAAGAAAACATTATATTGACGCTTCTCTTTAGCTAATAACTCAAGAGTGGTATTATATTTGTTTTCAAAATTGTCCTTTTGACTTTTTAACGCACTTCCCTTGTACCCCTCAAGCTCTTTGGTCTTTTGAAGAAGCTCAGCCCTATTACTTTCAAGGGTCTCATTAGATTTAATTAGAGCGGCTTTGCATTCTTCAAAGTTTTGAGTGAGTGTTGCGTTTGCCTTCTTTAATTGCTTTTGACTCTTTTTATTTTCTCTGACATCGTTTTGTAAAGTAGCAATTAAATTGGCAAGAGCAATACATTCCTCTTCATCATATTCATTTGCATGTCGATCATCCTCAGACTCATTATTGCACATGTCTGATGAATCGGGTGTGGTATTGCTATCAACCGTTTCCATCATACACGTGTCATTAATGGCATTGGGTAGATCACCATGCTCAGGAATATCACCAAACACATTATATTCATCAGAGTGTACCTCTTCCAATGGCTCAGAATCGAAAACAGGACCATTATCATAGGAAGGTGTATTGTTGATGACATTCTCAGAGTCGATGTGTTGTTTGCCAGAGCTGCTGTTGTCTTTCCTAGAGTTGTTGTCGTCATTCCCTGAACTATGCGTTGGAGTCTCATATCTGCAGCTTGTATTCTCAACATCTGATGCGATACCACAACTGGTATGAATTCTATCATCAATCGTTTGTTGCGTCTGTATTGTGTGATTCACATAGGTTACAATGAAGTCGATGTTGCGGGTTATCCGATCTTTGTATGATAAAGCATCCATTCCATGGTATCGCTTGAAGCACTCGTTGGTAAGCGAAGACTTGATGAAGTCGGAAGTAAACATCGTTTCAAGTGATGTCTTGAGATCAGTGAAAGTGATCTTGCATTCACTAGCAATGATTATTTCGTTGACAAGTTGTGTTTGAAGTTTATCCATGGCATGAGTGAATGTTTTGCTGAATGTGCCAGTGGATTCACGTAAGTCAAACAAGACTTTTGAAAGGTTCTGAAAAGAATCTTGAAGTACTCTAAAACCTTCCATGGCATTTTTTCTTAAGAAACATATCTGTTGTTGTAGTCGTTCCATTTCAAGGTCTTTCACGTCTGAACTTTCAGTAACCGCATTACTCGTTGGCATGATGATCGTCTCTCTCTGTGGATGAAGTGACTTTGGATCTTAAGTAGATATGCTGTGATTGTGTTGATGCTGAAATTTCGAAAATTTGAAATTTTGCCTCAGTCCGACAATAAATTCCTCAGTCCGACTAAAACGGTAAACCGAAAATTTTTGAATAACCAAATTTTGAAAACAAGTTAGAAATAGCCAATAACTAGTAGGGAAAAAGTTTGAAAAATGAAAATTTTAACGAAAAATAAAACCTAAAAATGGCCTAAAAATTTGAATTTTGGTCCGAAAATTTGAATTTTTGGTCAAAAAAATTTTCGCATCGCCAAAATTTGAAATCAAAGCTTAAATGGCCTAAAAATGGTCTAGGAAAAAATAATTTTTTCTTGGGTTTTCCCGCCAAAAAACTCTTTTTTTTTTTTTTTTAATCTTCGTGGAAACGATATTCCGAAACTAGTCTAGATGGTGGCTAAGTCTAAAAAATACTCAAACAAAATTTAGCAAAACATGTCATCGAAATGTCTAATCGGAATGTATGATCGGAATGTATGATCGGAATGTATGATCGGAATGTATGGTCGGAATGTCTAATCGGAATGATGATCGGAAGTTATGATCGGAATGTCCCCAATCGGAATACACCTGTCGGAATAACCTAATTGGAATGCAGATCGGAATCACTGATTGGAATGCATATCGGAATCACTGATCGGAATGCAGATCAGAATGTTTTGTCCAATCGGAATGTTGGAAGTCCAATCGGAATGTTGATCGGAATCCCAATCGGAATGTTGGAAGTCCAATCGGAATGTTGATCGGAATCCCAATCGGAATCTATAAACCCTTTTCCGATTACACCAATCGGAATGTATCCCCCTTTTCTCGGACAAAACTCAACCAATACGTGATTTTAAGCCAAAAAATGATCAAAAAACCCAAAACTTTTGTGTTTTTAGCCAAAGTAAATATACCAAATCACTACTACAACTATGTATAAGATGTAGATGAAGAAGTAAAGCACGGAAAACACAAAAAAATTTAATCCGAGATGATTTATGGATTAAATCATTCGAATCAAATATAATAACACCAACCAAGCACAAATCTACCCCGTGGCGATTGATACCAAATGTTGTCCCATATATTTGTGATGATTAAGCAATGAAGAGAGAAAGAAAATAGATGAAGAAGAGATGAATTCCTAGAGAGAGAAAGTAGTGAGAGAAAGTAGAGAGGAGATGATTAACTTGGTGAGATTAGATTAAGAAAAGAAGTTGTTACAAATGACCATCCACCCTCCTAACATGCTAGGAGGGTAGTATATATAGTCCACCCACATGCGGGCTTTAATGGACTATATATTGGGCCGGGCTTGTCTTTTGGACTTTAATTAGTTTAAATCCAAGCCCGTAAACCACGACTAATTAACTATCTATTACAACGTTCTAATAAATATTACAATAGAAACCTATGACCGAACATTCTTGTTTGACTCAATATTTTGAGGCTAACAATATCGTGTATCATATATCTAGATATAGGTTATGGCTTATTGTATATCTAGCTATAAATTACAATTTTAAAATCTGACTTATTGTAAATCTAGATATAAATGAAAACTTTAAACACTGGCTTATATGAAAACTTAAAACTCTCTTTGGCTTGGCTGAGTGTATATCTAGATATATATTACAATTTTAAACTCTTGCTTATTGTATATCTAGATATAATATTCAGGTTAACATCAAAAAGCTAGTTCAAGCATTTCATCAAACAGCTTATATACACCATAAAATTAATCAATTTGTTGCAATGATAAGCAGAAAGATAAGTATAAACAACTTGCATTCACAACTTTCATCACGATCATCAGATGCACTACAATCTCCTCGAGATCCATCTTCAAAAAGACTACAATTACCTCGAGATACATCATCATCTTCGGCATCTAAAACCGCAGGTTCATTCAAATCTAATACCATTGCTTAAAAATTGATTGATCACTCTAACGATTGATCTATTATAATGGACGAAGAATTGAAGAATATAAAATGAATTTGAGTTATTTCGATCGATTACAATCAATTATGATGGATCGATTATAATCGATTATGGTGGAATGCTTGTAATTGTATGTAACTGTGTGTGGTGGAAAACGGTTACACGGTTGGTAACTGTGTGTTTATATGAAAAGGACTAAACTGTAAATCTATACTATTTTATAAAAGATTTATGCCTTTCTATAATTAGTAGTCTTAAAATATTCAGCCTCCAACATTTCTTTATTAGGAAGTCTATACATCTGTATTCTTTGTTTTGAATATATGTTTTTCAAATGCAATGGGTTCATAACAGCTCATTTAAAATGGAGTAATTATCATTACATTAATATTTGTAACATGTCAGTAATATTGTAACAGCTTATTTAAAGCATAACATGTAACCGCCAACCCTATTGCATATAAAAACATACAACACAAAAACACACATTCCAAGCAGCAATCTCACGGTCGCATCTTCATACGCTGAAACCATGATACCGACACAAAAATCTCTCCTAAAAACATACAACCCTAAATTCAAATGCATTAAATTTAGGCATTGTAGGTTTAATGCATTTGGGTTATAATCTTTTTTGTAAAATGAAATTAGCGTGAGAAGAAGACTTGTATAATATTGGTTCGTCGTAATATTTGTCACCGGGGACCCGTCGCCGTATTGCGCGGGTACCCGGCTAGTAATTAAAAAATCTATATATATTATTTAGATAAAATTTTATAGATAAAATTTTAAATTAATCTAAGCCATCGGATAAAAGGGCAAATAGAAATAGAAAACCTAAATGCGTCTCTTTTCTAAGAAAAAACAAGTTTACGCCATAAAAGAAACCAATAAAAAACAAGCGAGAAGACTTTTGACTTTTGAAACCTTCCTTCATTCACTCCGACAAGCACAGTCAGGTACTTCTTCTTCTTCTTCTTCTTCTTCTTCTTCTTCTTCGGTTTTTAATTTTCCTTTATAATTACTATTATTATTTATACTCTTAATTATGTCTTTATTAATTCAATTCAATTCAATTCAGTTGATATGATTCTGCGTAAACCAATCAGTTTTATCCAAACCGTCTGCGAATGTCGTTTTTTGTTGTTAATACCGATTTTTTTAGTCTTCTTCTTGTTATTGTGTCGTTATGCTAGGCAAGTATGTAGTCTTTTGGTCATAGAAGCATAATAGGGTTAGGGATTTTAAGACGGTTTTACGTAATCCTTGTCACTCTATACAATCAATACTCCCGGGATATGTTTTGATTCTTTTCTTTTTGGTGACACGTGTAGATGCTGGCTGAATATTTCGTTTGTCTTCATATACACACCATCTTCTTGTGCTGCCACAAATTGCTACAAAGCTTTGTCTCTTGTTTCTCACCATTTTTCAAGTCGCTAGAAGAAAAAATATCAGCATCCTTCCTTTTTCTTACTCATCTGGCCAAATGTTGGTGTTAAATCAAGAAATAATAGTGAAACAACAAATCAACTTTGAACTTACTACTCTGCGAGTAACCATATAAGTGATATTGCTTGAATTGATGCCAACATCAAGAAGATTGCGCTATCCTTTACCTTTGTATCATTCCGCGTCTTCTACGCTAATTTTAGTATTTTGAAGCTAACAGCGAGTACCTCAGAAGCATTCGCTAAAAATGCTTTCAGCTTGTTATCACGAGGACTCAATGTTTTGCAAGCTTGGTTTACATCTTCACATGGTTCAAGTTATATATATTGTACTTGTCCCACATGGATATAAGAGCACATGGACAGACGATGGGGGACTTAAGTAGCTCATAACCCTTGAGTTTTGTGCTTCTAATAAGTTTCACTATGGTTTGTATTGATTCCACGGTTAGTGGGCCAATCTGGTACATGGGCTTGGTGTGGCATATATTGTGGCATTTTAAATCACATCGATCACTTTAGTTACCTTTACCATTGACCGGCTTATGCTCTCTGAGGCTTCGTTTGTTTTTTCAGAGGTTTTACCTCTTCATCTACAAACCATGTCTTCATCTACACAAAAAAGACCGTTTGTTTTTTATAATCTTGAAGTACTTCTTTCCTACTCTTTTTCTTTTTATATTTTTCATTAGTTCTTTTGTATGTTTTCGTACGTTTTGTCAAATTTTACGTTTTTGTACATTTTGTATGATTTTTACGTTTTCATACGTTTTGTTCGTATTTTGTAGCGCTGAAAACGCTAATACCTAAAAAACATATAAAAGTATACAAACACGTAAAAAATAAATTAAAATATACGAAAATGTATAAAACTTAAAAACTTACGAAACAAACGAAAACGTATGAACACGTGAAAATATAGAACGAAAACGAACGGAAGCGTAAAAATGCACGAAAACGAACGGAAGCGTAAAAATGCACGAAAACATAGAAAAACGTACAAAAGCGTGCAAAATTGACAAAAAAGTAAAACACGAAAAAAATGAAAAAAAGCATAAAACATATAAAAACGTGAAAAAATACGAAATGAATTATTTCGGTATAAAAAAAATGCAAACAAATATTAAAGGTGATGATGGGATGTGAGTGTTGAAGAAGTGGGAAGAAGTGAGAAGAAGTGGAAAGAAGAGGAAAGGAGAGGTCTTCATGGTTGAAGAGGGGAGAAGTGCTTCTTAGCACTTATGTCTGCAAAAAAACAAACAAATACCTCTGCGCGCCTGCAGAGGTTTGCAGACAAAAGAGGCTAGAAGAGGTTTTTTTTTTTAAAAACAAACGAGGCCTGAGTATCTATCTTGTTGCTTGAACTAGGCTTGGCATGTGTTGTATACTTTATGGATAGCATCTATGTTTGTGTCGCGGAGTGATGAAGAACTACATATAAGATGCGGGCAGCAATGGTGTTAATCTATTCTAGTTATGGGACATGGATTATGCACTGGTTAGTTGTCATAAGTTGATTTCTTCCCGCCATAAGATGTTGTCCGGTATTAATCAGAAGGCGGGTGGATCGATTACTGTCAAAAGTGGCCAGAAGGTCGTATGATTGATCAACTTTTTTGGGATGAAAAGCTTTTAATTGGTATGTGTTGTACCGTGATGAGGCAGGGGGCCTCATGAAAATAAAACGCTTTATTTCCAAAAAATGTGTGAGCTTGTATATGTTTTCACTATTTTTAGGTCTTTTTGGTCTCATTTCAGGTTTTGTCGAAAATAGTATTGCACAACGGTCTCTTCTTTCTTGATAGTTTACATCTACGAATCACACATAACACTGGGTTCAATTCCTGTGAGGGACATATTTGAGATTGATGTGATGTGTGACAATATGTACTTTTAATTGTGTGTGTGAGGTCGTCTTACAAAAAAATTGCAAAAAAGTCTGTATGAGTGCCCAAACTAAAGACCACAGAACGGGATAAACAGGAGATTTTGTTGCCTGATAACCTAAAATGGATATGTTCCTGTCATCTTATGATTTTGACCACAAGTTTTCCAGTATTTTGATCAAGAGTCAAAAGTAGGTTGCAAAAATCGCGAATCTTTAGCCGGGTGGTCGACCACCTTGTAGCTTGTAATCGGTCTAGACGCGATTAATCAGATCGGCATTTCTGGCAAAATCTGTGTATTTTCGGCATGTTTTGTGTATTTTCGGCGAGTTTTAGGTACTATTTGAAAGTCTCTTATACTATTTGAATTTTAGGTACTTTTAGTAAGATTAGAAGGTTTCCGGCAAGATTGGAAGGTTTCCGGCAAGTTTGACCACCGTTGATCGCCATTGACCACGGTTGGCCTATATGTTTGAACCCTGTTACATAAATCAGCAAGGTCGATGACCTTGTAGCACCTAATCGGCGATTAATCGGCCTCGTAGACCTTGTTTTGCAACACAATGCAATTTTAGCGGAGTGAATCATTTTATGCTTAGCTGATGAGGAATTTGGTTGCACACAAAAGAAAATGGGAACAGGACTCGCTCATAGCTGTATCAATAATATTTGGAGTTAAATTGCATATTAATTGCACTCTAGGTGTTCTACCAGCTTGTTTTTTCAATACAAAATTGCTAGGCGATTAATTTTGTTATGTCACTCTAGAAAGGAGAAGGCTTTGTGCTCCTTACCTATTCAAGTAAATAGTAATGAAAACTGAGGTTACATATTTGGAGTGTTGGTCTGTTTTTACAAGTTGCTTGGTTCATGCAATCTAATGTTTGTGAAACACCTATTAAATGCAACATATGCTTTTGATTTCCCCGGAGAATATCTAGAGTTCAAGACTCACGGAGTTGTCTTTTATGGTTATGATATGTTGCTTTTGTTTGCTACTCCAGGTCATACTTGTTTTGGTTAAGGGAAGGTGATACGACTCCGTATCAGAAGGCGAGACCATATAATCGCTCTCAAAAGGTGAGACTATGAGTGCTAGACATAGAAGGTCTGAACCTTCTTGGGAAAGAAAAGATGAGAAATGGTCAAATTTAGATACCAATGATGACATGCCACCTGGAAATTTTTCTGGGAGGCAATCTTGGGAGCGCTTGCAAGGAAACAGAAATGTGTCTGAGGATGGTGACGTCAGTAGAGACAGACATAGGATGCAGACAGATCCAGCTTTTGATGATTGGGAAAAGCAATATAGCTCGCGACCTTCAGATGATAGCTACAACATGCCATACAGGTCTGTGTTTTTCATATCAGTCATCTTTATACAGTTCAAACATTTGTAGCTACATGGTGAATCGAAATTTTTTATATTACTTGCCAATCCCAAACCAGTTTGATTAGATGTGACATTTTCGACATATTAACTTATAAGTGGGACAATTTGGGCTGTGCTACACTTCAAATAGCTCAAAGAAGTATTTAGCTAAAAGGGGAACTGGTTAGATAAGGTATCAAACGGGTCAAAAGCTGGGAAAAGTTTTTTTTTGGTAACCTGGGAAATGTTTATACATGGAACCTCCTAGTCCGCTCTATCCAAGGGTCTATCTATATCTTTAATGATATTGTTATTGTAATATCAAACAAGTTATTGTAACATTTGTTTTAAATATTCGACAAAGATATGTTTGTTGATCAACCCACCCTACCCTGTCCATTTCAACCTGTGTGGGCTGGGTCGTTTCAACCACACAAAAGGACCGGCTTCCCCCAAACTTATTATCACTGTTTACCCACCTCGCAAGTTAAACTTTATGCATGTAAAACTAAAAGCTCTATTATGAACAAACATAGTCTCTATGCTCACTCCAGTAGAGTACTAGACATACTTCATTAGATAATATAGTCTACGTCGTACCAACCCCATACCCCACTCCGGCGTGATGGAGTATTGTTGTGTTGTTTCTTACTATGAGTATTGCATAATATGGCAACACTGCAAGTTATACTTTATGGATATAAAACTAAAAACCATGCATCTCTTGTCCTAAGTATGTTTAGAAGAGGTAGCACTTTGACCCATATACTACTAAATGGGTCCATCTGCTTAATGTTTGATATCTATTGGTCATATGGGTAAAATAGAAAACTATGCATAATAGCACACTAGGTGGAGCAGAGTGAAAAGCCGTTGAAAGTGTATTACTGTATTTCAGGAGCATAAAATGTACTTAAGCTTTTTTTTAATAAATAACAGCTACTCATGTTTTAAGTTTTGAAACACTAACAATATAAAAAATAAGTGTAAGAATTTGGGAGGAACGTTTTGGGTCAACCTAAATCATATCAAATTTATCCATATTTACTTTAACCAAGTATGAGACGTCACCGAACCTGCCTGACCCACTATCAAAGTTATCATCTTTTTTGTTGGCACCCTTTTTTATCATCTTCAATACTCATTTTAGGGCCCGCGACAGAGTAACGGGTGGAAATGCTCGCATGAGCCGAGACCGAGACCAAACCAGGAGTCCAAATCGAAGTAGGAGTAGGAGTCCAGGTAGGGGCGGGGCGCGGGATATGAGCAGAAGCAGGAGCAGGAGTAGAAACAGAGACTGGGAAATTACAAGAGCACGAAGTAGGAGCCCGTTATATGATGATAGAAGACATGAATCTAACGAATATCCCGGCATAAGAAATAATTCTAGACTATCTTATAGAAGTGGCGACAAACAGTTGGATGATAATCCGACAGAAAATCGGAGTCGTAGACCAGATAGTGGTTCAAGGTACAATGATTATCAAAGAGATGATAGGAATGTATATGATGATCAGAATACAAGGCATCAAATGAACCGAAATAGTAGAGTGGCATGCAAGTTCTTTTTGGCAGGTAAGTGTACCCGTGACGACTGTAGGTTTTCTCATGATGTTCCAGAGTCAGGGCATCATGATGGAAGGTCACATGACTACACTCGAGATCACAATTTACGCAATAAAAATGAAGAATGGCGACACCCACATGATGATAACTTGAATCCAACAGATTTTTCTGATATTCCAAAGTCAAATTTTGGGGACAAGAAGCAGAAAACATGGGATGCTCCAACATGGGATGACATGGAATCAGGAGGTTTTCATCACAAGTCACGTGATGAAAAGAGAAACTTGCGGGATAGGTCTTCACGGGATGGTGTTGATGCATCAGGTTTCCCAGATGTTGTTAAATCAAACTTTAATTCAGATAACAAAAACAGGTCGGGGAATGGTTCTGCACGGGACGACAAGAAGTCATGGAATGATTCAAATTCTGATGACAAGAAAAAGCTGTGGGACAGGCCTTCGTTGGATGATGTTGACACAGCACCTGGTTTCTCAGATGTAAATAAACCGAAACATGGATCAGATTACAAAAACAGACCGGGAAATATTTCTTCATTGGACAGCAAGAATTATGAGGATGGAAAGAAGTCATGGAATGATGCAAGTTCTGATGACAAGAAAAAGCTGTGGGATGGGCCTTCGTGGGATAATGTTGATGCAGCACCAGGTTTCCCAGATGTCAATAAACCAAAACCTAGTTCAGATTACCAAAACAGGCCGGGGAATATTCCTTCATTGGACAGCAATAATTATGAGGACGGAAAAAAGTCATGGAATGCTGTACAATCTGGGAATAATATAGATGGTAAAACAAAGAAATGGGACGCCCCGTTATGGGATGAAGTTGATTTTGGGAAAGCCCGTGGGGGAGATGGAACTAGTTCAGCGACTGATGATAAGATTAGAAAGTTTGATGGTCCAGGATTTAATGAAATGGCTTCTAAGAAAAATGATTACATTTTGCATCAATGGACGACTGCAACTAAGGATACAGGTAAGAATATAGTACAACACGTCTTTCATACACACACATTATTAGCTTTTTTTATAGTACCGAAACCTCTTTTGCTTTTGTTGGTTTTTTGAACAGTGCTGACTCCAACTTTCTTCAGGTTTTGAGTCGCATTCTATGGATGGTCAGACACAACATGTTATGTCACAACCTATAAGCAGTCAATACGTTGATGGTACCGTGGCAATGATACCAGAGGTGCCCATAGGATCTTCGCATTTGAAGCATCAAGTACAAGAACATTCGAACCAACAAATGCTTACTTCTGGAATTGACTGTATTCATAATGTTCATGATACCTATCTATCTGGAACCACACACCAGTTCAATGGGTCTAACATTCAGTCTAATGGACAAGTTCACGGTACGTTTGTTCATATGGATTCTCACAAACAGACAGATAATGGACAGGCACTGAACTCTTTAGATATTGGTGGTCCACAAGCAAATAATGACGTAAATACCCTTCCTGCATCAGTGTCTGAACTGTCTCAGCAAGGTCAACTTCCACAGTTATATACAGATCTAAATCTAACAGGTGCCATAGATTTTCTTAAATCTCTTCCGAAATCTGCATGCAATGAAGATACAAGGGCAAATGAAGAGCAAAATACAGCAACAGCTATGGATGTCAAAGCAAGCGTACCCATAGGGATCTTGTCTGGTTCAATAACTCAGAAAAAGGAACCAGTTCGAAATCTAGAAGGAACTGACAACAAAGTAGTTGAAAATGATAAGCAACAACAAGAGACTATGAGCCTTCATAATACGGAGACACAAGGAAAAGAAGAAGAGGGTGATGTTGGCGATGAAAAGGCCATGAGGCAATTTAAAGTTGCTCTTGTGGAATTCGCTAAGGAGATTTTGAAGCCAAAGTGGAAGGAAGGTAAGCTGAGCAGAGATGTTTACAAAACTGTTATAAAGAAAGTGGTTGATAAAGTTACAAGTACTATTCAAGGGAACCAGATCCCTAGAACACAAGCAAAGATCGAGCAATATCTCGCATACTCTAAGCCGAAAATTACTAAGCTTGTGGAGGTATGGTTATGTCATCACTTCTTGATTATAACATTTTATTGCTTGTTTATTCTGTTCTTCATAAGGATTGAAATATAACATTTTTAGTATCGTGGTTAAGCCATGAGCCAGCCCA
The DNA here is from genome assembly GCA_025667525.1 of Glebionis coronaria. Classification (NCBI taxonomy): domain Eukaryota; kingdom Viridiplantae; phylum Streptophyta; class Magnoliopsida; order Asterales; family Asteraceae; genus Glebionis; species Glebionis coronaria. The sequence goes on along the minus strand of CM046875.1, from coordinate 275,208,984 downwards.
TGATACACCTAGCACACTTACAAATCCTACTTTGACCCAACCACGGAATACAGGTTCAAGTTATCGACTTTTTACCTTTCCCGTAACCTCTTCTTATAGCAGTTACTTAGCTATTGATTATGCTATGATTCAGATTTCAGTACTATCCACTTTTTTATTAAAGCCAATTTATATCATAAAAGTGCGCACTCTTGTTAGTGTTACTAGGTTGATTCAGTATTACAGATGGAAAGTTATAGGAGGTGATTAAATCACATCTTCATATTTGCCTCAGACTTGAATTTTTTTTAAAGGGGCTGGTTTCCTTTTGACCCTTTCTGTAAATGAAGCTCTGGAGGACGAGAACGGACAACCATAAACATCTCCGATAATGCTATATACATTTATTGGCATCCCAGTGCACTGTACTTTGAGTCCCTTAGTATTTCACCCTATGTTCCGTATTATGTTCATTCACGTTGATTCCTTTATTCTTTGGTTTCCAAATTTTTATTTTGCTGCTATGAAGGGAAACAATCCCTAAAAAAGAAGCTAATTTGAAGGGTAGCAGAATGGCAAAGATTGAATGCAATTAGAACAGCATTCCAATAATAATATATATTTCTTTAATAAAATGATTTAGGAGGTTTTGTGCTATCCTTTAGGTGACATGTAATTCATTTATTAAATGATTTCCTGATATTACCTGTTAGTAGGCTTGTTAGAAATAGAACATGACCTGAACTAATCACAAGTAAATGGAAAGTTTTAGCTCAACTAAGTTCTCAATAGTACACTGGTTATCATATCTGCGGTTTCTATAATAATCAAGGCTATTCTTTTGTCATGCAGGCATATGTGGAAAGACTTCTAAAGGCTTAGCTGGAAATGTGCGGGAAACTTTTACTTTCTGGAACTTAGATGCCGGATGTTGTTCGCTTTAGACATCGCATAGCTGTGTATGGGGGATTTTTTGATTGTTAGAAGTCTATTTGTGTTGTGTTGTGTTGTGTTGTGTATTGCTTTCAAAATAATAAACATACTAACTTTTTTGTTTCTGAAGGTTGAAAACGTTAGTTGAATGTATGACTTGTTTACAGATGCTCGTGATGGCATTTTTTTCCCGTCAGGCGGCAACAGTTTTTTTGTTTTAATTAGTTCTAGACTCATTTGCATCTTCTTGAGAAAACAGGTCACAAGTAGTTCACAGTAGTTTTAGTATGTTAAAAAGGTCCGTGTCACGCCATTAATTTCATTTGTGTGAAGAGGGTGGAGGGTTTAAACTGGTTGTAGACTTGTAGTTGGCTCATGGTTTTATGATTCTTTACATTCTCTGCTCAAATGAACATGAGATATGTTATCAGTTTGATTCGAGTTATGTACGAAATGTGTATATTGTCGGTATCGTTTTTCCCTTTCCTTTTTAAGTTATATTTTCTCCAGTTTGCTGAAAGTCTCTATATCTGTTTAGAAAGTCGGTTCCATTTTCTGTTACAAACGTGCAAAACTCTGGTCAAACGGGGAAAGTAATTTTCTTCTCGCTTATTCGCTATAGTAGTATTTGTTATGGTCTTGTTCGTTTAGGTTTTGTAAAATTAAAGTGTATTATAAGTTGCCTATTTGTAGATGACTAGCATGGTATCCGCGTAATACGACGATGGGTATTCGATGATGGTTATAGTATTCGCGTAATATGATGGTGGGTATCCGGTGATGATCTTTGAGGTGACAAATGTTACTATCTTGGTCGTTAAATTTGGATTTAAAGATTGACGTTGTAAAAAATTTAAATTAAAATAAAATAAACTTTTTAAAAATGAAAAAAACTAAAAATCAATTAAAGTATATATAAATAGATATTGAATCAAAGAGCATAAAGTTTTAAAAAATATAGTAAAATTATAATATTAAAAAAATAGTTAAATAAAAAAATATTTTAATTTTAAAAATAAAAATAATTTTTTAATAGGTTGTTACAACAAAAGTTCTATAAAGTCCCTACTTTTTGCAAAGTCCTCATGGACTAATCCTCACCATCCAATCCATTTATCATCTAACGGCTCAAATTAAAAAAAAAAACCCACTCAATCCCTTTTAATAAACGGTTTTATATTCTAACCGTTTCATTTCTCACACTCGCATCCTCCATTAACACACACAACCGCCGCCATCCTCCATTAACACACACAACCGCCGCCATCCTCCATTAACACACACAACCGCCGCCTCCATTAACACACACACAAATCCTCCATTAAAATACACACAATCGCCGGAAAACACACACACACAATCCGTCGCCATTAAAACACACACAATCCTCCATTAAAACACACACACACACCATTGATTCCGATTAGAAACTTTTGATGTTAATATAACCCTAATTAGTTGATTCCGCCATTGATTCCGATGGATATCCGTGCAGAACTGGCTCGGGCTGCTATTAATGCGATTGGTTAGTAAACCCTAACCCTAGTTTTCTGATTATTTATTATTTATTATTTATTATGCTTATCTGTTGATCTGCCTATTATTAATCAGTTAATAATCAGTTATTTTTTATGGTATCCCTATAATTAATCAGTTGTTATGGTTATTAGTTATGGTTATATGTTGTTAGTGGCGATTACATTTTCAATGTGTAGAAGCATATGTTAAGATGATGGCCTAGGAAAGAAATGAAATGCCGAAATAGTTTAGTATCCGTGGTTAGTTATCGACTGTATGCTAGTTAGCGGCGAATCATTTGTTAGTGGCGACTCTTAATGTTAGTGGCGACTCGTAATGTTAGTGGCGACTCGTAGATTAGTTAGATTATGATTCATTCATATTTGTTTGTTAGCGGCGAGTCATTCATATCTGTTTGTTAGTGGCGCCTCTTAATGTTAGTGGCGCCTCTTAATGTTAGTGGCGACTCGTAGATTAGTTAGATTATGATTCATTCATATCTGTTTGTTAGCGGCGACGCGTAATGTTAAGCTTACTAAATTTTATTCATATCTGTTTGTTGCAGAGCTAATAGAAAAGGACAAAAGAAAACGTCGTTCACCTCCAAAACGTAATCCTCCACCTAAATTCGAGATTGCCAAACGCAAACCTTCAACTGTTATAAATAAACGTCTAAAAGTGGAAGTTGCGCAGGTAAAAGTTTAATAGTGTTTTTAACTGTTATCTGAGCCTGATTCATACATATATTCTGAGCCTGACTCATGCATGAGTCAGGTGACATATGCATGAGTCAGTTGACTCATTCATGTGTCACTTGACATAGTGACGTCAAGTTTATATGATCTTTTGAGTTTTATGTGGATTCTCAGGCTGATGTGGATGTTGCGCATGTAAAAGAAGCTGGTGTGGATGTTGCGCATGTAAAAGAACCTGGCGTGGATGTTGCGCAGGTAAAAGAAGCTGGTGTGGATGTTGTGTAGGCTTTGATCGGTCTTAAAGAAAGTGGTAGTGGTCGTGGCAGTGAGATTGAGAGTGAGAATGAGACTGCGAGTGGGAGTGGGAGTGGTAGTGGGAGTGGTAGTGGGAGTGGGAGTGAGGGTGGGGATGATGGTGAGGGTGGGGATGATGGTGAGGGTGGGGATGATGGTGATGGTAGGGGTGATGGTGGCAGTGAGACTGAGACTGAGAGTGAGAGTCAGAGTGATGGCGATGGTGGGGGTGATGGTGACGGTGGGGGTGATGGTGAGGGTGGGGGTGATGGTGAGGGTGATGGTGATGGTGAGAGTGAGAGTGATGGTGAGGGTGAGGGTGGGGGTGATGGTGATGGTGAGGGTGGGGGTGATGGTGAGAGTGAGAGTGATGATGAGAAAGTGGACAGTCAACAAGGGTCGGATGATGGGAGTGGGATTCAGGATGATGAGGAGATAAGTGAGGAGGAGATTATTATTACTAAAAGGATTGGTAAGAAGTCAAGATCTAATTTTCATCCTAAGTTAGATCTTAAGAAGGAGCTAACAGAAAAGGTTAAAACAAACCCTTCTAAGAAACAGGAGGTTAAAAAGGAAGTGCAAAAGGAGGTCAAGCCTCCTAAAAAAGAGATGGTAAAACAGGAAGTGAAAAAGGAGGTCAAGCCTCCTAAAAAAGAGATGGTTAAACAGGAAGTGAAAAAGGAGGTTAAAAAAGAGTTCAGGCCTTCTAAGAAGCGTAAGGCTGTTAAAAGGAGGAGGATGATGAAAAGCCTTCAAAGAAGATGAAGGAGGGGGAGGAGGGTGATAGTACATTGCCTCTATTTTGTAGGAATGTACCTTCTTCCTTTTTTGAATGTGTCCGTGATGCTAATGTGGCGGGTATAGAAGAATTCATGGAGGAGATTGGTCTTGGTGCATTGTGTATTCGCAAGATAGATAAATTACCTAGTATTTTGGCTAGGTATGTGGTTAAGAAGTTTAAACCAGAAACCTACAATCTGGAGCTTACAAATGGTAATATTCATGTCACACCTCAGACAGTAAAAGATATTCTAGGACTTCCTCTTGGTGGTACTAGCATTTATGATTTACCTGAAAGAGAGATGGATGCTGAGTTTGTTAGGACATGGATTAAACAGTTTGAGCCAAGGAAGTTGAGAAAAGTCGGTCCAGCTGATATCGCGTTGAAGGTGATTGAAGCGGATAAAATTGACTTTATGTTTAAAGTCAACTTTCTTGAACTTTTTGCGTTGGTTTTTGGGAAAGGTGAAACAATGAATGCTTACCCAAGTTTGATTGCTGTTCGCCGAATTCGTGAAGATACAGATGTTAAGAACATTGATTGGTGTGGGTACATTCATAGGTGTCTTGAAACAAGTAAACTACCGACGACTTTGAATGGCTATTACAACGGACCATTGTGTTTTCTAATTGTAAGTGCATTAATCTGTTTTTTATGTTATCTGTTTTAATTATATATAACATATATGTTTTTCAGATAACAAACATGGTTTTTTGTTTACAGCTTCTGTATTTAGATGCTACCAAGTGTGAGCGGGTTCCAGTTATTCGGTTGAGGCCAACTATTCAAAGTTGGAACACAAGACTCATGATTAGCCGCCAAACTGTTCAGTTAAATGACGATCTTATGGGAAAATTGGAATTGTATGGAGAATGGACTCCGTCTGAAGCGAAACAAAGTGAGGGTTTTGTTTCAAAGCCTGATAGTGTTAGGACTCCAAAGCCTGCTAGTGTTGGGACTCCTAAGCCTGATAGTGTGCCTCCTACTGGAAAAATGGTTAGTATTAGCTTATTTTTATGTTTTTATTTTTATGCGACAGCCTGACTCATGCATGTGTGATAACTAAGCTTTTGCCTAATTAAAAAGATTCGTTTAAGTATGTCTAATCGAATTGATCTACTTATGTTTTCTGTGTGGTTCAGTCTTATTTTGGTGGAACAAAGATGTGTCGTTGTAGTTTTAAAAATAAAAGGTGCAAAACAATTAAAGTAAATGTGCTCTTAAAGTAAATCTAAGTCTAATTAAAGTAAAGGTGCAAGTATTTAAAAACGAGGCTGAAATTAAAGGCACTAAAGTAAATTACGTAAACTTAAATCTATCTAAGGCAAACTTAAAGTGCGACTAAAACTAAAGCAATTCTAAAATAACACTAAGGCAAATAATCTTAAAGTGCAATTAAGTAAAAGGCAATAAAAATCAAAGACAAAAGCTAATAAGACCCTGAATACAGCTCATTCAGAATAATCCTTCGTTTAGAATAATCAGTCGTCCTAAATGTCACCTTTGGTTGAAATGATTCTTCTTCACTTGGAATATTACCAAAATCCTTGATCCGGAACAAGTTGATCTGAATATGTCACTTATCCAAAACAATCCTTCGTTCGATACTTACTGATTCGGAACTTACTGATTCGGAACTTGTAAAATCTGCCTTGATTCGGAAGTATTAGGTCACCCCTTGATTCGGAAGTTTCCGAATGAAGCTCCTTGATTCGGAAGTTTAGAACTTCCGAATGAACACCCTTGACTCGGAAGTTTATGACTTCCGAATGAACAGCCTTGATTCGGAACTTGGTCCTTGATTCGGAACTTTGAGTTGATTCGGAACTTTTGAAAAGTTCCGGATGAAACCCTTGGTTCGGAACTTTGGAGTTCCGAATGAGTATGTTTGGTTCGGAAGTTTTCACTTCGTCCGGAACTTTGAAAGTTCCGGATGAACAAGTTTGGTTCGGAAGTTTTTCTAATCCCAAATCTTCCGGATGAAGCCTTGATTCGGAACTTTAGAAGTTCCGAATGAACACTTTCCTCCTTCTTGGTTCGGAACTTTTCCTGGAAAGATCAGAAACAAGCAAACACCCCCGAAGAACAAGGAAATACAGTAATAGCAGATATAACCAAAAATCAGTCAAATAAACACAAACGATCTAAACTAAACAGTAACGAGATCAATAGATAACATAAACAAACAATTTAAAACATGAAATCAAACAACTTTAACCAAAATAATCAAACACCACTTGGATCAAAATAAAAGCATGAACATGAACATAACATAAACACATGAATAAAAGAATAAGAAAGGTAGATAAGAGATAGACAAGATAAAATAAAGATTTGACAAGAATTAAAATGAAAACTTACTTGGAATTAAATGGTAATTAAGGTGCATAACATGAATTTAAATTGACAAGAAAAGTAAATGACAAGTATTTAAATGGTGGAAGGTCTAATTGTCACCATTAGCCAACAAAATGAAAAATGACTAATCCTAAACTATTTATAGGGGAGGATTAAGGAAGCTTCCTCCCTCTTTCCTTTTCTCTTAATTGCATAATTAAGTCCCTTTCTTCTAAATTCTTCATTAATTGCGTCATTAGTCCTTTTCTTCTAATCTTCTTTAAACTTGGACTTAAGGGACTTTTGGCTTCGGGATTTCTTCGAACTCGTCTTTAAATTCTTCAATAAAATAGACTTGAATTCTTCGGCTTTTGATAAACTTCCGTCTTTTGACTTTTCTTCGATAAATCTTCAGAATTTGTCGTGGACTTCCGTTCTTTTTGCACTCTTGACTTCTTGACTTCGTCTTTCATCCTTTTCTTCAATAAAAGTCCGTAAATGCCCGTGAATGTCCGTGTTTTCTCCACTTTTCACCTTTTCATCCTAAATCACAATAAAAACACAAACCACGCATAATTCCGACATAAAAGACATAAATACACGTTTTGGTCCGGTTGTTATTGTAATTAAGTGGTAGAAAAGATGGGTGTTTACACACCTATCAAATCCCCTACACTTGACCATTGCAATGTCCTCATGCAATGCATTAATTACAAAGCAAGATTACACTTTTCATCATAATCAATCCACGTTGGCCTTTATTAAAGAGATAGAAATTTAAAAACATACAAAATAAAGAAATCAAAAGCATACCTTGGGTTTTGAAAATGTTATGAATAATCATCATCCTCAAGTTTTCACTTTCTCCAAACCAAGCTTAAAAACGAGATCATTGTTATTATAAGTTAGTAGACTAACACGAACTCATGTGGGCCAATTATTCACTTAGACTCCCTTATTCCTAGGGGTATCTCTTATATTTTATTATTGTCTTGAATGATCATGATGATGCATTTTTGACTTATTTCGATAGTTATTTACTCTGAAAATAAAGTGAACGATTTAATCAATAGTTAGCTAAAGGACCAAATCTTTTAAAACTGCTTCTCGGGACCTCATAAAGTTCATATCTTGGCATAACTCGCTTCGCGATTTGAGACCTTTCTCGGACCGATATTTGGCAGCGACTTCATACTTCAAATCTTGAGAGACGTTCATGAAATAATGGTCTTCTCTTCATATAGTAATTTCTTCACTTGAAGTTTTGAGAGATTCATACTTGGACCACGACTTCTTCATTTTTCTCCAATCTTTATTTTGGACTTTGATATACAACGATCCGCCTCCTTTTATGACTTGGATCTATTTATCCTCATACCTTGTTAGGGTCTTTTCGGATACACTTCTCCATGACTTTTGGGGAGTTTTGCTTTACGTCGTGTGTCTAGATCCTTCATATTTATTTTCGATAAATGATTCTTCACATCACTTTGGATCTTTAGCAACAAATATAGCCCTCATGCCTTGTTAGGGCCTTTTCGGATAATACACTGGTTTTACACCCCGTAAGAAAATTATATGTTCGTTGATGTGTTGGTCTAATCGAATTGATCTTAGTTCTCTATGTGACTCAGTTTTATTTTGGTGGAAACAAATATTTTTGGTTGGTTTTAAATTTAAATGTGCAAAGACTTAAAAGTAAATGTCGTTAAAGTAAAGGGCAAATATTAAAAGAGCGTGAAATTAAATCCACGTCTAATTAAAAGAAGGGTGCGATATTTAAAAACGTGACGGAAAGTAAATTAATTAAATGACTAAAAATAAAGCGTGACGGAAATTAAAATTAGACAAGTATCAAAAACTTAAGCTAAAAATTAAACAAGTCAAAATAAGAGAAAAATACCCCTCAATCGGAATATATTCCGATTGAACCAATCGGAATGTCAAACGTGACCAATCGGAATGTCTATAGAAACCCAATCGGAATACTTTCACTTGCCAATCGGAATAAAACTGGATGCTGGTCGGAATGCTTATCGGAACTCCAATCGGAAAGTGTCACTCTTACCCTGATCGGAATGTCCAAACACCACCTCAATCGGAATGTGTAACTAGGTACCAATCGGAATACTGTCACATGCATCCAATCGGAATACCAGAGATCACCCAATCGGAATTTAAAACCCTTTTCAGATCGGAACCGATCGGAATGTATAACCTCCTTCCGATTGTCACGGTCGGAATACGGAGACTTGGATGGAAAATAAGCTAAGTAGATAAGCTATAGTTCTAATAAGCACTAGACTAGATCCTTAAGGTAAATCGTGTAAAAATAAGCTATAAAACTGAAAGTTAACAACTTTTAAAATATGAAAAAGATAAACTTTAAGAAAAACAACTTTTTATATAAAAATAATTTTAGTAGAAACTATATAAACTTGAAAAATAAATCAAATAAGCTATGAAATCAAATGGTTTAAAACACTCAAAAGCATAAAAATCAAACCTTTAAACGAATCAACAAGAGAAAAACGCGTGTAAATCAAAGATCAAAGAAAGGTAGAAGAAGATGAACAAGTTAAAGTAAAGGTGCAAGTAATTAAAAAGAAACACTTACTTGAAATTAAAAGTAATTAAAGGTGCAAAACATGTATTTAAATGTGCAAGTAATTAAATGTGCATAAAATAAAGTGGAAGAATGGTTTGTCAAGCCACCAACAAGAGTAAATGAATGAAAAATGAGGGTTTATATAGGTGATTAGGGAGTGGTTAGGGGAAGCTTCCTCTCTCCTTCCTTTCTTGTTAATTGCACCATCAAGTCCTTCCTTCTTAATCTTTTTGTTAATCTTGGAATGTGATGACTTTTGGCTCGGGATTTCTTTGGACTCGTCTTTTAATTCTTCGATAAATAAGACTTGAGTTCCTCGGCTTTAAGTAAACTTTCGTCTTTTGACTTTTCTTCGATAAATCTTCAGAATTGGTCTTGGACTTCCGTTCTTTATCCACTTTTGACTTCTTGACTTCGTCTTTCATCCTTTTCTTCAATAAAAGTCCGTAAATGCCCGTGAATTCCCGTGTTTTCTCCACTTTTCACCTTTTCGTCCTAAATCACAACAAAAACACAAACCACGCATAATTCCGACACAAAAGACATAAAATACACGTTTTGGTCCGGTTATTATTGTAATTAAGTGGTAGAAAAGATGGGCGTTTACACACCTATCAAATCCCCTACACTTGACCATTGCAATGTCCTCATGCAATGCATTAGTTACAAAGCATGTTTACACTTTTCATCATAATCAATCCACATTGGCCTTTATTAAAGAGATAGAAAATTATAAAAATGCAAAGCAAAGAAATTAAAAGCATACCTTGGGTTTTGAAAATGTCATGAATAATCATCATCCTCAACTTTTCACTTTCTCCAAACCAAGCTTAAAAACGAGATCATTGTTATTATAAGTTAGTAAACTAACACGAACTCATGTGGGCCAATTATTTACTTAGACTCCCTTATTCCTATGGGTATCTCTTATATTTTATTATTTGTCTTGAATGATCACGAGGATGCATTGTTCGACTTATTTAGATAATTATTTAGTCTGAAAATAAAGTGCACGATTTAATCAATAGTTAGCTAAAGGACCAAATCTTTTAAAACTGCTTCTCGGGATCTCATAAAGTTCATATCTTGGCATAACTCGCTTCGCGATTTGAGACCTTTCTCGGACCGATATTTGGCAGCGATTTCATACTTCAAATCTTGAGAGACGTTCATGAAATAATGGCCTTCTCTTCATATAGGAATTTCTTCACTTGAAGTTTTGAGAGATTCATACTTGGACCACGACTTCTTCATTTTTCTCCAATCTTTATTTTGGACTTTGATATACAACGATCCGCCTCCTTTTATGACTTGGGTCTATTTATCCTCATACCTTGTTAGGGTCTTTTCGGATACACTTCTCCATGACTTTTGGGGAGTTTTTGCTTTACGTCGTGTGTCTCGATCCTTTATATTGATTTTCGATAAATGATTCTTCACATCACTTTTGGATCTTTAGCAACAAAACATAGCCCTCATGCCTTGTTAGGGCCTTTTCGGACTCGCCAATCTTCGCGCCCCGCTTCATAAGTTATGCCTTGGCTATGAACTCTAATCCATACCGAGCAACTTTTAAACGATCTGGGGCTAGAAGCTAAGTAACTTTTCAAATCGTACAACCTTATTTATTGCAGATAAAATTATTAACAAGCGGAGGGAGAATAGGCTTATAATTAACTCACATAAATTCACGAAAGAATACCGAACTTATAATTGGCTCTATCATCTCTCGTTCTCCACAGTTTAAAATCTCAAGTAATGAGACTCGTGGATACTTAGCCTATTAAATCAAAGTTTTGGGTTTTCGAGTCGCCTATAGGATCTTGCAAATTCTTAGACTTTTTCAAGTTTAGAAATCGCATTTTAAAGTTCCCTTGATAAACGACTCTCTAGGATCAATTATAGGAACTTGCGAAAAGTTCTTGTTCTTAACCCGTGAGAGTTAAGACTTTCGCGTTTTATAGCTCCCTATATAAAAGCCTAGCAAAACTTGACTTAAACACGTTAAGGATACTAGCTAGAGTAGACTCGAATTGAGTCAAAAGATTCACAACGTTAGAAAATTAAAACCACTTATTAAACATTTATTCTAACGGAGAAAGAAAATAACTATATAAAGGGAAAAACTAATAGGCCAAAATAGATCAAAAATTTTGAAAAATGTCGAAAAATTGATTTTCCGGTTAAAATGAGGACAAAAACAAGGAAAAGGCCACTTAACTTCGATAGAAGTCCCCCCTACACTTAAGATAAACATTGTCCTCAATGTTTAAGCATGTGGGAGTAAGCTCCCCTACACTTAAGACATTGTGCACGTTGTTTAAATCTTGCTAAGGAAAAGACCACTAAAGAGATTCCTATTTTAATATTGAGAAAATATAAAATAGTGAATCGAAAAGAGTTTAGGATAGAACCGGGAAGAAGTGGAACACGGAATCACGGGTCGTCAAGAATCATCAAGAGTGGATCATTGAAGCTCGAATCCCTGATTAAGAAGTGAGGAGAGGAAATAGCAATCCAAAGGGTCCCCCCTACACTTATGGTAAAGAAAGCAGAAATATAGATGCATGGGTTGCCTCCCAAGAAGCGCTTGGTTTTTTGTTAACCGAGTCATTAGCCTGACTCGACCTTGATCATTAACGGAAGTAGCATGAAACATATCCACCAGGATCGAAGACATAGTTTTCGTCCATCAAATAACAAGAACTTAAGGCGAACAAGGCAAGCCAAAAGAGAAGTGGCAAGGTTCCCGTAAGCAGTGATGGAGCACGGTGGAAGCAAGTAGGAAGAGGTGTAAGCATGTCTCCAATGATTCCAAAGATTTTTCCTTTTATTTCATCAGGTGGATACTGAGATGGCTTAAAGACTTCAATACCGGGGTCGAACACTTTTTCCTTTAGGGGAAAATAGCACTCCGGCTCAGCCGAGTGTGAAGAAGATCCGCAAAGAAGCACAACCTCGTCCTCAGAAGTGGGACAAAGAGGTGTCAAATCATACGTGCAACGGATTTCGGTGTCGACCGGTTTCTTCTCCTTTGACAAAATGCTCTTCAAATCCAAAGTAGGATCAAGACGATAATCTTCAAATTCATAAGGAGGAGCATCACTCTCATGAGGGAAGTATGTGTTGAGAAATTCAGAGAAATCTTCCTCAAATGAATAATCGTCCAAAGTAGGATCGAGTGATGGCGGAGGATCTTCATCATGTGAAGAATCGCTCGATAGAGTATCAGCCTCATCAAAATCATCGAAAGTAGGCAGCTCGGGATACTCAGAAGTACAATCAAAATCATCCGAATCTGAGCTAGAATCATCATCATCATAAGCGTCAAAGACCGGTGACGAATCATAAATGGGAGAAGCGTCCAGAGTGGAGCGAGAATCATCCACATCATCGTCAAAGAGTGGATTATCGATGTAAGAATCGAATAGAGGATTGTCATAGACGGTAAAGTCATCGAGCACATTTATCATATTCACTGATTCTCGTCCAAAAGATTTGCCGGTAAGCTTCCCCATTTTAAAAACTTTTGAATCATCCCCGACTCGTAAGATTAACTCACCTTCGGCGACATCTACTAAAGCACGTCCGGTTCTCAAGAATGGCCGACCAAGTATTAAAGGAATACGAGGGTCCATTTCATAATCAACTACGACAAAATCGACCGGGAAAGTAAATGTGCCAACTTTGATAAACACGTCTTCAGCTATACCAACGGGGTAAGCGAGAGTGCGATTTGCAAGTTCGAGAGTCATCTTTGTTGGAATGAGGTCGGGCAATGATAGTGTTTTCCAAACACTGAGTGGCATTAAATTAATACTAGCCCCGAGATCAGCAAGGGCAGTAAATTCTTCAGTTTTGTTGAACACGCAAGGCAACACAAATCGACCGGGATCTCCAAGCTTTTCCGGTAATTCTTTAAGAATAACTGCTGAGCAGTTTTCATTTAAGCGTGTGTTGGCGAGTTCAATAAGCTTCTCCTTCTTGCTAAGCAATTCCTTAAATGCTTTAACAAATTTGGGCATGTGGACAAGTGCCTCAAGAAAGCTAATGTTGAAGTTCATTTGAGAAATCATCTTGATATAGCTAGTCACTTGAGCGTCCTCCTTGTTTAGCATTTTGTTCTTGCCCAAGCGAGAGGGATAAGGGATATTAGGTTTGGGTGGTGAGGGTGCAGGTGTGGTAGATAAAGGTTGAGATGTTGAAGGGTCATTGGCGGGAACTTCATCACGTCGAGGCGGAGACGGTAATGGTGCACTAATACTAGGTGTAGGAGGAGTAGGGATACATGGTGGTGGAGGAGGTGTAGATGATGGTGGTGGAGGTGGTACTACGATGGTGACTCCACTACGTGTAGTAATAGCACTCACATTAGCTCGCGGATTGGTGACGGTGTTTGAAGGTAGAGAACTCGAAGAAGAAGGTTGAGCGGCAGGTAAGAAACTAGCAAGCATATTCTTCAAATCATTGGTTTGATTGCTGAAGGATGATTGAATATCATTTCGAAGCTCGGATCTAATCTCGTTTCCTTGCTTTGTGATATCTCCTTTCAGATTGATAATTTGGCTCTGCAGATTCTTAATTTGCTCACCTTGGGTTCTCATGATGGCCTCAACATCCGGATTACTGGGTGGGTTTTGTTGGGCGGGTGGGTGATAAGGATTAGAAGCTCTTGGTGGGATTTGGTTGCTTCTAGTGTAGTTGTTGGCGGGGTTTTGGTTTTGAGGAGAAAAACCGGGTGAGAGGTAGTTGTTAGAACGGTAGCTCAGCAGATTTCTATCCCCGTGTTGTCTAGCTTGGTAATTTTCCGGCGAATAATTACCATAAGCTGCATACACATTTTCCGGATTTCCTTGTGTAGAAGGACAATCGGTGTATGAGTGAGGACCGCCGCATGTCTCACAAAGATTAGCAACTGCTTTAACTTGTTGTTGTTGTTGGTTTGAAGCGAGAAGCGTAATACTTTTGCTCATTTCAGTCATCATGCGGGTGAGTTCGGTCATCTCAGGGTTTGCTGAGGTTGAGGAAACATTGACTCTCGGGTTGTTCCTTGAAGATGCAGAGGAATCCCAGTTTTTGTGGTGAGTAGTCATGTTCTCAATTAACTCTCTACACTCCTCGGGTCTCCTTTTCATGAATGTGCCACCGGCGGCTGCATTGATCGTATCACGATCTCGAAAAGTCAAACCGTTGTAGAAAGTATCGATCAAGGTGACTGGAAGCATGTTGTGGTTTGGACAACGGTCGATCAAGACATTATATCTCTCCCATGCATCAAAAAGAGATTCATCGGGATCTTGCATGAAACCGCTGATCTGATTGCGAAGGCTTGTGACCATGGATGGTGGAAAGTAGCGCGACAAAAAGCGTTGAGTCATATCATCCCAAGTGTGAATAGAATTCTTCGGGAGACGATCAAACCATTTCTCGGCATGATGTAATAAAGTATGTGGAAAGAGTTGTAGGCGAAGTTCATCCATAGTGGCACCAGCCAACTTCATGCTCTAGGTGATTGTAATGAACTTGTCGAGGTGTTTGTTGGCATCATCATCAGGCAATCCTCTAAATGGGTTTGTTTGTACTTGCTGAATCATGTGGTGCTTCAACGAAAACTCAGGAGCATTGATTTGCATCGGCGCAATCGGTCCTCCTCGTCCAAACATTGTTGGTTGACAAAGTTCCTCCATGGTCCGAAGATCGGGCTGTGGAAGAGCATTGTTGTTATTATTATTATTATTGAGGTGCGGTAGTTGATTATTGTTGTTAACACCTGCCATATCTAAATCTTCTTGAGGCTCGGGCTCTTGATAATTAGAAGATCTAGTACGCATACACCTGAAAATGCAAAAGAAAACAAAACCAAACACAAAGACAATATATATACACAATAAAGATAAAATCTTTTTGGATTTTTGAAATTTTTAATTTTTATGGTGTTTATGAATTTTTTAATTTTTATATGATTTTTGAAATTTTTATGCAAGAAAAATAACGTTCACAAGTGAACGGATCCCAAAAAGCAACGTGTCTCTCACAAAAAACTGTTGATCTTTACGAAAAGAGCCGGCAGCGGCGCCATTTAATACACTGGTTTTACACCCCGTAAGAAAATTATATGTTCGTTGATGTGTTGGTCTAATCGAATTGATCTTAGTTCTCTATGTGACTCAGTTTTATTTTGGTGGAAACAAATATTTTTGGTTGGTTTTAAATTTAAATGTGCAAAGACTTAAAAGTAAATGTCGTTAAAGTAAAGGGCAAATATTAAAAGAGCGTGAAATTAAATCCACGTCTAATTAAAAGAAGGGTGCGATATTTAAAAACGTGACGGAAAGTAAATTAATTAAATGACTAAAAATAAAGCGTGACGGAAATTAAAATTAGACAAGTATCAAAAACTTAAGCTAAAAATTAAACAAGTCAAAATAAGAGAAAAATACCCCTCAATCGGAATATATTCCGATTGAACCAATCGGAATGTCAAACGTGACCAATCGGAATGTCTATAGAAACCCAATCGGAATACTTTCACTTGCCAATCGGAATAAAACTGGATGCTGGTCGGAATGCTTATCGGAACTCCAATCGGAAAGTGTCACTCTTACCCTGATCGGAATGTCCAAACACCACCTCAATCGGAATGTGTAACTAGGTACCAATCGGAATACTGTCACATGCATCCCATCGGAATACCAGAGATCACCCAATCGGAATTTAAAACCCTTTTCAGATCGGAACCGATCGGAATGTATAACCTCCTTCCGATTGTCACGGTCGGAATACGGAGACTTGGATGGAAAATAAGCTAAGTAGATAAGCTATAGTTCTAATAAGCACTAGACTAGATCCTTAAGGTAAATCGTGTAAAAATAAGCTATAAAACTGAAAGTTAACAACTTTTAAAATATGAAAAAGATAAACTTTAAGAAAAACAACTTTTTATATAAAAATAATTTTAGTAGAAACTATATAAACTTGAAAAATAAATCAAATAAGCTATGAAATCAAATGGTTTAAAACACTCAAAAGCATAAAAATCAAACCTTTAAACGAATCAACAAGAGAAAAACGCGTGTAAATCAAAGATCAAAGAAAGGTAGAAGAAGATGAACAAGTTAAAGTAAAGGTGCAAGTAATTAAAAAGAAACACTTACTTGAAATTAAAAGTAATTAAAGGTGCAAAACATGTATTTAAATGTGCAAGTAATTAAATGTGCATAAAATAAAGTGGAAGAATGGTTTGTCAAGCCACCAACAAGAGTAAATGAATGAAAAATGAGGGTTTATATAGGTGATTAGGGAGTGGTTAGGGGAAGCTTCCTCTCTCCTTCCTTTCTTGTTAATTGCACCATCAAGTCCTTCCTTCTTAATCTTTTTGTTAATCTTGGAATGTGATGACTTTTGGCTCGGGATTTCTTTGGACTCGTCTTTTAATTCTTCGATAAATAAGACTTGAGTTCCTCGGCTTTAAGTAAACTTTCGTCTTTTGACTTTTCTTCGATAAATCTTCAGAATTGGTCTTGGACTTCCGTTCTTTATCCACTTTTGACTTCTTGACTTCGTCTTTCATCCTTTTCTTCAATAAAAGTCCGTAAATGCCCGTGAATTCCCGTGTTTTCTCCACTTTTCACCTTTTCGTCCTAAATCACAACAAAAACACAAACCACGCATAATTCCGACACAAAAGACATAAAATACACGTTTTGGTCCGGTTATTATTGTAATTAAGTGGTAGAAAAGATGGGCGTTTACACACCTATCATCGGACTCGCCAATCTTCGCGTCCCGCTTCAATAAATTATGCCTTGGCTATGAACTCTAATCCATACCGAGCAACTTTTAAACGATCTGGGGCTAGAAGCTAAGTAACTTTTCAAATCGTACAACCTTATTTATTAGCAAATAAATTTATTAGCAAGCGATGGGAGAATAGGCTTATAATTAACTCACATAAATTCACGAAAGAATACCGAACTTATAATTGGCTCTATCATCTCTCGTTCTCCATAGTTTAAAATCTCAAGTAATGAGACTCGTGGATACTTAGCCTATTAAATCAAAGTTTTGGGTTTTCGAGTCGCCTATAGGATCTTGCAAATTCTTAGACTTTTTCAAGTTTAGAAATCGCATTTTAAAGTTCCCTTGATAAACGACTCTCTAGGATCAATTATAGGAACTTGCGAAAAGTTCTTGTTCTTAACCCGTGAGAGTTAAGACTTTCACGTTTTATAGCTCCCTAAATAAAAGCCTAGCAAAACTTGACTTAAACACGTTAAGGATACTAGCTAGAGTAAACTCGGGTTGAGTCAAAAGATTCACAACGCTTGAAAACTAAAACCACTTATTCAAAGATTTATTCTAGCAAAGGAAGAAAATAACTATGCAAAGATAACAACTAATAGGCCAAAATAGATCAAAAATTTTGAAAAATGTCGAAAAATTGATTTTCCGGTTAAAATGAGGACAAATACAAGGAAAAGACCACTTAACTTCGATAGAAGTCCCCCCTACACTTAAGATAAACATTGTCCTCAATGTTTAAGCATGTGGGAGTAAACTCCCCTACACTTAGGACATTGTGCTCGTTGTTTAAATCTCGCTAAGGAAAAGACAACTAAAGAGATTCCTATTTTAATATTGAGAAAATATAAAATAGTGAATCGAAAAGAGTTTAGGATAGAACCGGGAAGAAGTAGAACACGGAATCACGGGTCGTCAAGAATCATCAAGATTGGATCATTGAAGCTCGAATCCCTGATTAAGAAGTGAGGAGAGGAAATAGCAATCCAAAGGGTCCCCCTACACTTATGGTAAAGAAAGCGAAAAGATAGATGCATGGGTTGCCTCCCAAGAAGCGCTTGATTTTTGTTAATCGAGTCGTTAGCCTGACTCGACCTTGATCATCAACGGGAGTAGCATGAAACAAATCCACCAGGATCAAAGACATAGTTTTCATCCATCAATAAGCAAGAACTTAAGGCGAACAAGGCAAGCCAAAAGAGAAGTGGCAGGGTTCCCTTAAGCAGCGATGGAGCATGGTGGAAGCAAGGTTGAAGTGGTGCAAGCATGTCTTCAATGGTTCCAAAGATTTTTCCTTTTATTTCATCAGGTGGATACTGAGATGGCTTAAAGACTTCAATACCGGGGTCGAACACCTTTTCCTTCAAGGGAAAATAGCACTCAGGCTCAGCCGAGTGTGAAGAAGATCCGCAAAGAAGCACAACCTCGTCCTCAGAAGGGGGACAAAGAGGTGTCAAATTAATAGTGCAACGGATTTCAGTGTCGACCGGTTTCTTCTCCTTGGACAAAATGCTCTTCAAATCCAAAGTAGGATCAAGACGATAATCTTCAAAGTCCAAAGGAGGAGCATCAGTCTCATGAGGGAAGTATGTGTTGAGAAATTCAGAGAAATCTTCCTCAAATGAATAATCGTCCAAAGTAGGATCGAGTGATGGCGGAGGATCTTCATCATGTGAAGAATCGCTCGATAGAGTATCAGCCTCATCAAAGTCATCGAAAGTGGGCAGCTCGGGATACTCAAAAGTACAATCAAAATTATCCGAGTCTGAGCTAGAATCATCTTCATCATAAGCATCGAAGACCGGTTGAGAATCATAAATGGGAGAAGCGTCCAAAGTAGGGAGAGAATCATCCACATCATCTTCAAAGAGTAGATTATCAGTGGAAGACTCGAATAGAGGATTGTCATAGACGGTAAAGTCATCGAGCACATTTATCATATTCACTGATTCTCGTCCTCCAAAGGATTTGCCTGTAAGCTTCCCCATTTTAAAAACTTTAGAATCATCCCCGACTCGTAAGATTAACTCACCTTCGGCCACATCTACTAAAGCACGTCCGGTTCGCAAGAATGGCCGACCAAGTATTAAAGGAATGCGAGGGTCCATTTCATAATCAACTACGACAAAATCGACCGGGAAAGTAAATGTGCCAACTTTGATGAACACGTCTTCGGCTATACCAACGGGGTAAGCGAGAGTGCGGTTTGCAAGTTCGAGAGTCATCTTTGTTGGAATGAGGTCGGGTAATGATAGTGTTTTCCAAACACTCAGTGGCATCAAATTAATACTAGCCCCGAGATCAGCAAGGGCAGTAAATTCTTCAGTTTTGTTGAACACGCAAGGCAACACAAAACGACCGGGATCTCCAAGCTTTTCCGGAAGTTCTTTAAGAATAACTGCAGAGCAGTTTTCATTTAAGCGTGTGTTGACGAGTTCAATCAGCTTCTCCTTCTTGTTAAGCAATTCCTTAAATGCTTTAACAAATTTGGGCATGTGGACAAGTGCTTCAAGAAAGCTAATGTTGAAGTTCATCTGAGAGATCATCTTCACATAGCGTGTCACGTCAGAGTCCTCCTTGGTTAGCATTTTGGACTTGCCTAAACGAGAGGGATAAGGGATATTGGGTTTGGGTGGTGAAGGTGCAGGTGTAGGTAAAGGTTGAGATGTTGAAGGGTCATGGGTGGGAACTTCATCACGTCGAGGCGGAGACGGTAATGGTGCACTAATACTAGGTGTAGGAGGAGTAGGGAAAAATGGTGGTGGAGGAGGTGTAGATAATGGTGGTGAGTCAGGTGGATTGACAATGGTAATTCCACTACGCGTAGTTATAGCACTCACATTAGCTCGCGGATTGGTGACGGTGTTTGAAGGTAGAGAACCCGAAGAAGAAGAAGGTTGAGCTTCGGGCAAGAAACTAGCCAACAGATTCTTTAATTCAGTTGTTTGAGTGATGAAGGAGGATTGAAGATTATCACGAACCTCAGTTCTGATGTCATTTCCTTGCTTCAAGATATCTCCTTTCAAATTGATTATTTGGCTTTGTAGATTCTTGATTTGCTCACCTTGAGTTCTCATTATGGTGTCAACATCAGGATTAATGGGTGGGTGTTGTTGGGTGGGTGGTTGATAAGGGTTAGAAGCACGAGGTGGGATTTGATTGCTTCTATTGTAGTTGTTGGCGGGATTTTGGTTTTGAGGAGAAAAACCGGGTGAAAGGTAATTGTTTGAACGGTAGCTCAGCAGATTTCTATCCCCTTGTTGTCTAGCTTGGTAATTTTCCGGTGAATAATTACCGTAAGCAGCATACACATTTTCCGGATTTCCTTGTGTCGAAGGACAATCGGTGTATGAGTGAGGACCGCCACATGTTTCACAAGGATTAGCAACCGCTTTAACTTGTTGTTGTTGTTGGTTTGAAGCGAGAAGCGTAATACTTTTGCTCATTTCGGCCATCATGCGGGTGAGTTCGGTCATCTCAGGGTTTGTTGAGGTTGAGGAAACATTGACTCTCGGGTTGTTCCTAGAAGAAGCAGAGGAATCCCAGTTCTTGTGGTGAGTAGTCATGTTCTCAATTAACTCTCTACACTCCTCGGGTCTCCTTTTCATGAATGTGCCACCGGCGGCTGCATTGATCGTATCACGATCTCGAAAAGTCAATCCGTTGTAGAAAGTATCAATCAATGTGACGGGGAGCATGTTGTGGTTTGGACAACGGTCGATCAAGACATTATATCTTTCCCAAGCGTAAAAAAGAGATTCATCGGGATCTTGCATGAAACCGCTGATCTGATTGCGAAGGCTTGTGACCATGGATGGTGGAAAGTAGCGCGATAGAAAGCGTTGAGTCATATCATCCCAAGTGTGAATAGAATTCTTCGGGAGACGATCAAACCATTTCTCGGCATGATGCGATAAAGTATGTGGGAAGAGTTGTAGGCGGAGTACATCATTGTGGCCCCAGGCAACTTCATGCTTTGGGTGATTGTAATGAACTTGTCGAGGTGTTTGTTGGCATCATCATCAGGCAATCCTCTAAATGGGTTTGTTTGTACTTGCTGAATCATGTGGTGCTTCAACGAAAACTCAGGAGCGTTGATTTGCATCGGCGCAATCGGTCCTCCTCATCCAAACATTGTTGGTTGACAAAGTTCCTCCATGGTCCGAAGATCGGGCTGTGGAAGAGCATTGTTGTTATTATTATTATTCAGGTTCGGTGGAATGTTGTTGTTGTTAACACCTGCCATATCTAAATCTTCTTGAGGCTCGGGCTCTTGATAATTAGAAGATCTAGTACGCATACACCTGAAAATGCAAAAGAAAACAAAACCAAACACAAAGACAATATATATACACAATAAAGATAAAATCTTTTTGGATTTTTGAAAATTTTAATTTTTATGGTTTTTTATCAATTTTTAATTTTTATGAGTTTTTGGAATTTTTTATGCAAGAAAAGTAACGTTCACAAGTGAACGGATCCCAAAAAGCAACGTGTATCTCACAGAAAACTATTGATCTTAACGAAAAGAGCCGGCAGCGGCGCCATTTGATAACTAAGCTTTTGCCTAATTAAAAAGATTCTTTTAAGTATGTCTAATCGAATTGATCTACTTATGTTTTCTGTGTGGTTCAGTCTTATTTTGGTGGAACAAAGATGTGTCGTTGTAGTTTTAAAAATAAAAGGTGCAAAACAATTAAAGTAAATGTGCTCTTAAAGTAAATCTAAGTCTAATTAAAGTAAAGGTGCAAGTATTTAAAAACGAGGCTGAAATTAAAGGCACTAAAGTAAATTACGTAAACTTAAATCTATCTAAGGCAAACTTAAAGTGCGACTAAAACTAAAGCAATTCTAAAATAACACTAAGGCAAATAATCTTAAAGTGCAATTAAGTAAAAGGCAATAAAAATCAAAGACAAAAGCTAATAAGACCCTGAATACAGCTCATTCAGAATAATCCTTCGTTTAGAATAATCACTCGTCCTAAATGTCACCTTTGGTTGAAATGATTCTTCTTCACTTGGAATATTACCAAAATCCTTGATCCGGAACAAGTTGATCTGAATATGTCACTTATCCAAAACAATCCTTCGTTCGGAACTTACTGATTCGGAACTTGTAAAATCTGCCTTGATTCGGAAGTATTAGGTCACCCCTTGATTCGGAAGTTTCCGAATGAAGCTCCTTGATTCGGAAGTTTAGAACTTCCGAATGAACACCCTTGACTCGGAAGTTTATGACTTCCGAATGAACAGCCTTGATTCGGAACTTGGTCCTTGATTCGGAACTTTGAGTTGATTCGGAACTTTTGAAAAGTTCCGGATGAAACCCTTGGTTCGGAACTTTGGAGTTCCGAATGAGTATGTTTGGTTCGGAAGTTTTCACTTCGTCCGGAACTTTGAAAGTTCCGGATGAACAAGTTTGGTTCGGAAGTTTTTCTAATCCCAAATCTTCCGGATGAAGCCTTGATTCGGAACTTTAGAAGTTCCGAATGAACACTTTCCTCCTTCTTGGTTCGGAACTTTTCCTGGAAAGATCAGAAACAAGCAAACACCCCCGAAGAACAAGGAAATACAGTAATAGCAGATATAACCAAAAATCAATCAAATAAACACAAACGATCTAAACTAAACAGTAACGAGATCAATAGATAACATAAACAAACAATTTAAAACATGAAATCAAACAACTTTAACCAAAATAATCAAACACCACTTGGATCAAAATAAAAGTATGAACATGAACATAACATAAACACATGAATCAAAGAATAAGAAAGGTAGATAAGAGATTGACAAGATAAAATAAAGATTTGACAAGAATTAAAATGAAAACTTACTTGGAATTAAATGGTAATTAAGGTGCATAACATGAGTTTAAATTGACAAGAAAAGTAAATGACAAGTATTTAAATGGTGGAAGGTCTAATTGTCACCATTAGCCAACAAAATGAAAAATGACTAATCCTAAACTATTTATAGGGGAGGATTAAGGAAGCTTCCTCCCTCTTTCCTTTTCTCTTAATTGCATAATTAAGTCCCTTTCTTCTAAATTCTTCATTAATTGCGTCATTAGTCCTTTTCTTCTAATCTTCTTTAAACTTGGACTTAAGGGACTTTTGGCTTCGGGATTTCTTCGAACTCGTCTTTAAATTCTTCAATAAAATAGACTTGAATTCTTTGGCTTTTGATAAACTTCCGTCTTTTGACTTTTTCTTCGATAAATCTTCAGAATTTGTCGTGGACTTCCGTTCTTTTTGCACTCTTGACTTCTTGACTTCGTCTTTCATCCTTTTCTTCAATAAAAGTCCGTAAATGCCCGTGAATGTCCGTGTTTTCTCCACTTTTCACCTTTTCATCCTAAATCACAATAAAAACACAAACCACGCATAATTCCGACATAAAAGACATAAATACACGTTTTGGTCCGGTTGTTATTGTAATTAAGTGGTAGAAAAGATGGGTGTTTACACACCTATCAATGTGTCGCCTGACTCATGCATGTGTCGCCTGACTCATGCATGTGTCGCCTGACTCATGCATGCGTCAAATAAATTTGCAAGTGTTTTTTAAACACTTGTACATTTGAACATTTATGAATTTTCATTTTATATACAGAAAATATTGAAGGATGTTGAAGAAAAGCTTTCTCTTATATCTAGAGAAAAAATTGAACTTGAAACCATGTTAAAGAATGCCAACACACAGTTTCCCCATGACGAAGATCTTCTAGTGTTGTATGATAGATATAAAGGAGTTTTTGGCGATTCTATTTCGATAGATATTGCTGTTAAACCTGCTGGTAACGAAGATGTTGGTAATGAAAATATAATACTTGATGATAGGTGGATTGATGAGAACATTGATTGGTATGCAGAGGTGATGGATCTTCTTGTTGACATATATCTTAATGTACTTTGTTATATCCTTGTTAGTTTTAAACTTTTTTAATAAGTTGGCTTCTCATCACATGACTCATGCAAGAGTCTACATGAGTCCATGAGTTGCCTGACTCATGCATGAGTTGCTTGACTCATGCATGAGTTGCCTGACTCATGCATGAGTTGCCTGACTCATGCATGAGTTGCCTGACTCATGCATGAGTTGCCTGACTCATGTATAAGTCACTAACATTATGTGAGTTAGCATTAAAGTTTTTGTAATATTTTAGGAGGATGCGTATTTTGGGCCTCGGGATCATGAGCCAGTTAATGACGATCCTGTGCATCCTAGCACTCCTAAAAAGGTGGTTGCACGAAAGCAGTTTGCTAAGCGGAGTCCATACTTGCCTTCCCCTTTTATGCATTAGTGTTGTGATACTAGTAAGCTTAATAGGGTTGAGTTTGTTTTGGGTAATTCTTTATTTGCGATGGAAGAAGAAAAATAGTAAGCATATTTTTTTTCTTTTTATAAACTTCATGTTTTTAGATTATCATATGATTTATTCTGATTGTGTTCCTTTTTTTAACGTGTAGTGAAACCATTTTCCGAGCAGAGCCTGTGTATGGTTATGTATTATCAGCTGTTCGATTAAATTTGGAAACATTGACACCAGGGTTGTGGTTAGAGGCAAGTGTCGTTGATTGTTTGGTTACCATTCTAAATTTTGAGGAGTCACGGAAAGAGAATCCAGAACCAAGAAGAGTTTTTATGCCAACTGGATGTATTGTAAGTTTCACATGAAATATATCTTTTAGATTTTCAATAATTATTATCATTGTTTGGTAATACTATATTTTTGTTAAACGCATGTACAAGGGATGATAGACAAAACAATGTCTGATGGTGAACAGTATAAATTGTTTTCAGAAGTCATTTCTGCGTATTTCAAAAATGATGCTGCTTCACTTTCTTTATCCGATAATGAATTGGTAATTTTACGTTCTTTTTTGAATATATAGGCATCAAGTTTTCATCATTTTGAATTTACGTATAATACCTTTTTTTTGGTTAAAATAGGTTTTCTTTCCAATTTGTGCTTCAAATCATTTTGTTGTTGTTGTTTTCTGCCTCAACAAACCTTCATCAATGATTATACTTGATAACATTCATGTTGGAAATCCAAATGCACCGAAGTACAAACGAGTCTGTGATCCTTTGGTAAGTTGCATACTTGATTATTGTCATTACTGTTTTATATGTTTTCACCTTAACTCATGCATGAGTCACTGACTCAAGCATGAGTCACTGACTCAAGCATGAGTCAGTGACTCATGCATGAGTCAGTGACTCATACATTGTAAATAACATGTTTCCCCCTAAATTGTTTGTTGTGTAGAAAAAATTATTCGCTAGATATCTCAAAGAAGTTAATCATCCGAAGCACAGTACTGTTTCTAAGCTCAAAGGACGCAATCCGCGTTTGAAATGGACTACTAAGGTTAACCAAGTGGATTGTGGTGTCTTTGCGATGGTACATTTGGAGTCTTATCAGGGTCTTGCTCCTGAAGAATGGGATGTTGGTTTGGTAGAAGAGTCGAGCATACAGGAAACTCTTTTGAAGCGCTTGAGGTACAGGTTTGCAACAAAAATTTTGTTGCACGAGCTCAATGCTGAAAGGCAGAAAATGTTTGATTTGGCTTACAAATTTGAGATGGCACATGATGAGCAAAAAAGGATCTCGATTATTTTGAATGCGATCAATAACAGGGATGTGCGTGATCCTCCTATAAATGCCGAGAGACCTGCAGCCCAGAAAGATGTAACCGAGAAGGCAGCGACCCGAAGCCAGCAGTTGAGCAAGCAACCAAGAAACCTACAGCCGAGAAGCCAGCAGTTGAGCAAGCAGCCAAGAAACCTGCAGCCGAGAATCCAGCAGTTGAGCAAGCAGCCAAGAAACCTGCAGCCGAGAATCCAGCAGTTGAGCAAGCAGCCAAGAAACCTACAGCCAAGAAGCCAGCAGTTGAGCAAGCAGCCGTGAAGCCAGTAACCGAGGAGACAGCAGCCGTGAAGTCAACAGCCGGTCAAGCAGTAACCGAGAAGGCAAATGTTGATGCAACAGTAACCGAGAAACTAGTTGCCAAGAAGAAAGCTGCCAAGAAGAAACCAGCTGTCTAGAAATGTTGATCTACTTTGTAATACTTTATGATATTAAGTAATACTTGATTCTGATATCAGTTGTACTTGACTTTTTCAAACGAAGTTTGAAGTTTGACTTTGAATAACCTTGTTTGTTACAAGATGTGCAATATCGTTCCGTGTTTTCGAACACATATAAAACTGTTTGTGACTCATACAGTGACTATGTATAAGTGTTTATGAATATGTGTTTGTATATGTTTGTTATTGTCATGTGACTCATGCATGAGTCATGTGACTCATGCATGAGTCAGGCGACTCATGCATGAGTCATGTGACTCATGCATGAGTCATGTGACTTGCATACATGAGTCATGTAAACACATACAAACATATATTACTATGACACATGCAAGTCACATGACTCATGTATGCAAGTCACATGACTCATGCAAGTCATGTGACATGCAATGCCTTGAAAAAGTTGCAAGAGTTACCTTGTATAAGGATTTCTTGGGGTATCGGCATGATTTTAGGCTCTTTCTTTTGCAAATGTTGCAAGAGTTATCTCGTATACATGAGTCATAGTAGTATATGTTCCATTTTTGTCATGTAACTCATGCATGAGTCACATGACTTGATATTTCAATACACAAATATTTCAATACACAGATATTTCAAGAGTACTAATATAGGAGTAATCATATTCATAGCATAATCAGATATTCTACAATGGTTTTCAACAGTTCAATAAAAGAAAAATAGAAAATTAAAAACATATATTCAAACAGTTGTTGTACTTGGTTCTCCTTTTTCCTGTGCCTGTTTTTTAGCAGCTGCAACGATCTTTGCTAGTTTTGCGATATAGTATGGATTTAGTGGACATGTCATTTTTGTATGCTCGTTTGTCTTCTGTTTACAGTAACCACACGCACGAGGCTGTTTCTTTTTAGCCTTCATAGCTATTTCTCTTGCACTTTTTATACGCGCTCATCTACGACCACCTTTGAGCCTAGCCCCAGTTGGATTTTTAATATGATTTTTCTTTGGTTCCTCAATTGCATATATATCTTCAATAACGTCCTTTGTTTTCTTTGAAGGGGGCTTAGGCACTAAAACTTGATATTCTTTCTTTATATTATCCAGCTTTTGCACATATTCCGCCAGCTTTTCTGCATCTTTACTCAACCAAAACAAGCACTCGTCTACGTGGAAGTTAGCCTCATTTGTTAGTTTCTGAATTGTTTCATTCTTCTCTCCGTATCTGTTTGTGTTTCTTCTTAATGAAAGCGGTATCAAATCTCTTCTTCAACGCCTTAAAATGTACTTCTCTGGAATTTCTTCAATATCACGGTTCTTGAAAACACAAAATATGTGGCGACAAAGAAAACCATAACGCATAAAATGCCTACAAGTGCACTCAACAGATCCATCTCCAGGATTACGGAGAACCTGAAACATATACATGAAACATATTAATAAGTGAGCATAACACATATGAGTCACATTGACTCATGCATGAGTCAGCGCGACTCATGCTTGAGTCAGCTTGACTCATGCATGAGTCAGTGTGACTCATGCATGAGTCAGCGTGACTCATGCATGAGTCAGTGTGACTCATGCATGAGTAATTCATGTATCAGTTAAATGTTTCACTAACCTTGTAGGTTATTACTTTGTCTTCTTCCTGTACAACCATCTCTTTTCCTTCTTCTGTATACAGTGTTCTATAAGCACCCGCTCTCGTGTCTCGAACCTTAACCGTCTCAATACCCTCTTCCGTCTTAAATTCTTGTATTTGGCATGACCAAATTGATTCTACTATTTCAGCTTGAACCAAGAGAAATATTGTTCTAGTATAAACTTTACGCGCATGTTCTTCGATATTTAACTTCGTTTCAGGATTTGGAGCCGCGTCCCATGTTTTGAAGTCCAAAACTTCTTGCTTATGTCTTTGCCTTTCGATTGCCGATTCAAAGCACATCATGAAATTTACTAATGTTGACCCATGATTTGTGAAACTCTTAAAGAATGCATTTTCACTTTCAGATCTTGAAGTAGTTCTCATTAGTCCAAACAGTGGTGAGTCAATAAAATAAGCCGACAACCACAATTTACGAAGGTCATACATCTTTGTCATCCACTTGTGTGTTTCCAATCCAAAGCGTTCAATAAGTTCAAACCATCTTTTTTGAAACTCTTCTGGCTCAATGAACATATTCCACACAAGTTTGTTGAAACGATCTTTAAAATCAGTTTCCTTGTAAATCTTTTCACATATCTGAAAATGAAGAATGTATGAATGTTAAGATATTTTGATATCATGTATTCACACTGACTCATAGTGTGACTCATACATGAGTCATGTGACTCATACATGAGTCATGTGACTCATATATGAGTCATATATATATATATATATTTATAACTCATGTATGAGTTATCTGATAAATAACAAACAATCAGTACCTTTGCTGGGATTTTCTGCAAGATATGCCACATGCACAATCTGTGCTTAGATTCTTTCAAAACCGCTTCAATTGCTCGTTTCATTGCCCCATCTTGATCCGTTACGATCATTTTTGGTTGTTTTTTGTGAGATGTCATGAATGATGTTAGTAGCCACGTATAAGCTTCTGTATCTTCTCTTAAAAGCAATCCAGAGCCAACATTGACGCACTTTCTATGGTTATCTATCCCAGTGAATGGTACAAAAACCATGTCATACCTGCAAAACAGATACATTAAAAAGATATAATATTTCATACTATGACTCATGTATTAGTCAGTGTGACTTGCATACATGAGTCACAGTGACTCATGTATGAGTCATTGACTCATGCATGAGTCACATGTGATTTATGTGAAAAAGACAACTTACTTATTTGTTCGAAAAGTTGCATCAAAAGATATAATATCTCCAAACTCCTCGTAGTTGCGTTTATCAACTTCGTCTGCCCAAAACATCGCAACTAATACGCTATCTTCAATCTTATACTGAAATGTAAATCCCGGAACAAACTTCATCCTATTTTCCATCTTGTTAATAAGCATTTGTGCATCACTTTCTCCTATAATTGCATTAACATCCCTGATGTGATTCTTAAAATCATCACTAGTGCCATGAACATACTGAGATCCGCCTTTGATGCCAGATAACAAGGTATGTGCCTTTGTTGCGCCAAGTTTCATTGTTGAAGCTCTAACTACAAACAACCTTTCCGATTGACTCATCTTTCTTTGTTTCTTCGTTAGATGCTTATATTCTTTAGGAATCATGGGATGATTGTGCTTAGCAACAAACTTAGTCACAACATAATTTTTCCGGACATAATCTAAATCAACTTTTATTTGCGCCATGCAACCTGTTATACGGTGCCTCGTGTGCCTAGTTTGTTTTCCACTACTAACCAATGT
The DNA here is from genome assembly GCA_025667525.1 of Glebionis coronaria. NCBI lineage: Eukaryota > Viridiplantae > Streptophyta > Magnoliopsida > Asterales > Asteraceae > Glebionis > Glebionis coronaria. The sequence goes on along the minus strand of CM046875.1, from coordinate 275,179,605 downwards.
GTTGATATTTACATCTTTTATATTCCCATGTCGGTTACACGTGATGTATTTACTTTTTACTTTACCACTTCTATTTCTTTTTTGTGTGCATTTTTTAACTTCAAATCCTGCTTTTTCAGCATAAGCTTCATAAAAGTCAATACTCTCCTCTATCGTTTTAAATTCTTTATCCTTAAGAGGCACGTACTACTCATCAACATTTGGTTCCCAATATGTCGATCCTCCGGGTGACTCAAAATGAATGTATAAACTAGGTTTTGGTGAAGTATGAGCATCTGTTTCACAATCCAATAAAAGAATAGTTCAGGAATTGTATGAGTCATATATGACTCATATATGAGTCACACTGACTCATGTATGAGTCACACTGACTCAAATATGAGTTATGTGGCTCATCTGTTACATAACTCATGCATGAGTCAGTGTGACTCATGCATGAGTCAACCTGACTCATGCATGAGTTTGTGTGACTCATGCATGAGTCAGCCTGACTCATGCATGAGTCAGTGTGCCTCAGCAACTACATTTTCAGTAACATATCTATTTCTGGTACAAAGTTATTACCTGTATTGGCTTCTACATTTTCTAAAACATCAACATCGCCAACTACATTTTCAGCTTCTACATCAGCATCTTCTTCAATAGCATCAGCAAGTACATTTTCGCTAACATCATCAGCAACTTCTACATTTTTTCTAATATCAGCAACTACATTTACTGGATCATTGTCACTTGATGTGGAGGTTGTGGAACTCGCTGGGAGATGGTCATTTGTTATGGAGGTTGCCGGAAGTTGGATGTTTGTTGTGGAGTTGGCAGTAAAAGCGTCGTTTGTTGTATAAATCGACGGGAAAGGGTTGTTTGTTGTGTAGGTTGCTTGAAATTGTTGGGTTTGTTGTGTAGGGCGCCAAAAACGTGGGTTTCGTATGGAAGTCGCCGGAAAATGGTGGATACGCTGTGGAACTCGTTGGAAAAGGGGTGGGTTTCGTATAGAAGTAGCTGGGAAACGATTGTTTGGTGTTGGTCTTGCCGTAAAATAATGGATTCTTGTGGGGGCTGCCGGAAAAAGGTTGTTTGCAGTAAAGGCCGCCAGAAAAAGGTGGGTTGGTGTGGATGACGCACGAAGAAGGTTGGTTTGTTGTGGTGGTCGCGGGTAGAAGGTGGGGTTGTTGTGGTGGTCGCCTGAAAAAGGTGGGAGATGAGGTTGTTGTGGTGGTCGGCTGTTAGGTGGAGGTGGTGGAGGTGGTCGCCGGTGGGAGTGAGGATCGGGTTCCATCACCGGTGGTGGAGGTTGTTGGATGTTTTTTTATTTATTTATTTATGAATAAAGGTAAGTTATAAGAAAGGGGGTTTTAATCACAGCCCTTAGATCATTTAGAGATAAAGGGTGGGGATTTATCCATGGAGACTTTGTTTAATAAGGGAGTGTGGGGGATCTTTTCCCAGGTTGTTACAGTTGTTACAAATAAAATGAATGATCAATTACAAAATTAATATTTTCATAAAAGTCAATAGAAATGTTCTTATTTTCAGACTTTTTAAAAATAAAAAATTTTCAAATGTTTTATAATATATATTAAGATAAGATTATATGATTGTTTATTAAGTGTAGTGTCGAAAAAAAGAGGTTAAACATGTAAAATAATGAATGAAGAAGTGACTGAGAGACCTAAAGTGTATGACTAATATTATGCCTAAATATACGTGGCACAAAATCATTGGTTGGAACAATCGGATACACTTCTTTATAACTCAATAAGATAATGACACATAATTTAGGCACAATATTAGGCATGCATTTTTAGGTCTTCTAATCTTAATATGAAGATCTTTCTCCTCATGGCCTTTTCCAGAAAGCCATATGTTAATTTTAAGCGTAAAATAAACATGTCAACTCAATTTATATACTTATTTTTCAACTAAGACTTTATAAGTCATTATCAACACTACTTAGGTCTCATAATCATTGTTAGTGTTAACTTTTGATATATTTATTTTTTCACTTTAATTTCAAATAATCTTATTTGTATTATATGATACTTGATAAAAGCTATACCAATGAAAAATACGTTTAAAACTCAATATTTTCTTTGTATCAAGTTTTATATAATAATAAAAAATAAAAGTTGAGATCAAAGTTATTACCAAAATATAAGCGGTCTAATGTGTTACGTGATACTTGATGAACATTATATCAATGAAAATACGTTTAAAACTCAATCATTTTATTGACTTTGTATAACTTTTATATAATTAAAAAAAGTAAAAGTTAATATCAAAGTCCAAAGCATATGATTTTGATCTCAACATTTCGTATTGAATCGAATAGGATAACATTTTGTTTTCTTTCAAAAAAGATGGTTTAAGAGTTGGAAGCCTAAAATCTTTTAATTTTCTGTTATTATAAAAATGATGTTGGAGGTCCATTACCCAACCACACATGTAATGGTAAAAGCCATTCATGGCAAAAAAAAGTTGGTTTAGCCCTCAAAGGTGCATATTTAATGGTGTTTGGGCAACAATCGATGGTTGAATTAATACTTTACATCCTAGTAGGAAACGACATCTTAAACTATAAAGTGGAGGATGGAGCTTCTGCACGCTTTTGGAAGGTTTCGTGGCTCGGTGATGAACCAATTTCTATTCGCTAGAGGTCTAGGTGTCGTCTTCTGATTGGTCGAAACACGTCACTCCACCTCTCCAACAACCGTCCTCACTCTATAAATACCCACTCTCCTCCTTCATTTGCAGCTGGTTAGCTTAGGTTTAGTTTTCACATAGTAAATTAAAGTTAGCTTAGAATAGGAGTAGTGTTAGTTAATTTTCACATAGTTAGACTAAAGTTTGTTACGAATTTATTTTAAACATTTGTATCTGATTCTCTTTTATGTTATTAATGGAAGCTTTCAGCTTTCTTTGATTCTTCTTTATCTCTTATCAGCTTTGTTAATGCAATAATGCCTAAAAACGTTACTTGCATTTTTCGGTCTTGCTTAGTTTTGATTACGACAATATGTAAAAACAAGCATTTACGAAAACAACGAAAAACGAATTCTTGAGTTCAAGTATTTTTCATTTTACCCATTTTCACTTAAGGTATGAATAAACAAGTACTAACCTTAATCAAGTGATCAAGTGATTTAATCTTTTCTTAAAACTCACTTTTTATTAAGTGTGACAAATTTTTTTTATTAAACTTTCTTTTTAAGAAAATGTTTTATTAAATTAAATATTTGAAAATTTGAAAATGGCATATTCTTTTTTGATTTGGAATATTCTTTTAGGATATTTTATAATCAGATAAGACCTCCACCACTAAAGGACAAAAAGGGAGTTGAGTCTACTCCGGCGGCTCCCTAGTGCCTATGCGGTTCCTTATCGATAAGGAACCGCCGGCTGAGATAAGGAACCGCGGGCAAATATAGCCGTTGGCCCTTTTTCCTATAAATAGTGGACCACTTGCAGATTTCCTCTTTACCTCTTTTGCACATATATTTCTAGATTCAAACATACTTCTTAAATCACTCAAATCCTTGATCATTTGATTGATTACTACTTGTTTAGAAGTGAATCTATCCCATCCATCCCTTCCTCTCCAAGTGCAAAGAGAAGAACACTATCCTTGTGAAGTGTTGAGTCCACCACCAAATATCCTTTGAAGATCAAATCTTATACATTTGTTGTTGTGTCATAGTTTTGAAGATCCAAGTAGTTGTGTCTATTTGGAAGTTGTGTATGTACTAAGTATAGTTGTGTAGATTGGTCCTAGCTACGATTAGGGCTCGACTTTTAGCTTAGAGTCAGAAATTGGTTAAGCAACGTGTACGGTTTTCTCCACCATAAGGAGCTTGTTGTGTAGTGAACTCTCGAGTAAGGAGTACTCGAGGAGTGGAGTAGGAACGAGGAGTGAGCTTCGTTGCCGAACCACTAAAAATCCTTGGTGTTTGGTTTGATCTTTCTTTACCCTTAACTCTTTACATTCTTTATTCTTTGTGCATATACATTAGTTTATATTAGTTTAGTTACACTATCATTGTTCATATTGTGCATAAGAAGATTTCACATATTTCCTCAAGCCTAAGTTTTTGAAAAAGGATTTTTTGGAAACCATCTTTTAACAAGTAAATATAAGAAACTATTCAACCCCCCCTTCTAGTTTCTACAATTGGTATTAGAGCGAGGTTTTTCAAGAATTTTTAAAGTATATCGTATTTTAAAACTTGAATCGATTTATGGATTCCAACAAGTACCTAGAAGGGCAATCTATGCAAAGACCACCACTTTTTGAAACCGAAAGTTTTATTTATTGGAAAAATAGATTTGAGACTTATGTGAAATCAAAAGATTTAGATCTTTTGCATGTTATTACCAATGGTGATTTTTTACCTTATCAATTTAATGAAGTTTCTAAAACAAAAGAATTGGTCACTTTTGACAAAGCTAATCACGATACTAAAAAGAAACTTTCGAAAAATAATGAGGCTAAAATGGTGATTTATAATGCTTTACCTAAGAAAGAGTATGAAAGGATTTTTATGTGTGAAACCGCTAAAGATATTTGGAACACTCTTTTAGTAACCCACCAAGGTAATAGCTAAGTCAAAGAAATCAAAATCGATCTTCTTGTCTAACAATATGAACAATTTGTCATCTTAGAAGATGAAACTATTGATAGTGCTTTTGCTAGATTTAACACTATCATTACTATTCTAAAAGCACTTGATGAAGGTTTTTCTAGCAAGAACAATGTTAGGAAGTTTCTAAGGGCCTTACATCCGAAGTGGAGAGCAAAAGTCACGACGATTGAAGAATCGAAAGATCTCTCAACTTTATCATTCGATGAACTCATAGGTAACTTGAAGGTTCATGAGATGATAATTTTGAAGGACTCGGAATTGGTAAAAACCAAGAGTGAAAGGAAGTCTCTTGCACTCAAAGCCAAGAAGGCACAAAGCGATCATGATAGTTCCTCGGATAGCAATGACGAGGAGTATGCATTGGCGGTGAGAGATTTCAAGAAGTTCTTCAAAAGACAAGGTCAACACGTGAGGCAACCCAACAATGACAAGAAACCATTCTCAAAGAATCGGTTTGCCAAGAACGAAAAAGGTGATAGGAATTGCTTTAGATGTGGTGATCCAAATCATTTCATTAGTGATTGTCCAAAGCCTTCACGCAATAAGAATCACATAGCGTTCGTTAGTGGTTCTTGGAGCGATAGCGGTGAAGATGTTGATGACAACCCCAAAGAGGAGAAATGTCTTATGGCTCATACTTCTAAAGAGGTTCATTCCGAAACCGAATATTATAGCAATGATAGCTCCACCTTAGATGATATTGAATTAGAAGGCCAATATGATAATTTACACAAACTTAGCCTTAAATTCATAGAAAAGAACAAAACCTTAAAATCAACCAAAACTAAGCTTGAAAATGAGATCAACGAACTTAGGGAGAAATTAGTCAAGCTTGAGAAAAATAAAGAAGTTGATTTTGGTTGCTTAAGTTGTGAGAAACTTAGATTAGAGAATGATGATCTCAAGAGCACCTCCATTAAATTGGAAAAGTTTATGAAAGGTACTAGTGCTCTTGATGATATGTTAAACAAACAAATTCATTCTAAGGAAAGACTTGGTGTAGGTTTTAACTCAAATGAAGCATCAACTAGTGAACCTAAACAAGTCAGATTTTCAGAAAAATCGTCTACTGTACGCGATCCCAGATTGTATGGGGCGGTTCCTTATCACTATGGAACCGCCGCCCTAGATAAGGAACCGCGACCAGAAAGAGGTTTTGCTGAAAATCTTGAACTTTCTGAAAAGTCAAATTTAGGTGAACAACCAAAGCATCTTATTGTTAACAAGGTCAAATTACCCATACTTAACGACAATGCCGTTGATAAGTTCTATAAGCCCTTGAGTAAACCTCTCATGGGAAATAGAAGTTTATCAAGACCATCCACCACTCCACCAAGAGTACGGAATGAGTCTAGGCCTAGAAATAGAACGACAACACCTAGAAGGGATAGTCAAAACAATTCACGACCTAGAAGTAAAACTCCAACACCTAGAAGGAATGACCACAACTCTAAACCAAGATCAAATACACCTAGGAGAAATAATGAACAATAAAATGGTTATATGAATTATTATCCTCCATTTTATTTCCCATGGGGAACCCCTCCTCCATTCATGCATCCCAACCAAATGCAAGGGATGTTTGGAACTAACAATTTTGGACCCATGAGATATTGGGGACTAAATGTTTGATCTTGTGTGTTGTTACCTAGATATGCTTAGGAATTGATTTGGAACCCGACGAGTGGATTAAGGATTGTGGTTGTTCTAAACACATGATGGGTAATCGAAGTTTGTTCTCGCACTACAAAGCATATGATTGAGGTAACGTCACATTCGCTAGTAGTCTACGTGGTAATATCATTGGCAAAGGTACAGTTTCTCTTGACTCCATGACCATTGAAAATGTTGAGCACGCAGATAATTTAGGGTTTAACCTTTTAAGTATAGGTCAAATTTGTGACAATAAATGTAAGGTCATCTTTTCGGAACATGACTGTGAAATCGTAAAAGATGGAAAGGTCATTGGAAAAGGTGTTAGAAAGCATGGGCTTTATGTCATGAAGGTCAATAAGAAGTCAAAAGACAACATATGTCTGCGACTATAGATGATAGTTCTACTCTTTGGCATAGGAGATTAGGTCACGCTAATATGCGTTTAATTCAATCTTTAGTCTCTAAGGAGTTGGTAAGACACCTCCCCAAGATGAAGTTTGATAGTTACTTTTGTGATGCTTGTAAAGTTGGAAAGCAAGTTCACTCAAGTCACAAAGCCAAGAATTTGGTTTCAACCTCTCGGTGCTTAGAGCTCCTACATATGGATCTCTTTGGACCTTCCTCCATACGGATTTATAGAGGTAACCTTTATACCCTAGTTATAGGTGACGACTATTCTAGATTCACTTGGACTAGATTTTTGGCATCTAAGAATGAAGCTTTCGATCATTTCGAAATCTTTAGTCGAAGAATTCAAAATCAACTAGGATGTCCAATTGTCTCTATTAGGACGGATCATGGTAGGAAATTTGATAATGAAGGGCAATTTGGTGCCTTTTGTGAAGCTCATGGTATTACACATAACTTCTCGGTTCCTCGCACTCCACAATCAAATGGGGTAATTTAAAGGAAGAATAGGACCATCCAAGAGATGAGTTGGACGATGTTAAACGAGCAATCTTTGCCTCAAAAGTTTTGGTGCAATGCCGTGGACACATCGACTTATATTCTCAACCGAATTCTTATTCGACCTTTCCTAGGAAAGACCCCCTATGAGATTCTTAAAGGTAAGAAACCCTCATTGGAATACTTTAGGGTGTTTGGAAGCAAGTGCTTTGTCCTCAACACCAAAGACTACCTTACCAAGTTCGACCCAAAGTCTTACGAAGGTATCTTTTTAGGTTATTCCCAAACTAGCAAAGCCTACATAGTCCTCAATAGAACCTCGGGCGTAATTGAAGAATCACTTAACGTGACTTTTGATGAAACCCCTCCTTTACCCGAGACGCCACCATTGGTTGATGATGACTTGGATGAAATAGAAGTAGTTAAAGCCAAAGAGGTTAGAAAAATAGGAGTTGAAGACCTTAGTGTTGAAAAGGAAGTAAACATTAAGGAGTCTAAGGATCATACTCTCAATAATATCATTGGTGACTTAAATCAAAGGACCCTAAGATCTCAAGTCCAAAACCAAAGCAACTTCTTTTGTTTCGTCTCCTTGATTGAACCAAAGAATGTTAAAGAAGCTTTGACGGATGAGAGTTGGGTCATTGCGATGCAAGAAGAATTGAATCAATTCGTTACTAATGATGTTTGGGAACTTGTTCCTCCACCTAGAAGTTCTACCATTATAGGAACCAAATGGGTCTATAGGAATAAGTTAGATGAGAATGGTGTTGTGTCTCGTAACAAGGCTAGACTTGTAGCTCAATGCTATAATCAACAAGAAGGGATTGATTATGACGAGACATATGCACCGGTAGCAAGATTAGAATCCATTAGAATCCTTTTAGCCTACGCTTGTGCCTTAGACTTTAAGCTTCAACAAATGGATGTAAAGAGTGCATTTCTTAACGGTTTGATCAATGAGGAGGTATATGTGGCTCAACCTCCCGGCTTCATTGATTTTGAGAAATCGAATCATGTTTACAAGCTTAAGAAGGCACTTTATGGCCTTAAACAAGCACCCAAAGCTTGGTATGATAGACTTAAATCGTTTCTTGTTAAACATGAGTATACCATGGGGATGGTAGACAACACGCTCTTTACAAAGAAGAAAGGTTCTCACCACATAATCGTGCAAATATATGTTGATGACATTATATTTGGCTCAACTTGTCAAGAATTGTGTGATGACTTTGCCAAAATCATGCATGATGAGTTTGAAATGAGTATGATGGGAGAACTTAACTTCTTTTAGGACTCCAAATTAAACAAATGGATGATGGTATTTTCTTTAGTCAATCTAAGTATGCTAAAGAAATGCTAAAGAAATTTGGATTAGAAGAATCTAGACCAATGAAGACCCCAATGGCCTCGGATACTAAACTCACCGTAGATGATGATTGTGAGTCGGTAGACAACACCAAATATAGAGATATGATTGGTAGTTTGTTGTACCTAACGGCAAGTCGACCGGATATCATGTTTAGTGTTTGCCTTTGTGCTCGCTTCCAAGAGGCTCCCAAAACCTCTCACCTTGAAGCGGTTAAGCGTATCTTCCGATACATTAAGGGCACTATACATTTAGGATTATGATATCCTAAAGGGATCGGCGTAGAAACCATTGTCTACGCGGACTCGGATCATGCGAGAGACTATGTGGATCGGAAAAGAACTAGTGGAGTTTGTACCTTCATGGGTTGTTGTTTAACTTCTTGGTTCTCCAAGAAATAAACCGCTCTTGCGATATCCACCACGAAAGCAGAGTATGTGAGTGCCGGAAAATCATGCCAACAAGCTCTATGGATGAAGCAAGCGCTTGTTGATTACGGGATTTATCTTGATGATGTTCCCATCATGTGCGACAATAAAGGTGCTATAGACCTTAGCAAGAATCCCGTGCAACATTCGCGAACCAAGCACATAGAAATTCGACACCATTTCCTTAGGGATAATGTTTAAAAGGGGAACATTTCGATTGAGAAGGTACCCTCCGAGGATAACTTAGCCGACATCTTCACTAAGCTGCTTAAGAGGAAACCTTTTAATTACTTGCGTCTAGGTCTAGGATTAATGGAACATATTCCTTAATTGCTTTCCTTTTATTGAGTCTTTTATTTTCTTTTGAGTCTTTTATCACTTTGAGTCATTGAGTCTCCTAAACTCTTCTTGAAAATCTTCTCTTCTCCTTTTCAAAATTCTCAAAGTCTCTTTCGAAAATGGTCGCGAAATGTTTTGACATTGTTAATTCAATCTAAAAACGTTTTTCATAGATTCTTGCTATTAATCTCGAGCTTACATAATTCATATGTATGATTCTCTCAAACATAGCAAGAACAAGATAGAATCATGGAGGATCATTGTGTCGTGACTTAAGGTCTTGTCTTACACACCTCCTACATCGATTTTTATTTTAAAATCCATGTATTTTGGTAAAATCTCTATTTGGTGAATTCGTATATGTTTTCTTTGTCTATCTTTGCTTTTAAGCATATCTCTATGATTAGTTAGACTAGAAAAATATGATTTGCTGAATTAAAAAATCTTCCTTCACCACCAAAACACAGCCTCTGTAGGCGGTTCCATATATTAACCGCGGTCCCTTAGTGATAAGGAACCTCCAGAAGTAATAAGGAACCGCGTACAGTGCTTCCTTTTTTGGGTATTTCTGAAACTCCAAATTTGTTCCAACACTTTTGGAAATCTTTGTTTCAACCCTTTGACCACCCTAAAAATACCTTGAGCCTTCCCTATTTAACCATAAGCATTTTGCCATACTTCACATCCCCAAATGTCTTATTCTCCTAATGAAAGCCTTGATTCTCCTATATTTTCCCCAATTGCTTTCAATCCCAACTCACCCAAGAACACTTTCAATCTAAATTCACCCAAGAACACTCTTAATCACATTTCTCCTACCAAGAATGTTGATTGTGGAACATCTTTTCTTCCACCACCACCCTTTAGTGTTCTTCCTCCTTCTCATGATAATGTCATGTACCATGGGACATATTGTCATTGTTGTCAATACCAACATCTTGCTATGGCACACATCTATGAGGAGTTGAGCTACATCAAGAGTCTCTTAATCAAGCCTCCTCTTCACTTTGATTATGAGATCTCCACCAAGCTACCACCACCACCTTCCGCCACTACCTTGTCTTTCATATAAGCACTGGTTGCTTATCCACAAGACACCTAATTCAAGCAAATCTTAGAATTCTAGATTAAATAGGATTAGATTTATACTTTTGGCTTGTTTCCTTTTTCATACATCTTTGTATGATTTTTTTACATGACTTCACTCGGATCTTAGTCTTTGTGTTTTCTTCTCTTTTTTGTGACCTATAGCTATCTCTTGTTGGTTGTCTCTTTTGTTCAACTAACCCTTCTATGTAGCTTGTCACCATATCTCGATTCCTCGGTGCCCCAAGCAAGGGGGAGTAAGCACCAAGGGGGAGTCTTTGCAAAGTCTGTCTCTTCAACACCGACTTGTGCAACCTTTTTGCTTCGACAAAGAGGGGGAGAAATGAATAAACTCGTCTTCGAAAATCTTGTTTTTGTGTGATTGAGTTTATGTATTATCAGAATCAAAAAGGGGGAGATTGTTAATGCAATAATGCCTAAAAACGTTACTTGCATTTTTCGGTCTGGCTTAGTTTTGATTACGACAATATGTAAAAACAAGCATTTACGAAAATAATGAAAAACGAATTCTTGAGTTCAAGTATTTTTCATTTTACCCATTTTCACTTAAGGTATGAATAAACAAGTACTAACCTTAATCAAGTGATCAAGTGATTTAATCTTTTCTTAAAACTCACTTTTTATTAAGTGTGACAAGTTTTTTTATTAAACTTTCTTTTCAAGAAAATGTTTTATTAAATTAAATATTTGAAAATTTGAAAATGGCATATTCTTTTTTGATTTGGAATATTCTTTTAGGATATTTTATAACCAGATAAGACCTCCACCACTAAAGGACAAAAAGGGAGCGGAGTCTACTCCGGCGGTTCCCTAGTGCCTATGCGGTTCCTTATCGATAAGGAACCGCCCGGCTGAGATAAGGAACCGTGGGCAGATATAGCCGTTGGCCCTTTGTCCTATAAATAGTGGAACATTCTCAGATTTTCTCTTTACCTCTTTTGCACATATATTTCCAGATTCAAACATACTTCTTAAATCACTCAAATCCTTGATCATTTGATTGATTACTACTTGGTTAGAAGTGAATCTATCCCATCCACCCCTTCCTCTCTAAGTGCAAAGAGAAGAACACTATCCTTGTAAAGTGTTGAGTCCACTCCTTTGAAGATCAAATCTTATACATTTGTTGTTGTGTCATAGTTGTGAAGATGCAAGTAGTTGTGTCTATTTGGAAGTTGTGTATGTACTAAGTATAGTTGTGTAGATTGGTCCTAGCTACGATTAGGGCTCGACTTTTAGCTTAGAGTCAGAAATTGGTTAAGCAACGTGTACGGTTTTCTCCACCATAAGGAGCTTGTTGTGTAGTGAACTCTCGAGTAAGGAGTACTCGAGGAGTGGAGTAGGAACGAGGAGTGAGCTTCGTTGCCGAACCACTATAAATCCTTGGTGTTTGGTTTGATCTTTCTTTACCCTTAACTCTTTACATTCTTTATTATTTGTGCATATACATTAGTTAGTATTAGTTTAGTTACACTATCATTGTTCATATTGTGCATAAGAAGATTTCACATATTTCCTCAAGCCTAAGTTTTTGAAAAAGGATTTTTTGAAAACCATCTTTTAACAAGTAAATATAAGAAACTATTCAACCCCCCTTTCTAGTTTCTACAAGATTAATCTCGGTTATCAAATGATTCTACTTGTTAAGTTTGTTGTAATAGATTCCTTACTTGTTCACCATTAATGAAGTTTAAGTTTTCAAGCTCTTGTTTTTTTTAAAACTGTTCATTAAGATTTTTGTTATAAGCTTTCTTTAATTCTCAAATCCTTGTTGTTTAGTTGTTTTCGACTCACCGTTAATCAATTTAGTTAGTTACTTAAGTGATGGTCATAAGCTTTTTAAATCTTTGAGTTTGTCATCAATAATAGTCAGTTACATATTCTGTTAAAATGTGCAATCTCTTTTCGGCATTAATGAATCTGTCATCAAGCTGTTTGATTTTTTCCATTATTCTGCAAATCTGTTATGAACTTGAAATCTGTTGTCTAATCATGATCATTTGATGAGTCTTGTTAGTGATGGAATCAAAACTTCTGTTTGAGAACTTGTTAGTTTTCTGTTTCTGGATATAACAAATTTCTGTTATTCGCTTCTTAATTGTTAGATTTTGTGAATTGAATCCAGAGAAGAGTGTTTGCCAATGGTAAGGTAGATAACAACTATTATAGTATTCAGTTTTGGTCGATTTTATGCTGTTTTTGTAGATCAAAAAAGTGCTTTTGGAATTGCTGATATGATAAGCCGGTGACAACTTATGAGTGGTCAGTGGTGATATAAGCTGTTGGAGGTTCTTCAAGTCTTGTATTCGTCTTCAGTTCAGTAAACTAGCAAATAGAAAAGGTAGCTCAACGCTAACCTTCAACATCAGTGGACTAGACTACATATGACCTTGGTTAAGCGTATTTTATATTTTCTGAATTAAGTAGAATAAGTCTGCTCATTATTAATTGTAGTGTGATCATATTGAGTGCAATCTGCTTGTTTTTATGTGTTATTGTTCCGTTATTAATCTATTATTTTAGAGGTGTTGTTATCCGAACTCGAGTTTAGAGAAGCTTTTGCATTTAGATCATATAGATCATATTAGTTTATTTTTTGAAAATTTTCGATTCTAAGCTGTTTGGAATAATCTGTTTTCATTCAGTGTTTGGGATAACCTTGGTGTAAGCAATTTGATGTATTACTATTTTAAGATCAGTTGATTTAGCTGTTATGTTAGTTTGAGAAAGTTTAGTCACTCAGATATTTCATTAAGATAGAGATAATTTAGATTATATAGAGTAGAAAATGCAATATCTTTTATTCATTAGTCAATTTTACAAATATGTCACTCAGTCAATTAAGTAAACTATTTTTTTTACTATTAGTCTGCTACGTTTATCTATTAGGCCCATTAAGAAGTCTAGATTAGTTATTAGTTAATAGTCTATTAGTCCATTAGCTTCTAAGGTAGGTTATGAATTGTAGACTGTTAATCAATTTCAGTACTTTGGGTTTGTTCACTTATTGGGCCTGTTATACTTAGTTTGAAGTAATTAGCATTCGTTTCATAAAAATTAGATTTTATAACTTTTGGATTTAGTCTTATAAAATAGACTTTAGATTTCAGTTTTATGATTTAGTAAATTTGTATTTTGCATTTTTGAATTTTGTGCTTTTAAATGTGGTAATTGCTAAATGTTTTTAGTATAGTAGGTATAAGTATATAGATGCTATTTTTTACCTTTTTACATGTTTCTTGTCAAGTAGACATAGAATACCATTCAATTTTAATCACCAAAAACAATTAAGTCACACTTGAAAACGTTAAATCAATTCGGATTGAGTCGAGAAAAACGAACTTAAAATTGAAATATTAGTATTCTTCTTTTAGTGCAAGTTAGTACTAAATGGTGTAAAGCTCTTCCTCGAAAAGTCAACATATTTATGTGGCGAGTAAGATTGAATCGATTACCACATCAGTTGAATATATCTAAAAGAGACATGGATATTAACTCGATCTTGTGTGCGGTGTGTAATAGTGGTATGGAATTTGTTAATGCAACCGATGCCTAAAAACATTATTTGTAATAACTAATATTTCTTAGTTTTGATCACGACAAAGTGTAAAAACATTTATCGTAAAAAATAACCATAAGACGAATTATTAAACGAACACTATCATTTAGGTAATAATCATTTAAGTCCTACACAAACATACCTTATACATATTTAGTGATCATTAAAAGTGATTAACCTTAAAATTCATATTTATTTAAATGTGACAAAACATTTTTTAATAAACTTTATTTTTAAGAAAATGTTTTAAGAAAACAGAAAATGAAAATTTCAATTTAGGATATTCCAAATGGATAAAGGATATTCCTTTTGAGGTAAAACTTCACTAGATGGACTTTTATTACTAATGGACAAAAAGAGTGGAGTCTATAGCACGCGGTGCCTTATAGGTGCCATCGGTTCCTTATATAAGGAACCACGGGGACATTTAAGGAATCACGGGCAGACTAGGCTTTGGCTCTCTTCTCCTATAAATAGTGGATCATTTCCCCATTTTCCATGAACCTTTTTGGACAAATTTCTACTTCTAAATCTCTTTTCTATCTTTCAATCATTAGTAAATGATCACTTTATTTGTCAAGTATGTTTACTTATGATTATCTCTTTAACCCCTTTTTCATATTTCCAGGATAAGATCACTCACATACTTGTGATGTGTTAAAAGATGAAGCCTTGATGAAGATCATCCTTTCTATAGATCTAGTCATGTTCATCATACTTATTCATTTAAGTCTTGTGTAGATCCAAGGTATATGTGTACACTTGGGTGAGTCTTGTATATTAGTTCTCACTTAGCTCTAAAGTGATGTGAGCGTGAGTGTTGTGAGTGTTAGTTCTCACTTAGCTCTAAAGTGATGTAGGTTAGTATGTTGTGTGTAAGTTCTCACTAAACTCTAAAGTGATGTATGTATGAGTATCAGGTGTTAGTTCTCACTTAACTTGAAAGTGGTATGAGTGTAGATTGGTTCTAGCTAAGATTAGAATTCGACATCTAGCCTTGTGTCGACAAATATAAATGGGCGACGAGTGTAGATTGGTTATGTCTAAGACTAGAACTCGACATCTAGCCTTATGTCGGTAAATGTAAATGGGCGACGAGTGTAGATTGGTTCTAGGTAAGATTAGAACTTGATACCTAGCCTTGTGTCGGTAAAGACGATGGGCGATGAAAGTAGATTGGTTCTAGCTAGGATTAGAACTCGACATTTCGCTTAGTGTTAGTAATTATTGTAAACGACAATGTAAGATTTTCTCTGCCAAGAAAGGAGCTTGTGGATATAGTGAAAATTTCGAGTAAGGTGTACCCGAGGAGTGGAGTAGGAACAAAGAGAGAGCTTCGTTTCCGAAACACTATAAATCCTAGGTGTCTTTATTTAGGTTATTTCTTTCCTTACTCCTTATTTATATTTGTCTTTATCTTTAGTCATTCATAATTATGATTACATGATATAGCAAATTATTTTGAAACATTGATTAATTGGCTTAACTTTTATGAAACATGTTTTCAAATAATAAGCCACATCTAATGACCAACATAACTTTTAGCTACCAAGGGTAACCTTGGGGAGGTATTTTTAGAGAGGTCTCAAGTTAGAGTCTGATAAACAGATTTTGCTAGGTTCAATTGTTCGTTTTCTCGGTATCTCTTCGAATTGATAACTGGTTAAGTGCAAGAGATTAGTTGTTCTTGGTGGAATAAAAAGGGAATGGTTGTCGTTGTCTACACTAATTAAAAATAAAGACTTGAAATAAATAAAAATAAAGTAAAAGATGGTAAAAAGAAATACTTGAAAGATAAAAACTTGACGGGAAATAAGTGACGAGAAATTAAAAAGGAAAATAAAGTAAATGACACAAACTTAAACTTAAACTAAAAGGAAAAGCAAGTAAAAGTGCAAATAAGGAAAAAGGCGGGAAAAGTAAAGCTTAAAAATTAAAATCATAAAACTACAAAAACTGAAAATACTTCATTCGGAATAAAGCCTTCATTCGGAATAAATCAATTCATCCGGAATAAAATCCTCATCCGGAATAAAAGGGCTTCTCCGGAATAAACATGTTCATCCAGAATAATTGCTTATCCGGAATAAACAGCTCATCCGGAATAATTTCCTCTCATTCGGAATATTTGGCTTCATCCGGAATAATTGACTTTATCCGGAATAAATGCTCGTTTGGAATAATGTGTTGATCCAGAATAAAAAGAGAAAAGAAGTTGATCCGGAATAAATAATTTGATCCGGAATATTATTCCGGATGAAAGGCTTGATCCGGAATAACCAATATTCCGGATGAAAGACTTGATCCGGAATAATCAAATATTCCGGATGAAAGACTTGATCTGGAATAACAGATATTCCGAATGAAGTGGTTGATCCGGAATCTGGGCAGCAATATGAACACGAAGAACAGTAAAGAACAGGGAAGAACAAGAAGGCATGAATTTAATCAAATCTAATCAAGATTAACCAAAAGATTAAACCAAAACAACCACAAATGATCTACTAACAATAATCAATCAAAACAAATCATCAAAACTAACAAATAAAGCCAAATCAATCAAAACCCACTTGATTGAAAACCATACAAGCTCAAGAACATGAACACAAAGATTAAACACAAACAAGAAAGGTAGATAGGAGATTAACAAGAAAAGATAAAGATTCAATAAAACTTACTTGGAATTAAAAGGTGCGATACAAGGAAAATTAAAGTGCAAGAAATTAAAGTGCAGGTAATTGAAAATGGTGGAAGTGATGGTTTGTCAAGCCACCCAACAACTACAAATGAAAATGAAATAGAAATATATATAGTGGATTAGGGAGGTGCTTAGTGGAATCTTCCTCCCTCTTTCTTATTTCTCAAATTGCATCATTAGTCCTTAATCTTCTTTAATCTTTTGACTTCAGTGACTTTGTCTTGGGATTTCTTTAAACTCGTCTTGAATTTTCTTCATAAATAAGACTCGAGTTCTTCGGCTTTTAGTAAACTTCCGTCTTTTGACTTTTTCTTCGATAAATCTTCAGAATTGGTCTTGGACTTCCGTTCTTTTTGCACTCTTGATTTCTTGACTTTGTCTTTCGTCTTTTTCTTCGATAAAAGCCCGTGAAATCCCGTGTTTTCTCCACTTTTCACCTTTTCGTCCTAAATCACAACAAAAACACAAACCACGCATAATTCCGACATAAATGACATAAAATACACGTTTTGGCTCGGTTATTATTGTAATTAAGTGGTAAAAAGGATGGGTGTTTACACACCTATCAAATCCCCTACACTTAACCATTGCAATGTCCTCATGCAATGCATTAGTTACAAAGCACGTTTACATTTTTCATCACAATCAATCCACGTTGGCCTTTATTAAAGAGATAGAAAATAACAAAACAAGTAAAGAAATCAAAATCATACCTTGGGTTTTGGAAATGTCATGAATAATTATCATCCTCAAGTTTTCACTTTCTCCAAACCAAGCTTAAAAACGAGATCATTGTTATTATAAGTTAACAAACTAACACGAAATCATGTGGGCCAATTATTCACTTAGACTCCCTTATTCCTAGGTGTATCTCTTATATTTTATTGTTGTCTTGAATGATCACGAGGATGCATTTATGACTTATTTCGATAATTATTTAGGCCGAAAATAAAGTGAACGATTTAATCAATAGTTAGCTAAAGGACAAAATCTTTTAAAACTGCTTCTCGGGACCTCATAAAGTTCATCTCTTGGCATAAATCGCTTCGCGATTTGAGACCTTTCTCGGACCGATATTTGGCAGCGACTTCATACTTCAAATCTCGAGAGACGCTCATGAAATAATGGCCTTCTCTTCATAATAGGAATTTCTTCACTTGACGTTTTGAGAGATTCTTCATATTTGATATACAACGATCCGCCTTCTTTTAGGACTTGGATCTATTTATCCTCATACCTTGCTAGGGTCTTTTCAGATAGACTTCTCCATGATCTTTAGGAGAGTATTTGCTTTTCGTCGTGTGTCTCGATCCTTCATATTGATTTTCGATAAATGATTCTTCACCTCACTTGGTATCTTTAGCAACAAAATGTAGCCCTCATGCCTTGTTAGGGCCTTTTCGGACTCGCCAATCTTCGCGTCCCGCTTCAATAAGTTATGCCTTGGCTATGAACTCTAATCCATACCGAGCAACTTTTAAACAATCCTGGGCTAGAAGTTAAGTAACTTTTCAAATCGTACAACCTTATTTATTGCAGATAAATTTATTAGCAAGCGATGGGAGAATAGGCTTATAATTAACTCACATAAATTCACGAAAGAATACCAAACTTATAATCGACTCTATCATCTCTCGTCTCCACAGTTTAAAATCTCAAGGAATGCGACTCGTGGATACTTAGCCTATTAAATCAAAGTTTTGGGTTTTCGAGTCGCCTATAGGATCTTGGACACTCTTAGACTTTTTCAAGTTTAGAAATCGCATTTTAAAGTTCCCTTAATAAACGACTCTCTAGGATCAATTATAGGAACTTGCGAAAAGTTCTTGTTCTTAACCCGTGAGAGTTAAGACTTTCGCGTTTTATAGCTCCCTATATAAAAGACTAACAAAACTTGACTTAAACACGTTAAGGATACTAGCTAGAGTAAACTTAGATAAGTAAACTCGGGTAAGATTCACGACTTTGAAAAATTTAAAACCACTTTATTGAAAATTTATTCGAGCAAAGAAAGAAAATAACTATACAAAGGTAAATACAACTAGGCCAAAATAGATTAAAATTTTTGAAAAATGTCGAATAATCAAATTTTCCGGTTAAAATAAGGATAAATACAAGGAAAAGGCCACTTAACTTCGATAGAAGTCCCCCTACACTTAATATAAACATTGTCCTCAATGTTTAAGCATGTGGGAGTAAACTCCCCTACACTTAGGACATTGTGCACTTTGTTTAAATCTCGCTAAGGAAGAGATAACTAAAGAGATTCCTATTTTAATATTGGAAAATATAAAATAGTGAATCGAAAAGAGTTTAGGATAGAACCGGGAAGAAGGGAACACGGAATCACGATTCGTCAAAAGTCATCAAGAGTGTGTCTTTGAAGCTCTAATCCCTGCACATGATAAGAAAGAAAACAAGAAACACCAACGGGGCTCCCCCTACACTTATGGTGAAAACAAGTAAAGATAGATAGATAATTGGGTTGCCTCCCAAAAAGCGCTTGTTTTTGTTAACCGAGTCACGAGCCTGACTCGTCCCTGAGTTAAATGGTCCATGGGGAAGCCTCGAATGTAATACCGGGATCAAAGACCTTGTCCTCGATCCCGGTTGACATCAACAAAGGAGAGGCGGGGGGATAAGTCTTGAATGGGAGAAAGGTTCTTTCAACATACGAAAAGTATGTGAAATCAAGATCCACGGGAGGTGGGGTGGGTAAAGTAAGCACATTGTCCTCCCCCAAAGACAATGGATGCTGAGCAAGCGGCAAATCCGTGATGGTATCAATCATAGCATAATCAATGTCACCTCCCGGGTCAAAGCACTCATCCTCCATAAGAGTGGCTAAAGGGGAGGATGAAAGGTGCTCGGGAGGGGGACTTGGGACAATACCTTCCTGCAGAAAATTATCAAAAATAATATCCCCCTCCGTATCATTATCATCAATACCTGCAGGTATGGAGTGAATGTCGATTTCTTCCAGCAATGGGTCATTATCTTCAACGGAAGGAATAGATGGAGGTAAAGACTCAGAAAGAGGAGGAGAAGTCAACTCTTCAATTTGTGCAATAAGAAGATGCACTTTCCGTAATCTATCGCGAAGAAGCACGTCTTCCACCTCATCCACAAGATCAAGTTCATCGGTGAACTTCTCGTAAGCCGGAGAGAATAAATCGTCATCGCCCGCATCTCCCGGTGGAGATTGAGAAATTTCAACAGTGAAATTCTCATAGCGTGAAGAAAAATCGTCATCACTAGGATCGACCTCTTCCGTAAGAGAAACGTCGTCCTGAAGCTCCATAGCAGGTAAGTCACAAACCTCATCATCCGATAATTTGTCGAGACCAACATCACTAAGCTCATTCAACAAATCTAGATCCTTAGACGCAGTAGGAACATCGAGAGTAGGAGCAGCAACTTCAGAAGATTGGTTGAAAGTGTAGACATCATCGTCGTCGTCATCATCATAATAGATGGGACGAGTCCAGTTAGGAGTGACGTAGTCGGCTAACTCTTCCTTGATAACCTCCACATTTTTAAGAAGCTCATGAAGCAACTTTTGTTGTTCATCTCCCCGAGTATGTTCAATTTCACCAATTCTATCCCACGCTGTAATTAAACATTTTGGTGTAGAAAAGAAGGGAAAACGACTAAATTGGCTCAAAAAGGTGTCGGTGGTTTTCAAGGTTTCGCCCACATCAAGCAAAGGTTGCCTTTCCTGATGCAAGTCAGCTCGGAGTTGAGCTATACTTTCTAGAATATGGTTCAAAGAAGTGAGTTGTTGGTCAAGACTAATTTGCTGAGAGGATTGATGATTGAGGGTGTGATGTGGGGGCTCAAAGTGTTGAAAACCTGAATTATAGCATGGTTGTGGCTCATAGTAGTTCATCGGTTGAGAAGAATTAGAACACGGATTTGGTTCATAATAATCCATCGGTGAAGAAAATTGAGGACACGGATTTTGCTCATAATAATTAATTGGCTGACAATAAGAAGTATCGTGAGGACCCCCACAGCTGTTGCAAAACGGGTGAGAAGAAAGACTGGGTGCGTCTTGTGGATAGCTATTATCATTGTCATAATTGTACCCCGGTTCTTGCCCGTGATCATACGGGTATCGAACCGGGCACGAAACATGCCAATGAGAATCGCTTCCACAATAGATGCACGGGGGAACAGGAGGTGGGTTCAAAAAGGACGAATTAGTCGAGTTGCACAAAGGACAAAATCCAAATTGGAATTGTGTATTGTCGATATCGTTTCCGCACCGCTCACATGTACACCATTGACAAGAGTCGTTCCCATAATCTTCTCCCACACCCGACGCAATGGACATAAGAATCCATAAAGAAAAATAGTTAAGCAAGAAGAACATTTTTGGTGCAAAACTTTGAAAAAGAAATGCTTTTATGATTTTTCAAATGTTTTTGGATTTTTGAAAATTTTGGACACGAAAAATAACGTTCACGAGTGAACGGATCCCAAAAGCCAACACGTCTCTCACAAAAAACCGTTAATCTTCACGAAAAGAGCCGGCAGCGGCGCCTTTTTGATAAATAGATTTTGCTAGGTTCAATTGTTCGTTTTCTCGGTATCTCTTCGAATTGATAATTGGTTAAGTGCAAGAGATTAGTTGTTCTTGGTGGAATAAAAAGGGAATGGTTGTCGTTGTCTACACTAATTAAAAATAAAGACTTGAAATAAATAAAAATAAAGTAAAAGATGGTAAAAAGAAATACTTGAAAGATAAAAACTTGATGGGAAATAAATGACGAGAAATTAAAAAGGAAAATAAAGTAAATGACACAAACCTAAACGTAAACTAAAAGGAAAAGCAAGTAAAAGTGCAAATAAGGAAAAAGGCGGGAAAAGTAAAGCTTAAAAATTAAAATCATAAAACTACAAAAACTGAAAACACTTCATTCGGAATAAAGCCTTCATCCGGAATAAATCGATTCATCCGGAATAAAATCCTCATCCGGAATAAAAGGGCTTCATCCGGAATAAACATGTTCATCCGGAATAATTGCTTATCCGGAATAAATAGCTCATCCGGAATAATTTCCACTCATTCGGTATATTTGGCTTCATCCGGAATAGTTGACTTTATCCAGAATAAATGCTCGTTCGGAATAATGTGTTGATCCGGAATAAAAAGAGAAAAGAAGTTGATCCGGAATAAATAATTTGATCCGGAATATTATTCCAGATGAAAGGCTTGATCCGGAATAACCAATATTCCGGATGAAAGACTTGATCCGGAATAATCAAATATTCCGGATGAAAGACTTTATCCGGAATAACAGATTTTCCGAATGAAGTGGTTGATCCGGAATCTGGGCAGCAATATGAATACGAAGAACAGTAAAGAACATGGAAGAACAAGAAGGCACGAATTTAATCAAATCTAATCAAGATTAACCAAAAGATGAAACCAAAACAACCACAAATGATCTACTAACAATAATCAATCAAAATAAATCATCAAAACTAACAAATAAAGCCAAATCAATCAAAACCCACTTGATTGAAAACCATACAAACTCAAGAACATGAACACAAAGATTAAACACAAACAAGAAAGGTAGATAGGAGATTAACAAGAAAAGATAAAGATTCAATAAAACTTACTTGGAATTAAAATGTGCGATACAAGGAAAATTAAAGTGCAAGAAATTAAAGTGCAGGTAATTGAAAATGGTGGAAGTGGTGGTTTGTCAAGCCACCCAACAACTACAAATGAAAATGAAATGGAAATATATATAGTGGATTAGGGAGGTGCTTAGTGGAAGCTTCCTCCCTCTTTCTTATTTCTCTAATTGCATCATTAGTCCTTAATCTTCTTTAATATTTTGACTTCACTGACTTTGTCTTGGGATTTCTTTAAACTCGTCTTGAATTTTCTTCATAAATAAGACTCGAGTTCTTCGGCTTTTAGTAAACTTTCGTCTTTTGACTTTTTCTTCGATAAATCTTCAGAATTGGTCTTGGACTTCCGTTCTTTTTGCACTCTTGATTTCTTGACTTCGTCTTTCGTCTTTTTCTTCGATAAAAGCCCGTGAAATCCCGTGTTTTCTCCACTTTTTACCTTTTCGTCCTAAATCACAACAAAAACACAAACCACGCATAATTCCGACATAAATGACATAAAATACACGTTTTGGCTCGGTTATTATTGTAATTAAGTGGTAAAAAGAATGGGTGTTTACACACCTATCAGAGTCTCACTAAGGACCTTCAGGGGACCGAATGAAATAGAAGCAGGAGTAGGGTTTATCCCCCAAGGAGAAGGTTCGAGGCTTGCATACTACCCCAATTGGATGTCACTGTAAGCTCGAATCACTAACTACTAACTCGCCGTTAAATTTTTTTTTAAGGAGACTCCCCCTTCTAGTTTCTAAAATTGGTATTAGAGCCTAGTTCATTCAAGATCTCTGATGTATATTATTCTTTAAAACTTGGATTGATCTATGGTATCTACTATATAGAAGGATCAGGTTCACTAAAGTTTCCTTCTTGGTTAAAACTTATTTTCTTGAAAATCGACCTTAAAATTGATGTTATATCAACTTATCTTGATTATGATCTCTTTAGTAGTCTTTATGCGTTTTAGATCCATTCTTGAAATGTATCTACTAGTTTGCATCTTTTCTTTGGTGTAGGTACTCATGAAGACTAGTCATTGATTTGATTATGGATTTATGATCATGAGTCACTTACACTTGTAGAAGACTCATCTCCTTTTGATATTAAACATCATGAGATGATGATATCAAGAGTGATAGATGCGTTATTAGTCCATAGAAGACTAGGGATGCACTTTGCGGCCAAGGTACGCTTTCGTCCTTCCACACGCCCTTTAATCATTCTTTTGATATTTGCGTGACTATGTGCTTATTTTCTTCTTGGCATCCTTGCATTGACTTTTATTTGTCCTATGTGCTTCTCTTCTTTTAACCTCTCAAACCTTCATGATCTCGGATTGTAAAACCCGCATAAAAATACATGAAAATACCATTAAATTTAAAACTTTAATAATTAATTATATTCACGAAAAGTAATTACGTACATTTAATATGACACGACAAGATACGACACGAGATTTAAAATCATGCATTCAAGACAACTAATAACGTATAGTTTATTTACGACACGAAAGGTATGTATATTAATTCACGACAAGCATTTCGAACAATTAATAAATACACGATAATTAATTATTTATAATAAATAATCATGAACACGATTTAAAACACGAATATTCCCGACACACGAAATTCATGAAAAACACTAAATGTATACTTTAAGGGGGTCTGTTGGCCGGTTATGAAAGAAAACAAGAAGGGCCCAAGGCCCAGCCCATGGTCAAATAATAAACACAGGAAAACAAACATTTCATTCAATTTACAAGTTTCAAGAAAATTAGAAAATCCTAGCCTCCTCATAGCTTGTAGCCACCGGTTTTGCTAGGAAAAAGAAAGGGGAAAAAGCTTTTAATCTTTGATTTATCACGGGTAATTGTTCGTCTGTGTTCTTCAAGACCATTACACATTCGGTATCCCTAAATCCTTAATCTTTTATTCTTACTTCCTGTTAGTTTATCGTATCGTAATCATTGGATTATTCTATCGATGTGGAATGATCTAAAGAGAGAGAGATGAAGAACTTAGAGAGAGAAAGTAGAGAGAGGTTGGAGAGAAAAGATAATATTAGATTGAAAGTGAAATGAGAACCAACAACCAAACCTTCCTAACATGCTAGGAGGGGGTTATGTAGCCCACCCTACATGTGGGCTTTGTGGGTTATATGTTAGACTATGACTACGAGCCCATACTACGTATATATTGTTGGAGTGACCGAACCTTCCTAAATACGTAAAAACATATTTCCAACAATCTCCCTCTAAGGGAGGTCACTCCAAACAAGGGCATTACCCGAGTTACAATAATAAAATAAACCTAGCATACTATGCTTGTCTTGAATTCGTAGTCGTCTTTTCTTTTTCTTATGAATATGCTGATGTGATCTTTGACTTTAGTCTTGAGCATGTTTCCTTGCCTTGACCTTGTGCATTCATCACTTGTGATATTCGTCTCCTCGTGACTTCATGTTCCACATACTTACACCTTTATAAATTCTTGAAAGCTTAAGAGTTTGATATAGTGGAAGACTTGAATTTTAGGCTTTCTTGAATTTGTTGAAGTCTTAAGTACAGAAAGTATAAGCATGTGAGGACGACTTCTTCTGGTACACCGCGACGCCACCTTCTGGATACGCTGCATAAGACAATTAGCAACAAAACATAGACACGGATGAAATGGCTTTGAACATTTCAACCTAATTAGGTAGCATTTTACCTCCGATCGGTGAAGACCGTTGGATGATATTAAATATCGTACTTGTGGTAGGTAGTTTCAATTAAGAACATCCTTTACAAGATTTCATGGGTAAACCCGTTCTGTTTACTCGACCGTCCAAAGCTGACTGCGAACGTAAAGAGTGAAGCATTTGGATAAGATTACCCGGATGATTGAAGCCGTCAATTCATATACCTGGAAAAAGTGAAATTCAATTAAGAACCACACCATCATTGCTTTCCAGTTGTCACGAGCTTGATTCATATAGAATCTTGTAAGTTACCTACCAAGTGGTGTTTGATGTTAACACTAGAAGGATTTCCATTCGTCACTGTAAATACTAAAAAGTATTACTCTGAATGTTCAGGCAAGATCACTAAGATATTGCGTAGAGGCCTGGAACGTGCTTAAATTCAGTTAAGAATTAAACCACTTTTGCTTTCTAGTTATCACAAGTTTGATTCATAAAGAATCACACAAGTCACCTACCATGAGCTTTTAGATGTTCGCTCAAGAAGGATTTCCATCTTCATTGTAAGTACTTTCGTATTACTCGGATGTTCAGGCAAGATCATGAAGATTTTTTCATAGGACGCTTAAGATCTTTCTTACTTCGGACAATGTAAGAAGAAGCAAGGAAATATGGAAATGTGTCCTAATGAGATATTTGATGATGTAAAATGGTTCTAGATTGGATCGTACATTTTGTATTTTTAGTGATCGAAGGCTAGAGAAGAGTGCCACCATTTCAATATCAATATATTCAGAGTGAATAAATCGATAGATAATGCGTTGTCTCCGTGTGATTAAAACAAATACTTTTTGAGAGATATCTGAGTTAGCTGGGATGGGTTGTGCATTACATCACTAGGTCCATGATGTCTATCTTCGATAACATATGAGTTGACCTGGTTTCTGTCTAAGGTGGTAAGGAGGGATTCTTTCTTTTCACCTTTATCTTTACAATTCTTTTTCATTCTTCAACCCCTTCAATGCTTACCAATACGTCATAACTAGCACCTTGTTGTGATTGTTCCACTGCTAACTTAAGTACTTGGTCGACATTCAACTACGTTCACAATCTTTTTCCATCTTTCCTAAGGACTAGTATTTCTAGCTATGGAATGTCCTTGGGAAGATTCCTCCGGTTTAGACAGATTCATTGGACTTAACCTATCCTACCATCCTTATGTCACCACAATCGTTACCATCGTGAAATAAATAGGTTGTGGGTAAGTATATGTCACCCTTAAATCCATTTTGAAGTACAATTCCATTTTGCTCCCTCTTAACATATGCCACTAATCCATGAGATTTTCTTATATAAAATTTGTTCATCTCGATTCAATTCGAATTGATTACTAGTTGCAAGTACGACTCAGTCGTTCTTGGTGGAAAATAAAGAAATGTGATTATCTATTTTAAACTAAAAGTAAACTTTGAAAACTTAATAAAAATGAAAACTTTAAAATAAATCTAAGTTAAAACAAATAAAATAACACTTAAGAAAATTAGCGGGAAAAATAAGCATTTAAAAAAAAGAATTCGGGAAACAAATCCAAAACTCAAGTCGGAATACACCAAAACACAACCTAATTCGGAATAGTGGTACAAGACCTAGTTCGGAATAATGTATGTTGCATGTAGTTCGAAATCTGTATCTTCTAATTAATTCGGAACCTATGAATTCAGGACCTTGTTCGGAATACCCATCACACACCTAGTTCGGAATCTATTTCGAAATCTAATTCGGGAAACAAATCTTGCAAATAGTTTGGAATAACTCCCTTCCTGACCTAACTCGGAATCTGTTGGTTTCTTTCATAGTTCGGAATAATGTCCAACATGTAATTCGGAATATGACCAAGTTACTAATCTGGAATCCCTATCTCAAACGTAGTTCGGAATACGAATCCCTGATGTAATTCGAAATCAAATTCTAAACTCAATTCGGAATGCTTGAACTGCTACTAATTCAGAATGTATAATGATCAATCTAATTCGGGATAACCATTGCCACATCTAATTCGAGAAAAAGACATTTGCAAGTAGTTCGGGAAAGTTTGTCCTACACTTAACTCGGGATAAAAGGGTTTTGGAAAAACCCGAATTAGATAAAGAATAAGCAGCAAAGAATATAAGCTAAAAGCCAAATAAGCACTTACCAAAACTTTTACCAAATCAATTTTTAGAAAAAGCTATTAAGACATAATTTAAAAACTTTTAAAAACACTAAATAAGCAAAAATTTAAAATCAAATTTTTATGAAAAATATTAAACTATCAAAATCAACTAATTTTAAAAAATAATAAACATAAAAATTAAGCAATAAGCACCTTAATCTAAAAACTTCAAACACGCCAACTCAATAAGCACAATCCAATAAGCAAAACAATCACATCATCAACAAAATTAAACCAAGTACATGATTAATTAAGCAAAATAATAGATTATTAAGAAAGGTAGAATGAGAATTATAAAATAAACGTGATTAAATTGAAGATTAAGATCAAAGATTACAAGATTAAGAAGAAGGTTTGATAAGCTTGAAAAACTAGAGAGAAGAAAAATAAAACACACTTAATTACCTCCTAAAATTAAAAACTAATTAACTAATTAACTAACACCCTCCTAATGAAGGATTAAGAGGGTATATATAGGAGAAGGGGAGGGTCTAGTGTCTTCTCTCATTCTTCTTGTCTTCTCGACTTTTAATTAACTCGTCTTTCTCGACTTTGTCTCGGGATTAGTCGAATGATAGCTTTAACTCGTCTTCTGTTTTTCTTCTTTTAGTAGACTTGTTCTTCGAGTTCGTTAAACTTCCATCTTTAGACTTTTTCTTTGATAAATCTTCAGAATAGGCCTTTGACTTCCGTTCTTCTTGAACTTTTGACCTTTTGACTTCGTCTTTTGTCTTTTTCTTCGATAAAAGCCCGTGATAGCCCGTGTTTTCTTCCTTTTTCATCTTTTTATCCTGAAACACAATAAAAACACAAACCACGCATAATTCTGACTTTTACGACATAAAATACACGTTTTGGTCTTGTTATTATTGGAAATAAGTGGTAAAAGGATAAGTGTTTTCACACTTATTAAATCCCCTACACTTGACCATTGCAATGCCCTCATGCAATGCATTAATTTCAAAGCACGGTTTACATTTTTCATCATAATCAACCCATCTTGGCCTTTATTAAATACTAAACACTAAGGAAACTAAAAAGATAGAAATATATACAAAACAAGTAAAGCAATCAAAGACTTACATTGGGGTTTTGGTTGTCATGAATGTTTATCACCCTCAAGTTTCACGTTCCCCAAACCAAGCTTATAAACGAGATCATTGTTATTATAAGTTAGCAAACTAACACAAACTCATGTGGCCCAATTATTCACTTAGACTCCCTTATTCCTAGGTGTATCTCTTATATTTTATGATTGTATTGAATGATCATGAGGATGCATTGTTTGACTTATTTAGATAGTTTATTTAGGCTGAAAATAAAGTGGGACGATTTAATCAATAGTTAGCTAAAGGACAAAATCTTTTAAAACTGCTTCTCGGGACCTCATAAAGTTCATATCTTGGCATAACTCGCTTCACGATTTGAGACCTTTCTCGGACCGATATTTGGTAGTGACTTCATACTTCAAATCTTGAGAGACGTTCTTGAAATTATGGTCTTCTCTTCATAATAGGAATTTCTTCACTTGAAGTTTTGAGAGATTCTTCATATTTGGACCACGACTTCTTCATTTTTCTCCAATCTTTATTTTGGAATTTGATATACAACGATCCACCTCCTATTAGGACTTGGATCTATTTATCCTCATACCTTGCTAGGGTCTTTTCGGATAGACTTCTCCATGATCTTTAGGAGAGTATTTGCTTTTCGTCGTGTGTCTCGATCCTTCATATTGATTTTTGATAAATGATTCTTCACATCACTTGGGATCTTTAGCAACAAAATGTAGCCCTCATGGCTTGTTAGGGCCTTTTCGGACTCGCCAATCTTCGCATCCCGCTTCAATAAGTTATGCCTTGGCTATGAACTCTAATTAATACCGAGCAACTTTTAAACGATCTTGTGCTAGAAGCTAAGTAACTTTTCAAATCGTACAACCTTATTTATTGCAAATATATTTATTAACAAGCTATGGGAGAAAAAGCTTATAATCAATTCACATAAATTCATGAAAGAATCCCAAACTTATAATTGACTCTATCATCTCTCGTTCTCCACAATTTAAAACTCAAGGAATGAGACTCGTGGATGCTTAGCCAATTAAATCAAAGTTTTGGGTTTTCAAGTCATCTATAAGATCTTGCAACTTCTTAGACTTTTTCAAGTTTAGAATTCGCATTTTAAAGTTCCCTTGATAAACGACTTTCTAGGATCAATTATGGGAACTTGCGAAAAGTTCTTGTTCTTAACCAGAAAGTTAAGACTTTCGCGTTTTAAAGTTCCCTATATAAAAGCCTAGCAAAACTTGACTTAAACACATTAAGGATACTAGCTAGAGTAAACTTGGATAAGTAAACTCGGGTTGAGTCAAAAGATTCACAACGTTTAAAAATTAAAACCACTTTATTAAAAATTTATTCTAGCAAAGAAAGTAAATAACGATAACAAAGGAAAATACTACTATACTACTAGGCCAAAATAGATTAAAATTTTTGAAAAATGTCGAAAAATCAAATTTTCTGGTTAAAACGAGGACAAATTAATGAAAAAGCCCACTGACTTCGATAGAAGTCCCCCCTACACTTGATATAAACATTGTCCTCAATGTTTAAGCATGTGGGAGTAAACTCCCCTACACTTAGGACATTGTGTACTTTGTTTAAATCTTGCTAAAGAAAGGACAACTATAGTGATTTCAATGTGAACATATAAGATATGAAATATTGAATCACGATAGTTTAGGATAGAACCGGGAAGACGGGTACACGGATCACGGGTCGTCAAATATCATCAAAAGTGCTCTTTGAAGCTTTAATCCCTGCACATCATAAGAAACAAGACAACAAACAGCTACATGGCTCCCCCTACACTTATTATGAAAATGGGTAAAGGATAGATCAAGGGGTTGCCTCCCGAGAAGTGCTTGTTTTTGTTAACCGAGTCACGAGCCTGACTCGACCCAGAACTAATCCAAGGGAAACGTGGTGAGGGATGGAATCATCTCATGAGAGATGTCCTCACCAAATTACAACTTAACACACTGGCCATTCACTTTAAAATTAGGCCCATTTGGTTGAGAAAGCTAAATGGTGCCATAAGGGAAAACTTTGGCGACGGTGAATGGACCAGACCAACGGCTCTTAAGCTTGCCCGAAAAGATCTTCAACCGAGAGTTAAAAAGTAAAACTTGATCACCTACGTGAAACTCTCGGTTCTTAATCCTAGAATCATGAATGAGCTTGGTTTTCTCCTTGTAGATCAATGAATTCTCATAAGCTTCATTCCTCAGTTCATTTAGCTCGTTGAGTTGAATCTTCCGAAGATCACCGGCTTTGTTGATATCAAAGTTAACCCATTTCAAGGCCCAATAAGCCTTATGTTCCAAATCAATAGGGAGGTGGCATGCCTTCCCGTACACAAGACGATATGGAGTGCAACCAATAGGTGTCTTATATGCGGTACGGAAAGCCCACAAAGCATCACCTAACTTATTGGCCCACGAGACACGATGCTCTCCCATAGTTCGTTCTAATATTCTCTTTAATCCACGGTTAGAAATCTCGGCTTGCCCATTTGTTTGTGGGTGGTAAGCGATGGAAAGACGGTGATTGACACCATACTTAGCCATGACTCGAGCAAATTGATCATTGCAAAAATGAGTCCCGCGGTCACTGATGATAGCACGAGGAACACCGAATCGAGCAAATAACTGCTTCAGAAAGTTCACAACCACCCTCGCATCGTTCGTAGGTAAAGCCTTTGCTTCAACCCATTTTGATACGTAGTCAACGGCTACGAGGATGTATTTGTTCCCTTTGGATGATGGAAATGGCCCCATAAAGTCGATACCCCATACGTTAAAGATTTCACATTCTTGTATGAAATTTTGAGGCATCTCATCTTTATGTGTGATCTTGCCTTGTCTTTGGCAAGCATCACAACGTTTAACCATTTCATAAGCGTCATGATAAATGGTGGGCCAATAAAATCCAGAGTCGAAAACTTTCTTCGCAGTGTAATTGGGACCAAAGTGACCACCGGTGGGTCCTTTGTGGCAAGCTTCTAGGATTAGTAAAGCTGCCGGCCCATCAACACACCGACGAATGACAAGATCCGCACATTGTTTGATAAGGTAAGGGTCGTCCCAATAATAGTGTTTAATGTCCTTGAAGAACTTTTTCTTTTGTTGGGACGTTAACCCTTCCATGAGAATTCCACTTGCCAAATAGTTTGCAATATCCGCAAACCATGGGGTTTCATCAAGATTGGAGTTAATAGACATCAATGCCTCAAGGGGAAAAGAGTCATTAATCTATTGATTTGGGAGCTCCCCTTGATAAGGATCCTCGAGTCTACTAAGATGATCCGCGGCTAGGTTTTCCGCTCCCTTTTTATCACGAATTTCAATTTTAAATTCTTGAAGGAGCAAAACCCAACGAAGAAGTCTTGGCTTGGAATCTTGTTTAGTTAACAAGTACTTCAACGCGAAATGGTCGGTATAGACAATGGTAGTGGAAAGGACAAGATAGGGGCAAAATTTTTCAAAAGCATACACTACAGCTAAAAGCTCTTTTTCGGTAGTGGTATAATGCAATTGAGCCCCCGTTATTGTCTTGCTAGCTAATGGATTGGTTGGAAGTGTTTGTTCACTCTTTGTCTCAAAACCGCTCCAATAGCAAAGTCGCTAGCATCACATATCAATTCAAAAGGTAACTCCCAATTAGGGGTAACTAAGACCGGTGCCTTAGTTAATTTATCCTTAAGAAGATTGAAAGGGTCAAAACACTCTTTAGAAAAGATAAAACGAGTATCTTTTTCCAAGAGGTGGGTCATCGGGCGAGCGATTTTAAAAAAATCTTGAATGAATCGACGATAGAAGCCCGCATGACCAAGGAAACTTTTCACACCCTTCACGGTTGAAGGTGGAGGTAATTTAGCAATCACTTTAACTTTAGCACGGTCGACTTCAAGACCGGCTTTGGAGATTCTATGACGAAGAACAATACCTTCTTTTACCATGAAATGGCATTTTTCCCAATTAAGAACGAGACGAGTGTCTTACACTGTTTGAGCATATGTTCTAAATTGGCAAGGCAAGTAGAGAAAGAATCACCATAGACCGAGAAATCATCCATAAAGACTTCCATAGTTTCTTCAACCATGTCATGGAATATAGCCATCATACACCTTTGGAAAGTCCCGGGAGCATTGCATAAGCCGAAAGGCATTCTTTTGTAAGCAAATGTTCCATAAGGACAAGTGAATGTGGTTTTCTCTTGGTCTTTAGGATCGATGGGAATTTGAAAATACCCGGAGAAACCGTCTAAGAAGCAACAGTAGTCATTGAGCTTGCGATAGTCTATGCAAACTCACCAACCCGTGACAAGTCGAGTAGGAATCAACTCGTTGTTTTCATTTGGAACAACGGTTATTCCGCCTTTCTTAGGCACACAATGGACGGGACTAACCCATGGCGAATCCGAAATAGGGTAAATCATTCCGGCATCTAGAAGTTTGATAACTTCTTTCTTGATGACGTCATGAATTTTAGGATTAACCCTTCTTTGGCTTTGGATTGCGGGTTTAAAGTCATCTTCCATGAGAATTTTATGAGTACAAAAGTTCGGATCAATTCCGCGGATATCGGAAATTTTCCAAGCAATTGCTTTCTTATGATTCTTCAGCACGTCGATAAGTCAAGACTTTTCATCCTCTTTTAAGTCCTTTGCAATGATGACAGGTAACTTCTTATTGTCTTCTAGGAAAACGTATTCAAGATGAGACGGTAATTCCTTAAGCTCTAAATCCGGAGGATTGTCGATGGGAGATGTAAGCAAATTCGGATCATCGTGTGTAACTTCTATAGGGGAAGGAGGAGAAATATGGTCCGCATTGAGAAGTTTCTCAATGGTACGAATGTCTTCTTCCCAATTGGAGGGAGAATCGTCATATTTTAAGTCCACATCCCCTAAAATTGCTTCAAATTCTTTCAAAAGAAAGTCACTTTCTCCAAATGGAGTCAATGATGGAGCAATAGAAGCTACGTTCTCAACATGAGGTAAAGGAGAACTCCCGCTCTTACAAGCCTCGTGAAAATGTTCTTCACATGCTTCGTCGAGCACATCAATGTAATTCACGGATCCGGGCTCATCGAGAAGTTTGGAAAGTTTACCCATGTTAAAGACGATTTTATCATCCCCGACCATCATGATAAGTTCACCCGCGGCGACATTAATCAGTGTACGCCCGGTTCTCAAGAAGGGTCGTCCCACAATTAAGGGAACACAGGATCCATTTCATAGTCGACAACAACGAAATCAGCAGGGAAAGTGAATTTGTCAACTCCAACGAACACATCCTCGGCTATCTCCACTGGATAAGCAACCGACCGGTTAGCTAATTCCAATGTCATACGAGTGGGGACTAGCTCGGGTAAAGATAATTGCTTCCACATGGACAATGGAATAAGATTGATACTCGCACCGATATCCGCCAAAGCCATACAATTCTCTACACCCGGAAAATTACAAGGAATAAGGAATCGACCGGGATCTCCTAACTTAACCGGAAGTTTTCTCAAAAGACGGCAGAACAATTCTCATTTAATTGGGTATTGGTGATATCGAGCAATTGTTCCTTATCACTTAAAAGATCCTTAAAAATCTTTGCATATTTGGGCATGTGAGCGAGAGCCTCAGCAAAGGAGATGTTAAAATTCAATTGTTTAAATAATAACAAGATTTTACTAGTTGAAAAAGTTCGTTTTCTCGGTATCTCTTCGAATTGATTTCCAGTTAATTGTGTGAGATTAGTTGTTCTTGGTGAAACAAATATTTTTGGTTTTGGAAAATAAATGAGCAAGACTTAATAATAAATGACGAGAAATTAAAACAAGTTAAAATGTAAACGGTGCAATATTTAAAACTTTAAAAGTAAATGACGAAAAATGAAAGGATGTAAAATTAAAACTTAACAAAAAGTAAATGACGCAAATAAAAACTTAAACTAAAAGAAACGTGAATAAAAATTCACGTTAAATAAAAAGGCGGGCAAAATCAAACTTGAAATTAAAAGAAGAAAACTTAAAAATGAAAACAGAAAGAACCTTCATTCGGAAGTTTTGGACTTCCGGATGAACAAGCTTCATTCGGAACTTTTGACTTCCGGATGAACAAGCTTCATTCGGAAGTTTTGGACTTCCGGATGAAGGTTGCTTCATTCGGAAGTTTTGGACTTCCGGATGAAGGTTGCTTCATTCGGAAGTTTTGGACTTCCGGATGAAGGTTGCTTCATTCGGAAGTTTTGGACTTCCGGATGAAGGTTGCTTCATTCGGAAGTTTTGGACTTCCGGATGAAGGTTGCTTCATTCGGAAGTTTTGGACTTCCGGATGAAGGTATCTGGGAATGATGGAATACAGTAACAACCACAGACCCGAAGAACAGGGGAAGAACAGTAAACACGATTTATCCTTTAAATCAACTAAAATCAAACGAAAGATTAAACCAAAACAACCAAATAGCATCTACTAACAATAATCAATCAAAACAAATCATAAAAACTAACAAACATAACCAAATCAATCAAAACCCACTTGATCAAAATCATAAAAAACTCAAGAACATGAGCAATGAAGAATAAGAACAAATCACACAAGAAAGGAAGAAGGTGATGAATTAAAAGCTTAATTAAAAAGTATGGATTCAATAACAAAAGCTTAAACACAAATTAATCTAGAGAGAGAAAGTATATCTCTAGAGAGAGAAACTACCTACTCCTAATCTAATCCTAAAACTAACCAACCCTCTCA
Source organism: Glebionis coronaria (assembly GCA_025667525.1). NCBI lineage: Eukaryota > Viridiplantae > Streptophyta > Magnoliopsida > Asterales > Asteraceae > Glebionis > Glebionis coronaria. The sequence continues at coordinate 275,144,555 of CM046875.1, read as the reverse complement.
CATGTTGTGAGGGTGGTATTTATAGGAGAGGGGAAGGGTTGGTGGCTTCCTCTTTCTTTCTATCTTGGTCCTCAGTCTTTCAGTCTTTCAGTCTTCTCAAATTCTTCGACTTCTAAGACTTTGTCTCAGGATTTCTTTGAACTCGTCTTGTAATTTCTTCATAATTTAAACATGAGTTCTTCGGCTTTTTAGTAAACTTCCGTCTTTTGACTTTTTCTTCGATAAATCTTCAGAATTGGTCTTGGACTTCCGTTCTTTTTCCACTCTTGATCTTTCGACTTCGTCTTTTGTCTTTTACTTCAATAAAAGCCCGTGAAAGCCGTGTTTTCTCCACTTTTCACCTTCTCGACCCTGAAACACAATAAAAACACAAACCACGCATAATTCCGCCATTTACGACATAAAATATACGTTTAGGTCCTGTTTTAATGTAATTAAGTGGTAGAAAAGATGGGTGTTTTCACACCTATCAAATCCCCTACACTTAACCATTGCAATGCCCTCATGCAATGCTTAGTGATAAAGCAAGGTTTACACTTTCCATCATAATCAACCTACCTTGGCCTTTATTAAACAACTAAAGAAAATCAAAAAGATAGAAAATAACAAGATGCAACAAGGAAGAAACATGTAAAGAAATCTAAGACTTACATTAGGGCATGTGTGTCATGAATGTTTATCACCCTCAAGTTTCACGTTCCCCATGCCAAGCTTAAAAACAAGATCATTGTTAGTACAAGTTAGCATAACAAACATTTACTCATGCGGTTCAATTAATCACTTAAACTCCCTTATTCCTATAGGTATCTCTTATATTTTATTGATGTCTTGAATGATCACGAGGATGCATTGTTGACTTATTTCGATAATTAATTTAAGCTGAAAGCAACGTAGGACGATTTGATCAATAGTTGGCTAAAGGACAAAATCTCTTAAAACTGCTTCTCGGGATATCAAAAAGTTCATATCTTGGCATAACTTGGTTCACGATTTGAGACCTTTCTCGGGCCGATATTTGGCATGTACTTCATACTTCATATCTTCGAGAGACGTTCTTGAGATAATGGTCTTCTCATCATAATAGAGTTTCTTCGCTTGGAGACTTTTGAGGGGTACTCTAACTTTGTTGACCACGACTTCATGATTATTTCTTCAATCTCTAATTGGGATTTTGAGATACAACGATCCGCCTCCTTTTCGGACTTGGATCTATTTATCCTCATACCTTGTTAGGGTCTTTTCGGATAGACTTCTCCATGATCTTTATGGGAGTTGATTGCTTTTCGTCGTGAGTCTTGATCCTTCATATTGATTTTAGGAATAATGCTTTTCGCATCACTTTGGATCTTCAGCAATAAAATTGAATCCTCATGCCTTGTTAGGGCCTTTTCGGACTCGCCAATCTTCGCGCCCCGCTTCATAAGTTATGCCTTGGCTATGAACTCTTATCATTACCGAGCAACGTTTAAACGATCTTGGGCTAGAAGCTAAGTAACTTTTCAAATCGTACGACCTTACTTATTGCAGATAAATTATTAGTAAGTGATGGGAGAAAAAGATCATAATTAACTCACATAAGTTAATGAGAGAATACCAAACTTGTAACCAACTCTATCATTTCTCGTTCTCCACACTTTAAAATCTCAAGGAATGAGACTCGTGGATGCTTAGCCTAATAAACCAATTAAGGTCTACATGGTTAAGGATACTAGCTAGAGTGAACTTGGATAAGTAAACTCGGGTTGAGTCAAAAAAATTCACAACGGGCCTAATATATCTAAGATAACTAAACTTGTTAAAACCATTTTATTAAAATAGGAGAAAAATAGCAAAAATAAAGGGGACTACAACTAGGCCAAAATAGATTAAAAATTTTGAAAAATGTCGAAAAACTGATTTTCCGGTTAAAATGAGGACAAATACAAGGAAAAGGCCACTTAACTTCGATAGAAGTCCCCCCTACACTTAATATAAACATTGTCCTCAATGTTTAAGCATGTAGGAGTAAACTCCCCTACACTTAGGACATTGTGCACGTTGTTTAAATCTCGCTAAGGAAGAGACAACTAAAGAGATTCCTATTTTAATATTGAGAAATATAAAATAGTGAATCGAAAAGAGTTTAGGATGGAACCGGGAAGAAGGGAACACGGAATCACGGTTCGTCAAAAGTCATCAAGAGTGTGTCTTTGAAGCTCTAATCCCTGCATATGATAAGAAAGAGAACAAGAAACACCAACGGGGGTCCCCCCTACACTTATGGTGAAAATAGATAGATAATTGGGTTGCCTCCCAAAAAGCGCTTGTTTTTGTTGACCGAGTCACGAGCCTGACTCGTCCCCGAATTAAATGGTCCATGGGGAAGCCTCAAATGTGATACCGGGATCAAAGACCTTGTCCTCGTTCCCGGTTGACATCAACAAAGGAGAGGCGGGGGGATAAGTCTTGAAAGGGAGAAAGGTCCTTTCAACATACGTATAGTATGTGAAGTCAAGATCCACGGGAGGTGGGTTGGGTATAGTGAGCATATTGTCATCCCCCAAAGACAATGAATGCTGAGCAAACGGCCAAGCCGTATTGTTAGCAATCATAGCATAATCAATGTCACCTCCTGGATCAAAACACTCATCCTCATTTCCTGGTATAAAACGAGTAGAGTAAAAGTGATACATCACCCGCTTGGGTGTGCACGTGGGAGGATGAGGTGGCAATATAATATGAGAAGTATGAGAACAATTACCTTCCACCTGTGTTCCTTTTTCAGTAGATTCACATCTTTCTACCTCTGGAATAGAAGGTGTAGTGTCATCGTGTAATAAATCCTCTAGAAAAAGTATATCTCCATCCACATCAGCATACCCGGATGTGTATTCCACAGGTGTATCAATAGCAAGAAACTCATCGATCTCAGGAATGTGAAAGCTATCATCACTAAGGAGTGAAGTATTTTGCTTAAGAAATTCCTCCTCGTCGAAAATAACCTCAATATCATCATCACTCTCCTCATTATTTCTAGGGTCAATAATATGCTCAGGGATATGGGTACTCGTCTGATCTTGCTGCTGTAAAAATGACTCCATACAAGTTCGCAACGTGTGTAAAAGCTCTTTTGATTGCGCTTGAAAAGCTGTAGCAAGATCGACAATTGGTTCTTGGTAATTCATCCCGTGACGAGGCTGATGATCGAGTGAGTGCGGTGGGGGCTCATAGTGTTGAAAACCTGAATTATAGCAAGGTTGTGGCTCATAGTTGTTCCTCGGTTGGGAATAATTAGAAACCGGGTTTGGTTCATAATAATCCATAGGTGAAGAAAACTGAGGATCCGGATTTTGCTCATAATAATTCATTGGTTGACAATAATAGGTATCGTGAGGACCCCCACAGTTGTTGCAAACCGGGCATGGAGAAAAATCAGGTGCGTCTTGTGGATAGCTATTGTCATTGTCATAATTGTACCCCGGTTCTTGCCCGTGACCATACGGGTATCGAACCGGGCACGAAACATGCCAATGAGAATCGCTTCCACAATAGATGCACGGGGGAACAGGAGGTAGGTTCAAAAAGTACGAATTAGTCGAGTTGCACAAAGGACAAAATCCGGATTGTGTGTAGTCGATATCGTTTCCGCACCGCTCACATGTGCACCATTGGCAAGAGTTGTCCCCAGATAATTGTTTCCCACACCGGACGCAATGGACATAAAAATCCATGAAGAAAGATAGATAAGCAAGAAGAATATTTTTGGTGCAAAACTTTGAAAAAGAAATGCTTTTTTATGATTTTTCAAATGTTTTTGGATTTTTGAAAATTTTGGACAAGAAAAATAACGTTCACAAGTGAACGGATCCCAAAATCCAACGCGTCACTCACAAAAAACCTTCGATCTTCACGAAAAGAGCCGGCAGCGGCGCCATTTTAATAACAAGATTTTACTAGTTGAAAAACTTCGTTTTCTCGGTATCTCTTCGAATTGATTTCCAGTTAATTGTGTGAGATTAGTTGTTCTTGGTGAAACAAATATTTTTGGTTTTGGAAAATAAATGAGCAAGACTTAATAATAAATGACGAGAAATTAAAACAAGTTAAAATGTAAACGGTGCAATATTTAAAACTTTAAAAGTAAATGACGAAAAATGAAAGGATGTAAAATTAAAACTTAACAAAAAGTAAATGACGCAAATAAAAACTTAAACTAAAAGAAACGTGAATAAAAATTCACGTTAAATAAAAAGGCGGGCAAAATCAAACTTGAAATTAAAAGAAGAAAACTTAAAAATGAAAACAGAAAGAACCTTCATTCGGAAGTTTTGGACTTCCGGATGAACAAGCTTCATTCGGAACTTTTGACTTCCGGATGAACAAGCTTCATTCGGAAGTTTTGGACTTCCGGATGAAGGTTGCTTCATTCGGAAGTTTTGGACTTCCGGATGAAGGTTGCTTCATTCGGAAGTTTTGGACTTCCGGATGAAGGTTGCTTCATTCGGAAGTTTTGGACTTCCGGATGAAGGTTGCTTCATTCGGAAGTTTTGGACTTCCGGATGAAGGTTGCTTCATTCGGAAGTTTTGGACTTCCGGATGAAGGTATCTGGGAATGATGGAATACAGTAACAACCACAGACCCGAAGAACAGGGGAAGAACAGTAAACACGATTTATCCTTTAAATCAACTAAAATCAAACGAAAGATTAAACCAAAACAACCAAATAGCATCTACTAACAATAATCAATCAAAACAAATCATAAAAACTAACAAACATAACCAAATCAATCAAAACCCACTTGATCAAAATCATAAAAAACTCAAGAACATGAGCAATGAAGAATAAGAACAAATCACACAAGAAAGGAAGAAGGTGATGAATTAAAAGCTTAATTAAAAAGTATGGATTCAATAACAAAAGCTTAAACACAAATTAATCTAGAGAGAGAAAGTATATCTCTAGAGAGAGAAACTACCTACTCCTAATCTAATCCTAAAACTAACCAACCCTCTCACATGTTGTGAGGGTGGTATTTATAGGAGAGGGGAAGGGTTGGTGGCTTCCTCTTTCTTTCTATCTTGGTCCTCAGTCTTTCAGTCTTTCAGTCTTCTCAAATTCTTCGACTTCTAAGACTTTGTCTCAGGATTTCTTTGAACTCGTCTTGTAATTTCTTCATAATTTAAACATGAGTTCTTCGGCTTTTTAGTAAACTTCCGTCTTTTGACTTTTTCTTCGATAAATCTTCAGAATTGGTCTTGGACTTCCGTTCTTTTTCCACTCTTGATCTTTCGACTTCGTCTTTTGTCTTTTACTTCAATAAAAGCCCGTGAAAGCCGTGTTTTCTCCACTTTTCACCTTCTCGACCCTGAAACACAATAAAAACACAAACCACGCATAATTCCGCCATTTACGACATAAAATATACGTTTAGGTCCTGTTTTAATGTAATTAAGTGGTAGAAAAGATGGGTGTTTTCACACCTATCATTAAACATTTTCAGAAAGTTTGAAACTTGAATATCATCCTTATTCTTCAATTTCTCCTTCCTCAACCGTGAGGGATAAGGTATATTGGGCTGAGATGAAGGCTTTGGAATGGAATTATCACTCACGTCCCTGGGTGGAGGAGGGGTATAAGTGGAAGGTGGAGGAACCGGTTTTGGAACCGAAGGTGTGGTATAAACTTGAGGTACGGGTGGAACATAAGGTGTAGAAGAAGGCATAAAGGGTGGTATATCAGAAGTAGAAGGTGAAGAACGAGAGCTAGAAGTAGAAGGAATCTCAGGTCCTTGGTTAGTTGGGGAATAAGAAGGTTCTTCGGTGGTCTTACCGCTCCTAGTAGTGATGGCATTAACGTTGGACCTAGAATTTGTCACGGTGTTAGAAGGGAGGGCACCTTGGGGTGGGCCTTGGGGATTAACGGCTTGATACATTTGCAAAAATTTCTTATCACTCGATTCTTGCATAGCATACATGATTTTCTCATGTTCACTCAACTTATCACTCAAATTTTGAAGAACCAATTCCATTGAAGGTGTATTCGTGTTTTGCCCTTGATTTTGAAAACCTTGGTTAGGATATTGTTGTTGATAAGTGTTGTTGTTATTAAAACCTTGGTTAAAGTTGTTATTTTTAAACACTTAGTTTTGCCCATTAAAAGCCCCTTGATTTTGACCATGAAATTGATTTGAGCTATAATTCCTTTGATTATTAGAAGAAACCCCTTGGTAGTTACTTCTTTGGCCTTGGTTCCTTGGTGGGTATTGTGTGTTGTTCAATTGAGGTGGTGGTGGTCTATTATGGGGTTGAAAACCGGGTGGAGCCAAATAATTAGTAGATCTATAAGAAAGATTGTTAGCATCCACATTAGGCTTAAAATGCACCCTCTCATTGGTGTTATAGGCATACACTTCTTGGGGAGAGGGGTCATAGACCTTATCACAATTGTAGTAAGAGTGTGGTCCACCACAAGTCTCACAAGACTCACTAAGGGTATTGACTTGAGCATTGTTGTTTTTGGCATTGTTAGCGGCTTGTAAAGCAAGTGCTTCAACAACCGAAGTAAGCTTATCAATTCTCTTGTCGGTCTCAATTGTACTAGCACTAGCCACATTAGCCCGAACACCCCTAGTTTGCACTCTAGACTTATTCTCAATAATATCCCACGCGGCATTAGAAGACTTAACCAAAATGTTACCCTCTGAGGCACTATTTAGTGAATCTTGGTCATTCATGCTTAAACCATTGTAAAAAGCATTAATTTGATGCACTTTTGTAAAACCATGTTGTGGACACTTTCTTAAAAGTTCCTTAAAACGGTCCCAAGATTCACTAAATGTCTCACCGTACTTTTGTTCAAAGTTAATGATTTCATTCCGCAAAGCGGTAGTACGTGAGGGTGGGAAAAAGTAGTTGATGAATTTGGTCTCTAAATCTGACCACGTAAGAATACTTTGTGGCGGTTCCTTTGCAAGCCAATGCCGGGCTTGTCCCTCTAAGGAGAAAGGAAAAAGTTGCAAGCGAATTACCTCTTGTGAAACCCCATTATACTTGACCGTATTAGTGAGTTGAAGGAACCTTTTGATATGGTCATGAGGATCATCAAGTGTACGCCCCAAGAATGGTTGAGCAGAGACCATTTGAATGAAGCCGGATTTGAGCTCAAAGTTGTTGGCTCTAATCTCGGGTATGACAATAGCATCGGTGTTGCCCTCTACGTGCGATTACAAAAGCTCGATCATTGGTCGATTGTCCATGGAGACAATAGTTTGAGTTTCGACTTCGGCTTGAATTGCTTTCTTCTTACGAGCACGGGTACGCATACACACCTACAAAAGGAAAAGAAAGATAGACAAGAAATATTTTTGGTTTTTTTATGTTTTTCGATTTTTTGGATTTTTTGGATTTTTATATTTTTTAGGATTTTTGAAATTTTTGACACGAAAAATAACGTCCAAGAGTGAACGGATCCCAAAATCCAACGCATCTCTCACTAGAAACCGTTAATCTTTACGAAAAGAGCCGGCAGCGGCGCCATTTAATACAAGAGATTTTCTTATATAAAATTTGTTCTTCTCGATTCAATTCGAATTGATTACTAGTTGAAAGTGCGACTCAGTCGTTCTTGGTGGAAAATAACGAAATGTGATTATCTATTTTAAACTAAAAGTAAACTTTGAAAACTTAATAAAAATGAAAACTTTAAAATAAATCTAAGTTAAAACAAATAAAATAACACTTAACAAAATTAGCGGGAAAAATAAGCATTTAAAAAAAATAATTTGAGAAACAAAACCAAAACTCAAGTCGGAATACACCAAAACACAACCTAATTCGGAATAGTGGTACACGACCTAGTTCGGAATAATGTATGTTGCATGTAGTTCGGAATCTGTATCTTCTAATTAATTCGGAATCGATGAATTCAGGACCTTGTTCGGAATACCCATCACACACTTCTTCGGAATCTAGTTCGGAATCTAATTCGGGAAACAAATCTTGCAAATAGTTCGGAATAACCCCCTTCCTGACCTAACTCGGAATCTGTTGGTTTCTGACCTAGTTCGGAATAATGTCCAACATGTAATTTGGAATATGACCATGTTACTAATCCGGAATCCCTATCTCAAACGTAGTTCGGAATATGAATCCCTGATGTAATTCGGAATCAAATTCTGCACTCAATTCGGAATGCTTGTACTGCTACTAATTCGGAATGTATAATGATCAATCTAATTCGGGATAACCATTCCCACATCTAATTCGGGAAAAAGACATTTGCAAGTATTTCTGGAAAGTTTATCCTACACTTAACTCGGGATAAAAGGGTTTTGGGAAAAACCCGAATTAGATTCAAAATAAGCAGCAAAGAAAATAAGCTAAAAACCAAATAAGCACTTACCAAAACTTTTACCAAATCAATTTTTAGAAAAAGCTATTAAGATATAATTTAAAAACTTTTAAAAACACTAAATAAGCAAAAATTTAAAATCAACTTTTTATGAAAAATATTAAACTATCAAAATCAACTAATTTTAAAAACTAATAAACATAAAAATTAAGCAATACGCACCTTAATCTAAAAACTTCAACGCGTCAACTCAATAAGCACAATCCAATAAGCAAAACAATCACATCATCAACAAAATTAAACCAAGTACATGATTAATTAAGCAACATAATAGATTATTAAGAAAGGTAGAATGAGAATTATAAAATAAACGTGATTAAATTAAAGATTAAGATCAAAGATTACAAGATTAAGAAGAAGGTTTGATAAGCTTGAAAAACTAGAGAGAAGAAAAATAAAACACACTTAATTACCTCCTAAAATTAAAAACTAATTAACTAATTAACTAACACCCTCCTAATGAAGGATTCAGAGGGTATATATAGGAGAAGGGGAGGGTCTGGTGTCTTCTCTCATTCTTCTTGTCTTCTCGACTTTTAATTAACTCGTCTTTCTCGACTTTGTCTCGGGATTAGTCGAATGATAGCTTGAACTTGTCTTCTATTTTGCTTCTTTTAGTAGACTTGGTTCTTCGACTTCGTTAAACTTCCGTCTTTAGACTTTTTCTTCGATAAATCTTCAGAATAGGCCTTTGACTTCCGTTCTTCTTGCACTTTTGACCTTTTGACTTCGTCTTTTTTCTTTTTCTTCGATAAAAGCCCGTGATAGCCCGTGTTTTCTTCCTTTTTCATATTTTTATCCTGAAACACAATAAAAACACAAACCACACATAATTTCGACTTTTACGACATAAAATACACGTTTTGGTCTTGTTATTATTGGAAATAAGTGGTAAAAGGATAAGTGTTTTCACACTTATTAGCCACGATATTTGAAAACATTTCACACATGTCGGGATGAGCCAACACATTAAGTCAAACCATTATTCATCTCGATATTAAATCACATTTTCTCCCCATATTAAAAATATTAACCCAATCGATGTTTTTAATATTAATTGATTTAATGAAATTTCAAGAAAATTTGGGAAAAAATGCAAATCTAATTATCTTCATGATTTTCACAAGCTCCCCCTCAAATTAATGAGGTTGTACTTGATAGGTAAATTAAATACCTTTTAAACATAAGTATAAGGTACTTATCACGTGCAAAGATCATATATGATAATGTATTCACAAGATTGATAATGTACGAGGTTGGACCTGAATGATGAGAACATCATGTGATATAATCACGCGGTTCTTGTTGGCAAAGTTGGTCTCCTCGTCACGTCTGAAGTTATCTCTTGACACCACGTGTACGATTGATATCATTGTCTTGACACCAATTTGTGAACTTGGCACTTCCGGCATCAAAGATTCTGAACGCTTGACAATTTCTCTCCCTCAATTGTTGGCCCGTGTTCTATTGAAAGAGTTGTAGTCTCCGTTTGAGTAGTCGCATCGTCGAGTATGTAGATATCAATAGTTAATTGCTACGGTAGGTGAAGATGATAACTTCATAAAAACAAGATTTCTATTGTTTTAACAAATAAATGCACTGATGCGTACATATATTCGTGTTGGATTGTGTTATAACGTAAACACAATCCCTTACATTGTTATAAAATAAACCATGACCGAGAAAGTTAATTCCCGTTGTTATGTCAAAGCTTTCCGGTGAAATGCTTGACTTTAATATGAAAAGCGGGTTACTATATGAAATAATAGCAAGATATATTGAGCATGTTTGAAAACATTTAAACTTCTGCTCGAATTTTATTTACAACCCCATGTCATTATTTAATGCCATTTCTAGGATCGTAAATATTATCGATTTCAGAAGACATGCCCTTTTTAAAAACCAATTACTTGAGCTAAAGATTTTGAATATCTTACGAAACGAGCTCAAGTCCGAGAAGTTGTAAACTTCCCGTTGTTAAGGATAAGTTACCATCGGTGATAAATTTCCTTTTAACTGAAGAACGAGTCCTAAGTTGATATTTAATTAGAAGTCGTTTTCATGAGCTTGAAAACTTTTTAATGTTTTAACAGAAAGCTCATGACCAAGAAAGGTGAATTTCTCATTATGAGGAAAAGTTCTCTTATTTAAAAGATACACTTTCCATTCTGAGCTTAAAACTTGGAATGTTTTAATACAAGCTCATGACCGAGAAAATTTAATTTCTCGTTATGAGGATAAGTTATCATGAGAGATAAGATTTCCTAAATTTGAAGTCCGAGTTACAGTATGATATTTAACTGTAAGTCATTGTGCATGAGCTTAAAAACGTCGAATGTTTTTAATATCAGCCCATGCCTGGGAAAAATTAATTTCTCGTTGTTAGGATAAGTGCAATTAAATGTAAACTTTCCTGTCTTTGACGAGCGGGTCATAGACTGTGATTTGACTATGAGCCATATACAAGAGCTTAAAACCTTTGAATAGTTTTAATGTAAGATCGTGTCCGAGAAAATTTAATTTCTCGTTTTGAGGGTAAGTTATCGTTGCATAGATAAACTTCCCTTTCTTTAAAGCTCGGGTTACAATCTGTCATGTGACTACAAACCGTAGTTGTAAGCTTAACCGCAAATCCCCTGAGACACTTCATTCTTAGATATCGAGTTCTTCTGCAGCCGAGGTTTGGAACGGTATACAATTAAGTTACTGCCTTGTTCTTGTTGAGCCTTGATCTCGGTACCTGCACTTGCATCAAAAAGTTGCATACTTTCACATGGGTTAGCGATATCTATTTTATAACCATGCGGGGGTTCACAGTCAACCTTGGTAGTCCTAGAAGAAAACATCCTTCCCGTAGGAACCCATTTAAGATTAGCCGATTTAAAAATCCTACCCGTGAGTTGCCACCTAAGATTGGATATAGGCAACATGGTTTTATTATGCACAACGGAAGACTTAGCGGTAGAAAACCTGTTTCCTTTAGGAATCCCTCTTTTAGCACTTGATTTCAGCTCTTTCAAGACTTTAGTAACACAAGCCGCAGGATTTGTCATGAAGACACTTTTCATGCATACGGAACACACATCGTGTTTGAGGTCCGAATGAGATCTAGAAATCCTAGTTCTAGCTTGTGTCCTTTTCATAGGTTCCTCCACATAGTGATTATTAGGCATGCTATTCGACCTATGTTGTGGCATATTCTTAGAACTATACATAGAATCACTAGTAGCAGTCTTGTTTGTAGGTTTTGCATAGGATGTTTTGATCACATTAGGTCTAGTTAGTGGAGTGACTGGTCTAGAAAGATGAACCATATCAACTTGGGAGGCAAACCGCGGTCTCAAGGATTTAAGTCGCTCGGATCGAAATGCAGTCGGTTGTCTAACGGACTGATTTTTAGGCGATTCCCCAAGATTGATTGTTGATCCCTTTAGTTGGATCTATATTCTGTTAAGAATTAGTATAGTAGTTTGTAATCAAACTAAAACACTTTGAGCACTCTTACTAACACTAAATAGTTATGCGGAATCTAACTTATAAAGCACAGAAGAACAGAATTACTTTTAACTATTCGATTCTCTTATTAATCGACTTGAATGAGGTACATGAAAGACATTGTACCTATGTTCCTTTTATAGAGTAAGGAACCCTAGAAACCAAAGAATATTCTATAAAGATAACTATATCACAGACGATATATTATCAATATTCTAACTATTTAAGTATATCACCTAAGATATAATCTAACTATAACTATGACATATCTTATACAAAGATATATTCGTCCTAATCAACATAGCAGTACTTACTTTATAAGTAGAAGTACTTACTATGTACCGCGTTAATACTAATGGTACTTACATAACATTAACAGTACTTAAAATATACTAACGATACTTGACACTTAACAAATAATTCCCAACAATCCTCCCCTAAACAAGAATGATAACTTGTTGTCTTCTTGTTTCTCTTGTACTAGATGTATTAAAATACATGTCTTCAGTCTTTCCTTCATCCTTGGATTGAACTTGGTAATTTGTATTTGTATCCAACTGAATGTAGCCAAACACTTCAAATGTAGATCTTCTTCTGATAAGATAATCTTCAAACATCATGAGTATCATCTTTGTCTTCAAACTATGATCTTCTTTGTGCCTTCTAAACATTCATTTATCTTTGCAGCATCAGTCATTGTCTTCTTGAGTTAAATCTTTGAACTCTGAATCATGAACCTTAGTCTTGATTTGATGAGACAAAACCTTTTAAGTATTTTTTCTATGAATACTTCTTTGCTTACAATCTTCCTACCAGTTAGCCGTACACTGTGGAATAGCCAATACTTTGTTCATAAAGAATAAGGTGTACTGATAACCTTACAATTTTTGGTAAATTATCAACCATCAACGGATTTGATGAAGTCTTTACCTAGTACCGTTTGTCTAGGACTGGCCAACTCTTTGTTTCGAAACAAGGTGAGTTAGAACCATATAGTTTTTAGCAAACTATTAGCTTTTAACAAATTTGATAAGTCTTTACCACAAATCGTTTGCTTATGGACTAGCCAGTTCTTATGTGTGTTAGACATGGTGAATTGAGAACCATTTGTGAAGTGTGACTGAAAGTCAAACACTTAAGGCTCTTTCTCAGCTTCTTCCTCATCTTTCAAATCCTTGATTTGTTGTTTAACCATTCTGATCAACTCCAAAGCATCAACAGATTCTTCTGTAACTTCCAATTGTTATTCTAACATCCTTTCCAACAATCTTCTTTTGAAAGGGTAAGTCTTCTCTTGCAGCATATAGTATGTAACATCATCTATATCCAAAATATGCAATCCACATGACCTATAATATCTCCAGTAACTAGGAACCTGATTCTCTAATTCCTTCAACATTTCTTGATCACAACTGTGTGGCTCATACATTTAGATAAATTCCCTGTATAATAGTGATACTTCAGTTTTACCTGCACTGGCTTCTTGAACTAACCTGAAAAGATCTTGAATATCTTGTCTGTCAAGAATGTGAAGAATATCCTCCAAAAGTCTGAATATCCTTGTTGTGCCATCAGTTCTTTGAATTCCATGAGCTTCAAGTCCTTGATCCATAGAGTAAATCCATCTAACAATAGATGATCTTTTTCTAAAAATCTCTGTATCAATACATTGATCTTCAAATTTTACAATCTTCAAGTACTTCTTCAAGCTCTCATCATCATCACTATCTTCTGCTGTTGATTTAGCCCTCTTGGCTTTCTTCTTTGTCTTTGTTGACCTTTTCCTTTTAACACCCTTGGAAATTCCCTCAAGTTATGTTAAACCCTCTTCTAAGTTTGTATGTACCGTCTCCTCAGTATGTACTGTTGTATGTACTGTTGACTGTGTATGTACTGCTTGTACATTTTCAGTCTAAGCAATATCTTGAGCTTCAACTCCTGTATTCATTCTTTGAGCAGTCTCTTCCTCCCTTGAACTTACCTTCTCCTTTCTATTCTTCCTCACATAAGTGGTCTTGATAGTTTGAGATGTATTTGTAGGTTCAGCAGTACTTGGATCAATTCTAGGAGTACTACCAAATTGCCTTTGTTGTTGCAGATGTCTTCTATCTGCCTCAAATCCAATTTCAACAAAATTCAATTCAGTTCTCTTATTTCGCTCATACAAAGTCTTGATATCTTCAAAATTCTTCTTGACCAGCTGAATTTGAGTAAAACCCTTAACTCTCTTAAGAAAATTCATCATCTGATTTCTAATCTGCATAGTAGTTGGAGGTTTAATCTTTTCTCTTCTTCTATTTTCAGCATAGAATCTTTGTTGATCCCTTACCAGATCATCAATCAACTTTGATTTCTCTTCTTCATCATATGCATCTCTCTCTTCAGCTATCAATGAGTCTGCAAGAAGCTCACTTGCATGTAATTCAGCTTGAATCCTATCATATTCTTGTATGTTCCATTCTTGCTGTATTCTTTTAGCTTCTAGCAAATGCTGTTTTGCTGCAAGTTCTTCTTGTAAATCATCTTCACGAATTTGTGCTTGCGTTCTATAAGCATATTCCTCATCATGGTCCAATTGATTAAATCTGTACATAAATTTGTTTATATCATCATCTGAATCACTTTCATCTTCAGATTCTGATAATATTTGCTTCTTCCCCTTATCCTTTGGATCAATCTTAGGTAGCTTCTTCTTCAGCTTGGTAGATCTTTCCTCATTAGCTTGCTGTTGAATAACTATACCTTTAGTAGGGTGTGAAGCATGAACTTTCTTACCTTGAATTTGATTCTTTTTGGCAAGAACTTCTTGTTATGTCTTTTTCTCTTCCCCTGCTTGTTTAGTCTTCTTAACTAAATTCTTCTTTCTTAAGTCACGTAGCAATTGGGCTAAAGTCTCATCCTCTCCAAAAGGAGTTTGACTTTCTAGTGAAGGATGATCACTAGTGGTACTTGCAATCGGCTTAGTTGGCTTAGCAGGACTTGGGTCTTCAACAATGTCAGCAGTACTTGCAGTCGGCTTAGTTGGCTTAGCAGTACTTGGATCTTCAACAATGTTGATTTCATTAGTATTAGACACACTTGTTTCTTCAGTCACTTGTGTATCCCCAAATACTCTTTCTTCCATAGAAGTCATCATTTCAACTTGCACCTCTTCGGTCTTGTCTGATCCATTGCTCATTCTTGATCTAGACAGTACTTGCAAAGTCTGTTTCCTTTGAAACCATACTTGTCTTTGTGGTGATGGAGTTGAAGATATAGGAAACTGAATGTTAATTTCCTCCAACTTCTCATATAAAGTACTCTAATTCACTTGAAGTGGTGATTGCGGTATTGGTGCTGGCTGAGTTACCATTATTTCTTCAACTTGTGGTTCCTCATGAGTAGGCTGTGGTTCTTCCTATTGAATCTCCATATTTGAAGGTCCATCCACACCAGTCTCTAAACCAGTTCCATCTTCATTAGTCCCCATGACATCTTCATCCAACTCAAAGTTGATGTCATTTCCAGAGATCCTTGTCTGATTATCAAAAGAAGGTGGTTGTTCTTCATAATTCCTCCCTTGTTTAGTTGCATTCAGTTGCCTTTTCTTGTGGTTCCTGAATCTTTGCTTCTTGATTGCAGACTTCTGAATAGATTTATGTTGCCTCATCCAAGGTGACACTTTGTTCCTTAACTTGATTAGGCTAGCTTCCAATTCAACAATTTTCTTTTCTTGAACAAGCTTTTCTTTCTACAACACATGTACCTTTTGGGACAAACTTGTACACAAAGCAGTTAAATTTGCAACATCCACTACCTCTGGTGCTTGTACTTGTGGTGAACCACTAGCAGCATTAGAAGCAGCAGATGTGTGGATCATCTCATCATTGTTTGGTGGAGCACCAACATTGTGAGAAGAAGATTGTAAATCTTCTAGGGAATGGGAATTCTGGTGAGAAGGAGTTTGCTGAGAAGCACTAGCATTGCTAGGTTCCTCACCTTCTTGATTGGCAGGTTGGGCTAACATATGAGCAAACAATGGTGTAACTATTCCTGTAAAGGCATTGCCTTGTTTGGTCAAGAAAGAGAAAGTTCTCTTTGTGAATGTAGGAACATCCCATGTATCAGTTAACTCTGGTAGGTTAGGTATTTGGTCACTAACTAAAGTCTGAATGAATCTAGGATACATAAAAAACTTTTTAGTCCCTTCCAAATTCCTAGTCATGCCTTCAAAAATTAATCTTGAAAAATTAAAAACTCTGTTGTTTGTTAGAAAAATACCAGCTGATGCCAATGCAACAGGAATTTGATCAAAAGATGTACTTTTAGAGCTTAAACAGTGAATAATAGCATGAAAAAGCAATTTCCATTAAGGTGAAAATAAAGCTTTAAAGAAAGTAATACTTTCCCTACCACCTCCATAGCCCATGGCTGCAAGGCCATCATGAATCTCTGTATTATTAAGCATACTGAGTCCATTTTCATCCTTTAATCTCAAACTTACTCTTAGCAGTATCTCAGTTACATATATATTTCTATGATTCACCCTAGCCTTAATGCAAGGTTGATTAAACCGAGTACCTAATACCGCAGTATTCCAAAATTGTTCAACAATGGAAATAGAGACAACTGGACTTACAGTGAGTGCAAAGCGAATATGACTTCGAGATAAGAAACCAAGAATCTCATGGAAAATAAGAGAGTCATCATTCTTAGCAAGATTCGCAACCAAATTATGCTTAGAGATCACTTGTAAAGCAGCCATTAGTATTTTTTATTATCGAAAAATTTGAGAGAAGGTTATAGAATCAAGAGATAAAAATAAAAGATTAGGTGAGTCAATTGTATAACTGGAGTAAGTATTTAAGTAAATAACAAACCCAAGCACGAAGAAACCGCCAAATTTACAAAAGAGACCCTTAACGGTACAACGGACATGTAGCGGTACATGAAACATAAGCGGTACTTGAATTTGTGCTAGCGGTACTTGGAGTTATAACGGTACCTCACAATTTTGACCAGTTCACGCTTTCCACTATCAATGTAACCTCGTTTATCTTTTTCTATTAACCTGCAATTACATCAAAAACACAAAACATAGACTATACAATAAAAATTATAAAAATTTGTACAGTTATTCCCTCCCCTCAACATACGCAGCAGGTTATTGGTTGAGCATACCAATGTGTGTCACCAAGAATTCAAATCTCTTTGCATCAAATGCCTTGGTCAACAAATCAGCTACATTATTGTCTGTATGAATCGTCAAGACTAGAATAAGCTTTTTGTCATAAGCATCTCTTATAAAGTGATGTCTTATTTCAATATGCTTGGTCTTGGAGTGAAATACTGGATTCTTGACAATGCATATAGTACTTTCATTATCAATGTAAATCTTGGTGTTCATGAAGTTTAACCCATAATCTAACAATTGATTTTGAATCCAAAGTACTTGACCACAACAATGAGCAGCAGCTACATATTCAGTTTCAGTTGTAGAAGTAGCAACAATGGTTTGCTTCTTACACTGCCATGATATGAGTCTTCTGCCTAGGAATTGACAACCTCCTGTTGTGTATTTCCTATCATGATTAGCTCCAGCATAATCACTGTCTTAGTAAGCTTCCAATTCAAAGGTGGAATCTCTAGGATACCATAATTTTAAATTGGGTTGACTTTTAAGATATTTACAAATCTTCTTCACAGCATGTAGATGTGACACCTCTGGATGAACTTGGAACCTTGAACAGGCACACACAACAAACATAATATCTGGCCTTGAAGCAGTAAGATACATCAATGAACCAATCATTGATCTATATAGATGAATATCAACATTCTCTCCATGTTCATCTTTTGATAAAGACTTCTTGGCTTCAAAAGGTGTGCTTGTACTCCTTGTATCCATACATGAAAATTTCTTCAAGATTTCAGCAACATATTTATCTTGGCTGATAAATATTCCATCTTTCCTTTGTTTGACTAGCAGTCCCAAAAAGAAAGTTAGTTCTCCCATAGAACTCATTTGAAATCTTCCTTTCATCAAAGCTTCAAACTCTTCACACCATGTCTTCTTGGTAGAACCAAAAATGATGTCATCAACATAAACTTGAACTAGAATGATATCCTTAGCATTCTTCTTGATGAACAGAGTTTTGTCAATGGTTCCTCTCCTATATCCATGTTCTAGCAGAAAATTAGATAAGGTTGCATACCAGGCTCTTGGAGCTTGATGCAGATCATAAAGTACTTTGATAACCTTGTATACTCTATTGGGGAATTCAGGATCTACAAAACCTGGAGGTTGTAAAACATACACCTCCTCTGAAATAGTACCATATAGAAAGGCAATTTTCACATCTATTTGATAGACTATAAATCCCATATATGATGCAAAGGCCAAAAATAACCTAATGGCTTCTATCCTTGCCACTGGTGCAAAAACCTCATCATAGTCTATCCCTTCTTTCTGTCTATAGGCTTGAGCAACAAGTCTTGCCTTGTTCATCACAACAACTCCTCTTTCATCCTTCTTGTTCCTGAAGACCCATCTAGTACCAATTACTCTTTTACCTGAGGGAAGATCCATAAGAATCCAAAATTTTTGTAGCTCAAATTGTGTTAATTATTCTTGCATAGCATCTACCCAACTTTCTTCATCAAGAGTCTGAGAAATGTTTTTGGGCTCTACTTGACATAAGAAATAGGAAAACAAACAATGCTGAGTATCTTTATGATTTTTTCTCTGCTGTTGTTTGACATAACTCACAAGTGCATGAGTTTCAATATTGGTTTGAAGTTGTCTTCTGGTTTGTACATCAGATTTGGGATCTCCAATAATCTGTGTAGTAGGATGGTTGTTGTTGACTTTATGAGTGGGAATAGAACTGACTGGAATTTCTGTTTCCAAATTATTGAAATCAGTTACTGCACCCTGCTCATCATAGGATGCTTTGGAGAAGATTCCTTCAGCTGGACTAGCATATAAGTCTTCATCGTCCATAGCTTGTAAAATCTCTTCTAGTGAGTCAACAGATTTGGCAGTTTTTGACTTAGCAGTACTTGCAGATGAAGTACCGCTAGGTGTAGTATGTACTGCTGAGTGTTTTTACTCAAAAGATTCTTCTCCTGAATGCTTATTGGCAGATGTAGCATTCTTTTCTTGATCTTGAAGCCTTTGAAGCTCTTGGAAGGCTTGATCATCTTTTGATGGCATGGTTTGATTCTTGGGAGTGGCAGACATGGGAGTAACAGTAGGCATATTAGGCACATAGATATGAACATCATCATCTGATGAAGAAACATCTTCTTGAGTACCTGCATTATTTGCACTTGACTCCTCACCTGCATTGTTAGTTTGATAATCCTTTTCCAAAGAATAGTAATCCATGGAGTTAGTTAGATAATCTAAATCAAACATCCAAGCATAACCTATTCCTGGGATATTGGGTTTATTTTCTAAGAAATTAACATGAGCATTTTCTTCAACCTTCTTAGTTGCCTAATTATAAACCCTATATGCTTTACTTTGCACTGAATATCCTACAAGATATCCTGGATCAGACTTTCCATCAAACTTTCCCAAATAATCAAGAGTATTTAGTATAGACACATGACACCCAAAAGGTCTTAAATCACTTATGTTAGGCTTTACACCAGTCAAAAGTTCATAAGGTGTTTTGTTTTGAGGCTTGGTTACTAGGAATCTATTTACCACATAACATGCAGTGTTGATTGCTTCTGCCCAAAAGGTATTTGGAAAAAGTGAATCAGCCAGCATAGTTCTAGCAGCCTCAATCAGTGTCCTATTCTTCCTTTCAGCTACTCCATTTTGTTG
Source organism: Glebionis coronaria (assembly GCA_025667525.1). Classification (NCBI taxonomy): domain Eukaryota; kingdom Viridiplantae; phylum Streptophyta; class Magnoliopsida; order Asterales; family Asteraceae; genus Glebionis; species Glebionis coronaria. The sequence continues at coordinate 275,124,854 of CM046875.1, read as the reverse complement.
TGGAGTCCTAGGATTACTAAATTGTCTCTTAATTCCTTTAGACCTACATAATTCATCAAATTCAGCATTCTTAAATTCTGTCCCATTATCAGTCCTAATGATTAAAACCTGTTTAGTGAACTACTTTTCAACTAAAGTGATAACATCCTTAAGTAATTCATTTGTTTCACTTTTAAGAGCTAAGAGGACAACCCAACTGAATCTACTATAATCATCGATTATGACTAGACAAAAGGTCTTATGACTAATGCTTATTATAGAAAATAGACCAAACAGATCCATATGTAAATGCTGCAAAGGTTTTGTCACAGTGTTAACAGTCTTGGTCTTACAAGAGGCTCTATGTTGTTTACCTTTTTGTCAGGCAACACATGTGAAATCATTTTGAAAAGATTTGTTAGGTAGACCTCTAACCAATTCCTATTCACTAATCTATTAAGATTCTTGAAATTCACATGACCTAACCTTCTATTCCACAAGTTTGACTCATCTAAAGAAGCCTTAGCTAGAAAACATGTAATACCACCTATTGGAGTAATAGTATGAAGATTAAAGGTGTACATATTTTCTTGCCTAGGTACTTTAAGCAGTATCTGAGATTCTTTAGGCATCTCAAAGTCTTTAGACAGCACCAAGCAGTCTTTGTCTGTGAACAGCACCTTGTTCTTTTTATCACACATTTGTGATACAGAAAAGAGATTGAACTCATTCAATTCTTTTACAAAGAACACATCTTCAAATTCCAACTTTCCTGTGTTGATTTTACCTTTTCCAGTGATTCTACCTTTGCTACCTGCAAAGGCTACTGGACCTCCTCTGAATTCTTCAAATTCAGCAAGAAAATATTTGTTTCTTGTCATGTGTCTTGAGCATCCACTATCTACTATACCTTTATCTTTCAATTCATCAATTACATGCCCATGCACACAAATAAAACTCATTAGTTTTTAACAAGGACCCAAGCCACATTTGGCTCGGATCTTGTGGGACCTACACATTTAAGAGTTTGTACTGAAGCATTCCCAGTAGTGCTACTTTTGCTCTTATACTTCCTGGTTTCATTTATGTAGTCAAAGACATTGGGTGACTCTATGTGCTCAGACTTCTTTGCCTTAAGTACTGCTTTAGCGGTACTTGCTTTAACACATGATTTATCTCTTTAGGAACCCACATTTACACTGGTTTGTTTTTATCCTTACTTCTAGGTGTTTTAACTTTTTCAAAAACCTTCTTAGAAGTCTTGGAGAACTTTGGTTTTAGAGAATTTAAACCAACAATACTTAAGTTTGGTCTAGCAGTACTTGCAGGTCTAGACTTGCCGGTACTTAGTTTACCAGACTTTAAAGGTACTAGACCTTGTTTCATAAGTACTGCCCTAGGAACAAAAATTTTTGTAGAGTTATTTTTAATCTGTTTAGCTACCCTTGAGTGATCAAACTTAGGTTTGTCATTCTTAAGTTTCTGATTCCTATTAACTTGTGCATTTTTCCCATTACTGTTTTTCATGACCCTTTGTGCAGCCTTTTGTTTCACAATTTTATCTTCATGTTAAGTACAATCTTTGATAAAATGACTTAGACTACGACAAACATAACATCCTTTTCTTCTTAAGGAAGACCCAAAAGGTTGTTTTAACTTAACTTTCTCAAAACCTAGCCCACCCCTTTTGGATTTTTTATGTTTTACATTGTTTTCTAATATCTTGCTTTTACCTGCTTGGGAGCAGAACTAGTCTTAGATTCCCCAGAAACAAATTTGTTCATTAAAGGTGGATAAACAATATTTTTGGTCACAACAGTCTTTTCTTGGGACAAAGTACTAGAGTTTAAGGTACTTTTAACCTTTGGTTCTTCTAACTCTGTACTTGTTTCATTACCAGGGGGCATGAAAATTCCTGATAGTGGTGGAGGAACTGCTTTCATTCCTTCAGCATATCTATCATTCTCAGGTGTATCATCTACCTCACTAGAACTATCAAAAATCCCTTTTGATAAGTCCTTGTCAGTTAAAGTTATCCCAGGTTGGTCCTCAATATATCATAGGCCTGATTTATCATAATACCCCATTTGTGAATTAACAAATTTTCCCAATCCTTTAGAGGATTTTTGCCAATGATTAATCACTTCCCTTTCATTATAAAGACTGGCTTTTAAATCTTCATTTTCTGTTGATATTTTTAACAGTTGCCTTTCAAAACCTTTTATTTCCACATCTTTTTCCCTCATTTGAAGAGTCAAAATTCTTATTTTCTCTTCATAGTTTTGTTGAGCCTTTTTATACAAAACTATATTTTCTTCTAATTTAACAACACCCTGTTTAAAAGCATTTAATTCTACAGTGCATGTGTTAACCTTTTGATACTGTTCCTCTAGTTCTACTTTTAGGCTATTAAATTTAAGAACACAGTCTTTAGAACAAGGATGTACCTCATTATCTTCATGTGAGGGAGCCATTAAACCAAGCTCTTCTTCTTCTTCTTCATCTTCTGCCCAGTTCACCACTCCATATACAGTAACCAATGCTTTGGTTCCTTTAGGACTCCTGCTGTTTCCTTTTGGGAAGCTTTCAGTTATTCTTGGACTGGTCCTATAGCTGTGCTTGGACTTCTAATTGCTATTCTCAGCTTTGTCTCTAGAGCATTCTCTTGCAAAGTGTCAATTCCTTCCACAGTTATATCATTCAACTTTGGACTTGTCATATCCTAATGGCTCATTAGGATCAACAGTCATTTTTCTTCCAGTCTTCTTGAAGAACCTATTAGATCTTCCTGACACCATAACAGCTTGCCATTTAAGTCTATCTCTTCAACATCAGCATCATCCATTTGGAACAAGTCATTGAGTTTTAATCTTGGCCTGTTGTCTTGTCCAGCCAAGAATGAGAAGGCATCAGTGTCACTAAACAATGGTGAAGACCTTCCATGTGGATTCTGAGAGACTATAGGGCCGCCTTCAAGAATTTATGGGTAAGTACTGCTTGTAAGTCCTCCAGCGGTATTTGTGAAGTATGTACTGCTGATAGATCCACTAGCGGTATTATGAAAGTAAGTACCGCTGTTCCCATCTGATACAAAAGCCAAGTTAGACTTTGAAGTAGTTGCTGCCTTTACCTCAGTGCCTTTCACATGCATCTCATATGCTCTAAGATTTTTGTAGAGATGATCAAAAGGAATTGTTTCCAGATCATCTCTTGTGATGAAGTGTATAGCCATTGCTTTCCACTCTAGTGGAACACTTCTTAAGAATTTTAAATTAGCTTCTTCATTAGGAATTACTTGTCCATAAACTGCCAACTGAATAAGCAGCTTACTGAACCTTCCATAGCCACCATGTATCTCCTCTATACTGGTAATTGAGAAGTTATCAAATTCTTGCTTAAGAACAATCTTCTTTATCTTCTTAGATTTGTCATTACCCCCAAATATAAGTTTTATAGCATCCCACATAGATTTAGCATCCTTATAATGATGGAAGCTTGGTAGGATGTCTTCAGAAAGAGCCATAGCCAAAGCAGTTCTGGCTTTTCTCTCTCTGATCTCTACTTGTACCTCCTCAGCAGTCACAGCAGGAAGAGCATAACATGTACCGTCTGGCAACCAGTGTAGCTTCATTGGTGTGTTCCCATTCTTGATAACTTGCCACACAGTATGATCTGTGTGATTCAAGTAATGTTCCATATGCATAGCCCATGTCTCATAATTGTCACCTTTGAGAACTGGGAGTTTAACAACAGACAAAGTATGAGAAGGTGTTGTTGTAGAGGTAGCTACTGCATTCACGGCTTGAACACCTTGTACTGGTGCAGGATGCACAACTTGTGGTTGTCCCTGTGGTATAGGATCAGGGTTCTGAACATCATCTAAGTGAGCATCATCACCATCTGGTTGAGACATTGAGTTTTGGTATATGTGGAGTGTATGGGGTTCTGTTCTTCTTTTTCAGAGTTTCTCAACAAGCTCTGATACCACTTGTTGATCCCTTTGGTTGGATCTATATTCTGTTAAGAATTAGTATAGTAGTTTGTAATCAAACTAAAACACTTTGAGCACTCTTACTAACACTAAATAAGTTATGTGGAATCTAACTTATAAAGCACAGAAGAACATAATTACTTTTAACTATTCGATTCTCTTATTAAACGACTTGAATGAGGTATATGAAAGACATTGTACCTATGTTCCTTTTATAGAGTAATGAACCCTAGAAACCTTAGTATATTCTGTAAAGATAACTATATCACAGACGATATATTATCAATATTCTAACTATTTAATTATATCACATAAGATATACTCTAACTATAACTATGACATATCTTATACAAAGATATATTCGTCCTAATCAACATAGCAGTACTTACTTTATAAGTAGTAGTACTTACTATGTACCGCGTTAATACTAACGGTACTTCCATAACATTGACAGTACTTAAAATATACTAACGGTACTTGACATTTAACAAATAATTCCCAACATTGATGGTTTTTCAAGCTTAGTGTCCACACTAGTGCCCTTAATTTTCCTTAGCTCGTTTTTCAGAGCAGCTATAGCAAAAACCTTTTCTAAACTTGAGCCTTTAAATCAGCATTTTCGGTAGTTAACAAGGTCGTTGACTCTAGAGTTTTAGACCTAATCTCTACGATAGTATTATTTAACTCATTACAATGCTGTTTTAAGGTCTCGTGTTCCTTTTGTAAGATGTCTTGGGAAGGCAACTTAGATTCTAGCAAAGTAATTTGTTTGACAAAATTATCTTTTTCGGCTTTAGAATCTTGAATTTTTTTATTTAATTTTCATTCAAGAACAACGTTTGAATTTTCAAGTTTTTTCAAAATACTTTTCAAATTTAACCGTTTTCTTTAAAAATTCAATTTTGGCATCCTCAAGATCTTTAGATTGCTGAGCTAAAATCATTTCAAGCTCTTCAATCCTAGAAGCATAATTGGTTAAAGAAGCATTCATAAGGCATTTATCATGATCTTTAACATTTTGATCATTTTCTCCCCCATTATGACTCACATCAGATGAATCAGAAGTGGTATCACCCTTTTCCACCCCATGTTTGTCATAGGTGGGTTCTGAGTTCTCAACATGCTATAGATCATTGTTAGATATAGTATTCAATTGTACTCCAACTATTGGTTCTTCATCATGCATGCTGGAGTCATGTTGTTGTGATGCTATGACTCTCCTATCATGGTTAACCACAACGGTCTCCTTTGTGTCATCCGTATGACCATTATACTTGTGCATCTGCATCTGATTTTCTTGCTTCCAATTATCATAAGCAAGTTGAAGTCATGATCTTTCTTGAAACAGATGCGTAAGAGAGGTCACGTTTTTGAACAAAGTACCACAGAAGTCTTGAATCTCGTTATTCTTGTCTTCAAGGAATTACTTGCGGAGCACCAAATTTTCTTTCTTGGCAACATCGAATTGAAGAAAAGCCGATAATTATTTCAAAAGAACTTGAAGTGCAGATACAGATTCAGTGTGATTGAAGTCTTCTTTGTCAAGCTTCTGCTGAAGAATATCCAAGTGTATTATCATAGCCTCGATGAAGAACGGTGCATCTTGACCAAAGACTGCCACAAAGGATGGTCTGTAGTCGAGCATTGTAAGCTCGTAGAAATGACATTCAAACAGTCTAAATGAGACCTGACATCGTTTTCTTGCTTCTTCTTGCATCTTCTGCAATTCTCTCTCTCGAGATGTCAAATTCAACGAATCCATTGAAAATCGATGAAAACTGAAGGCAAGGATTACTTATCGATCGAGCAATGAAAGAAAGTAATTGTGTTTGTTGTTGTCGATTAAATCCATTGATTAGTGAAGAAAAATTGATTAAATCCACTAAGTATGTGTTCTCGAGAAACCAAAAATTCCAAGGCCAAATAACGCTTCGAAAATTTCAAAAGCACCTTTTTAAAAAGAAATTCTCGAAATAATTTTCCAAATTATTTTCAGAATAATTCTTCGTGATGGTTTTCGGGATATGAATACTTTTGGTTTTCGGAATAAACCAAGTTTTGGTTTTCGGAATACTTGGGATTCTCAAAATAATCCTTCCTGATGATTTTCGGAAAAATCTCTTATGATTTTCGGAACGTAAGGTTTTTTGGGATAAACCAAATTTTCGTTTTCGGAATACTTTGGATTCTTGGAATAATACTTTGGATTCTCGGAATATAAGGTTTTCGGAATGTGATTCTTTGAAGGGATTTCTGAATAAAAAAAAACTAATGTTTCTCGGAATAATTACCTTATCATTCTCGGAATAACTTGCCTTTGTTTCTCGAAATATTCAGATTTTCGGAATTATCTTTAGAGATCTTCGGAATGTATGAACTCAATATTTTCAGAATCCAACAACTTTAGTATTTTGGAATCCAGATATCCTAACAATTTTCGGAAAAAATCCTCTTTCCTCATGGTTTTCTGAATTTTCCAACAATGATTTTCGCAATATGAAAACCCTCTCAAGGTTTTCGGAATATTCAAAAAATCCGAAAAAGTTATACTCCATAGCCGACTTCATTCTTTCTCGGTTGAAACAAACCCAAATCGAGATCTTAGCCAAATAAATGATCAAAACACCCAAAATTTTTGTGTTTTTAGCCAAAAAAATATACCAAATCACTACCACAAGTATGTAGATAATTTTTATAAAGATCAAACCACAAGAAACACAAATTTTTTTTGGAACGCGCGTAGTATAGATCAAAATAACGAATCAATGATGAACAAACACAAAAACAAAGCAATCATCCCATGGATTTTGATACCAAATGTTAGTTTATCGTAATCCTTGGATTAAACTATTGATGTGGAGTGATCTAAAGAGAAAGGGAGAGATGAAGAACCTGGAGAGAGAAAGTAGAGAGAGGTTGGATAGAAAAGATAATATTAGACTGAAAGTGAAATGAGAACCAACAACCAACCGCTCTTAACATGCTAGGAGGGGGTTTATATAGCCCACCCTACATGTGGGCTTTGTGGGTTATATGTTAGACTATGACTACGAGACCATACTACGTATATATTGTTGGAGTGACCGAACCTTCCTAAATACGTAAAAACCTATTTCCAACATTTCTTTTATTCATGAATATATTAAATTAATAACAAGAACACATGGTTTTGGATGAGTAAAACATGTAAATGATGGGGTTTTATTCGGTTTGGTTTGTTATCCAGATTATTGACAGATTCTGTGATAGAAATTCTGTCGCAGATTACCATGGACAGATTCGCGACAAACCTGTGTTAGGTTAGCGACAGTACAACGACAGAAAATTCTATCACTACACATTCTGGTGGGGATGTTTGTTTGGCTTTGTCACTTCGTGCAACCAAGTCACTAGGACTCGGTGGGCTATTGTTAGGTTCGGTTAACCAAGGAAAAAAGGGGTGTGTTTCGATTTTGGTTTTGCTAAATTAATGTTATTAATTTAATTAAGTTATATTAATCATGTTATAGTTAATTAAATTAATCAAGACTCAGGATATAATTTTATTAATTAATCATGAAAATTGACATGGTCATTAATTAAATAAACTGTACATTATAATAATTATGCATATAATTATTCATGATAAATTACATGTTATATTATTTAATTTAATTAAGAACTTAATTATTTAATCACATGATGGCCAAGGTTTAACTAAATTAAGATCTTATTTAATTTAATTATACAAATAACAAGTTACGGTAAAGTATTGTTAATATAAAATCAAGTTATATTATTAATTGATAATCATTCATAAACCATATATATCATATTATTAATTAATAATTATCATGTTAAACTAAAGTAATTATGATTAATAAACTTTACTATATTATAACCTTTAATTAATCATTACTTATAAATATATTCAATAAGCTCTAGCTTATATCACATGCTTATTTAACAAGTTTATTACTCTTTATGGAAACATACTAATTATGGAAACATGCTATTTATGGAAACATACTAATTACAGAAACATGCTATTTATGGAAACATACTATTTATGGAAACTTTCTATTTTTGCAAACTTACTAATTATAGAAACCTTTTATTTTTGAAAACTTACTATTTATGGAAACTTGCTATTTTTGGAAAGTTGCTATATATGGAAACCTGCTTTTAATGGAAAGTTACTATTTACTATTTTTAGAAAGTTACTCAGTATGAAACATCAAGTATAATAACACATGAAACATGAAATACATTAATCAAGAACACTAAGAATACATGATAACACCTGAAATAGTAAAACAAGTCAAGAACATGCAAAACAAGTTAAGAACATGTAAAACAAGTCAAGAACATGTAAAACAAGTCAAGAACAAGTAAAACAAGTCAAGAACAAGTAAACTAATAATCAGTCAGTTACACATGAATACACAACTCATTCACGTCCTTTATCATGCATCACTCGTGAAGTCGGAGTAGATTTCTTTCCGCCTTTTCATCTTCTTCGTTACTGGACATAAGGTATGGATATTTCGTCCTTCAGTAAGAACATTCCCGTTCTATGCATGATTAGGCTTCCCCATTTGCTGCCATATGTTTTCCCAGTTGCTTACATGTCATTAAACTTTTCCGTAATTACCATGCTATGATTTTGAATTACCTAGGCTATATACATGCATGCCATGTTTCACCTAGTTATGGAGGTACCATAACCATAACACTTGAGGCAACGGTGTCATGACTCTTCCCCGACGAGAGTGATTTCTCGCGGCGTCCCTTCACATTTTGGCTAGTATTATTATTATTATTATTATCATGTGGGGCGAATGGGTGCATCCTAGTACATGTATATCATATTTACACGGTGAATGCGGTGTGTGCTCTACATCCGTCACATGGAGCTGATCCCTCCACTCTAACAAATATAATTTGGGACAAACCCTCTAATTGTATGACGAGGTCACCCCTATATGTATTCATGCACGTTTATACCTTTCATGACCTATATGGGCTTTTGGCATTTAAAACACGTTTTCATGATTAAACATAAGACTTTTTAGTTATAAGCCAGTTATAAAACATGATTCCAGGTTTTCCAGGACTTACACTGATTTCCGATGCATTTCATGTCTTTTTCTTATATCTCAGTTATTCTATTCAGGTCATTATATCCGTTCACTATGCGTATTGCTCAACCGTATTTTCTTTCCATGTCCCATATGGTAGGTACCCAAGGTCAGGTTTGAGCATTTAGAGGACGTGCATAGGATGGGAGCTACCTTATACTTCTTTTCCTTTTGCACTTCATTTACTTTATGCATGTTTTTGGACTTATGTTAGGGAACCGATGTTTGATTCCGATATTCCTTTTGGTCATGTATGTTTTAGGACATATTATCTTGCATGATTTGATGACACGCCATAATTATCATGTAACAGTCTACTTATCAAAGTGGGATGTTACAATTATGGTATCAGAGCCAAGGTTTAGACCTGTAGGCTCTAAAACTTGACCCGTGACTAGTGGGTAGTCACCAGGCTCATCCTAGAACGACGTTTATTTCATTCCGTGTCATGGTATTTTTGAGTATTGGTGATCCTTACTCATGATGTTTTCATTGAAGTTTTGACTAGTATGGATTGGACCACAGCCATCCATATTTAGTCCCATGTTGCTAATTTCTATACATGACATTTTCTTGAAATTTTGACAAGTATGGATTGAACCATTACCAATCATACTTAGTCACATGTCTTTTCTTCGAATTTTATGGATTAAACCATAGCCGTCCACAGCAGTCAATGTTAAACCTCAGTTGATTATGTTTTTATGTTCTTTATGACAATCACGTTTTCATACTCTCATGTTGATATCATTTTCATGCTGATTACGTTCATGCCTCCTTATGTTGGTTATGTTTTCATCATGTTTATTTTGTTGTCATGATTAGACATCGATGAGTTTCATTTAATCCTATTTTCATGATATTCATGGTTGGTTTTCATTAGTCATGCTTTCATGCTAGTCATTATTCGATTTCGTTTAATTATGCTTTCATGTTTCTCCATGCAACCAGAATTATGTTTAAGTCGAGATAACAAGGCTATCATGTTGCCTGCTTCAGTTTGGTTTACTAACCGTTTAATCAATCAGTTACATTACTTTAATCATGTCAGATGGTTGACACTCGTATCGATCATCTCATGTGGATTCCATGTGTACTACATGTACCGAATTCCATGTGTACTCCATGAACAGTATTTCGTGTGTACTCCATGTACCGCATTCCATGTGTATTCCATGCACTGTATCCTGTGTGTATTACACGTACCTTAATCCATGTGTATTTCCTTTACAATACTCTACAAGTATTCGCTAGTCGATTCTCAATCATCTCCAGCGTATTCCACTTACCGATATTCTACAAGATGCTGATGCTGCTCATAATTTGGAGATTTTACAAGATGCTGATGCTGCTCATAATTTGGATATTCTACAAGATGCTCATGCTACTCGTAATATAGAGATTTTACAAGATGAAGACGAAGGTGTTAGATCGAGACAACCGGACATGAATATAATTCACCCACCAGACACTACCATCCCATTTCATGTCTTTTTCTTCTCAGTTAAATGTCACACGTCACTCAGCTGTTCTTTCAGGCAAAAGAGTAGGAACCGGTACCCAGACGGCCACTCCGTAGAATAGTTACATGAATCACGGTCGTGATAATGACAGTCATGATACTGATAGACAAGACGATAGTGAACACTACCATTAATAACTAAAAAAGTTCTTTGATTATGTCTAATCGAATTGATTATTACTTATTAGTGTGACTCAGTCGTCTTTTGGTGAAAAGAAATATTTTTGTCCTTGTTTAAAATGAAATTGCAAAAATTTAAAGTAAATTATAAAGTAATAAAGCTAAAAGTAATTAAAAAGTAAATGGCGAGAAATTAAGACATTAAAAGTAAATTAATTAAATGACATAAAATTAAAGCTTGACGAAAAGTAAATTTAAAAATTAAATAAAAATGCAAAGTTGAAAATTAAAATAAAGTAAAACAATTAAAATAACACTTTAAGATAAATGGCGGGAAAAACAAGGCTTTAAAAATAAAACAGGAAAACTAAAACACAACCTAAGTCGGGAAACCTAAAAACCTAACCTAGTTCGGAATCCAAATCAAGAACCTAGTTCGGAATCCATGCTTCTCACATAATTCGGAATGCAAGTTCTCACCTAGTTCGGAATCTATGAATAATTACCTAACTCGGAATCACTTGTGTGACCTAATTCAGAAAGATGGGTTCAATACCTAGTTCGGAATACATGTCCCCTTACTAGTTCAGAATCCTTGATCCAGCTACTAATTCGGAATCCCTCCGTCTTGAATGCAATTCGGGAAATAGGAGTTTCAAGCAGTTCGGAATATTAAATTCCTAAGCTAACTCGGAATGTGGGATGACTTACCTAGTTCGGAATATACATTCATGATCTAATTCGGAATCCAATCTGAAGGTAGTTCGGAATGTGATCACACACACAATTCGGGAAATGAAGCTGGACCTAGGTAGGGAAACTAGGGTTTTGAGGGAATCTGAATTAGAACCAAAATAAGCAAAAACTAGAAATTAAGCTAAAACTAAATAAACACTTATCTAAAAGTTTAACCAAATCAACTTTAAGGAAAAGCAAATAAGCCAAAATTTAAAAACTTTTAAAAACACTAAATCATCAAAATATTTAAAATCAACTTTTTATAAAATAACTTTTAAAAACACTTCATTAAAATAAGAAAAGCATACAATAAGCTATAAAGTCAATAAGCTAACACAATCAAACACATAAAAACATAACAAGCAATCAAATAAGCATGACAATAAGATAATAAGCATAAATATTTAGCAAAACAAGAAAGGTAGAATGAGAGATTAATTAAAAACTTGATTAAAATTAAAGATTCAACAACACAAAATTAAAACTTGAAATTAAAGACAAGAAATTAAGATGACAATATGAAAGTGCATGAAAGTAAAATGGAAAGACTAAGTTGTCAATTTAGCTAACACCTCCTAATGACACATTAAGAGGGTATTTATAGGGAGGATTGACATGTGTTGATCTTTTCTTCCTTTTCTCGTCTTTTCGTCTTTATAAATTCTTCGACTTTTTCGACTTTGTCTCGGGATTATTTGAACTCGTCTTATAATTTCTTCATTTATTAGATTTGAGTTCTTTGACTTCATTAAACTTCCGTCTTTAGACTTTTTCTTCGATAAATCTTCAGAATAGGCCTTGGACTTCCGTTCTTTTTGCACTCTTGATCTTTTGACTTCGTCTTTTGTCTTTTTCTTCGATAAAAGCCCGGGAAAGCCCGTGTTTTCTTCCCTTTTCACATTTTGATCCTAAATCATAACAAAAACACAAACCACGCATAATTCCGACATTTACGACATAAAATACACGTTTTGGCTTGGTTATTATTATAATTAAGTGGTAAAAGGATAAGTGTTTTCACACTTATTAAATCCCCTACACTTGACCATTGCAATGCCCTCATGCAATGCATTAATTACAAAGCAAGTTTTACATTTTCCATCATAATCAATCCACCTTGGCCTTTATTAAACACAAGACATTAAGTAAGCTAAATGGAATAGAAAATTGAAAAATATTAAAAGGAAGAAATCAAGTAAAGAAATCAAAGACATACATTCGGGTTTTGGATGTCATGAATGCTTATCACCCTCAAGTTTCACATTCCCCATACCAAGCTTAAAAACGAGATCATTGTTATTATAAGTTAGCAAACTAATAAGTGTGAAACACTTATCCTTTTACCTCTTAATTATAATAACCAAGCCAAAACGTGTATTTTATGTCGTAAATGTCGGAATTATGCGTGGTTTGTATTTTTGTTGTGATTTAGGACCAAAATGTGAAAAGGGAAGGAAACACGGGCTTTCACGGGCTTTTATCGAAGAAAACGAGAAAAGACGAAGTCAAAAGATCAAGAGTGCAAAAAGAACGGAAGCCCAAGGCCTATTCTGAAGATTTATCGCAGAAAAAGTCTAAAGACGGAAGTTTAATGAAGTCGAAGAACCAAGTCAAATAAATGAAGAAAATTGTAAGACGAGTTCAATTTATATCGACAAATCCCGAGACGACGTCGAGAAAGACAAAGAATTTAAATCGAGTCGAGACGAGAAGAAAGAAAGAAGAGAGCATCAACATTTACTCCTCCTATAAATACCTCCTAATATGTCATTAGGAGGTAGTAGTTAGTGTAGATAATTTTTAGTCATTAATTTTTCTTTCATGTTTTAGGAGTAGCTTAAATTACTTTTTCTCTCTAGCTTTTATTCCATGTTTTAATCTTTTTCATTAATCTTGTATTAGATTTTAATCTTAATCTTAATCAAGATTTTCATTTAATCATTCTCATTATTCCTTTCTTTATTATTAATCTTGTTTTGATTTAGATGATCATGTAGTTGCTTAATCTGGATGCTTATTGATTTATTGATGCGTTTGGTTGATTATGATTATGGGTTTTTATGTGTTTGATTTTGATAGCTTATTGTGTTTGATGCTTATTGTTTGATTTTGCTTATTTTTAATTAAGTGTTTTTATTAGTTTATTTCATAGAAAATTGATTTTTAATTTTAGATTAATTAGTGTTTTTAAAAGTTTTTGATTTGTGGTTTGATTAGTTTTTCTAAAGTTTGTTTAGATTAAGTTCTAGTTATTTGCTTATTTGATTTTCGCTTATCCGTTGCTTATTTTCCTTGTTTTAGATGTTACTGTTCTGTTTATCTGATTAACTGAAGATCTTCGCAAAAGGGTTTTAAAATCCGAAGATTACCTCTTTATCCGAATTTAGTAGTTATTCCGAATATTTGCTTTTTATTTCTTTTATCCGAAATTTCCATTTCTCTGAATTTAGTTTATCCGAACTTTATTGGTTTCTCTGAAAATTTTCATTTATCCAAAATTTTACCTTTTATCAGAAAACCTATTTATTCCGAAGAATTGAACTTTTTCCGAATTCATCAGTTTATTCCGAAGAACCAGTTTATCCGAAGATCAATCTTTTTCCGAAAATGTTGATTTTTCCGAAAATCAGTAATTTTTCCGAATATCTTTGAAATTACGAATTAGGCTAGTTTTTCTTAAATCCTTTATTATTCCAAAATAGTTGTGATATTCCGAAGATTTTCATTCCTCCGAATTCAATTCATTTTCCCGAAATTATTTGTTATTCCGAAAAAGTAGTATTATTCCAAAAATTGTTTGTTTATCCGAAATTGTTGATTTTCCGAAAAAGTTAGATTTTAGTTTTCAGTTCTATTTTACTGTTTTATTTTATTTTCAGTTTTATTTTTAAATTGAAGTTTTAAGTTTATGTCATTTAATTTTCAAAGTCTTTAATTTCTAGGTTAATATTTGCAAGATCTCATTTTTGTTTTACTTTCCCTTTACTCAACGATATTTTCATTTACATTTTCATTTATTTTATTTTATGTTACTTTTAGTTTAAATTAGATAATCATTTCTTTATTTTCCACCAAGAAAAACTGAGTCACACGATTAACGGTAATCAATTCGAAAAGAATGGAACTACTAATTTTCATACTTGGTAAAAACCTTGTATTACAAACCAACACAAACTCATATGGCCCAATTACTCACTTAGACTCCCTTATTCCTAGGTGTATCTCTTGTATTTTATTGTTGTCTTAAATGATCACGAGGATGCATTGTTGACTTATTTTGATAGTTATTTAGGCTAAAAATAAAGTAGGACGATTTGATCCATAGTTAGCTAAAGGACAAAATATTTTAAAACTGCTTCTCAGGACCTCATAAAGTTCCTATCTTGGCATAACTTGCTTCACGATTTGAGACCTTTCTCGGATCGATATTTGGCATTGACTTCATACTTCAAATCTTGAGAGACGTTCATGAAATAATGGTCTTCTCTTCATAATAGGAATTTCTTCACTTTGAGAGATTCTTCATACTTGGACCACGACTTCTTTATTTTTCTCCAATCTTTATTTGGGATTTAGATATACAACGATCCACCTCCTTTTAGGACTTGGATCTATTTATCCTCATACCTTGCTAGGGTCTTTTCGGATAGACTTCTCCATGATCTTTAGGGGAGTATTTGCTTTTTGTCGTGTGTCTCGATCCTTCATATTGATTTTTAATAACTGATTCTTCACATCACTTTGGATCTTTAGCAACAAAATGTAGCCCTCATGCCTTTTTAGGGCCTTTTCGGACGCCAATCTTCGCATCCCGCTTCAATAAGTTATGCCTTGGCTATGAAATCTAATTAATACCGAACAACTTTTAAACGATCTAGTGCAAGAAGCTAAGTAACATTTCAAATCGTACAACCTTATTTATTGCAAATATATTTATTAACAAGCGATGGGAGAAAAAGCTCATAATTAACTTACATAAATTCATGAAAGAATACCAAACTTATAATTGACTCTATCATTTCTCGTTCTCCACAATTTTAAATCTCAAGGAATGAGACTCGTGGATGCTTTGCCTATTAAATCAAAGTTTCGGGTTTTCAAGTCATCTAAAGGATCTTGCAACTTCTTATACTTTTTCAAGTTTTAGAATTCGCATTTTAAAGTTCCCTTGATAAACGACTTTCTAGGATCAATTATAGGAACTTGCGAAAAGTTCTTGTTCTTAACCCGTAAGAGTTAAGACTTTCGCATTTTAAAGTTCCCTATATAAAAGCCTAGCAAAACTTGACTTAAACACGTTAAGGATACTAGCTAGAATAAACTTAGATAAGTAAACTCGGGTTGAGTCAAAAGATTCACAACGTTGAAAAATTAAAACCCCTTTATTAAAATTTATTCTAGCAAAGAAAGAAAATAACTATACAAAGGGAAAAACTAATAGGCCAAAATAGATCAAAAATTTTGAAAAATGTCGAAAAATTGATTTTCCGGTTAAAATGAGGACAAATACAAGGAAAAGACCACTTAACTTCGATAGAAGTCCCCCCTACACTTGAGATAAACATTGTCCTCAATGTTTAAGCATGTGGAAGTAAACTACCCTACACTTAGGACATTGTGCACGTTGTTTAAATCTTGCTAAGGAAGAGACAACTAAAGTGATTACTATTTTAATATTGAAGAATATAAAATAGTGAATCAAAAGAGTTTAGGATAAAACCGGGAAGACGGGTACACGGAATCACAGGTTGTCAAAAGTCATCAAGAATGGATATTTGATAGCTCGAATCCATCACATGATAAGAAAGAAAACAACAAACACATACTAGGGTCTCCCCCTACACTTATTATAAAAACAAAAGAAAAAGGATATATACTCGGGTTGCCTCCCGAGAAGCGCTTGTTTTTGTTAACCGAGTCGTGAGTCTGACTCGACCTTGATTAGAATGGGAAGAACCTTGAAAAACATCCACCGGGGTCAAATACATGGTTTTCATCCATCAAATAACACAAGCTTAAGGCGAACAAGGCAAGCCAAAGAAGAGTAGGCAAGGTTCCCTTAAGCAGTTGTTGAGCATGGTGGTAGAAAGTATGATGAAGTGCAAGCATATCTCCATTGTTTCCAAAAATCTTTCCTTTTATTTCATCAGATGGATACTGAGATGGCTTAAAAATTGCAATACCAGGATCGAACACCTTTTCCTTTAGGGGAAAATAAGACTCAGGCTCAGTATACCTTGAAGAAGATCGACTCATAAATCGCACAATCTCATCCTCAGAAGGTGGATAAAGAGGTGTCAAGACATAGGTACTACGGATATTGGTTTCTTCCGGCTTCTTCTCCTTTGAAACGGGTTTCTTAATATCCAAAGGAGGATAAAGACCATAATCAAAGTCCAAAGGAGGAGAATCATTCTCATTGGGGAAGTAAGTATTTAGAAAAGTAGAAAACTCTTCCTCAAATGAGTAGTCATCCAAAGTAGTATCAAGCATTGTTGGTGGAGGATCTTCATCAAAAGTAGGAACAAGGTCATAATGTGAAGAATCACTCGAAAGAGTATCAACATCATCAAAATCATCATATGTTGGCATGTCTTTATACTCTGAAGTAAAATCATCATAATCGTCCACATTGGAACTAGAATCATCATCATAGTCATAATAAATTGGTGGAGACTCATGAATTGGTAAGGCATCCAAATTTGAGAGAGAATCATCCACATCATCTTGGAAATGTGGATTATCATAGCAAGAATCGAAAAGAGGATTGTTGTAGACGACAAAATCATCAAGCTTTGTACTTTCACAAGTAGTTGTATCAAGCTCGTCTTGAAGCACATTAATCATATTCGCCGATTCTCTTCCATTGAATTTGTTTGTGATCTTCCCCATTTTAAACACTTGTGCATCATTCCCGACTCTTAGAATGAGTTCACCTCCGGCAACATCGACTAAAGCTTTTCCGATTCTCAAGAATGGCCGTCCAAGTATTAACGGAATACGAGGGTCCATTGCATAATCAACAACAACAAAGTCGATCGGAAAAGTGAAGGTACCAACTTTAACAAACACATCTTCAAAAATACCAACGGGGTAAGCGAGAGTTCGATTTTCTAGCTCAAGAGTCATCTTTGTTGGTGTAAGATCAGGTAATGATAACTTTTTCCAAACACTTAAAGGCATCAAATTTATACTTGCCCCGAGATCGGCTAAGGCAGTAAATTCTTCGGTTTGGTTAAAAGTACATGGTAGCACAAAACGACCGGGATCTCCAAGTTTTTCTGGAAGTTCTTTAAGAAGGACTACGGAACAGTTTTCATTCAATTGAGTATTAACAAACTCGGCCATCTTTTCCTTCTTATTAAGCAATTCCTTAAACATCTTAACGAATGTTGGCATTTGGGCAAGAGCTTCAACAAGGCTAATGGTGATGGTCACTCCCGAAATATTCTTCAAAAAGTTTGACACTTGAATATCATCCTTGGTGAGCAATTTTCACTTGTCTAATCGAGATGGATAGGGAATATTGGGTTTAGGTGGTGTAGGTGTAGAAGGTGAAGGTTGAGATGTTGAAGGTTTAAAGGTGGAATGTGGGGTTGGTGAAGGGTGTTTCTTGGGTACTTCTTCATTAAGAGGCGGAGACGGTAATGGAGAACGTATACTAGGCGTGGAAGTAGGGGGATAAATGGTGGTGGAAGAGGTGTAGATGGAGTAACTGGGGGAGGGGTAGATGGTCCTACTAGAGTTTCTCCACTGCGTGTGGTAATAGCACTCACATTCGCTCTTGGGTTGGTGACGGTATTTGAAGGAAGAGAGTCCGAAGTAGAGGGTTGAGTGGTTTGGAAGAAACTAGCCATCATATTCTTCAAAACATTCGTTTGATTGCTTAAAGAAGTTTGCATATCATGTCGAAGCTCGGTTCTAATATCCTTCCCTTGCTTAGTGATATCTCCTTTCAAGTTGATGATTTGGCTTTGAAGATTCTTAACTACCTCTCCTTGGGTTCTTATGAAAACTTCAACATCATGGTTATATGAAGTGGGTGGAATGATGGGTGGAGCTTGGGGAGTGGGCGGGTGATATGGAGTAGAAGCTCGAGGTGGGTTTGGAGTGCTTCTATGAAAGTTGTTTGGGTTGTGGTTTTGAGGAGAAAAACCGGGTGAAAGAAAGTTGTTAGAACGGTAACTTAGCAAGTTACGATCACCTTGAGGTCGGGCTTAGTAGCTTTCCGTTGAATAGTTACCATGAGCCGCATACACGCTTTCCGGATTGGCATGACTAGAAGGACAATCAGTATATGAATGAGGACCGCCGCAGATCTCACAAGAAAGTGATACAACTTTAACTTGTTGTTGTTGATTTGTAGCTATGAGTAGGATATTCTTGTTCATTTCGGCCATCATGCGGGTGAATTCGGTCATCTCGGTGTTTGATAAAATAGAAGAAACATTGAATCTCGGGTTATTCCTTGAAAATGAGGATGAATCCCAATTTTTGTGATGAGTAGTCATGTTCTCTATAAGCTCTCTACACTCCTCGGGTCTTCTTTTCATAAATGTGCCACCGGCGGCTGCACTAATCGTATCACGATCACAAAAAGTTAAACCGTTGTAGAAAGTATCAATTAAGGTGGCGGGGAGCATATTCTGATTAGGACACCGATCGATCAAAACATTATATCGTTCCCAAGCATCGAAAAGTGATTCCTCAGGTTCTTGTGTGAAACCACTGATTTGATTCCGAAGGCTCGTTACCATGGATGGTGGAAAGTAGCGCGACAAAAATTGTTGAGTCATCTCGTCCCATGTATGAATTGAATTCTTAGCAAGACGGTTAAACCATTTTTCGGCATGGTGGGATAAAGTGTGTGGAAATAGATGAAGGCGAAGAAAATCCATAGTAACCCCGGGCAATTTCATGCTTTGAGTGACGGTAATGAATTTGTCGAGATGTTTATTGGCATCATCATCCGGCAATCCGCGAAATGGACAAGTCTTTTGAACTTGTTGGATCATGTGATGCTTCAACGAAAACTCTGGAGCCGTGATTTGCATCGGCGCAATCGGTCCTCCGCGTCCATTCATTGTTGGTTGACAAAGCTCCTCCATCATTCGAAGGTCTGGTTGAGGGCCATGGTTGTTATTATTCATGTTGGGGTGAGGTGGATTATTATTGTTGTGCATACCAACCATATCTAAGTCTTCAAGAGTCTCGGGCTCAGAATAAGACGAAGATCTAGTACGCATACACCCGCAAAAGAAAAAGATACCAAAGAAATAGACAAAATATATTTACTTGGAAAAAATAAAATCTTTTTGGTGCAAAACTTTGAAAAAGAAATGCTTTTTATGATTTTGAGATGTTTTTGTATTTTTGAAAATTTTTAATTTTTATGGATTTTTTGAAAATTTTTAAGCAAGAAAAATAACGTTCACGAGTGAACGGATCCCAAAATCCAATGCGTCTCTCACAGAAAACCGTTAATCTTCAAGAAAAGAGCCGGCAGCGGCGCCATTTTAATAACTGAATTTTATTAGTTAAAGTTGAAATCGTCTCGACTGAATTCGAATTGACTATTGGTTATTAGTGTGACTCAGTCGTCTTTTGGTGAAAAGAAATATTTTTGTCGTTGGTTAAAATGAAATTGCAAAAATTTAAAGTAAATTATAAAGTAAATAAAGCTAAAAGTAATTGAAAAGTAAATGACGAGAAATTAAGACTTTAAAAGTAAATTAATTAAATGAAGTAAAATTAAAGCTTGAGGAAAAGTAAATTTGACAATTAAATAAAAATGCAAACTTGAAAATTAAAATAAAGTAAAACCATTAAAATAACACTTTAAGATAAATGGCGGGAAAAACAAGGCTTTAAAAATAAAACAGGAAAACTAAAACACAACCTAAGTCGGGAAACCTAAAAACCTAACCTAGTTCGGAATCTAAATCAAGAACCTAGTTCGGAATCCATGCTTCTCACATAATTAGGATTGCAAGTTCTCACCTAGTTCGGAATCTATGAACAATTACCTAACTCGGAGTCACTTGTGTGACCTAATTCGGGAAGATGGGTTCAGTACCTAGTTCAGAATACATGTCCCCTTACTAGTTTGGAATCCTTGATCCAGCTACTAATTCGGAATCCCTCCGTCTTGAATGCAATTCGGGAAATGGGAGTTTCAAGAAGTTCAGAATATTAAATTCCTAAGCTAACTCGGAATGTGGGATGACTTACCTAGTTCGGAATATACATTCATGATCTAATTCGGAATCTAATCTGAAGGTAGTTCGGAATGTGATCACACACACAATTCGGGAAATGAAGCTGGACCTAGTTAGGGAAACTAGGGTTTTGAGGGAATCCGAATTAGAACCAAAATAAGCAAAAACTAAATAAGCACTTATCTAAAAGTTTAACCAAATCAATTTTAAGAAAAAGCAAATAAGCCAAAATTTTAAAACTTTTAAAAACACTAAATCATCAAAATATTTAAAATCAACTTTTTATAAAATAACTTTTAAAAACACTTAACTAAAATAAGAAAAGCATACAATAAGCTATAAAATCAATAAGATAACACAATCAAACACATAAAAACATAACAAGCAATCAAATAAGCATGACAATAAGATAATAAGCATAAAGATTAAGCAAAACAAGAAAGGTAGAATGAGAGATTAATTAAAAACTTGATTAAAATTAAAGATTCAACAACACAAAATTAAAACTTACTTGAAATTAAAGACAAGAAATTAAGATGACAATACGAAAGTGCATGAAAGTAAAATGGAAAGACTAAGTTGTCAATTTAGCTAACACCTCCTAATGACACATTAGGAGGGTATTTATAGGGAGGATTAACATGTGTTGATCTTTTCTTCCTTTTCTCGTCTTTTCGTCTTTATAAATTCTTCGACTTTGTCTCGGGATTATTTGAACTCGTCTTATAATTTCTTCATTTATTAGATTTGAGTTCTTTGACTTCATTAAACTTCCGTCATTGGACATTTTCTTCGATAAATCTTCAGAATAGGCCTTGGAATTCCGTTCTTTTTGCACTCTTGATCTTTTGACTTCGTCTTTTGTCTTTTTCTTCGATAAAAGCCCGTGTTTTTTTCCCTTTTCACATTTTGATACTAAATCACAACAAAAACACAAACTACGCTTAATTCCGACATTTACGACTTAAAATACACGTTTTGGCTTGGTTATTATTATAATTAAGTGGCAAAAGGATAAGTGTTTTCACACTTATTAACCATGACAGCAACAATTCTGGCAATTACAACAGAACTCCGGTAACGGACGTAACCAGAAGTACAAAGGTTAGCAGCCCAACTGACTCGCCAACTCGGGCATTATAAACAAAATTTTCAACATCATTCATTTTCACACCTCGAGATACATGTCAAGACATCCATCAAGACACACGCCTCATGTATATTTCAGAGGGCACATGTCAAGACATCTGTCAAGACACACGTCTCACGTATATTCTCTGAAGACACATGTCAAGACACCAGTCAAGACACATGTCATACGTATAGTTCCTCAAGACACGAGTCAGGACACATGATTCACGTATATCTTTTTTACCAGGCCCTTAGTAATTCAGGATACCCTCCAAAGGGGTACACCATTCTGTTGTGTCATGTGGGGATTAGACCACTAAAATTTCAAGAAACATCATCGGTGTATTGTTCACGTTGGGCACTCAGTGCTAGTTCTTTGTGAGACGAGCGAAACACATTCAATGAGATCTTCCACGTTTACTTCATGTATTCACATGGAAATTTCATTTCTTGATCATGTATTCCCTATATCCACGCCCAGAAAAGACTCAGTTCGTATCACCAGGTATAAAGAATTCCTTTCTGTTTAACGACAAGATCCTTTCTACTAACACACTTTCCATTGGGCATGTGCGAGTTTGATATGATTTCAGGCATGAACTGGTTAGCAGTACTCCACGCTATGACTGATCGCCATTCATATCAGATCATATTCAACGATGTTCAGGCTCTTGAATACATTCATCATATTTTACTACCAGGAGAATCTATACAATTGTTTTTGCTCTACAAACATGTGCTTTATTATTCCATGGCTACGAAGATTTCCAGCTATCATTTATGACGCGATTTCTGAAGTTCTTAAACCCATGATCAACCGATTGTTTCAGAATTCCTAGATGTATTTTTCCAGAAGAACTTCCAGGTATACCACCCGTTCGTGAAGTGGATTTTGGCATTGAGCTCATTCCAGGAGCTGAACCTACCTCTAAAGCTCCTTATCCCATGATTTCCCATTGAGCCCAAGGAGTTGGGGGAACAACTACAAGATTTGTTGGGACAAGGTTTTATTCGCCGAGTGTATCATCATGCGGTGCACCGATTCTGCTTATCAAAGAAGAAGGACGGTAACATAAGATTATGTATCGACTACCGTAAATTGAACAAGATCAACAGTCGTCATCGTTATCCCCTTTAACGTCTTGATAACATGTTTAATCAACTATCAGGTACTAAGCATTTTTCCGAGATCGAGTTACAAATCAGAATACCAACAGTTGCGAGTGAAAGAGCAGAACATTTCCATGACTACTCTTTACACACGTTGTGGTCGTTTTGAATTTGTGTTCATTCCTTTTGATCTCACGAATGCCCATCTGTAATTATGGATTTGATAAATCAAATTTTCATGAATTCTGGACAAGTTCGTCATTATGTTCATTGATAACATTCCGATCTTCTCCAAGTCTAGAGAAGAGCACGAAGATCATCTTCACACTATGTTACAAATTCTACGACAAAAGAAACTGTACACTGAATTCTTTTCAAGTATGAATTCTAGTTGATTTCAGTGACACGCTGAATCACATTGTTTCTCACGGTTAGTTTTACCATGAGTAAGCTTACGCGTAAAAGAGAGAATCCTACACTAAGTTATGTGTTCCAGAGGATCCTACGCTAAGAGAGGTATAAATTACCGATACTCACAGTCTTTCCAACGTCTATGCACCCAGGTTCTACAAGGATGTATCATGATCTCAAACTACATTTTGGTGGAGCGGTGAAGCAAGATACAGTTATATTCATATCTAAATGCCTGGCATACCAGTAGGTTAAGATAGAACGCCAACATGCTAGTAGTTTATTTCAATCCTTAGAATTTTCCCAATGGAAGTGGACAAGATCTCCATAGACTATGGACCAATTAATCTCATATTCCAAACATCTCTTAATCGAAATATGGACTATAAACCAGTAAACTGAAACTGTAAACGAATTATAAGCACACAAATCTATCAGAGTTACGCCAATTCAAACAAAATAAGACAGAAATCAACCAAAGAACATAAAAAATAAGCCAAACAATCTGAAAACGAAAAATCAAAATGATACCAAACTGATCTAAACAAGTACTTTAACTATGAAGCAATCAACTTACACTACCATTACACCTTCTAATATTTGCAGAATGAAAAATGCGCTTAACCTTTTCTTCTGTAGGAAAGTCCGTTCAGTCGAAGTTTAGTTTAACACCCCCAAATTTACACGCAGCGGAATACATCTTTGGGTGCTAAACAATGATACCACAACACATAATTTATAAAGAACGACTCGAAAAGAGACGTTTTATATTTATCGTTCCTAAAACATTTGTCAGAGTTGCGTAGTCCCAAGACATCGTAACCAAAGTACAACCAAAACAAAAGATTTAAATTGTTTTAAACAAATGGAACGACAAACATTCAAAGATTTTATATTACAAAAGTAGTGCACAACATCATTCCCGTGGCTTCCAAGCTTCACCCTTCCTGATTACCTGAAATACATGTGAGAAAATCATCAACAAAAATGCCGAGTGAATCTATACGTTTATATAATCATTTTGAACACAAGCAAAGATTATAAGTTTGTGGCATACTTGAAAGCAACAAGCATCAAATAATAATTTGCATCAACAATGATAATTGTATATAGCATAAATTGCAATAAGCTCATGGAACCGAGCCCTTAGACACTCCGTTAGGTCTAATAAGACAAGAGATTTATTAATTGTCGGTTACAGATTATTGGTACATTGCCGTATACCTGACTTCTTAATACAATATGTTCAAACAGTGACGAGGTCGGGCCTAAGCTTCTATGACAAGTCCACAAAAACTGAACCGGGGCGGCTTCCCCCATAGATCTATTAATTGTACTAGCGGCTAGTCCATCATAAGCTAGTTAACGGTCCATAATTGAGGCTTTAACAAAGGCAATCTAAAATGCAATTTAAAGGCAACCACGGGTCCATTCATAGAGGGACAAACATACCATAAAAATCTTGTGTTCTAAGTTTATAAAACATGTATTCCCCCTCGTGGATTTTAAAATATTCGAATGAGCTCAAACGAGGCTATAGACTCACCTTAGTACTTATAGTAGTTGAAGACGATCGCCGACGATAGTAGATGCCCGATAAACACGACAACCGCAACCTAGCAAATAAGGTGCGTATATTAATAATAAACTCGAGAAATAAATCATACATAACGACGTCAAACTCAAACTCATAAAACCACAATACACTCGAGAGTAAACGATATAAATAATTTCATTATACTTTACTACTCATTTACTTTACCATTTTACACTTTTAACAAAGTCTGCCGGCACATACTACATGTACTAGCTTATTTACCCCTTTTTAAACTTGTCAACCGTTTATGAAACGACTCGATAAACTAACTTACTATATATAGAAAGTCCTCCTACAAGTTTATCAAATGAAATTACTTATAAAATCCTTTACCCGACTCATTTTCAAACTACAAAATCCGGACAGATTTACGTTAATTTTTCATACAACCGTTTTAACTTATTTAAACGACTCCGTTTACAAAACCGACACTCGGGTTTTAAAGTAAACTCAACCTAATAAGTAAACACCTTATTATCAGTAGGTTACACATTTCAAAACTTCCATTTAGAGTCCCCGAGATTCGATCCAAATATCGACAACAACTATTTGTAGTGTCGATACACGTCTCCCGGTACACGAACTTCGCGCTCGTTTTGAGCTAGAAGCTCTACCTTATATCAAATCGAAGCTAATAAAATTATCTACAACCCTAGGCTATAAGTTAAGTCATTTTCTATAACACCCCCAACAAATGCTATGCGCGGCGGAACTACAACATTTGGGTGTTAGGCAGTTATCATCACACATAAGCTATTTCGAACGACTCCAATAGACGTAGAAATTTAAACATAAATTAAAGATTGTTTAAAACAACAAAGTCTACTGTTTTCCAAACCCAAAGATAATACAAAACAGAGTCGTGTTTTGGTCCCCATTGAAGCTCAACGCAAAAGTACATTTTCGTTCACATGACATAATATAATATATTTAAGTTCTAAAGGGAGGAAAAACAAAGTAGACCGACAAGCCACAACAACTTCCATCCTCGCATGCTCCGCTGCTATCAATCTTGGTTACCTGAAACACATGCTTAAAACCGTCAACACAAAGGTTGAGCGAATCTATAGGTTTATCAAATCATAAGTTGAACATAAGTATTAAAACCAATCATGACCATTCAATAGAATTATCGTACACACAATCTATTATTCAAGGATATTATCTTTAGAAATAGCTAATACTTGTGTTTAAGCTCGTGACACTAATCCGTTAAATCAATCACCCGCGTACATAGACCGACATGATTTAAGTGAAACCAGTGCCCCTTCTAAAGGCATTAGTTGCAATTATACCTTATTTCTTATCACAAGTTATCCATCCACAGAGGGTACTCAACGTACTAGCTCTCGTCTCGGATAGGGTCGTCAACCCCATAGTACTATCAATTGTATAAGCGGCTATCTCTAACCCACACAAGGGCAAGACAATAGTTAATAGTTCACGAATTTAGGAACTTTTGCAACTAGGTACTCAACACAATTCAAGGCAACATTCGGGTCCAACAATCATTCATGACTTATGTTCATTTTCATTTAAATTAGCATGTATCCCCCTCGCGGGTAAAAACATTTGAAATAAGTAAAGAGAGAGGCTATAGACTCACCCGGCGTAGTAGTAGTGGTTCTAGCAAAGACGTAACGAGAAATGTCACCGACGACGTGGATGCCCGGGAAAATCAAACACTTGACCTAAAAATCAAGGTACGAAAACCAAATCAATACTCCGCGTACATTATTGTACTAAACACACGCATATGCAAACACACTCAATGCTTATGAAAACTCACGCCAAAATCAAACAAGCAGTTTTTATTAGACTTATACCATTTACCTACGTAATTAAAGTTGATTCCCATTTTATAGATTTGCCGGTACTTACCAAAAGTACGGGTTGTTTGCTATGACTTAAGCAACTATATAAATTACAAGAAAATTCACAAAAATGCCTCATGATCTGTATGAAACCCATATTTAATCCCATGAAAAGTTTTCACTTTTATGACCCGTTACACATCACATTACTAAACATAAGTTTTTAGGAATGATTTTGCACTTCTAACATGTAAGACTTGTTTGACCCATTTAAAAGATACCATTAGTCAATTTGACTCTTAAGTCCAAAAATAGACTCAAAAATGCAGGTTTGAAACCAAAAATCAACTTTTAATCATTTACCAAACTCTATCTATGGTCCCCGGGATTTGACCCAAAACCAAACATAATTTCGGATTATGTTGATTCTCATCTCCCGGTACACGAACTTTAAAAATTACATAACTTTTGACTCGTTTGGAGTCGTAAGCTCTACTTTATACCGGAACGAAGCTAAGACAAATCTCTACATCTACATCATATGTTTATGACCTGTTTATAAAGTTAAACCCACGAAAAACATGCTTGAACAATCTGCCTAAATTTTACCCTTCCAAAATCAATTTATCACTTGTTTCCAATCCATCCAAACATCACCTAAACCTATATTAACCACTCATAACCAATCTCAATCACCCTAATCAATATATAACACTAAGAAAATCAAATCCTCATAAAAACCCAAATCCAAATCACAATAAATTAAAAATGACAATAACAATGATGTAAACACATACCCACACAAGGAACAAGATCAAAATCAAAGCCAAACAAAACCCGCCCTTTGTGCCGTGGGGCTGAGAAAACAAAAACACCCAACAAAATTTATTTCCATGCTTGTTTAAATGATTTCCCTTGTTCCTAAACATGAGATTCAAACATGCATAAAAGATAATTAGATCAAAACCCACTTATAAAAGAAATATAATTTTTGTAAAAATTAAGGATGATGAATGTTTGATTTCTATGGTGGGATTCACTCACAAGGTGATTATAAAGGGTGGTCTTTGATTAGTTTCTTTAAAAAATCAAGTTTGGTGGTGGTGGATGGTGGTTTTTGGTGGTGGTAGGCGGCGGCTAGAAAAAAGAGAGGTAGGGTTGTTATTTTTTTTTTAAATGGTGAAATGAAAGTGTGTGTGTAAGAAAAATGATTTTAGTATGAGTGGGAGGGTAGTTTTGTAACATTGGCTATCTTTTGGCCATATAATTAAAACATGACCTAAAGAGCGGGATTTTTGCTAGTTGACGGGTTTTGAATATTTGCGAGAGTAGAGTTTTGTAAAATTACTTTCCAAAGATTAAAACACACACAAAATGAATATACACATGGTTCCGACTCGACTTAACACGTAATAAAAATAAAATCTCGAAAAACTCAAATATCGATCAATCGATAATAAAAGATAAATTTTGGGCATCCGTCGGTATCGTAGTCGTCATCGGTTCTTCTTAAATCGTCAAACGTTAAATTACGACCGTAAACGTTGGTTTCAACTTAAACCGTCAAATCTATAGCAAACGAAATTTCTTAAAAATTTCAAAAATATTCGTAAAATAGGATTAAATAAATGACGTTGGGCTCGGGATATCACATCCACAAGTGAACCACAACTTAAGAGAGATGCTCATACTGAAAAACTCTTGAGACAATAACTTAGCATCATATGGCACATTCCCCGGTATTACATCCTCCCCTCCTTAAGGGAGCGACGTCCCGACGCTCTCTGGTTCTTATACTCGCATTTCGTACTACTAGAAAGATGAGGGTACTTCTTCCTAAAGAGGTCTTCAAGTTCCGGTGTGGACTTCGGTTCACGTCTCGGATTCCATCACACTTTCACGATGAGTATTATACCTTGCTTCAATCTATTAACATCTCGATCCATGGTCTCCACTTCAATTTCCCAATTTCTTCCTACGGCTATCAACACATCTCTTCTCACAGCTTCTCGCGGTCAACAAGTGATTCTTAATCTACACCATCTCTTCCGCAGCCTCTCGAATCATTTCAAGTCCATTCAACTGACTTTTTCCTACTTCATTCTATCCAACTGACGATCTACATTTTCATCAACATATTTCTTCAAATGCTGCAACTTCAATGCTACCATGATAAATGTCGTTGTACAAAGGTACTACCAACGGCAAGTGTCGATCTCAACAACTATCAAAATCAATCACACATGCTCGGAGCATGTCTTCCAACATTCGAATCGTCCTTTCACTTGGTTCATCGTCTCATAAAAATAATAATTACTCACAAGGAAATCGCACGGGTCGCACATAACCCCATCGAACACGTTCAAAATATACAAGACGAGGTAATTAATACTAGTCGTATAAAATCACCTTATTGCAATATTACATACATACAACCCTAGCTCATCGTAGTCGTATAAAATCACCTTATTGCAATATTACATACATACAACCCTAGCTCATCGAAAATGAACCCATCGATACGGTAATCATTCGACGTATACATAACTCTCTCGAAGACATCACGATCCAATCAAACACAAAATCCATTATGAAACACATACAATCACATTACGACATGTTTGCAACATAGCCAAACCATGCCAAATCAATCAGTTCAATCAAGTTAACTCATGCTTGCTAATCAGCCAAGCCATGATAAAATAAGAAATGTTGACATATTTCTCGGATGAGTCTAGTCAAAAGAAAATTGCAAGTTTAAGAAGGTTCACGGCTTGCCAGCTATGGATGCATATCCAAAAGAAATAAAATACAAACATATGCCATCGCAGGGTGCTCACACACGGATCCGTACCAAAATATATATATATATATATATATATATATATATATATATATATATATATATATATATATATATATATATATATATATATATATATATATATATATATATATATATATATATATATATATATATATATATATATATATATATATATATATATATATATATATATATATATATATATATATATATATATATATATATATGTATATATATATATATATATATATATATATATATATATATTTAAATATATATATATATATATATATATATATATATATATATATATATATATATATATATATATATATATATATATATATATATATATATATATATATATATATATATATATATATATATATATATATATATATATATCTATTTTATATAATAAAACAAAATAATTTATAAGTCTTTTAAGCATAAGAATTGAATGTAAGAATTAAAAACATTTCCATATAAAAACAATGTACAACATCTCAATGCAACAAACAATTCAATGCAGTGCCTAAAATAACTCCTATAAGAAATGTATTTTTATAACCTTTGATACAATTATTATGCTATACGTATTTAAGTTTATTATGCTACGTATTTTATTCTAAAAAAATTAAATATTTTCAGGATGAACACAAAAAAAGTTTTTTAATATTTTGTTTTCCATGAATGCTATATGTATTTTAAAAAGTTTATGCTACGTATTTTATTTTATGTAAATATATTTTCAGGATGAAAAAAAGTGTTTAATATATCTTTTTCATGAAAAATTTTGTTTATGAAAAAATATTTTGTTTATATAAAAAAGTGTTTAGAAAGTCATTATTACATTTTCGATATAAAATAGATATAAAATGTATGTGACATATTTTTTTCATGAAAAATATTTTGTTTGTATAAAAAAATAAAATTAAGTAAAATACGCATTATAAAGTCATTATTACTTTTTTCTGTATAAAATAAACAATAAAATGTATGTCATATACAAGTCCATAACATTAGATTTAAAGCGCATAACTTTAAAATAATTAATGTAACAATAGTCTAAAAATTGTACGTTTAATTTGTATAAATGTATTTAAAATTTAAATTTTTGTATATCAGAAAATAAATAAATAATTTTGTGTGTATAAAAAAACGAATGAAAAGGAAATAGTTAATTTTAATTAAAAGGACTTTTAGTTAGCAAGTAAAAAATATTTTAACATCTAAATATTTTATGGAAATTATTATGTGTTACAAAAATGTTTTTATACTAAAATAAAAATTATTGTTTTTAAAAACTGATAATGATTTATTATTATTTTTAGAAGTCATAATAACTTCTGTAACGAAAAATAAATTTCATAAATGATTAACTATTTTGAATAAATTTTTTAAATTGGGGTGGTTTGTTGATTTACATTGCTATAAATAAGTTGAACCAATCTTAAATTAGACTATAAAAAAACAAGAAACATATCATTAAAAGCACAATTTAAACATTAACATATTTATTCTGATTGAAACTTCCTTCATAAGATATACTCAAAATACGGCAGTTTCATTTTGTTGATTTACATTTAACCATTCAAAACAGCTTCCTTTGTACATTTCAGGATTTGATATAAAACCCTTAGCGTAATCATCACAACTGGTTTATATCCATTGGTAAGTAGCACCACTCTATTCATGTGTTTTTAATTGATTTTTGTTTGACTATTTTAAATTCGTTTGTAGCATATGTAATTTTTGCATTACATGTATCAAGTACCTTTTGTAATGGGTTTATGCAATTTGATCTTTGAATTTGATTTGATTTACACGAGGTATATGAATAGAATTGGAAGGATAATTTGGAGCAATATTCAATACTTTTTAATTGTGAAATTCTTTCTTTTCTTTTTTTATCATCATTCGTTGTTGATGAGTAAAGACCATCATAAGACAACACTAAAGATTTGATCGCTCATTTGTAAGTATTGTACAAAATATTTTGTGACTATCAAAAGACAATCGACTAAAAAATATATTTATTGCACTTCTCATAATTTACCTTAGTTTATCATAGAAAATTTGCATATACTATTGCTAATGATTCTCACTCATATATATATTGCAGAAGAGGACGAACAACTACATAAACAATATGGACACCATATTCAGAAAAGAAAGGTAATTTACATACACTATCTCCACTTACCATGTTTTCCATTCATTATTATAGTTGCAAAATCTTACTGTGATACTATTGCATATAGTGTTGCATGTATTTGTTTTTGTAATCATGCACGCCATTACTGTAATACATGTATTTGATTAATTTCAATTAAAAAGATGATGATTTTATTTTATTGTGCAGGTTACAAAAGGTGATGATTAATTTCAGTTAGTTGGTGTCAATATTGATGAACGTGTAACTCTGTAAGTATTCATTTAATTGAAACATTTTCTTCATATGGCTTTTTTTATTATTGTTTTTGCAGGTTCGACTTTAGGTTTTTTTATTTCTGTTGTGAAATATTTCTTTGTAAGTTACATTATTTAAAAGCTTTTGCTAATTGAAATAATGTTATATTTTTACTAATTTTGACCTTTCTTTAACAGAACACCATGGATGCTTACATGGATAAAAGAATCAACAAAGACATTTGCAGATGAGGTTAAATAGGTAGGACAAAACAAGTTTTTTCTTTGAAAATATGATGATTTTCTTTCTTGATTGATCAAATGGAAAGTTAAATGTGATGTAAATGGATAGGACAATACAAGTTTTTTCTTATGTAGTACTTTTATTGTAACTGTGATGATTGACTAAACGAAAATTTAAATGCACAAGTCTCTTCTTATGTATAATTTTTAACTTAAATGTGGTGATTGATCAAATGAAAATTCAAATGTGATGTAAACCACTTGTCTCTTCATACGTATCACTCTTAATTTAACTATGGTGATTGATCAAACGAAAATTTAAATGTGATGTAAATGGATAGGACAACACAAGTCTCTTATTATGTATCACTCTTTATTTGACCGTGATGATTGATCTAATCGAAATTTAAATGTGGATGTAAACGGATAGGACAACACAAGTCTCTACTTATATATCACTTTAATATAAATGTAATGATTGAGCAAACTGAAATTTATATGTCATATAAACAGATCGCAAAATACCAACTCTTCTTGTGTAACACTTAATTTTAAAATCTTAAAATTATAATAATAATAGTAACTAATAGTAACTAATATATATTAAAATGTGACTTAAAACTATAACAACTAGCAGGGTACCCGCGAGTTACGGCTGCGGGTACCTAGAAACTAAAATTCTGCAAGCGCAACATTTTATAGTTATATTTATCGACAATAACGATAACTCTAAGTTGAAATAACTTTGAGCAATAATAAACCATTTCATATTATTGTGATGATTAATGGAGACTATAATGCATGGAAGGCTATTTTTATGATTGTTATACAGTTAAACGCTTATTGAATACTTATGTTCTTTATATTATTGTTTTTATCTATTGCGAAAACCCGTTTATTTTTATTTAATGTTTAACATCTGTTTGTTACTTCTTACAAAAATCACCCAGTAAACTATACCCGATGTTAGACGGGTCTTTAAGTTATCGACTTATACATGACGAGACAGATTACAACCCAATACAGATACAAGCTGAATATGAACAGATATACGCATCATCACACAACTGAAAGGTGTCTATGACACAATAATGAGTTCTGTTGAAGCAGGTACTATTGGAGTGTACTTTGTATACGGATATAGGGGAATAGGGAAAATGTTTTATGGAAAACGCTTGCTGTCGAAAATAGAAAAAAAAGGGGATATAGTATTAAATGTGGCATCCACCGGTATTAATGTCTGGAGGTAGAATTGCTCATTCAAGGTTTCATATTCCAATAAACGTTGATGAGACCACCATGTGCTCCATTAGTCCGCAAACTGATTTCGGGGCATTGTCAAAGAGATGTAAACTTGCAATTTGGGATGAGGCACAAATGGCGAATAAGCTTTGTTTTGAAGCATTAGATCGTTCATTGAGAGACATACTACGTAAGAGTATGTTTGAAAGGTGTGAAGAACCATTCGGAAACATGATTATGGTATTCGGTGGTGATTTTAGGTAGATTCTACCTGTTGTTCCTAAAGGTTCATGACAAGACATTGTCAGTACGTCTTTAAAAGAATCTTATGTGTGGGATGATTGCAAAGGTTAACCGCCAATTTGAGGCTAACTGTGGGAGCACGACCCGAAGATGTGTATGAGATACGCGAATTCGCTGATTGGATATTGAATGTTGGAGACGGGCAACTTGGTGAGCCTAATGATGGTGAGGTTGAAATAGATGTACCCGAATAAATACGAGTGGACGAAAGTGATGACCCGGTAACATCTATTGTCGATTTTACTTATCCAAACCTTTGGAATAATATTGATGACCCTGCATACTTTCAAGAAAAGGCTCTCCTTACTCCAACAAACGAAATTTTAGACAATATTAACGAGAAATTGTTGGAGAAATTCCCCGGAGAAGAAATGGTTTTCTTAAGTTGCCATAGCATAGATAAAACCGAAGGTGGCACTGCTATATATCAGTCTGTTTTCTCTACATAATTTATTAATGGGTTGAAATTCTCAGGTGTTCCAAACCATAGAATCGCTTTAAAAGTTGGATTTCCGGTTTTGTTGTTGCGAAATATAGATCAAGCAAATGGTTTGTGTATTAGGACAAGACTCCAAGTTCTACATTTAACAAGAACTTCAATTAGTGCACAAATTAATAACGGAACAAACATTGGAAAAAAAATTATCATACCGAGGTTGAGAATTACTCCGAGTGATAAACGTTTACCTGTAAAGATTGTAAGAATGGATCTTCCTTTGTCACTTTCTTTCGCAATGACGATATACAAAAGTCAAAGTCATTCGCTTTCCAAAGTTTGTTTATATCTTCCACGACCTGCTTTCACCCATGGACAACTTTACGTTGATGTTTCACGAGTAAAAAGGGGTTGAAAGTTGTGGTTTGTGACGAGGATGATAATATTTCCAAGACTACTACAAACGTGGTTTATAAAGAAGTTCTTCATGGTCTATGAGCAATGTTCAACAGGTATTTTGTTTTTATATTCGTATACTTTATTACATGTTTTGTCAACGATTTACTTTTCAACACAACATGTTTAGCTAAAGTCTAATTGCATTTTTATTTCAACAAATAGGTGTTCACACACTGGAATTTGACAACCAACTACACATCTATGGCAAACATCATCTCATACTCAAGATCATCAACTTTGGAATTCAAAACGCATGGAACTCTTTATTTTAATTATTGCAAAATCATAACATTACCGTGTAATGATACATGTTTACTCTCAGTTTTTCTTTATTTCATATATTAATGCTTCATGCTTACATTATTCATTGTGTATTTCTATTAATTTACTTTCTCATAACATTTTTTACAAATTAAATTTTTTAAGATATCCTGTAATTCTACGGGTCTTTAAGCTAGTATATATATATATATCATAGACCCTTATATAGGAAGGATGGTGAAACAATTCCTTAAATACAAAATTCTATAAAAATGACACATGTAATTCATTAAAAGGTTTCCATAAAATGCTACAAAAATAAAATAGGAATTACAAATAATTCCTTAAATACAAAATTCTATAAAAATATATATATATAGGAATTAAAAATGATGCATTAAATACAAAATTCTATAAAAAATATATAAGGAATGATGGTGAAATAATGCCTTAAATACAAAATTCTATAAAAATGATTCCATAAAATGCTTCAAAAATAAAATAGGAATTACAAATGATGCCTTAAATACAAAATTCTATAAAAAATATATATAGGAATTACAAATGATGCCTTAAATACAAAATTCTATAAAAATATATATGGAATGATGGTGAAACAATGCCTTAAATACAAAATTCTATAAAAATGATTCCAAAAAATGCTTCAAACATAAAATAGGAATTACAAATTATGCCTTAAATATAAAATTCTATAAAAATAAAAATAAGAATTACAAATGATGCCTTAAATACAAAATTCTTTAAAAATATATAAGGAATGATGGTAAAACAATGCCTTAAATACAAAATTCTATAAAAATGATTCCATAAAATGCTTCAAAAATAAAATAGGAATTACAAATGATGCTTTAAATATAAAATTCTATAAAAATATATGTAGGAATTAAAAATGATGCCTTAAATACAAAATTCTATAAAAATATATAAGGAAGGATGGTGAAACAATGCCTTAAATACAAAATTCTATAAAAATAATTTCATAAAATAATCCAAAAATAAAACAGGAATTACAAATGATGCTTTTAAATTCAAAATTCTATAAAAATATATATAGGATTACAAATGATGCTTTAAATACAAAATTCTATAAAAATATATATAGAATTACAAATGATGTCTGAAATACAATACAAAACTCTATAAAAATATATAAAGAAAGATGGTGAAACAATGTCTTAAATACAAAATTCTATAAGAATGATTTCATAAAATGCTTCAAAAATAAAATAGAATTACAAATGATGCCTTAAATACAAATTCTAAACAAATATATATAGGAATTACAAATGATGCCATAAATACAAAATTCTATAAAAATTCTATAAAAATATATAAGGAAAGATGGTGAAACAATGCCTTAAATACAAAATCTTATAAAAATACACAACAATAATATTAATTTCAAAAAAAATTAATGTAAAAACGTTATTCATAACATTAACATATACAAAATTTATTACCTCATAAAACTCAAAAATACATAAAATAATTATACAATATTATTAAAATTCTAAAAAAAAATTAATGTAACAAACTTATTCATACTGTTAACGTATGCAAATTTAATTAACTCATAATATTCTTAAATAAATAAAATATGTTAAACTACGTTATTTTTGTGTATTCTATGCTACATTATTAAAATATCAATGCCATAACTAACACTGCATATACTAAACTTCTAATACAAACACACATAAATTCAATTTTCATTAAAAAATATATACATAAAGCTAGCCCGTCCACTGGACGGGTCTAAAGGCTAGTATATATATATATATATATATATATATATATATATATATATATATATATATATATATATATATATATATATATATATATATATATATATATATATATATATATATATATATATATATATATATATATATATATATATATATATATATATATATATATATATATATATATATATATATATAATACAAGGACACCATCTCATTTCCGTCCCAAACGTGGTCAAAATCTCAATAAGCATCATCGTTCACAGTTAAAAAGGTACTACATGGCACGTGTTCTCCATGATCGGACGTCATTGGACAATGTCGTCTCAAGTTCTCACAACTTTCGATCATTCGACTAAATCACATACAACCTAAACACGTAAAAGACAAGGGTTCACCATAAAAAAATCAACTATGTTTATCTGTCGTTTAACCACCGATGATCAAGGATGGTCGAGTCAAGCAAAGAGGATTCCTCACTTAAATAAACGAAGACGGCAGTGGAATTGTCTTCCAATTACCGATGCACAGTTGGTAAACTTCAACATTTTATCGCGTCTCGTTTGACATATCAAAATAACGAGAAAAGAAAATAAATAAAGTACGATACATTTGATGTAGGAGAAGTCTTCGTCATTTCCCTTAGAGTTACTCGAAATCGGATTTCCTCTACTTCGGCAGTCTTCTATTTTTGTTAAAAACTCTTCTCAGTGTCGATACGAGCCCCTTTGGTATTTCATCAACACCCTCGTGATTCCGATGAAATTCACATGTTACATTCAACTCATAAAAAAACATTTTTTTTTGAAATTACTCGGTCAAGGTGACTTACTAAGTCAACGTAAAACGAAAGAAAGATTTCAAGGAATACAAGAAAATTCAAAAGTTCTCTTTAGGAATCAAAGAAAATACGATTACTTGCAAAAGGATCCACCATTTTAAAAACGTTCTCATCCAAACATCTATCAAAAACACTACCTGTTTTAAAGATGACCAATTAATTTGACACTTCATTGCCCTTCCTAAACTATGCATAATTAGCTAGATCATGCATACTTAAGGACCAAGCAACGACAACCAACAAAATAGGACTCTTCCCTAATTATGCATAGTTAGCTAAGCTGTGCATAATTGAGGATCGAGTGACGACACAAACATTACTATTACACACCAAACACGACTATGAAAGTTTTCGACCTAGTCTTCTGAAATGTAGTATAATGCAGTTCGTTTTCTCAGTTCTTAACCAATAGAAAGTCCAACCAATATCGGATTTTTAATTGTTCTTGGTTGTTAAGCTTGCTTGGTAATCTATTGCTAATTCAACAAATGCTAGCAAAAAGGAAAAATAATTCCTACGTATATGTAAAACAAATTGCAAATACCACGTTTTTATTCAAGTAAAATGTAAAATGCAAAACTTGAAACTAAAAGGACTGAAATTGTAAATTCTATGAAATGTAAATGCTTGAAATATAAATTCTAACAACTATAAGGACTAAAAATGCAAAACAGTTAACTACAAGGACCAATTATGCAAAAACAATAACAAACTTGCCAAAATGTAACAAATCCAACAAACTACTAACTGAATTTAAACAAATTCCAAATTCCAGGGACCAAAGTTATGCAAACCCTAAATTCTTGGAAGTTTAGCCAAGTTTTCAAAACTGATAGATAATAAAGGACCAAAGTGCAATTTTGAGAACTTTTTAACTAAAAACGGGACACAAGAAAGAATAAGCTCGTTTGAGCTTATTACTCAACCAAAATCAGTGAAACAACTTGCAAAACGTTTCAAATCCAAATTAAACTACGTGTGTTCAAGGAATTCAGTTAAGGATTAAAAATAAGCTAATGAGTGCTTATTAATAAGCTCAAAATAAGCTACAGCTTAAACCAAACAGTCACAACTTGAATTTTTTTATCAAAACTGATTAAGTACTTGATTTAAAGAATGGGAAATCAAACCAGAACCTTTTTCATCAAGAAATAAGCTTGAAATCTGAATTAAGCCCAAAAGAGCTTATGTTGACCAAGTTTGACCAGCTTTTTTTCAAAAAGCTAAAAATCTCAAATATCATGTAACTCAACTACTTATTGGGATTTGTGAAGAAAAAATGCTAAGTTTGTGAATAGAATATGGAGATACAGAATCTCAGCCTTCAAGTTACAGAAACTTGAAATTAGTCTACTTTGCTGATTATGGCTTATTTCTAAGTGCTTAATGGAAACTGTATAAAATCCTTCTAGACTCTAAAACTATATGATATAAGCTATAAGTAGAAACAAGTTTGATCCAATTTCATCCAGTATTGAGTTAGTTCTAGCACATTGAAATTGGTGAGTTTCTGAATGTCTCAAAAGCATAAAACTGACCCAAACTTTTCAATTGCCATTTGCCTGTTTGACCTTGAATTTGACTTGTAAAAGGCTTTAAACAACTTGTTATCACTCAAGAACTGCAAATGAACTCTAAAACACAAATTTTCAATACTTGAAATCTATTATTGATCTATTACCAAACACTCCTTTAACTGCTATGAACAAAATTTTACAAAGACTTATCAAGTAATGAAGTAAGCTGACTCAAATGCTTTAGCAGGTTAAACTCAATGATCAAAATGTAAAGTATAAGAGCTAAGTTCAGTCAATTAACACAACAAGAACTACAATTAAGGTGCAAGGCTTAAAAATGACTGAAATGATGCAGGTTACTAGAACTAAATCCAAATCAAAACACAAGTATGCAAGATTAAGCTACAAACACACAAAGATCAATCAAACATCATCTACTAACAACTTTATCATGCAGCAATCAGAATTAAACTAGGAAAATAAAGCATGGCAGTTGACTGTTTAGAGGAACAAAAACAAGAACTATAGAACCTAATGTAGATATCCTTTGGGAAGAAGATGAGCGCTGAGCTCTCTTGCCCTAGTGATAACCACCACCTATCACTAGTATTCAACAAGTATCAACCAACAAATCATCTAGAATCCATCAAAATGCTTGAAAACTCCATAAGAACAAGGCAATGACTGAATTGTGATCAACAGCTAGCAATACTTCACCAATGTCAGTTATGATCAATGATTGATCATAACAAACATCAAACAGCAACAACACTATCCAATAGCAGCAAGAATCAAACTGGAATGAGAAGAACAGAATTTGGCGGGAAAAATGAATTTGAATTTTATTGCTAGAAAACGGTTACAAATCTGTTACAAAGGTAGTAACTAACTAACTGACTCAAGAGTTTGTCAGACTCTTGAGTAGTTAGGGGAAAAGTGAGGGAAAAAGGAAAGGAAAATTTAACTAGGTGTTTTTACAAAATTAGGCTACAAGTGAAAATGAAGTACAATCTAGCTATTTATAGGCAAGAAGGGAGAGTTTGTTGGAGTTGGTGACGTGTCAGAACCAGTCATAACTTGCCACGTGGAAAATTCTGCATTTGGCACTTTGAAGGTATGAACAATGATTTGGGTGTTTTTGATTGGATGAGTGACTTGTTAATTGGTTTACACCGTTGAACTCGTCTCTCAAAATTGAGCAATATTGGTGTTTTAATCTTCCCATGAAATGGCTTCTATCAAAATCGCGATCCTGACAATTTTTCACTTTGAAGAAGAAAACACGTGTAAGCTTCTGGTTGGTTTAAAATATGTCACACGGATCAAAACTGTTAAGATTTTGTAATAAATGTGGGCGGAGGTAGTGGGCATTTATTGAGCTGAAGTGGCAATCCGTGTGAAACATTATCCCTCTTCTCATTGGTTGAAATCTTGACACATGGATCACACTTGCATATCTTTCCAATCTTGGCAAAACAAGTCCTTCTTCTTGGCAGATTGCTGTTTTAAGCTAGGATCTTCATTCCTTTGACATTTTTGGTCCTTTAACTTCCATAACTTGTACAAAATGGTCCTTTAACTGAATTGACTTGAGAGTTGACCAAGTTTGACTTGAATCTTGACTTTTCATTATTTGCACTTCTAGTCCTTCAACTTTCATAACTTGTCAAGATAGGTCCTTATACTTCAAAGTCTTGTCACTTTTGATCCTCTTTTGTCTTTTTCATCCATTTGAGCTTGAATTTTCCTTGTTTGCTTGAAAATGTATCTTCTTACCTACAAAAGTGCACACAAACACAAACATACCACATAATACTGTTTTTGCCAAATAAATTGGTATTTTGCTTCATGTTTTAGGGTTATTTGTTGATAAAAGGATATGAGTTTAAGCTCATATCAAATTCCCCTACACTTGAACATTGCCATGTCCTCATGCAATATTATATTTCAAGGCTTAAAAATTTACATTTCCCTCCTAATTAATCCACCTTGGCCATATGAGATGCATCTACACTACTCTAAACTAGATGATGCATGATTTTGACTTTTAATAATGCAATGAATCAAAATACAATTCTATCTATATCTTTTTGATTTTTCTTGAAATGGTTTTGATGGAAATAACTCATAAAGAATTCAATGACTTGGATTAGGGCTTGGATACCATGGACATTTATCACCCTCAAGTTTCACTTTCCCCATACCAAGCTTATAAATGGAATCATTGCATTCACAAGTAAAAAGTGCATCAACTTATTCATGACAATTAAATGTGGAACCGGTTATTATTTGAGCAAATTGCTTGTGAGCAAATTTGTCATTATTCAAGTGTGAAATATAAGAAATGTAAAATCCAAAAATAAGGAAGCACGGTTTTAATCCTAAGTAATCCTCTCATCCATTACTTGAAAAACCGCTCACAATTAATATAAGTCCGTTTCAAGAGTAATAAGTCATTCGCCTTATGTGTAAAATCCTCATGTCATGCTTTCATAAGTAACTACACACTCGCTAAGGAAAGAAAAATAAAACTCACGCAATAATTTACATCCGCATCTTTTTGAGATTTTGGATCTTCAACCCCGCAACCCGTCAAGGTAATATTGGATTGGAGCAATCTATTGAATCCCCGCAACCCGTCAAGGTAATATTGGAACTCAATAGTCACTATAATTAACACCACACTGCCCCTCTTGGGAGTCTTGCATTATTTTTTCTTCTTTTTTTCTTTTTTTTTTTTTCTAGCCACTCATTTTTTTTCATAAGCCGCTCTTATTTTTCTTTATTCCTCACAAAGAAATTTGAAAAGAAGAAAAGGAAAAACACCCGCTAAATATGGAGCATGACACAAGTCTAGTACACATAAAACGTGCTAACTTAGAATCTTAAGACGTACTCATATCAACCATAAATGATTAGCCAAAAATGCATAAGAGATTACGAACCAATTAAAACCGTACTTGATTATTTATTAACAATTATATTCATGCGAAGAAAGTAGAGATAAAGAAGAGAAGGGTTTAGCCACAAGTAATTGCCATGAAGTCTATCTAGCCCTTTTACACTTGCTTCAACTCTATCATTTCCCATTCTCCACAAATTTAAAATTTCAAAGAATGAAATTGGTGGAAGCTTAGCCTAATAGACCAATGAAGGACTACATGGTTAAGGATACTAGCTAGAGAGTGCTAAAATAAGCAAACTCGGGTTGAGTCAAAATATCCATGGCGGTCCTAATATGTCAAAGAAATCTAAACTTGTTAAAACCATGTTTTATTATATTTTTTTTCCTTTTTATATATTTTTGATGAAAAATAAAAGAAGAAATATATACAATGCAAATGTGATATGCAAAAATGATTGATGCAAAAATTATGAATGCATATTTTTGGTGGCCAAAGTAGATTAAAAATTTGAAAAATGTTGAAAAATCAATTTTCCCAATTATCATGAAGTTAAGGCAATGGTCTAGGTAAGGTTACTTCGATAGAAGACCCCCCTACACTTAAGCTAAACATTGTCCTCAATGTTTAAGAGCATGGAAGTATAAAAACTTCCCCTACACTTATGACAATGAATAGACTTTGCTTAACCCAAGTTAAGGAAAGGACAACTATTAGTGAAATCATGTTTAAGCACAAGATGTCAATGAAAATTCACTAAAGTAACGAAGTGAACCGGATACAAGGGCCTCCTCCATAAGCTCCAAAGCATGAGATGAGTGAGCAACCCTACAAACAATCAAGAAGACAAAAGAAGGTCTCCCCTACACTTATCTCCAAATCTATGCCTTTATTTCTAACCTACAACACTCTAAACCTAGTTATACGATGCTTGAGTTAATGAGTCTCTAGCTCGACTCGTCCCTCAATGAATTAATTCATGGGGAAAATGGGGACCTCTTGGACCATTTCAACGGAAATGTCCTCCCCAAAGTAGTGTTTAACACGGTGACCATTCACTTTAAAATTTGGACCATCGGGTTGGGACAACTCAAGAGTTCCATATGGAAACACTTGAGCAATAGTGAATGGACCGGACCATCTCGACTTAAGCTTGCCCGCAAAAAGTTTCAATCTTGAGTTAAAGAGGAGAACCGGCTCTCCAACTTTGAACTCACGATTCTTGATCTTAGCATCATGCAATTTCTTAGTCTTTTCCTTGTAAAGCAAAGAATTCTCATAGGCATTGGCTCTCATCTCATCCATCTCATTGATTTGATCTTTCCTATGTGAACCGGCTTGGTTTAAATCAAAGTTAGCCCACTTGAGAGCCCAAGATGCCTTATGTTCTAACTCAAATGGGAGGTGGCACAAGCCTATAAGGAGTACAACCAATTGGTGTTTTAAAAGCCGTCCTAAACGCCCACAAAGCATCATCGAGCTTATCCGACCAAGAAGCTCTA
The DNA here is from genome assembly GCA_025667525.1 of Glebionis coronaria. Taxonomy (NCBI): domain Eukaryota; kingdom Viridiplantae; phylum Streptophyta; class Magnoliopsida; order Asterales; family Asteraceae; genus Glebionis; species Glebionis coronaria. The sequence goes on along the minus strand of CM046875.1, from coordinate 275,081,388 downwards.
TGCTCTCCCACCGTTCTCTCTAAAATCCTCTTTAAACCACGATTTGTGACCTCGGTTTGACCATTTGTTTGTGGGTGATACGCGGTAGAAAGTCTATGATTCACTCCATATTTCTTCATAACTCTCGTGAATTGATCATTACAAAAGTGCGTACCACGATCACTTATGATGGCCCGAGGTACACCAAATCTAGCAAACAATTGTTTCAAGAACTTTACAACCACTCTAGCATCATTAGTAGGTAAGGCTTTAGCCTCCACCCACTTGGACACATAATCCACCGCCACAAGTATATACTTGTTTCCCTTAGAGGATGGAAAAGGTCCCATGAAATCTATTCCCCATACATCAAATATCTCACATTCTTGGATAAAATTTTGTGGCATCTCATCACGTTGTGTAATTTTTCCTTGTCTTTGACAAACATCACAAAATTTCACCATCTCTTGAGCATCCTTGTAAATGGAAGGCCAATAGTAACCCGAATCAAAGACTTTCTTGGCGGTGTAGTTAGGCCCAAAATGTCCACCCGTAGGTCCTTTATGACATGCCTCTAAGATTTTAAATGCCTCGGTCCCATCTACACACCGTCTAATGATTTGGTCCGCACATTGCCTAAAAAGATATGGATCATCCCAAAAGTAATACTTAACTTCCTTAAGAAACTTTTTCTTTTGTTGGTAAGTAAGACCCTCAATAAGCACATTGCCCACAAGATAGTTTGCTATATCCGCAAACCAAGGTGTGGCATCCTCTTGGGAAGAGATAGACATGAGCTCCTCTAGCGGAAAGGATTCATTGATTTCTTGATGTGGGAAATCTCCTTGAAAAGGATGCTCAAGTCTACTCAAATGATCCGCCGCTAAATTCTCGGCCCCTTTCTTATCACGAATCTCTATCTTAAACTCTTGAAGCAACAAAACCCATCTCAAAAGCCTAGGCTTAGCATCTTGTTTTGTCATAAGATACTTGAGAGCGGAGTGATCCGTATACACTATGGTCTTGGAAAGCACAAGATATGGTCTAAACTTCTCAAAAGCATATACTATAGCAAGCAACTCTTTTTCCGTGGTAGTGTAATGAAGTTGTGCACCGGTCATGGTTTTACTAGCATAGTGTATAGGTTGAAAATGCTTATTAACTCTTTGTCCTAAGACGGCCCCCACCGCATAATCACTAGCGTCACACAAAAGCTCAAAAGGTAATTCCCAATTTGGAGAAACCAAAACGGGAGCCTTAGTTAATTTTTCCTTAAGGGTCTCAAAAGATTCTAAACAAGCTTGATCAAAAATGAAAGGAGCCTCTTTCTCCAAGAGATGAGTCATCGGTCTAGCTATCTTAGAAAAATCTTGTATAAAGCGCCTATAAAATCCCGCATGACCTAAGAAACTCCTCACACCTTTAACCGAAGTGGGTGGGGGAAGCTTAGCAATCACATCAATTTTAGCTCGATCAACTTCTAATCCCTTATTGGATATCTTGTGTCCTAAAACAATCCCCTCTTTCACCATAAAGTGACATTTCTCCCAATTAAGCACCAAACGTGTTTCCTCACAACGCTTAAGCATTCTCTCAAGATTGGTGAGACATGAGCTAAAGGAGCTTCCAAATACGGAAAAGTCATCCATAAAAACCTCCATGGTTTGCTCTATCATGTCATGGAAAATCGCCATCATGCACCTTTGAAACGTCCCCGGTGCATTACATAAGCCAAAAGGCATCCTCTTGTAAGCAAATGTACCGTAGGGACAAGTGAATGTGGTCTTTTCTTGATCCTTAGGGTCAATGGGTATTTGAAAATAACCCGAAAAGCCATCAAGAAAACAATAGTACTCATTTCCCGCTAAGCGTTCAAGCATTTGATCCATAAAGGGAAGCGGGAAATGGTCTTTCCTAGTTGCCTCATTGAGTTTTCTATAATCAATGCAAACTCTCCAACCGGTTACAAGTCTTGTGGGAATAAGCTCATTGTTCTCATTAGGCACCACGGTGATTCCACCCTTCTTTGGAACACAATGAACCGGGCTAACCCATGGAGAGTCGGAAATGGGGTAAATCATACCCGCATCTAAAAGTTTAATCACTTCCTTCTTAATAACCTCATGGATTTTTGGGTTAACTCTCCTTTGGTTTTGAATGGCGGGTTTATAGTCATCCTCCATAAGGATTTTGTGAGTACAAAAATGTGGATCAATTCCCCTTATGTCGGATATTTTCCATGCTAAGGCTTTCTTGTGTTTCTTAAGGACTTCAATAAGTTGCTCCTTCTCATCCTCTTTCAACTCTTTGGCAATAATCACCGGTAATTGGTCTTTTCCTTCTAAGAAAGCATATTCTAAGTGGGATGGAAGTTCCTTAAGTTCAATGGGAGGTGGACTCTCTATGGAAGGTTTTACTATGGAAGGTTCCTCAATGGTAATCTCTTGTGGAATAGGAGAAGGAATAGGGTCCTCATTGAGCAACTTTTGGATTGAAAGAATATCTTCTTCCCAATTAATGGGAGAATCATCATCACCAAGAAAGTTAGACTCAAATTCCTCCAAGAGGAAATCACTCTCTCCAAAAGGTGTTAAATAGGGAGCAATTGAGGCCACGGTTTCAACATGGGGTATCTCATCACTAGCATTATTACAAGCATCATGAAAGTGTTCATTACACACTTCATCTAGCACATCCACAATGTTAATAGTCTCACAAGGTCTAGACTCCTTAACCTCTTTTCTATCACAAACTTTCCCTAACTTAAACACCACTTTCTCATCTTCTACTCTCATAATTAATTCTCCTTCCGCCACATCTATCAAGGTACGACCCGTTCTCAAAAACGGTCTACCAACAATCAAAGGCACTCTAGGATCCATGTCATAATCGACCACTACAAAGTCGGCCGGAAAGGTAAACTTATCCACACCTACAAACACATCTTCCGCTATACCTACGGGGTGAGCTATGGTTCGGTTGGCTAGTTCAAGAGTCATCCTAGTGGGAGTGAGCTCGGGAAGAGATAGTTGTTTCCAAACCGATAAAGGCATGAGATTTATGCTCGCCCCTAAATCCGCCAAAGCCATGCAATTTTCAACACCGGGAAAATTACAAGGTATCAAGAAGCGCCCCGGATCTCCAAGTTTTGTTGGTAAGGTTTTAAGTAACACCGCGGAACAATTTTCATTAAGTGATGTGTTGGGCAAATCAACCAATTTTTCTTTGTTTGAGAGCAAATCCTTGAACATCTTAGCAAACTTTGGCATATAAGCAAGAGCTTCGGCAAAGGATATGTTGATATTGAGTTGCTTGAACATCCTTAAGAAATTGGAGACTTGGATGTCATCTTTGTTCTTTAACTTGTCCTTTTTCAACCTTGAAGGGTATGGAAGAGTAGGTTTTGGTGTAGGTGGAATAGGTGTTGTGGTGGAAGATTTGTCTTTGTTAGCTTCTTCATTGGGAAGTGTGGAAGGTAAAGGAGAAGTATGAAGTGGTTGAGAAGGTGTGTTTGATTGAATAGGAGCATTTTGAGGAGGTGGAGTAGAAGTTGAAGGCTTGTCACAAGTAGGAGCACAAGTGGGTTGAACAAGAGTGGGTTTAGGAGGTGAAGGATCCTTTGTTGTTGTTCCACTCCTTGTTGTAATAGCATTGACATTGGCCCTAGGGTTTGTTTGTGTGTTAGAAGGTAAAGCCCCTTGTGGTCTTTGAGTTACCGCCACTAAAACCCTATTGATTTGTTCCTCCATTGTACGTTTCACTTGGTCATTCATTCTCTTCTCAATTTCACGCATTTTCTTGTCAACATACTCTTGAGTCTCTTGCATCCCATATCCTTGAGTTGGATTTTGATGGTAAGCTTGATTTGGTATTGGAGCATATGCTTGATTGGGAATAAATGGAAGTGGTTGATTAAACCCTTGTTGTGGTGGATAAAAGGTATTTGCTTGAGGTTGAAATTGATTGGGTGCCTTGTAGTTATTTCCTTGGTATGGTTGCCTTTGCCCTTGATTCCTTGCTAAAATTTGAGGAGGATTTTGTGGAATTTGGGTGGGTGGTTGGGGTGGGAAGCCGGGTGGAGTAAGGTAATTTTGGGATTTGTAAGAAAGGTTATTTGGATTGATGTTAGGCTTGAAGTGTTCACGATGTTCCTCTTGATAAGCATAGCATTCCCCTTGATACCCTTGCACCTTATCACATTGTTCATAAGAATGGGGGCCTCCACAAGTAACACAAGAAATGGTGATGGCATTCACATTATTTTAGGAATTGTTCAATGTCATGCTCTTAAAATTTTGAAACATGTCTTGAGTCATTTCTTGTCCTTGTTTGACTTGTTGAAGGATCTCTTTAAGAAGTTGGATGTCACAAGGAGTTTGAGAAGTGTTTTGAATAACATGAACCCTTTCTTCAAATGGATTGTTTGTTTGAACCATTGCCTTAGTCTCAATAATGTTCAAAGCCTCGTGGTATGTTTTAAGAAGAATACTCCCTCCCGCGGAAGCATTTAGTGAATCCTGGTGGTGAGGTTTAAGGCCATTATAGAAGGTATTGATTTGGTTTACATCATCCAATCCATGGTTAGGGCATCGCCTCAACAACTCACTATACTCTTCCCAAGCATCACTAAAGGATTGACTAGGTTTTTGTGTAAAGCCCATAATTAAATTCCTCAAAGCCATAGTCTTTTGTGGAGGAAAGAATTTTTCAAAAACTTAGTGGTAAAACCGTCCCATGTGGTGATACTATCGGGTGGTTGGGTGTCTAACCAATGCTTAGCACTCCCATCTAAGGAAAATGACACTAACATCAATCTAATGACCTCATGTGGAACCCCATTATGCTTAATGGTATTGCAAAGTGAAAGGAACCTCTTTAGGTGAGCATGAGGATCCTCATTTTGTTTTCCCAAGAAAGGTGATAAAGCAACCATATTGATCATAGATGTATGTAGCTCAAATGTGTTAGCGGGAAAGTCGGGAATCTTAATGGCACTAGAATATCCATGAATGTTGGATTGCATACGTTCATACAAAGTACGATTATCAATAGCCATGGCTTCTTGTGGTAGTGACAAAGCACGATTCTCGTGATCGGCTTGGTGGACGGTGGTGGTCTTACTCTTTCTCTTTTTCTTCCTTTTCGGAGGAAGAGGTTGTACACCAATCGGTATTTGTGCACGCCCGCGAGTGAGCATGCAACTCAATACGAGGAATGAGAGAGAAGCTCTCGTGTGACTTTGAAGAGAAATGGATTATCCTCTTCGAATTTCAATATTAAATATCCACAAGAAAATAACAATATATGTAGTTACTACTTTGGGTGCAAGACCCTCAATGAAGCCTTCCTTCTTAGAATACTCCCAAGTGAACGGGGGGTTAGGTGGCGCGAAGCACTTAAGTACCTATTGACCCTTAGATGGCATTTTATAGCACATCGCCTTTCTATTCACTTAAATGTTCGTATTCTTCGAATTGTTGCTTATTGAGAGTATTTATCTATTCTTGCTTTATTTTGTTTGATCGATACACGTGTCAAGGACCGGAGCGCCCCTCAACACGGTGTATTGCCTCGGCAATACTTATGGAAGATATGTAGATTGATTGTTCTTATACGTATACGTATTTACTTATAATAATATATGGAAAATATTTTTGTATTTATGAGTTTTTTAAAGGAAAATACTATATGTACATAAAAACCGAGAGAATCCAATAATATATATTTTTGGGTGCAATCTCTTAGGAAAAAGATTGCTTTTTGGATTTTTTAATTTTTTTGGTCAATTCTTTAGGAAAAGAATTGTTTTGTTAATTTTTTTAGTTTTTATATATTTTTATATTTTTGATTTTTTATTTGTTTTTGATTTATGATACGTAAAAATAACGTTCACAAAGTGAACGGGTCCCAAAAGCCAATGAAAACCGTCAATCGATAGTCTCTCGTGTAGTCAAAGAACCGGCAGCGGCGCCATTTGAAATGTAGTATAATGCAGTTCGTTTTCTCAGTTCTTAACCAATAGAAAGTCCAACCAATATCGGATTTTTAATTGTTCTTGGTTGTTAAGCTTGCTTGGTAATCTATTGCTAATTCAACAAATGCTAGCAAAAAGGAAAAATAATTCCTACGTATATGTAAAACAAATTGCAAATACCACGTTTTTATTCAAGTAAAATGTAAAATGCAAAACTTGAAACTAAAAGGACTGAAATTGTAAATTCTATGAAATGTAAATGCTTGAAATATAAATTCTAACAACTATAAGGACTAAAAATGCAAAACAGTTAACTACAAGGACCAATTATGCAAAAACAATAACAAACTTGCCAAAATGTAACAAATCCAACAAACTACTAACTGAATTTAAACAAATTCCAAATTCCAGGGACCAAAGTTATGCAAACCCTAAATTCTTGGAAGTTTAGCCAAGTTTTCAAAACTGATAGATAATAAAGGACCAAAGTGCAATTTTGAGAACTTTTTAACTAAAAACGGGACACAAGAAAGAATAAGCTCGTTTGAGCTTATTACTCAACCAAAATCAGTGAAACAACTTGCAAAACGTTTCAAATCCAAATTAAACTACGTGTGTTCAAGGAATTCAGTTAAGGATTAAAAATAAGCTAATGAGTGCTTATTAATAAGCTCAAAATAAGCTACAGCTTAAACCAAACAGTCACAACTTGAATTTTTTTATCAAAACTGATTAAGTACTTGATTTAAAGAATGGGAAATCAAACCAGAACCTTTTTCATCAAGAAATAAGCTTCAAATCTGAATTAAGCCCAAAAGAGCTTATGTTGACCAAGTTTGACCAGCTTTTTTTCAAAAAGCTAAAAATCTCAAATATCATGTAACTCAACTACTTATTGGGATTTGTGAAGAAAAAATGCTAAGTTTGTGAATAGAATATGGAGATACAGAATCTCAGCCTTCAAGTTACAGAAACTTGAAATTAGTCTACTTTGCTGATTATGGCTTATTTCTAAGTGCTTAATGGAAATTGTATAAAATCCTTCTAGACTCTAAAACTATATGATATAAGCTATAAGTAGAAACAAGTTTGATCCAATTTCATCCAGTATTGAGTTAGTTCTAGCACATTGAAATTGGTGAGTTTCTGAATGTCTCAAAAGCATAAAACTGACCCAAACTTTTCAATTGCCATTTGCCTGTTTGACCTTGAAATTGACTTGTAAAAGGCTTTAAACAACTTGTTATCACTCAAGAACTGCAAATGAACTCTAAAACACAAATTTTCAATACTTGAAATCTATTATTGATCTATTACCAAACACTCCTTTAACTGCTATGAACAAAATTTTACAAAGACTTATCAAGTAATGAAGTAAGCTGACTCAAATGCTTTAGCAGGTTAAACTCAATGATCAAAATGTAAAGTATAAGAGCTAAGTTCAGTCAATTAACACAACAAGAACTACAATTAAGGTGCAAGGCTTAAAAATGACTGAAATGATGCAGGTTACTAGAACTAAATCCAAATCAAAACACAAGTATGCAAGATTAAGCTACAAACACACAAAGATCAATCAAACATCATCTACTAACAACTTTATCATGCAGCAATCAGAATTAAACTAGGAAAATAAAGCATGGCAGTTGACTGTTTAGAGGAACAAAAACAAGAACTATAGAACCTAATGTAGATATCCTTTGGGAAGAAGAGGAGCGCTGAGCTCTCTTGCCCTAGTGATAACCACCACCTATCACTAGTATTCAACAAGTATCAACCAACAAATCATCTAGAATCCATCAAAATGCTTGAAAACTCCATAAGAACTAGGCAATGACTGAATTGTGATCAACAGCTAGCAATACTTCACCAATGTCAGTTATGATCAATGATTGATCATAACAAACATCAAACAGCAACAACACTATCCAACAGCAGCAAGAATCAAACTGGAATGAGAAGAACAGAATTTGGCGGGAAAAATGAATTTGAATTTTATTGCTAGAAAACGGTTACAAATCTGTTACAAAGGTAGTAACTAACTAACTGACTCAAGAGTTTGTCAGACTCTTGAGTAGTTAGGGGAAAAGTGAGGGAAAAAGGAAAGGAAAATTTAACTAGGTGTTTTTACAAAATTAGGCTACAAGTGAAAATGAAGTACAATCTAGCTATTTATAGGCAAGAAGGGAGAGTTTGTTGGAGTTGGTGACGTGTCAGAACCAGTCATAACTTGCCACGTGGAAAATTCTGCATTTGGCACTTTGAAGGTATGAACAATGATTTGGGTGTTTTTGATTGGATGAGTGACTTGTTAATTGGTTTACACCGTTGAACTCGTCTCTCAAAATTGAGCAATATTGGTGTTTTAATCTTCCCATGAAATGGCTTCTATCAAAATCGCGATCCTGGCAATTTTTCACTTTGAAGAAGAAAACACGTGTAAGCTTCTGGTTGGTTTAAAATATGTCACACGGATCAAAACTGTTAAGATTTTGTAATAAATGTGGGCGGCGGTAGTGGGCATTTATTGAGCTGAAGTGGCAATCCGTGTGAAACATTATCCCTCTTCTCATTGGTTGAAATCTTGACACATGGATCACACTTGCATATCTTTCCAATCTTGGCAAAACAAGTCCTTCTTCTTGGCAGATTGCTGTTTTAAGCTAGGATCTTCATTCCTTTGACATTTTTGGTCCTTTAACTTCCATAACTTGTACAAAATGGTCCTTTAACTGAATTGACTTGAGAGTTGACCAAGTTTGACTTGAATCTTGACTTTTCATTATTTGCACTTCTAGTCCTTCAACTTTCATAACTTGTCAAGATAGGTCCTTATACTTCAAAGTCTTGTCACTTTTGATCCTCTTTTGTCTTTTTCATCCATTTGAGCTTGAATTTTCCTTGTTTGCTTGAAAATGTATCTTCTTACCTACAAAAGTGCACACAAACACAAACATACCACATAATACTGTTTTTGCCAAATAAATTGGTATTTTGCTTCATGTTTTAGGGTTATTTGATGATAAAAGGATATGAGTTTAAGCTCATATCATCTTCAAAATAATTAAATCGTTTGAAATGAAATTTGAAATGGGAAAAATATTGATACCATCGTTTTAAGGAACACATCAAACATTTTTCATCTACTTTGGAAACATACATTATTTTGCCTATTTATGAGAAAAAATGAACAAATAATTAAGTAAATTAATCGACACCATTTACATTTGGTTAAACGAAACATTTCGCACACTCATACATATTTTCAAAATAGACTACTCACAAATCAATGGTAAGGTGGTTCAAGCTTAAAGATCATTGCAAGCACAACAAGTAATAAAATCAAAAACCAATAAGTTCGAACAAGGTAAACGAGCAATATATTTGCCAACAAAAATTAACTACATTAGAAATGAAAATACTTCGAATATATGACAAAAGTCTCGGGATAACAACAGCGATCTACAAATACATGGAGTAAAAATTGAATATCAACACAAGCGTAAAAAATAGAACAACAATCATAATTCCCATCGCCTCGAGTTGCACACACATTCCACCAAGGGTATACGGCGAGAGGAGAAGGATCACCTGGTCGAATAGAAACAATTTCACCAGGAAGATCGAGTTCTTTCACCTCTACAATTTGGTAAAGCGGCTTCGCCTCCTCGCTTTTGTTCAATATAAATAAATAACCACTTTAATGAAGATTTATAGCATCATTCACGTAAATACATAATTTTAGGTTCCATTAACCGAAAGAAGGAAAGTCACGACGTCCATGAAGAGGACAAAAATACACCGGGTGACATACTCTCATTATCAAGTACTAGCGAAGTAGCAATCCAAAAATAGATATAATAATAATAGGTTCATACCATAGATAATATTAAAATAAACAATCACATGACTACTCAAGTTTAGATATAGACTTGCAAAATCAAAGAAGTGATGTTGTACGATCGAACCATCGTGACTCAAAACATTAGATATACATATTTATAAAATAATAGACAAGTAGGCGCGGTTTGGGTAATCCATCTTCATATTATAATTAATGTTACCTTGTGCATTGTAAAACCATCATTTGCATATTTTTAATTTGGGTTACACCATTAAAGAATTTATATCTTTCATTTTTCAACTTTACAAAGTTTTCATTTCTGGAAAATTTCAATCTCTCGGAAATTATTAACATTAGTAGATGCGGTGACTCGATTATTATAATTGATAAAATCATTAGGTTTGAAAATCTCAATACTTGTGTCAAAATCCCATTAATATCCATATCTTAAGTACCACAAACGTACATAGTAAGAATTTTCAAAGTTTTACGTTATTATTATTACAACTTATCTTATTACGTATATACAAATATCCATCATGACTCAAACTAGTCCAATTAACTCTTAAAATCAACCTTGACTTTTTATTATACACATGTCTTCCTTAAAACTGATTTGTTAAATCATATTCGCGCAATTTGACCCAGAAGCTAAAAAGGTTTCACGTAGTATTATCTCCAATAAATTACTGATTTTAGCCAACACTTAAATCTCGATAATAATAAAATAAATAATGAAAGTGCTTTTTTTCAATTAATTCTAAAATATAGAAAATTCGAATTTTAAAGCTTTAGCCAATTATCAAACGATTTTAAAATTAACACATCTCGCAGCGGAATAAAATAATGTTCCATCAATATTTAATAATTTGTTTCAAGCGTTAGAATTTCTCACTTAAAGTGTATATTCCGATTTTTGCCCCAATTCATTCACTACAAGGAGTTACGAGTACAAGTTTATACCAACGCATTCATAAATATAATTTGACCTTATGTTTAAAATAAAACCAGTTTTACAAAGTCTCTAACTCCAAAACACATGACCAATTTTTCTACTCATTTTATGTATTAAAAGATACGCCAAAAGTTTTCTATATTGACCCAAAATTAATTCACACCAAACCTCAAGCTGTCTATACTCGATATTCGTATCGTAAATTTTATTATAACTCCTATTTTCAAATTAAATTAGGCAAATTTTTGACAGTTCCATCACAAGCTTTTAGTATCAAATCATTAATGTATGAAAACAAGGATTTCATGAGTAATATAAATTACTTATTACGATTTACCAACCAAGGTTGAAAGAGAAATGATTTTTCTTTATCCATTTATTCTCTACACATATTTTACTGGTTACAAGACACATCATAGGTTGATTTTTATCCAAAAGTTTCATTCGCCATTTATTTAATATGTAAAACACTTTATGTTTAAATCATTCGATCAACAAAGTTTAATGCTTATTTAACTCACACAAATGACGGACCTCATCATGTATAATATCGAATTCAAAATAATGAAACAACAAAACAAAATGAAATAAACGAAGCAAGAATGCGTATGTCAACTAAGTGTTGTTATCGGTCTCGGATGAGCCTCGAAATCGTACACCACAAAATTAACACAAACCAACCAAATTTCAAGTTATCGCGATTGATCACGACGCTAGTCTATCCTTAAAACGCATATTTAAATCCAAGTAGGATGATAAAAACGATTAAATAGCGATACGCCTCAATCATGTTTCATAATATACACACATGATTCGCCGCTACGATGCACGCATCGTTGATTATACTTCATCTATTGTTATAGTTACGCGAACTAATATATCAAACCCATTAGGGATAAAGGAAATAAAACAATATATATAGGTAAATTACGTTCCAAAAAGAAGAAGTCCCAAAAATGACACATCACGGTGCGATAATGACAATCGAGATCGATCTAGTCAATATACAATATGTTACGAGGCGTTATTTACGTAGCTAGAGTATCAAAATAGGTTCACACTCGGTTATTCGATCAATAAATTAATTATCAAGATTGATAATTAGCGGTGAGGCTGAATTCTCAACAAAACCGCATTGTAAAATGTACGATAGTTACACGAGGACCATTGCTTCACGTGTAATGCATTTAAATACCATAGTATATACATACCTATACATACAGTCATTCCCACATACACATAGGATCACAACACAGTGTTGCCATGTAATGCAATGTAGCCCGTATGCCAATTACATGCAACATATAAGATAATCTTACAAGAATTTGCAAATTACGATGATAAGTACTCATGTACACAACAATATATCTCAATATATATAATAGTATTTACTTACTAAATACTAGGGAATTCATATTAGTTTGAGGGATACATCTAAAATACAAAGCAATGCTAAAGAAATCTTACCGGAGCCATGCAGGATAGTTATGTGCTTGGACAATTTCTTACGACACCAAAAGTTATAGTTTAGGATTTTTCAAAAAGACCTAGTTCTCTATAACTCATGGCTCTGATTACCAATCTATAACACCCACAACAAATGCTATGCGTAGCGGAACTACAACATTTGGGTGTTAGGCAGTTATCATCACACATAAGCTATTTCGAACGACTCCAAGAGACGTAGAAATTTAAACATAAATTAAAGATTGTTTAAAACAACAAAGTCTACTGTTTTCCAAACCCCAAAGATAATACAAAACAGAGTCACGTTTTGGTCCCCATTGAAGCTCAACGCAAAAGTACATTTTCGTTCACATGACATAATATAATATATTTAAGTGCTAAAAGGGAGGAAAACCAAAGTAGACCGACAAGCCACAACAACTTCCATCCTCGCATGCTCCGCTGCTATCAATCTTGGTTACCTGAAACACATGCTTAAAACCGTCAACACAAAGGTTGAGCGAATCTATAGGTTTATCAAATCATAAGTTGAACATAAGTATTAAAACCAATCATGACCATTCAATAGCATTGTCGTACACACAATCTATTATTCAAGGATATTATCTTTAGAAATAGCTAATAATTGTGTTTAAGCTCGTGACACTAATCCGTTAACTCAATCACCCGCGTACATAGACCGGCATGATTTAAGTGAAACCAGTGCCCCTTCTAAAGGCATCAGTTGCAATTATACCTTATTTCTTATCACAAGTTATCCGTCCGCAGAGGGTACTCAACGTACTAGCTCTCGTCTCGGATAGGGTCGTCAACCCCATAGTACTATCAATTGTATAAGCGGCTATCTCCAAACCACACAAGGGCAAGACAATAGTTAATAGTTCACGAATTTAGGGACTTTTGCAACTAGGTACTCAACACAATTCAAGGCAACATTCGGGTCCAACAATCATTCATGACTTATGTTCATTTTCATTTAAATTAGCATGTATCCCCCTCGCGGGTAAAAACATTTGAAATAAGTAAAGAGCGAGGCTATAGACTCACCCGGCGTAGTAGTAGTGGTTCTAGCGAAGACGTAACGAGAAATGTCACCGATGACGTGGATGCCCGGGAAAATCAAACACTTGACCTAAAAATCAAGGTACGAAAACCAAATCAATACTTCGCGTACATTATTGTACTAAACACACGCATATGCAAACACACTCAATGCTTATGAAAACTCATGCTAAAATCAAACAAGTAGTTTTTACTAGACTTATACCATTTACCTACGTAATTAAAGTTGATTCCCATTTTATAGATTTGCCGGTACTTACCAAGAGTACGGGATGTTTGCTATGACTTAAGCACCTATATAAATTACAAGAAAATTCACAAAAATGCCTCATGATCTGTATAAAACCCATATTTAATCCCATGAAATGTTTTCACTTTTATGACCCGTTACACATCACATTACTAAACATAAGTTTTTAGGACTGATTTTGCACTTCTAACATGTAAGACTTGTTTGACCCATTTAAAAGACACCATTAGTCAATTTGACTCTTAAGTCCAAAAATAGACTCAAAAATGCAGGTTTGAAACCAAAAATCAACTTTTAATAATTTACCAGACTCTATCTATGGTCCCCGGGATTTGACCCAAAACCAAACATAATTTCGGATTATGTTGATTCTCATCTCCTGGTACACGAACTTTCAAAATTACATAACTTTTGACTCGTTTGGAGTCGTAAGCTCTACTTTATACCGAAACGAAGCTAAGACAAAGCTCTACATCTACATCCTATGTTTATGACCTGTTTACAAAGTTAAACCCACGAAAAACATGCTTGAACAATCTGCCTAAATTTTACCCTTCCAAAATCAATTTATCACTTGTTTCCAATACATTCAAACATCACCTAAACCTATATTAACCACTCATAACCAATCTCAATCACCCTAATCAGTATATAACACTAAGAAAATCAAATCCTCATAAAAACCCAAATCCAAATCACACATGCATTTAAATTAAATAAATTAAAAATGACAATAACAATGATGTAAACACATACCCACACAAGGAACAAGATCAAAATCAAAGCCAAACAAAACCCCCCCTTTGTGCCGTGGGGCTGAGAAAACAAAAACACCCAACAAAATTTATTTCCAAGCTTGTTTAAATGATTTCCTTGTTCCTAAACACGAGATTCAAACATGCATAAAAGATAATTAGATCAAAACCCACTTATAAATGAAACATATTTTTTGTAAAAATTAAGGATGATGAATGTTTGATTTCTATGGTAGGATTCACTCACAAGGTGATTATAAAGGGTGGTCTTTGATTAGTTTCTTAAAAAAATCAAGTTTGGTGGTGGTGGATGGTGGTTTTTGGTGGTGGTAGGCGACGGCTAGAAAAAAGAGAGGTAGGGTTTTAATTTTTTTTTTTTGAAATGGTGAAATGAAAGTGTGTAAGAAAAATGATTTTAGTATGAGTGGGAGGGTAGTTTTTGTAACATTAGCTATCTTTTGGCCTTATAATTAAAACATGACTTAAAGAGCGGGATTTTTGCTAGTTGACGGGTTTCGAATATTTGCGGGAGTAGAGTTTCGTAAAATTACTTTCCAAAGATTAAAGCACACACAAAACGAATATACACATGGTTCCGACTCGACTTAACACGTAAAAAAAATAAAATCTCGAAAAACTCAAATATCGATCAATCGATAACAAAAGATAAATTTTGGGCATCCGTCGGTATCGTAGTCGTCATCGGTTCTTCTTAAATCGTCAAACGTTAAATTACGACCGTAAACGTTGGTTTCAACTTAAACAGTCAAATCTATAGCAAACGAAATTTCTTAAAAATTTTAAAAATATTCGTAAAATAGGATTAAATAAATGACGTTGGGCTCGGGATATCACATCCACAAGTGAGCCACAACTTAAGAGAGATGCTCATACTGAACAACTCTTGAGACAATAACTTAGCATCATATGTCACATTCCCGGGTATTACATTTTCAGAACATAAAAATTCGGATTTTACAGTTTACTTACTGTTATAAAATGGCTACCAAAATCTTGTACAAAATCAACTTTTTGACCAAAACCAACCATAGAAATGATCATTCCTATACCCTAATATCATCATACATCCACCATAACATCAAAATCATAATAAAAATAAAAATCTTTAGATCAAAATGAAGTTTTTAACAAGATTTCTAGCAAGAACCACCATGGATCATGCTAAAAACACCATGCATGATCATGGCTTCTACCTACCAACATCAAGAAAATAAAAAGTGATTGCATGTGTAAAAATCTTATACTAATATGATCCTTGATCAAAAATATGAATGGGTCTATGCTTGGTTTAGTTCAAATCATCCTAAAACTCAAGATAAATTGAAAATTGTATGTGTTTGGGGTGTTGGGTGATGTTTCGGCAATTAGAGAGAGAAAGAGAGGAGTGGGTGAAATTTTGGAAGTGAAAAATGATTTGTGTGTGTTTGTTTTGGGTTTTTATATAGTGGGGTAGGGACCATAGTTGCAATTTGGCAATAGTTGTGGCTAAAAATGTAAATAGTTAGCTAAAAAGCGGGAAATAATTATTAGTAAATTTTGAAAATATTTACGGGGCTCGGGTTTCGTAAAAATACTAAAAAGTTTAAACGCACACGGAAAATAATAATATAACGACTCGATACGTAATTAAAACGATATCGTCGAAAATATTAAATATCGAAACGATCGATAATAAAATATAAAATTGTGGGCATCCGACGGTATCGCGATCACTAGTAGTCCTCGTTGCTCGTCAAAATATTAAAATAAATTATTTAATATCGGTTTCAACTTAAACCGTTAAACATAATAATATTTAATGTTATAAATACTTCAAAAATATTTGAAAAGCAAGAATTAAGTAATGACCTTATTTTGTGGGTTTTACATCCTCACCACCTTAGGAGAGCACCGTCCCGGGGCTTACTTCTCCTTAGGTCCGTCTACGAATAAATGTGGATACTTGTTCTTGAAGTAGTCCTCTCGCTCCCAAGTTTATTCGGGTCCACGTCGGAATTCCATCGCACTTTCACTATCGGGATCCGACTTTGCTTAAGCCGTTTCACCTCTCGATCCATAATCTCCACCTGTTCTTCAATAAAATGCAGCTTGTCGTCCAGTTGAATCTCCTCAAGTGGAATTATTAAATTCTCATCCGCCAAGCACCTCTTAAGATTAGAAACGTGAAAAGTATTGTGAATAGCACTTAACTTCTCTGGCAATTCCAACTTATATGCCACAGGACCAACTCGATCAATAATCTTGAATGGACCAATATAGCGTGGACTAAGCTTTCCTCGCTTGCCGAATCGAATTACTCCTTTCCAAGGTGATACCTTCAACATAACCATGTCGCCAATATCAAACTCCAATGGTTTTCTCCTCTTATCCGCATAGCTCTTCTGCCTACTACGAGCTGTCAATAAACGATTCTTGATTTGCATGATCTTCTCAGTCGTCTCTCTAATCAATTCAGGACCCGTCAACTGACTTTCTCCAACCTCACACCAACCAACTGTTGATCTACACTTCCGCCCGTAAAGTGCTTCAAAAGGCGCAGCCTTAATACTTGCATGATAACTGTTGTTGTATGAGAACTCCATCAAAGGTAAGTGCCGATCCCAACTACCTCCAAAGTCTAATACACACGCTCGTAACATATCCTCCAAGGTCTGAATAGTCCTTTCACTTTGTCCGTCCGTTTCTGGATGATACGCAGTGCTCATGTCCAACTGAGTCCCCAAAGCTCGCTGAAGCGATTTCCAAAACTCAGATGTGAACCGACTATCTCGATCAGAAATAATTGACAAAGGAACTCCATGTCTACAATCAACTTCCTTCAAATACAACCTAGTAAGTTTGTCTAAGTCATCAGTTTTCTTTATCGGCAAGAAGTGAGCCGACTTAGTCAACCGATCAACAATCACCCAAATCGTATCATAACCACTAGAAGTTCTCAGAAGTCCTGAAACAAATTCCATAGTGATCTTCTCCCATTTCCATTCTGGGATTTCAGGTTGTTGCAGTAAACCCGAAGGTCTCTTGCGCTCAAACTTCACCTTAGCACGCGTCAAGCATTTACTAACATAAGTAGCAATGTTAGCCTTCATATTCGGCCACCAGTAACATTTCTTTAAGTCTTGGTACATTTTATCCGATCCTGGGTGAATCGAATATTTACACTTATGAGATTCGCTCATAATTAGATCTCTTAGTCCTCCATACACCGGTAACCATACACGACTCTCGAAATACCGAATTCCGTCATCACAAATTTCGAATATAGGTGTCATCCTTCTACCCAAATCTTCATTTCTCACATTCTCTTCCTTCATCGCCTTCGTTTGAGCTTTAAGTATTCGATTAGATAAATCAGAATAAGTTTTCATGGCTAAAGCTCTAACCCTTTTGGTTATTTCTCTGTCCTTCCTACTTAGAGCATCGGCAACTCCATTCGCCTTGCCGGGATGGTAGCAAATTTGAATGTCGTAATCACTCAACAATTCTACCCATCTTCTCTGCCTCATATTGAGCTCCTTCTGATCTAGAATATGTTGCAGGCTTTTATGATCGGTATATACCACACTCTTTGTACCGTAGAGATAATGTCTCCAAAGTCTTAGAGCAAAGACAACAGCTCCTAATTCCAAATCATGTGTAGTATAATTCTTCTCATGCTTCCTCAATTGACGAGATGCATACGCGATCACTTTCTCCCTTTGCATCAACACTGCACCAAAACCCTTACGTGATGCGTCACAATATACCACAAAGTCTTCAGCTCCGTCAGGCAAAGCCACAATTGGTGCAGAACACAGCTTCAGCTTCAAAGTTTGGAATGCTTCTTCTTCTTCTGAACCCCACTCATACTTCTTGTTTTTCTTTGTAAGTCTAGTAAGTGGTTTAGAAATTAAAGAGAATCATTCTACGAATCGCTGGTAGTACCCAGCTAATCCCAGGAATTGTCTAACTTCCGTCGGGGTCGTAGGCCTATCCCAATCTCTAATAGCTTCAATTTTGGAAGGATCGACATGAACACCGCTACTATCGATCACGTGCCCAGGGAATTGAACTGAATCCAACCAAAATTCACACTTGGAGAATTTTGCATACAACTTCTCCTTCTTCAACAACTCCAAAATAATCCTCAAATGACCTTCATGCTCCTCCCGACTTTTGGAATAAGTGAGGATATCGTCGATAAATACAATCACAAACTTGTCGAGGTATGGTTTACACACACGATTCATTAAGTTCATGAATACCACAGGTGCATTAGTTAACCCAAACGGCATCACTTGAAATTCAAAGTGTCTATAACGCGTCCGAAAAGCTGTAATAGGTATGTCCTCCTCTTTAACACGAAGTTGATGATAACCCGACCTCAAGTCGATCTTCGAGTACACGCACGAACCTTGAAGTTGATCGAACAAATCATCGATCCTAGGAAGTGGATAACGATTTTTAATAGTTAACTTGTTCAACTCTCGATAGTCTATGCACATTCTGAACGATCTGTCCTTCTTCTTCACGAACAACACTGGAGCTCCCCAAGGTGACGAACTTGGTCTAATGAACCCCTTCTTCATTAACTCCTTCAACTGATCTGCCAACTCCTTCATCTGAGACGGTGCCAAACGATAACGTGCACGCGCCACCGGTGCAGCTCCTGGCACTAGATCAATCTTGAATTCGACTTCTCGCTGAGGTGGAAGCCGTGGCAAGTCATCGGGAAATAATTCAGGAAAATCACGAATAACCGGAACATCCTCCACACGCCTAACCAGTAGTTCTTTCTCCACTACTTGAGCCAAGAACAGGTGACAACCTCTTTCTACATATTTCCTCGCCTTGATACAAGATATCACCGTCAGACGAGATCTACCGACATCACCTTTAACTACTAACACCTTGCCCTTCACCGGTATGTGAACAACTTTCTCCCCACATACAATCACCGCATCATGAGCAACCAACCAATCCATACGAACAATCACATCAAACGAACCCAACTCTATCGGCATCAAATCAATTTGAAACAAATGATTTGCTAATTTCAAAGGACACTTCTTAAATATAGTGGTAGTACTAACTAATTGTCCATCAGCTAACTCGACCTCATAACTAGCATTTAGGCTTGTTGGCTCAACATCAATTAAACGACTAAAGGAAGTGCTTATAAAGCTCCTATCAGATCCTGAGTCAAACAACACACTAGCATAACGATGGCTGAGTAAGAACGTACCCGTCACCACATTTGGACCTTGTGCCTGATCAGCATCCTTAACAACATAAACTGTCCCAGCAGCTTCACCTGCTTTCTTGTTCACCAACTTTGGACATCTAGGGCGATAATGGTCACGTTCTCCACATTCAAAACAAGTCTTGATCGGAATAGCATTCGCTCCAGTGGCAGGGACCCTTGTCTTGCATTTCTCCAAAACATGCCCAACCATTCCACAATTAGTGCACCTTGGTGGACAATTACCAAAGTGACAAACACCACAGCTCTTACATTTCTGGGCTGGTCCCCCTTGGTCAGCATTATTATCCTTGTTAGTCGCAGCTCTAGCCCCATCATTTCTCTTCTGATTGTACTGCCTATGGCGGTTACTACCCTGATTACCACTCTGCGAATTCTCCCATTTCCTTTTACTACCCTCAGAAGCTCTCTCAGCCCTATCTTGAACTTTCTGCCCCATAAGTGTATGAGCCATTCTCACAGTTTCAACAAAGTTCTTGGGTCGAGATGAAGTTGTCTCACCTTTAATATACCCAGGCAGCCCTTTGATGTATTGATCCATCTTCTTCTTCTCAGTAACAAAAGCATCTGGACACAACAAAACCAACTCATTGAATCGGCTAGTGTATGCAGCAATGTTATTGTCTTTCAGCTTCAGGTGCCTCAACTCATCCTCCAAAGCAGATAACTCTTCTTCTGGACAGAACTCTTCTTTCAGCAACCTTTTAATTTCATCCCAAGGTTTCCTGTTTGCAACTTCTAAACCAACTGTAGCAACGTGAGTCTTCCACCAGCTTAAAGCTCGATCCTTGAAAGTAGAAACTGCGAACTTAACCTTGTTCCTTTCTGAGCAATCACTAATCTCAAATGTTGTTTCTGTTTTCTTAATCCACCTGAATAATTCCAGTGCTCCACCAGTTCCTTGAAATGTAGTAGGTCCACACTTCATGTATCCAGCAAAAGTACATTCTTTTAACGCAACAGCAGCCGGAGCAACCTCATCTGCAGGATTCTCAGCTACACCTGCTCCTCCAACAGCTTCTGGTCCAGCAGGTTCACCTTCACCTTTAGCACCTGCACCTCTAGAGCCACCTGCTCCTTCAGTGTTAACACGTGCAGCTCTATCCGCAGCTAATGCTTTCACTACCTCTTCAGCAACTAGCCTTGTAATGGCATCATTTGTCATTCTCCTAGGTGGTATGATTCTGTCACATCACAAAGAGAGAAGATAAAATTAATGAGTTAATTGTATTCATGGTATAGTCATATCTTGTACAAAATCAATCATCAAATGCATACACATTATCAATACAAGGATTCAGAATCATTATAAGGATCAAAGGAAACTATTATCATCGATAAACAAGGAATGATCTTAAAGAAAAATAGAGTACAATGACACAAAATAATAGACACTAGTCACGTGGGGATCCACATGGCTTAGTTGACTGTGTCTCGCTTGCAGCAGTGGAACCTGCTTCCTCCTCATCGAAGACGTAAATTGACGGTGGTAAATTTCACAAAATAGGTATAAGGTCATAATAAAATGAAATAGAATAATTTCCAAAAATTTAAATAAATATAGAAAATCCTTCAAAATAATTACAGGAAAATTTCAGAAATTTATTTAAATAAGTCATTAATAAATGATAACTTTTATCGAAAAGTTTAACGATATCAATATATATTGATAAAGGATTATGGTATTTATTTATAAATACTTAGCAATAAGGCATACATAATAATGGATACTAAAGTTGTAATTCCAGAAGTAGCTTGAACTTGAAGTCACGCGAAATCATGTGCACCGACTCTTTGAAAAGTAAAAACCGATAGTTATAGTTTAGGTTTTTAGAAAAAGACCTAGTTCTCTATAACTCATGGCTCTGGTATCAATCTTTAACACCCCCAAATTTACACGCAGCGGAATACATCTTTGGGTGCTAAACAATGATACAACAACACATAATTCATAAAGAACGACTCGAAAATAGACGTTTTAGATTTATCGTTCCTAAAACATTTGTCAGAGTAGCGTAGTCCCAAGACATCGTAACCAAAGTACAACCAAAACAAAATATTTAAATTGTTTTGAACAAATGGAACGACAAACATTCAAAGAGTTTATATTACAAAAGTAGTGCACAACATCATTCCCGTGGCTTCCAAGCTTCACCCTTCCTGATTACCTGAAATACATGTGAGAAAATCATCAGCAAAAATGCCGAGTGAATCTATAGGTTTATATAATCATTTTGAACACAAGCAAAGATTATAAGTTTGTGGCATACTTGAAAGCAACAAGCATCAAATAATAATTTGTATCAACAATGATAATTGTATATAGCATAAATTGCAATAAGCTCATAGAACCGAGCCCTTAGACACTCTGTTAGGTCTAATAAGACAAGAGATTTATTAATTGTCGGTTACCTCTAGATTATTGGTACATTGCCGTATACCTGACTTCTCAATACAATATGTTCAAATAGTGTGGAGGTCGGGCCTAAGCTTCTATGACAAGTCCACAAAAACTAAACCGGGGCGGCTTCCCCCATAGATCTATTAATTGTACTAGCGGCTAGCCCATCATAAGCTAGTTAACGGTCCATAATTGAGGCTTTAACAAAGGCAATCACTTAATGCAATTTAAAGGCAACCACGGGTCCATTCATAGAGGGACAAGCATACAATAAAAATCTTGTGTTCTAAGTTTATAAAACATGTATTCCCCCTCGCGGATTTTAAAATATTTGAATGAGCTCAAACGAGGCTATAGACTCACCTTAGTACTTATAGTAGTTGAAGACGATCGTCGACGATAGTATATGCCCGATAAACACGACAACCGCAACCTAGCAAATAAGGTGCGTATATTAATAATAAACTAGAGAAATAAATCATACATAACGACGTCAAACTCAAACTCATAAAACCACAATACACTCGAGAGTAAACGATATAAATAATTTCATTATACTTTACTACTCATTTACTTTACCATTTTACACTTTTAACAAAGTCCGCCGGCACATACTGCATGTACTAGCTTATTTACCCCTTTTTAAACTTGTCAATCGTTTATGAAACGACTCGATAAACTAACTTACTATATATAGAAAGTCCTCCTACAAGTTTATCAAATGAAATTACTTTTAAAATCCTTTACTCGACTCATTTCAAACTACAAAATCCGGACAGATTTACGTTAATTTTTCATACAACCGTTTTAACTTATTTAAACGACTCCGTTTACAAAACCGACACTCGGGTTTTAAAGTAAACTCAACCTAATAAGTAAACACCTTATTATCAGTAGGTTACACATTTCAAAACTTCCATTTAGAGTCCCCGAGATTCGATCCAAATATCGACAACAACTATTTGTAGTGTCGATACTCGTCTCCCGGTACACGATCATTCAAAACATCATAACTTCGCGCTCGTTTTGAGCTAGAAGCTCTACCTTATATCACATCGAAGCTAATAAAAATATCTACAACCCTAGGCTATAAGTTAAGTCATTTTAAAAAGATAAAAATTCGGATTTTACAGTTTACTTACTGTTATAAAATGGCTACAAAAATCTTGTAGAAAATCAACTTTTTGACCAAAACCAACCATAGAAATGATCATTCCTATACCCTAATATCATCATACATCCACCATAACATCAAAATCATAATAAAAATAAAAATCTTTAGATCAAAATGAAGTTTTTAACAAGATTTCTAGCAAGAACCACCATAGATCATGCTAAAAACACCATGCATGATCATGGCTTCTACCTACCAACATCAAGAAAATAAAAAGTTCTTGCATGTGTAATATTCTTATACCAATATGATCCTTGATCAAAAATATGAATGGGTCTATGCTTGGTTTAGTTCAAATCATCCTAAAACTCAAGATAAATTGAAAATTGTATGTGTTTGGGGTGTTGGGTGATGTTTCGGCAATTAGAGAGAGAAAGAAAGGAGTGGGTGAAATTTTGGAAGTGAAAAATGATTTGTGTGTGTTTGTTTTGGGTTTTTATATAGTGGGGTAGGGACCATAGTTGCAATTTGGCAATAGTTGTGGCTAAAAATGTAAATAGTTAGCTAAAAAGCGGGAAATAATTATTAGTAAATTTTGAAAATATTTACGGGGCTCGGGTTTCGTAAAAATACTTAAAAGTTTAAACGCACACGAAAAATAATAATATAACAACTCGATACGTAATTAAAATGATATCGTCGAAAACATTAAATATCGAAACGATCGATAATAAAATATAAAATTGTGGGCATCCGTCGGTATCGCGATCACTAGTAGTCCTCGTTGCTCGTCAAAATATTAAATTAAATTATTTAATATCGGTTTCAACTTAATCCGTTAAACATAATAATATTTAATGTTATAAATACTTCAAAAATTATTTGAAAAGTAAGAATTAAGTAATGACCTTATTTTGTGTGTTTTACATTTAGCGCTGAGCTAACTTTAATCTCTGCTGAACTAACATCTCACCAAATGCTATGATCTCTGTATGAATCGAGTCCTATCTATCCTGCATACTGTTTATTCTGCAAAACTTACAACCAAACAAAACAGACAATTGCTCTCGCTCATAAGCTTTGAGCTTATGAGCTTTCAAACAGAATCAAGGAAAGGAAATCAACACTCGAATAAAATCAGTTCTATCTACTTGTGAACTGTATCAAGTGCAGCTTATTACATCAGCAACAAATCCAAACACGCCTGCAAAATCAAATCAAAACAAGAATACGTCCTATCCTGCTGAAACTGTATTAACCTTTCGAACACTAAAATTGCAAATTATGAACCAATCTTGAAGCAAACTCCACTAAACGAATCACTCAAGAAAAACGCGAGTAAAACAATTTGAGATCTTAATGAGCAGTAAAGATTATTATATCAGCAAACAACTAACTCTGAGTTTAACTAATCTCAAACACAAATTTAGGGAAAAACTTCTCTTAGACTAAGTCTGAATCCTAACTAATCACTGAGTAACTCGTGAACAGTAATGGTTGAGTAAGCAATGAACTTCTATAACAACCATATATGTAACAGATCATAACAAACGATCAAAATACTACCTACTTAATATGAACAGTAGCGAAGAAGTAGGAAATATGAAAATAGAATAAGATTTTCATTAATGTTAGAACTGAGTTCTTAATCTTAACTAACTCATAACAGAACAAAATAACAGCATTTAAATAGTTGAGACTAAAGAAGATTAAGAAGGTTAAAGCTTTCATTAATGGGAAAATGAGTAATCGGTTACAAAAAATTTAACAAGATTCGGTTACACTCTAACTGCAATCTAACAAGAATAAGAATTTGTGAAAGATTATTTATCTACTCCTAACCTAACTATGTGTTATCTACTCCTAGCTAACCGTCTCCAAAATGAGGTCTTCATCTTGTATTTATAGGCGCCGAAGAAGAGGAAGTGAGGTGCTGATGACACGTCTTGTCCAATCCCTTGATGCCACGTGTTTAATACGAGGATTAATGACTTCGTTCTTCATTCTTCAAATTGGGGGTTTCTTCGTTGATCCATCTTGGTCCAATTAATTGGTATCTCCTTGTAGAGGAGATGATAAGGAGTATTTTTGTAGTTAGAAGCTTTGCCTGAAACTCCTTGAATCTTCCTTGAAATCGAATTGCAGGTTTGATGGTGGAAAGATATGAAGTCGACTGTTTCTTTCTCTCTCTTCTTTGGTAACGAAGATGAGACGTGTTTGTGTTTGACTGTTGTAGGACCAAGTCTTTGACCGACATTATATGAAAGTTAAGTAACTTTTCATTATTTCTTTTTTGTCCTCTTGTTTTTATTTCTTAATCAAAAGTGCTTAGCACTTTTAAGTCAAGTTCCTTTTTCATCCTTCATCTTTGTGAAAATTACAAGCTAAGCCCTCGATCTTGGTAAATAATGGCAAGTGAGGTCCTTGAAAGCATGATTCTTCCTTTTCTTCTTCTTTTATCATAAAAATCCCTTGAAAACGCGTGTTTGCTCAAAAATGCATCTTGTTTACCTGAAAACACAAAAACATAAATACCCACGTAATTATGATATTTTTCAGTTAAATATAATGTATTTGACTGTGTTTTAAGTGGTTTATGGATCATTATTGATGAGTGTTTTCACACTTATCAACTTTATTTCCATGCTACCACAGACTCAAGGGAGGCATGATGCTATCAGAGTTGTTGCTGATCATTGACAAGCCTGTACATTTCCTCCGTATCCGTAAGAATTATACAGTCAAACAGTTGACAGAGTTATTTCAACCTAAGATCGTGCGATTTCACGGTATTCCATCAATATTCATATCCTAGAAATTTACGTTCACGTTCACGTTACGTTAACGCTCACAATTTTGTCTCACGTTCGTGATCACCACCCTGTACGCGCTCACGTTGTGTTCCATTTCACGATTTACTTTTCACATTTCACGTCTCATTGCGGGAAGGGTTGTAGAAAACTTGGGAGACCAGACCCAAGTTTAGCACAACTCCCCATCCTCAGACAGACGTTTCACATCATATTTCACGTCTCATCTCGTATCATTAGGAGATATGTAAAACCCGCAGTAAAATACTATGAACAGTACACATGAACAGTGAACACACGAAAATACAATAAATTTAAAACTTTCTGTTTATAATATATTTCACGCGTCACGCTAATAAATAACATGTACGTACGTATGTATATTATAAATGTGTTATGTTAACGATAATTAAATTCACAATAATTAAACAAGAATGATCACGAATATTTTAACTTAACAAAGTTGACGGGTTTTCCCTTTTGGGCTTAAGGGTGCCGCGACCAAGAGCAAGAAAAGGAAGGGATTGGGCCTTTTGGACCATGACCCATGACTAGTTATGTTTAAAGAAAAACACAGGGAACTTTTAGTCATAATTAGGTTACAGAAAAAGTTCATCCTGCCTCCCTTCTTCTCTCTTGCCGCCGGCCATAGCTCACCACCAGGAATGAACCAAACGATTTTGCCACTTGATTCTTTGTGTTTACGTGTTCGTGATCATAACCTTTTCTTTCACGCATTCGGTATAATCAAAACCTTTCTTTTCTTATTAATTCTTTTATGAATTCATGACATTAATTTAATTAATCTTAAAAACAAATCAAGGAAACATGTGGGATTAATTAAAACATGATTAAAAGGGGTGTTTTGGTGTTTTTTGTTCGGCCGAGACACAACCGAGACCACAAGTGGGTCTCGGCTTGTTTTCATCACCACCACCGAGACCACAAGGGGTCTCGCCTTGGTCGGTTTAGGCTCAGACGAAGGAAAGGGGCCTCGACCGTGGGTCGGGGTATGGTTTTGGTTAGGATTCGAGGCTAACCGAGACCACTATGGTCTCGGTGGGTCTCGGTATAACAAGAACAGTGAGAACCAGAGGAACCAGTGATGAACCGGTGGGAACCGATGGAAACCGGTGGGAACCAAGCCGACAGTGGCAGTCGTGGTTCGGCAGCGGGTAAACCACTTGGACAGTGGCAACCGGCTAGGCCAGGTCGCCACTGTCAAGGGTGTTTGGCTCGGCTAATATGTGACCCACGGGTACGGGCTCGGGTTAATTTTAAAACACGGGTTCGGGTTTCGGGAAAGTATTAAAAATTAGAAAATATGTTTAATTAAATTATTTCCTAGACTATTTAATTTAATTAAATACTGACTTAGGTTAAATATTAAAATTACTATTTCATGTATAACCTAAGTATTTTACTTAGCTTAAGTTACTTAAAACATGTATTTTTAATTAAATTCTTATAATGTATAGTTGAATTAATTAACCAAGTTATTTAATTAATAAGCTATTATACTTGAACCATGACTTGTATTTTACTAATTAAACTTTACTTATTATTAATAATCCAGCTTATTTCTAATTTTGGAAACTTACTATTTTTGGAAGCTTTCTATTTTTAGAAACTTACTATTTATGGAAACCTGTTATTTTTAGAAAGTTAGTATTACATTACAAGTATTATAATACCATACTACATGAATAATAAACAACAGAATACAAGAATAACTATAGATTAACACTTAAATCAGTTAAAACATGACTTAACATGAATAATAAACTAAGAACACACAGAACCAGTAAAACACATGTAATTCAGACAACTCATACATGTTCCCATTCTTATGTAGTTTTATCCGTCAAGGCGGAGTAGGTTCTTCAGCATTTCCGTTAGCTTCTATTGGACACAAGGTACGAATTTCCCATCCTTCAATAAGGACAACCTCTTCCTTTATTAGGATTTCTCGTATGCAGCCAACTGTTTTTCCTACTAGTTACAAATTAAATGCTTATATTTTATTATTTACCTTAGCCATATACATGCATGCCAGTTTCACCTAGTTATGGATGTACCATAACCATAACACTAGAGGCACTAGTGTTATGACTTCACCACGGCAGAGTGATAGCTTGTGGCGTCTGATAGGTGTGTAAACACCCATCCTTTTTACCACTTAATTACAATAATAACCGTGCCAAAACGTGTATTTTATGTCATTTATGTTGGAATTATGCGTGGTCTGTGTTTTTGTTGTGATTTAGGACGAAAAGGTGAAAAGTGGAGAAAATACGGGCATTCACAGGATTTTATTGAAGAAAAAGATGAAAGACGAAGTCAAGAAGTCAAGAGTGCAAAAAGAACGGAAGTCCAAGACCAATTCTGAAGATTTATCGAAGAAAAAGTCAAAAGACGGAAGTTTACTAAAGCCGAAGAACTCGAGTCTTATTTATGAAGAAAATTAAAGACGAGTTTAAAGAAATCCCGAGCCAAAAGTCATTAAAGTCCAAGATTAACAAAAGATTAAGAAGAGAAGGACTTAAGTGTGCAATTAAGGAAAAGAGGAAAGAGGAAGGAAGCTTCCTAAGCACTCCTTAATCTCCCCTATATATAGTTTAGGATCATTTCATTTTACTCTCGTTGGTTAGTTTGACACACTATTTCTTCCATTTTATTTACTTGCACATTTACCTTATTGCACTTTAATTACCTTGTCTTGCACTTTCATTTCCAAGTAAGTTACTTTTATTTTTATTGAATCTTTACTTTTATTTGTTTATCTCTCATTCTACCTTTCTTTCTTTGCTTGATCTTTATGTTTATGAGTTTATTATCATGCTTATTTGATTAAAGGTTATGTTTTTATGCTTTTGATTGTTTTGGATTATTGATTCTTATGGCTTATTTGTGTTTATCTTTAAGTTTCTAAAGTTTTTATAAAAGTTATTTTTATATAAAGTTTGTTTTCTTATACCTTTTTCATTTTGTATTTTCATAAGTCTTTAAATTTTAGTTTATTAGCTTTTTCTTATACGATTTTCATTAAGCTTTTCGTTGTGTGCTTATTTGATAAATAGCTTATTAGTTGTGCTTATTTTGCGTTATTTCTACTGTATTACGATCTACGTAATCGGAAAAGAATTTGATATTCCGACCAGCGCTCTTGTTGCTTGGTCGGAAAAGGGTTTAGGATTCCTACTAGGATTCCGATTGAGCATTCCGACCAAGGGGATTCCTACCATATTCCGATCTGGGGTGTCTAGTGGTATTCCGATCAGGTCAGGTATAGGTGACAGCATTCCGACAAGGAGTCCACTCCTCATTCCGATCAGGGTTTGGTTCTTCACATTCCGATCTGGGGTTTTTGCTTGGTTATTCGATTTGGCTATTGGTGACAGCATTCCGATTGGGAATTCCGACCACATTCCGATCAGAAAGGTAAGTGTATTCCGATCAACATTCCGATTGGAAGGTAGGTTATATATTCCGATCACATTCCGATCGGAATGTATTCCGACAGTAGGTTTGTTTCATATTTTTTCTTGTTTAATTTTTAAGTTTACATTTTAATACTTTGTCAAATTTTAATTCTCGTCACACTTTAATTTCAAGTCACTTAATTTCTCGTTATTTACTTTTCAAAATTTTAAGTTTTTACCATTTAAGTTTTAATTAGATTTAGATTTAATTTAACGTCATTTACATTTATGTCTTGCACTTTTTAATATACTACAACGACACAACTATTTGTTTCACCAAAGAACGACTGAGTCGCATAGATAAACCAGATCAATTCGATTAGACATACATCAACGAATTTAAATTTTATACGAGGCGTCAAAAGCCTTGTATCAAATGGCGCCGCTGCCGGCTCTTTTTGTAAAGATTAACGGTTTTTTGTGAGAGACGCGTTGCTTTTTGGGATCCGTTCACTTGTGAGCGTTATTTTCTTGCACAAAAATTTTCAAAAAACCATAAAAATTAAAAAATTGATAAAAATCCATAAAAATAAAAAATTTCAAAAATCCAAAAAGATTTTATCTTTATTGTGTATATATATTGTCTTGGTGTTTGGAATTGTTTTCTTTTGTCTTTGTAGGTGTATGCGTACTAGATCTTCTAATTATCAAGAGCCCGAGACTCGAGAAGATTTAAGTATGGCAGGTGTTAACAACAACAATAATCTACCGCACCTCAATAATAACAACAATGTTCTTCCACAGCCCGATCTTCGGACAATGGAGGAGCTTTGTCAACCTACCATGTTTGGACGAGGAGGAACGATTGCGCCGATGCAAATCACGGCTCTGGAGTTTTCGTTGAAGCACCACATGATTCAGCAAGTGCAAACAAATCCTTTTCAAGGAATGCCTGATGATGATGCCAACAAACACCTCGACAAGTTCATTACAATCACCCAAAGCATGAAGTTGCCCGGTGCCACAATGGATGTTCTTCGCCTACAACTCTTTCCACATACTTTATCACACCACGCCAAGAAATGGTTTGATCGTCTCCCGAAGAATTCCATTCATACTTCGGATGACATGACTCAACGCTTTTTGTCGCGCTACTTTCCACCATCCATGGTCACGAGCCTTCGCAATCAAATCAGCGGTTTCATGCAAGAACCCGATGAATCTCTCTTTGATGCTTGGGAAAGATATAATGTCTTGATTGATCGTTGTCCAAACCACAACATGCTTCCAGTTACATTAATAGATACTTTCTACAACGGTTTGACTTTTCGAGATCGTGATACGATTAATGCAGCCGCCGATGGCACATTTATGAAAAGGAGACCCGAGGAGTATAGAGAGCTTATTGAAAACATGACTACTCATCATAAAAACTGGGATTCCTCCGCTTCTTCAAGGAACAACCCGAGAGTCAATGTTTCTTCCACTTCAGCAAGCCCCGACATGACCGAATTCACCCGCATGATGACTGAAATGAACCAAAGTATTTTGCTTCTCGCTTCAAACCAACAACAACAAGTTAAAGCGGTAGCCAATCCTTGTGAAACATGCGGTGGTCCTCACTCATACACCGATTGTCCTTCTACACAAGGAAATCCGGAAAATGTGTATGCAGCTTATGGTAATTATTCACCGGAAAATTACCAAGTTCGACCTCAAGGGGATAGAAATTTGCTGAGTTACCGGTCCAACAACTACCTTTCACCCGGTTTTTCTCCTCAAAACCAAAACCTCAACAACAACTACAATAGAAGCAACCAAATCCCACCAAGAGCTTCTAATCATTATAACCCACCCGCTCAACAAGCCCCACCCATAAATCCCGATGTTGAAGCCATCATGAGAACTCAAGGTGAGCAAATCAAGAATCTGCAGAGCCAAATTATAAATTTGAAAGGAGATATCACCAAGCAAGGAAATGAGATTAGATCCGAGCTTCGAGATAATATTCAATCCTCCTTCAGCAACCAAACCAATGATTTGAAGAATATGCTTGCTAGTTTCTTGCCCAC
Organism: Glebionis coronaria; assembly: GCA_025667525.1. NCBI lineage: Eukaryota > Viridiplantae > Streptophyta > Magnoliopsida > Asterales > Asteraceae > Glebionis > Glebionis coronaria. The sequence continues at coordinate 275,050,020 of CM046875.1, read as the reverse complement.
CGCTCAACCTTCTTCCTCGAGTTCTCTACCTTCAAACACCGTCACCGATCCGCGAGCAAATGTGAGTGCTATTACTACCCGTAGTGGAGTTACCATCGTAGGACCACCTATCCCACCCCCATCATCTACACCTCCTTCACCACCATTTATCCCTACTCCTCCCACACCTAGTAGTAGTACACCATTACCGTCTCCGCCTCGTCATGACGATGTTCCCAAGAAGAACCCTTCAACATCTCAACCTTCCCCAACTACACCTTCCACCTATAAACCCAACATCCCATATCCTTCTCGCCTGGACAAGCCTAACTTGCTCACTAAGAATGACACTCAAGTCTCGAGCTATGTGAAGATGCTCTCTCAAATGAACATCAACATTAGCCTTGTTGAAGCACTTGCCCACATGCCGAAATTTGTCAAAGCATAGGAATTGCTTAACAAGAAGGAGAAGTTGATTGAGCTCGCCAACACACGCTTAAATGAAAACTGTTCTGCAGTTATTCTTAAAGAACTTCTGGAAAAGCTTGGAGATCTCGGTCGTTTTGTGTTGCCTTGCCTTTTTAACAAAACCGAAGAATTTACTGCCCTTGCTGATCTCGGGGCCAGTATTAATCTTATGCCTTTAAGTGTTTGGAAAACACTATCATTACCCGACCTTACTCCAACAAAGATGACTCTTGAACTTGCAAATCGCACTCTCGCTTACCCCGTTGGTATTGCCGAAGACGTGTTCATCAAAGTTGGCACATTTACTTTCCCGGTCGACTTTGTCGTTGTTGATTATGAAATGGACCCTCGTATTCCTTTAATACTTGGTCGGCCATTCTTGAGAACCAGACGAGCTCTAGTTGATGTTGCCGAAGGTGAGTTAATCTTAAGAGTCGGGGATGATGCACAAGTTTTTAAAATGGTTAAGCTTACAAGCAAATCCTTTGGACGAGAATCTGTGAATATGATTAATGTGCTCAATGATTTTGTCATCTACAACAATCCTCTATTTGAGTCTTGCATTGATAATCCACTGTTTCAAGATGATGTGGATGATTCTCTATCCAATTTGGAACCTTCTCCCATTTATGATTCTCCACTGATCTTTGATGATTATGATGATGATTCTAGCTCAGATTCGGATGATTATGATGACCTTACTTCCGAGTATCCCGACCTGCCCACATACGATGATTTTGATGAGACCGATACTCTTTCGAGTGATTCTTCACATGATGAAGATCCTCCGTCATCCATGCTTAATCCTACTTTGGATGATTACTCTTTTGAGGAAGACTTCTCTACGTTTCTGAATACTTACTTCCATCATGAGAGTGATGCTCCTCCTTTTGATTTTGAAGATTATCGTCTTGATCGTACTTTGGATTTGAAGAAAATTCTTTCAAAGGAGAAGCAACCGGTCGACACCAACATCCGCAACACATATGATTTAACACCTCTTTGTCCACCTTCTGAGGACGAGGTTGTGCATTTTCTTCGCGGATCTTCTTCACACTCTGTTGAGCCTGAGTGCTTATTTCCCTTAAAGGAAAAGGTGTTCGACCCCGGTATCGATCTTCTTGAGCCATCTCAGTATCCGTCTGATGAAATAAAAGGAAATATCTTTGGAACTATTGAAGACATGTTTGCACCTCACCATACTTGCTCCCACCGTGCTCCGTCTTTGCTTAAGGGAACCTTGCCTCTTCTTCTCTGGCTTGCCTTGTTCGCCTTAAGCATGTTCTATTTGATGGACGAAAACTATGTCTTTGATCCTGGTGGATATGTTTCATGCTTCTTCCTATGATGATCAAGGTCGAGTCAGGCTCACGACTCGGTTAACAAAAATCAAGCGCTTCTTGGGAGGCAACCCATGTATCTATCTTTTAGATTTCTTTATTCTAAGTGTAGGGGAGACCCGTTGGTGTTTGCTATATCCTCTCTTCTTATAATCAGGGATTCGAGCGCTCAATGATCCACTCTTGATGATTCTTGACGACCCGTGATTCCGTGTTCCCATTTTCCCGGTTCTATCCTAAACTCTTTCCGATTCACTATTTTATATTTCTCAATATTAAAATAGGAATCTCTTTAGTTGTCTCTTCCTTAGCGAGATTTAAACAACGTGCACAATGTCCTAAGTGTAGGGGAGTTTACTCCCACATGCTTAAACATTGAGGACAATGTTTATATTAAGTGTAGGGGGGACTTCTATCGAGGTTAAGTGGCCTTTTCCTTGTATTTGTCCTCTTTTTAACCGGAAAATCAATTTTTCGACATTTTTCAAAATTTTTGATCTATTTTGGCCTGTTAGTTTTTACCTTTGTATAGTTATTTTCTTTCTTTACTAGAATAAATTTTAATAAAGTGGTTTTAATTTTCAAACGTTGTGAATCTTTTGACTCAACCCGAGTTTACTTATCTAAGTTTACTCTAGCTAGTATCCTTAACGTGTTTAAGTCAAGTTTTGCTAGGCTTTTATATAGGGAGCTATAAAACGCGAAAGTCTTAACTCTCACGGGTTAAGAACAAGGACTTTTCGCAAGTTCCTATAATTGATCCTAGAGATTCGTTTATCAAGGGAACTCTAAAACGCGATTTCTAAACTTGAAAAAGTCTAAGAATTTGCAAGATCCTATAGGCGACTCGAAAACCCAAAACTTTGAGTTAATAGGCTAAGCATCCACGAGTCTCATTCCTTGAGATTTTAAACTGTGGAGAACGAGAGATGATAAAGTTAATTATAAGTTTGGTATTCTTTCGTGAATTTATGTGAGTTAATTATAAGCCTATTCTCCCATCGCTTGCTAATAAATTTATCTGCAATAAATAAGGTTGTACGATTTGAAAAGTTACTTAGCTTCTAGCCCAAGATCGTTTAAAAGTTGCTCGGTATGGATTCGAGTTCATAGCCAAGGCATAACTTATTGAAGCGGGGTGCGAAGATTGGCGAGTCCAAAAAGGTCCTAACAAGACATGAGGGCTATATTTTGTTGCTAAAGATCCCAAGTGATGTGAAGAATCATTTATCGAAAATCAATATGAAGGATCGAGACACGCGGCGAAAAGCAAATACTCCCCAAAAGTCATGGAGAAGAGTATCCGAAAAGACCCTAGCAAGGTATGAGGATAAATATATCCAAGTAAAAAATGAGGCGGATCGTTGTATATCAAAGTCCAAAATAAAGATTGGAGAAAAAATGAATAAGTCGTGGTCCAAGTATGAATCTCTCAAAACTTCAAGTGAAGAAATTCCTATTATGAAGAGAAGGCCATTATTTCATGAACGTCTCTCAAGGTTTGAAGTATGAAGTCTCTGCCAAATATCGGTCCGAGAAAGGTCTCAAATCGCGAAGCGAGTTATGCCAAGATATGAACTTTATGAGGTCCCGAGAAGCAGTTTTAAAAGATTTTGTCCTTTAGCTAACTATTGATTAAATCGTTCACTTTATTTTCGGACTAAATAACTATCGAAATAAGTCAACAATGCATCTTCGTGATCATTCAAGACAACAATAAAATATAAGAGATATACCTAGGAATAAGGGAGTCTAAGTGAATAATTGGCCCACATGAGTTCGTGTTAGTTTGCTAACTTATAATAACAATGATCTCGTTTTTAAGCTTGGTTTGGAGAAAGTGAAAACTTGAGGATGATGATCATTCACAACATTTCCAAAACCCAAGGTATGTTTTTGATTTCTTTACTTTGAATGTTTATAATTTTCTATCTTTAATTAAGGCCAACGTGGATTGATTATGATGAAAAATGTAAACGTGCTTTGTAACTAATGCATTGCATGAGGACATTGCAATGGTCAAGTGTAGGGGATTTGATAGGTGTGTAAACACCCATCCTTTTTACCACTTAATTACAATAATAACCGAGCTAAAACGTATATTTTATGTCATTTATGTCGGAATTATGCGTGGTTTGTGTTTTTGTTGTGATTTAGGACGAAAAGGTGAAAAGTGGAGAAAACACGGGCATTCACGGGCTTTTATTGAAGAAAAAGATGAAAGACGAAGTCAAGAAGTCAAAAGTGCAAAAAGAACGGAAGTCCAAGACCAATTCTGAAGATTTATCGAAGAAAAAGTCAAAAGACGGAAGTTTACTAAAGCCGAAGAACTCGAGTCTTATTTATGAAGAAAATTAAAGACGAGTTTAAAGAAATCCCGAGCCAAAAGTCATTAAAGTCCAAGATTGACTAAAGATTAAGAAGAGAAGGACTTAAGTGTGCAATTAAGGAAAAGAGGAAAGAGGAAGGAAGCTTCCTAAGCACTCCTTAATCTCCCCTATATATAGTTTAGGATCATTTCATTTTACTCTCGTTGGATAGTTTGACACACTATTTCTTCTATTTTATTTACTTGCACATTTACCTTATTGCACTTTAATTACCTTGTCTTGCACTTTAATTTCCAAGTAGGTTACTTTTATTTTTATTGAATCTTTACTTTTATTTGTTTATCTCTCATTCTAACTTTCTTTCTTTGCTTGATCTTTATGTTTATGAGTTTATTATCATGCTTATTTGATTAAAGGTTATGTTTTTATGCTTTTGATTGTTTTGGATTATTGATTCTTATAGCTTATTTGTGTTTATCTTTAAGTTTCTAAAGTTTTTATAAAAGTTATTTTATATAAAGACTGTTTTCGTATACCTTTTTTATTTTGTATTTTCATAAGTCTTTAAATTTTAGCTTATTAGCTTTTTCTTATACGATTTTCATTAAGCTTTTCGTTGTGTGCTTATTTGATAAATAGCTTATTAGTTGTGCTTATTTTGCGTTATTTCTACTGTATTCCGATCTACGTAATCGGAAAAGGGTTTGATATTCCGACCAGCGCTCTTGTTGCTTGGTCGGAAAAGGGTTTAGGATTCCTACTAGGATTCCGATTGAGCATTCCGACCAATGGGATTCCTACCATATTCCGATATGGGGTGTCTAGTGGTATTCCGATCAGGTCAGGTCTAGGTGACAGCATTCCGACAAGGAGTCCACTCCTCATTCGATCTGGGTTTGGTTCTTCACATTCCGATCTGGGGTTTTTGCTTGGTTATTCCGATTTGGCTATTGGTGACAGCATTCCGATTGGGAATTCCGACCACATTCCGATCAGAAAGGTAAGTGTATTCCGATCAACATTCCGATTGGAAGGTAGGTTATATATTCCGATCACATTCCGATCGGAATGTATTCCGACGGTAGGTTTGTTTCATATTTTGTCTTGTTTAATTTTTAAGTTTACATTTTAATACTTTGTCAAATTTTAATTCTTGTCACGCTTTAATTTCAAGTCACTTAATTTCTCGTTATTTACTTTTCAAAATTTTAAGTTCTTACCATTTAAGTTTTAATTAGATTTAGATTTAATTTAACGTCATTTACATTTATGTCTTGCACTTTTTAATATACTACAACGACACAACTATTTGTTTCACCAAAGAACGACTGAGTCGCATAGATAAACCAGATTAATTCGATTAGACATACATCAACGAATTTAATTTTTATACGAGGTGTCAAAAGCCTTGTATCAGCGTCCCTTTCAGTTTATTTGGTCATTATTATTATATTATCATGTGGGCCGTATGGGTGCATCCTAGTTACAGTGTCAGTCAGGATTTCATGGTGAGTGTGGTGTGTGCCTTGCATCCTTCACAAGGAGCTGATCCCTCATACCCATTATCATTTAATTAGAGGCATCCCCTCTAATTACATGACGAGGTCATCCCTCCAAGTATTCATGCACGTTGTTGACCTCATGACCTATGTTGGCTTTTTCTATATTAAACTAATACAGATTTTCATAAGTAACATAAGCTAGATTTCAGAAATAAAACCAGTGAACATGACATACAATCTAGGTTTCCCAGGACTTATTCATTTCCGCTGATTTTCATGCTTTATATGCTCTTTTATGCTTCATTACTCTATGTTTCCATGATTTATTGTATATCCGTGCACTGAGCGTTATGCTCAACCGTTTTCCATTTCTGATAGGTGTGTAAACACCCATCTTTTCTACCACTTAATTACAATAATAACCGGACCAAAACATGTATTTTATGTCTTTTATGTCGGAATTATGCGTGGTTTGTGTTTTTGTTGTGATTTGGGACGAAAAGGTGAAAAGTGGAGAAAACACGGACATTCACGGGCATTTACGAACTTTTATTGAAGAAAAGGATGAAAGACGAAGTCAAGAAATCAAGAGTGAAAAAAGAACGGAAGTCCACGACAAATTCTGAAGATTTATCAAAGAAAAAGTCAAAAGACGGAAGTTTATCAAAAGCCGAAGAATTCAAGTCTATTTCATTGAAGAATTTAAAGACGAGTTCGAAGAAATCCCGAAGCCAAAAGTCCCTTAAGTCCAAGTTTTAAGAAGATTAGAAGAAAAGGACTAAGTATGCAATTAAATGAAGATTAAAGAAGGAGGGACTTAATTACGCAATTAAGAGAAAAGGAAAGAGGGGAGGAAGCTTCCTAATCCTCCCCTATATATAGATTAGGATGTTTATCATTTCTCTTTGTTGGCTAAGTGTGACAATTAGCTCTTCCACCATTTTAATACCTTGTCATTTAATTTCTTGTCAAATTTAAATACCTTGTCTTGCACCTTTAATTCATTTAATTTCAAGTAAGTTTTCATTTAATTATTGTCAATCTTTACTTTATCTTGTCAATCTCTTATCTACCTTTCTTAATCTTTGATTTATATGTTTATGTTTATGTTCATGTTCATGCTTTTATTTTGATCCAAGTGGTTTTTGATTATTGTGGTTAAAGTTGTTTGATTTCTTGTTTTTTAACTGTTTGTTGATGTTTATTTGTTGATTCGTACTGTTTAGATTAATCGTTTGTGTTTGTTTTGGTTAATTTGTGTTTATTTCTGCTGTTACTGTATCCCTTGTTCTTCGGGGGAGTTGTTTTTGTTACTGATCTTTCCAGGTGAAAACTTCCGAATCAAGAAGGAGGGAAAGTGTTCATTCGGAACTTCCAAAGTTCCGAATCAAGGGCTCATCCGAAAGATTTTTAACTCAACAAAACTTCCGACCCAAACTTGTTCATCCGGAACTTTCAAAGTTCCGGACGAAGTGAAAACTTCCGAGTCAAGAGTGCTCGTCCGGAACTTCCAAAGTTCCGAACCAAGGGTTTCATCCAGAACTTCTCAAAAGTTCCGAATCAACTCAAAGTTCCGAATCAAGGACCAAGTTCCGAATCAAGGCTTTTCATTCGGAAGTCATAAACTTCCGGATCAAGCTTCATCCGGAACTTTTTAAAAGTTCCGAATAAAATTCCAGATCAAGGGGCAACTTCCGACTCAAGAGGTGTTCATTCGGAAGTTCTAAACTTCCGAATCAAGGGGCTTCACTCGGAATCTTCCGAATCAAGGCAAAATTTAGAGTTCCGAATCAGTAAAGTTCCGAACGAAGGATTGTTTTGGATAAGTGACATATTCAGATCAATTAGTTCCGGATCAAGGATTTTGGTAATATTCCAAGTGAAGAAGAATCATTTCAACCGAAGGTGACATTTAGGACGAGTGATTATTCCACACGAAGGTTTATTCCGAATGAGCTGTATTCAGGTTCTTATTAGCTTTTGTTTTTGATTTTTACTTTCAAGCTTAATTTTTCCCGCCTTTATTTTAATTGCACTTTAAGTTTATTTGCCTTAGTTTTATTTTAGACTTGCCTTAGTTTTAGTCGCACTTTAAGTTTGCCTTAGATAGATTTAAGTTTACGTCATTTACTTTAGTGCCCTTTAATTTCAGTCACGTTTTTAAATACTTGCACTTTACTTTAATTAGACTTAGATTACTTTAAGAGCACCTTTACTTTAATTGTTTTGCACCTTTTTATTTTAAAAACTACGACGACACATCTTTGTTCCACCAAAAACAATAGAGTCACATAGAGAGCCTAGATCAATTCGATTAGACCAACACAACGAACTTATATTTTTAATTAGGTAAAACCTTAGTTATCAAATGGCGCCGCTGCCGGCTCTTTTCGTTAAGATCAATAGTTTTCTGTGAGAGACACGTTGCTTTTTGGGATCCGCTCACTTGTGAACGTTATTTTTCTTGCCTAAAAAATTCAAAAAATCATAAAAATTAAAAAAATTGATAAAAAATCATAAAAATTAAAAATTTCAAAAATCCAAAAAGATTTTATCTTTATTGTGTATATATATTGTTTTTGTGTTTGGTTTTGTTTTCTTTTGCATTTTCAGGTGTATGCGTACTAGATCTTCTAATTATCAAGAGCCCGAGCCTCAAGAAGATTTAGATATGGCAGGTGTTAACAACAACAACATTCCACTGAACCTCAATAATAATAATAACAACAATGCTCTTCCACAGCCCGATCTTCGGACCATGGAGGAACTTTGTCAACCAACAATGTTTGGACGAGGAGGACCGATTGCGCCGATGCAAATCAACGCTCCTGAGTTTTCGTTGAAGCACCACATGATACAGCAAGTGCAAACAAACCCATTTAGAGGATTGCCTGATGATGATGCCAACAAACACCTCGACAAGTTCATTACAATCACCCAAAGCATGAAGTTGCATGGGGCCATAATGGATGTACTTCGCCTACAACTCTTCCCACATACTTTATCGCATCATGCTGAGAAATGGTTTGATCGTCTCCCGAAGAATTCTATTCACACTTGGGACGACATGACTCAACGCTTTCTATCGCGCTACTTTCCACCATCCATGGTCACAAGCCTTCGCAATCAGATCAGCGGCTTCATGCAAGACCCTGATGAATCACTTTTTGACGCTTGGGAGAGATATAATGTCTTGATCGATAGATGTCCAAACCACAACATGCTCCCTGTGACCTTAATCGATACTTTCTACAACGGATTGACTTTTCGAGATCGTGATACGATTAACGCAGCCGCCGGTGGCACATTCATGAAAAAGAGACCCGAGGAGTGTAGAGAGTTAATAGAGAACATGACTACTCACCACAAGAACTGGGATTCCTCTGCTTCTTCAAGGAACAACCCGAGAGTCAATGTTTCCTCAACCTCAGCAAACCCTGAGATGACCGAACTCACCCGCATGATGGCTGAAATGAGCAAAAGTATTATGCTTCTCGCTTCAAACCAACAACAACAACAAGTTAAAGCGGTTGCTAATCCTTGTGAAACATGTGGCGGTCCTCACTCATACACCGATTGTCCTTCGACACAAGGAAATCCGGAAAATGTGTATGCTGCTTACGGTAATTATTCACCGGAAAATTACCAAGCTAGACAACAAGGGGATAGAAATCTGCTGAGTTACCGTTCCAACAATTACCTTTCACCCGGTTTTTCTCCTCAAAACCAAAACCCCGCCAACAACTACAATAGAAGCAACCAAATCCCACCTCGTGCTTCTAACCCTTATCAACCACCCACCCAACAACACCCACCCATTAATCCCGATGTTGACACAATCATGAGAACTCAAGGTGAGCAAATCAAGAATCTACAGAGCCAAATAATCAATTTGAAAGGAGATATCTTGAAGCAAGGTAATGACATCAGAACCGAGGTTCGTGATAATATTCAATCCTCCTTCATCACTCAAACAACTGAATTAAAGAATCTGTTGGCTAGTTTCTTGCCCGAAGCTCAATCTTCTTCTTCTTCGGGTTCTCTACCTTCAAACACCGTCACTAATCCGAGAGCTAATGTGAGTGCTATAACTACGCATAGTGGAATTACCATTGTCGATCCACCTATCCCACCACCATCATCTACACCTCCTCCACCACCATGTATCCCTACTCCTCCTACACCTAGTGTTAGTACACCATTACCGTCTCCGCCTCGTCATGACGATGTATCTCGGAAGGACCCTTCAACATCTCAACCTTCACCAACTACACCTTCACCGTCCCCCTATCAACCCAGAATCCCATACCCTTCTCGCATAGGCAAGACCAACGAGCTAACCAAGAATGACTGTCAAGTATCGAAATATGTGGATATGTTATCTAAAATGACCATCAACATTAGCTTTGTTGAAGCACTTTGCCACATGCCGAAATTTGTCAAAGCATTCAAGGAATTGCTTAGCAAGAAAGAGAAGCTGATTGAACTCGCCAACACTCGATTAAATGAAAACTGCTCTGCAGTCATTCTTAGAGAACTTCCGGAAAAGCTTGGAGATCTCGGTCGTTTTGTGTTGCCTTGCGTGTTCAACAAAACTGAAGAATTTACTGCACTTGCTGATCTCAGGGCTAGTATTAATCTTATGCCACTGAGTGTTTGGAAAACACTATCATTACCCGACCTCATTCCAACAAAGATGACTCTCGAACTTGCTAATCGCACTCTCGCTTACCCCGTTGGTATAGCCGAAGACGTGTTTATCAAAGTTGGCACATTTACTTTCCCGGTCGATTTTGTCGTAGTTGATTATGAAATGGACCCTCGTATTCCTTTAATACTTGGTCGGCCATTCTTGAGGACCGGATGTGCTTTAGTAGATGTGACCGAAGGTGAGTTAATCTTACGAGTCGGGGATGATTCAAAAGTTTTTAAAATGGGGAAGCTTACAGGCAAATCCTTTGGAGGCCGAGAATCGGTGAATATGATAAATGTGCTCGATGACTTTACCGTCTATGACAATCCTCTATTCGATTCTTCCATCGATAATCCACTCTTTGAAGATAATGTGGATGATTCTCTCCCTATTTTGGACGCTTCTCCCATTTTTGATTCTCCACCGGTCTTTGATGCTTATGATGATGATTCTAGCTCAAATTCGGATGATTTTGATTGTACTTCTGAGTATCCCGAGCTGCCCACTTTCGATGATTTCGATGAGGCCGATACTCTATCGAGCGATTCTTCACATGCTGAAGATCCTCCGCCATCACTCGATCCTACTTTGGACGATTATTCATTTGAGGAAGATTTCTCTGAATTTCTCAACACATACTTCCCTCATGAGAGTGATGCTCCTCCTTTGGACTTTGAAGATTATCGTCTTGATCCTACTTTGGATTTGAAGAGCATTTGGTCCAAGGAGAAGAAACCGGTCGACACCGAAATCCGTTGCACTTATGATTTGACACCTCTTTGTCTTCCTTCTGAGGACGAGGTTGTGCTTCTTTGCGGATCTTCTTCACACTCGGCTGAGCCTAAGTGCTATTTTCCCTTGAAGGAAAAGGTGTTCGACCCCGGTATTGAAGTCTTTAAGCCATCTCAGTATCCACCTGATGCAATAAAAGGAAAAATCTTTGGAAATTTTGAAGACATACTTGCACCACTTCACCCTTGCTCCCACCATGCTCCATCGCTGCTTAAGGGAACCCTGCCACTTCTTCTTTGGCTTGCCTTGTTCTCCTTAAGCTTGTGTTATTTGATGGATGAAAACTATGTCTTCGATCCTGGTGGATATATTTTTATGCTTCTTCCGTTGATGATCAAGGTCGAGTCAGGCTCACGACTCGATAAACAAAAACCAAGCGCTTCTTGGGAGGCAACCCATGCATCTATCTTTTCACTTTCTTTATCATAAGTGTAGGGGGGACCCTTTGGTTTGCTATTTCCTCTCCTCACTTCTTAATCAGGGATTCGAGCTTCAATGATCCACTTTTGATGATTCTTGACGACCCGTGATTCCGTGTTCTACTTCTTCCCGGTTCTATCCTAAACTCTTTTCGATTCACTATTTTATATTTTCTCAATATTAAAATAGGAATCTCTTTAGTTGTCTTTTCCTTAGCGAATTTTAAACAACGTGCACAATGTCCTAAGTGTAGGGGAGTTTACTCCCATATGCTTAAACATTGAGGACAATGTTTATCTTAAGTGTAGGGGGGACTTCTATCGAAGTTAAGTGGTCTTTTCTTTGTATTTGTCCTCATTTTAATCGGAAAATCAATTTTTCGACATTTTTCAAAATTTTTGATCTATTTTGGCTTATTAGTTTTTCCTTTGTATAGTTATTTTCTTTCTTTGCTAGAATAAATCTTTGAATAAGTGGTTTTAATTTTCAAACGTTGTGAATCTTTTGACTCAATCCGAGTTTACTCTAGCTAGTATCCTTAACATGTTTAAGTCAAGTTTTGCTAGGCTTTTATATAGGGAGCTATAAAACGCGAAAGTCTTAACTCTCACGGGTTAAGAACAAGAACTTTTCGCAAGTTCCTATAAATGATCCTAGAGAGTCGTTTATCAAGGGAACTTTAAAATGCGATTTCTAAACTTGAAAAAGTCTAAGAATTTTCAAGATCCTATAGGCAACTCGAAAACCCAAAATTTTGATTTAATAGGCTAAGTATCCACGAGTCTCATTACTTGAGATTTTAAACTGTGGAGAACGAGAAATGATAGAGCCAATTATAAGTTCGGTATTCTTTCGTGAATTTATGTGAGTTAATTATAAGCCTATTCTCCCATCGCTTGCTAATAATTTATCTGCTAATAAATAAGGTTGTACGATTTGAAAAGTTACTTAGCTTCTAGCCCCAGATCGTTTAAAAGTTGCTCGGTATGGATTAGAGTTCATAGCCAAGGCATAACTTATTGAAGCGGGACGCGAAGATTGGTGAGTCCAAAAAGGCCCTAACAAGGCATGAGGGCTATATTTTGTTGCTAAAGATCCAAAGTGATGTGAAGAATCATTTATCAAAAATCAATATGAAGGATCGAGACACACGACGTAAAGCAAAACTCCCCAAAAGTCATGGAGAAGTGTATCCGAAAAGACCCTAACAAGGTATGAGGATAAATAGATCCAAGTCATGAAAGGAGGCGGATCGTTGTATATCAAAGTCCAAAATAAAGATTGGAGAAAAATGAAGAAGTCGTGGTCTAAGTATGAATCTCTCAAAACTTCAAAGTGAAGAATTCCTATTATGAAGAGAAGACCATTATTTCATGAACGTCTCTCAAGATTTGAAGTATGAAGTCGCTGCCAAATATCGGTCCGAGAAAGGTCTCAAATCGCGAAGCGAGTTATGCCAAGATATGAACTTTATGAGGTCCCGAGAAGCAGTTTTAAAAGATTTGGTCCTTTAGCTAACTATTGATTAAATCGTTCACTTTATTTTCAGACTAAATAACTATCGAAATAAGTCAAACAATGCATCCTCGTGATCATTCAAGACAGCAATAAAATATAAGAGATACCCCTAGGAATAAGGGAGTCTAAGTGAATAATTAGCCCACATGAGTTCGTGTTAATCTACTAACTTATAATAACAATGATCTCGTTTTTAAGCTTGGTTTGGAGAAAGTGAAAACTTGAGGATGATGATTATTCATAACATTTCCAAAACCCAAGGTATGCTTTTGATTTCTTTATTTTGCATGATTTTAATTTTCTATCTCTTTAATAAAGGCCAACGTGGATTGATTATGATGAAAAGTGTAATCTTGTTTTGTAACTAATGCATTGCATGAGGACATTGCAATAGTCAAGTGTAGGGGATTTGATAGGTGTGTAAACACCCATCTTTTCTACCACTTAATTACAATAATAACCGGACCAAAACGTGTATTTTATGTCTTTTATGTCGGAATTATGTGTGGTTTGTCTTTTTGTTGTGATTTAGGACGAAAAGGTGAAAAGTGGAGAAAACACGGACATTCACGGGCATTTACGAACTTTTATTGAAGAAAAGGATGAAAGACGAAGTCAAGAAATCAAGAGTGCAAAAAGAACGGAAGTCCACGACAAATTCTGAAGATTTATCAAAGAAAAAGTCAAAAGACGGAAGTTTATCAAAAGCCGAAGAATTCAAGTCTATTTTATTGAAGAATTTAAAGACGAGTTCGAAGAGACCCCGAAGCCAAAAGTCCCTTAAGTCCAAGTTTAAAGAAGATTAGAAGAAAAGGACTAAGTATGCAATTAAATGAAGATTAAAGAAGGAGAGACTTAATTACGCAATTAAGAGAAAAGGATAGAGGGGAGGAAGCTTCCTAATCCTCCCCTATATATAGATTAGGATGTTTATTATTTCTCTTTGTTGGCTAAGTGTGACAATTAGCTCTTCCACCATTTTAATACCTTGTCATTTAATTTCTTGTCAAATTTAAATACCTTGTCTTGCACCTTTAACTCATTTAATTTCAAGTAAGTTTTCATTTAATTATTGTCAATCTTTACTTTATCTTGTCAATCTCTTATCTACCTTTCTTAATCTTTGATTTATATGTTTATGTTTATGTTCATGTTCATGCTTTTATTTTGATCCAAGTGGTTTTTGATTATTGTGGTTAAAGTTGTTTGATTTCTTGTTTTTTAACTGTTTGTTGATGTTTATTTGTTGATTCGTACTGTTTAGATTAATCGTTTGTGTTTGTTTTGGTTAATTTGTGTTTATTTCTGCTGTTACTGTATCCCTTGTTCTTCGGGGGAGTTGTTTTTGTTACTGATCTTTCCAGGTGAAAACTTTCGAATCAAGAAGGAGGGAAAGTGTTCATTCGGAACTTCCAAAGTTCCGAATCAAGGGCTCATCCGGAAGATTTTTAACTCAACAAAACTTCCGACCCAAACTTGTTCATCCGGAACTTTCAAAGTTCCGGACGAAGTGAAAACTTCCGAGTCAAGAGTGTTCGTCCGGAACTTCCAAAGTTCCGAACCAAGGGTTTCATCCGGAACTTCTCAAAAGTTCCGAATCAACTCAAAGTTCTGAATCAAGGACCAAGTTCCGAATCAAGGCTTTTCATTCGGAAGTCATAAACTTCCGGATCAAGCTTCATCCGGAACTTTTTAAAAGTTCCGAATAAAATTCCGGATCAAGGGGCAACTTCCGACTCAAGAGGTGTTCATTCAGAAGTTCTAAACTTCCGAATCAAGGGGCTTCACTCGGAATCTTCCGAATCAAGGCAAAATTTAGAGTTCCGAATCAGTAAAGTTCCGAACGAAGGATTGTTTTGGATAAGTGACATATTCAGATCAATTAGTTCCGGATCAAGGATTTTGGTAATATTCCAAGTGAAGAAGAATCATTTCAACCGAAGGTGACATTTAGGACGAGTGATTATTCCACACGAAGGTTTATTCCGAATGAGCTGTATTCAGGTTCTTATTAGCTTTTGTTTTTGATTTTTACTTTCAAGCTTAATTTTTCCCGCCTTTATTTTAATTGCACTTTAAGTTTATTTGCCTTAGTTTTATTTTAGACTTGCCTTAGTTTTAGTCTCACTTTAAGTTTGCCTTAGATAGATTTAAGTTTACGTCATTTACTTTAGTGCCCTTTAATTTCAGTCACGTTTTTAAATACTTGCACTTTACTTTAATTAGACTTAGATTACTTTAAGAGCACCTTTACTTTAATTGTTTTGCACCTTTTTATTTTAAAAACTACGACGACACATCTTTGTTCCACCAAAAACAATAGAGTCACATAGAGAGCCTAGATCAATTCGATTAGACCAACACAACAAACTTATATTTTTAATTAGGTAAAACCTTAGTTATCAATTTCCATGTTCTCAAACGACAGGTACCCAAGGTTGCAAGTAGGATCTCTAGAGTATGTGCATTCGGATGGAAGCTATCTGGCCTCTTTTACCTTATGCATTTATTCCTACTTTCTCATACTTTACTTCATTTGGACATTGTTTAGTCCTATCATTTACAATACATATATTTGCTTGTGTGTGAGTTACTTAGACTACCGATATTTGTTTCCGGTATTTCTATTTATGGTCATGAATGTTTATACAGTTACCTTGCATTTTTTGATGACACGCCATATTTTACTGTAGCATTCCATCTTAACAAATGGGGTGTTATAGTTATGGTATCAGAGCCAAGGTTTTAACCTGTAGCTCTGTAAAACATGACCTGTGACTTACAGGTAGTCAACAGCGTCTTCCTAAAAGTAAAAGTTGGTTTTCATGCATTCATTCATTTTAATTTTTATTTCATGCACTCATATCATTGTCGCAGGTTTATGACTAAGTAATGGTTGGTACAGGACTGGCCCTATTTAGTCGCATGTGCTTTTATCGAAACTTTTAACTTTGGGACCGGCCCATAGGCGTCCGCCGCTATGTCTTTTTTGGGTAAACTAACCATAGGCGTTTACCCTCGCGCATATAAAAGTTTTTGTAAACTGCATCGTGCATTCTAAACTGTTTCATGCATTATAAACTGTTTCATTGATTTATACATGGTTCATGCATTTTATGTTCATCTTATTTCAGACTTATCATTTATGTTGCATTTTGTTTAAACTGTCAGATGGTAAACACACGCAATGCTCATGAATTGGCTGCAGCTGTCAATGCAGCTTTGCAAGCCATCCTTCCCCAACTTTGCAATGAGATCAGGGACGAAGTTCATGCTGAAATTCAAGCTCAGGGCGTTCAATTTGGGCCTCATCCTGAAAACTACTACAACAATAATCCTCCACCACCACCACCTGTCACCCTTATGACTTGGTTGGAGCGATTCAACAAACAGTGACCCCGTTCGTTTGAGCAGAATGACAGCCCTAATGAGGCTGAGGCTTGGATTTCTCACATCGAGAAGATATTCGATGCGATGGGTTGTGACGGCGTTTTCAAGGCAAGACTGGCTTGCTATAAGTTTAAAGGTGATGTGCTACAGTGGTGGAAGTCGGTCAAGCAGTCCAATGGTGATGACAATTGGGTTGAACTGTTGACATGGGACCAGTTTAAGGAGATCTTCCTTAATAAGTATTTCCCACATGCTGAGTAGGAGAAGCTTAAGAGGGATTATCATAATATCCGACAGTTTGGTGGGGAGAATAGCAACGAATTCATGAAGAGGTTTCTCCACTTGGCTGGTTTCTTGGGAGCAGCAGCTGGCACTGCTGAGGAGAAAGCTGAGAAGTTTCACTGGGCTCTTCACACTTCGGTTGACAACAGTTTGGTTTGTGCTACGTTCACTACAGTGGCACAGGTGGCCGATGCAGCCCGAAAGCTTGAGATGCTTCAGGAACGAGAGGAGTTTGGTGATGACCGAGCAGTGAAGAGGTATCTTCAATCACCAATTATAAACCATTCAATTCTATCAGTATTCTCATTTTCATATCATCCTCTGTTCAACTTTACATTTCAGACAGAAGACTGACGACCGTAAGTCTGCGGCCGTTAAGCAGCAAGCATCTAAGGGAAACGGTCAGACCAACGACCGTTCTGGTTCAGAGAGGCGCGGCGGTAATTATAATTACAGTAACAACGCTAATAACTCGAACAACAGCAGGTCCCTACATTTACCTTCTTCCATGTTAAACTAGCTTATGTTATGGTATTCTGACACTCCAATGATTCTAATTCAGGAACAACAACAACGGCAGGGATCAGGACCGTAGAGGTTCACAACCTAACCGTTCTACCTCATGTGGTAATTATTAAACCTTTTATGTAATCATGTTTATGTTCCACGATCATGTCTCATGCATGTAATCCTGAAACAGGCTCTCAGCTAGCTAGGACGCCCGCTGGAGGATTCACGCATCCTATCTGTCCTACTTGTTCGCCCAGACATTCTGGTGTTTATCGCCGAGGTACTGGTGGTTGTTTCAAGTGTGGCCAACAAGGCTATCAGCAGAAGGATTGTCGCCAAGGTGAGATAGAAGGTACCTCTGGACATGCCGACTCCAAACCACCTCCTACTTCTGGTCGTGTGTTCACTAATACTAGAGATCCGGCGAACAAGACTTCAGGTACCATCATTGGGAATATCTTTATGAATGGTTTGGCAGCATGTGTTCTATTTGATACTGGAGCGACTCATTCAGTCATATCCACTACTTTTGTTGTACGTGTTAGAATTTCCCATATGCCATTAGATAATGCCTTATGCATTTCCACGCCACTTAGGGACTCTGTACGAATCACCCAGGTGTACAGAGATCTTCCCCTAGAGTTTGATGATAAGATCCACAGAGTCGACGCACTTCCTTTGGACATGTGCGATTTTGATTTGATATTGGGCATGGACTGGTTATCCAAACACCAGGCTACGATAGACTGCCACACTTATCGAGTTATCTTCGGTGATGTTAAATCTCTAGAGTACATACTCCATGGTTTTCTGACAGGGAGGTCAGTACAAATTATTTCATCCATGGAGGCGCGTGCATTACTAACACACGGCTGTCAGGGCTTTATAGCTAATATTCATGACATTACTGCCGAGTCTCCATCAATCCAAGATCAGCCTATTGTGTCAGAATTTCTTGACGTATTTCCTGATAAAATTCCGGGCATACAACCTGTTTGTGAAGTCGAGTTTGGAATTGAGCTCATTCCAGGTGCAGAGCCAATTTCCAAGGCTCCTTATCGTATGGCTCCTATAGAGCTTAAAGAATTAAAAGATCTGCTGCAGGAACTTCTGGAACGAGGTTTCATCCGGCCCAGTGCATCGCCATGGGGTGCACCGGTACTTTTCGTGAAGAAGGAAGACGGCAGCATGCGTTTGTGTATAGACTATCATGATCTGAACAAGATCACAATCAGGAATCGTTATCCTTTGCCGCGAATTGATGACCTTTGCGATCAACTTCAGGGTGCCAAGTATTTTTCCAAGATCGATCTGAGGTCTGGCTACCATCAGTTACGGGTTAAAGAGCAGGATATCTCTAAGACTGCTTTCCGTACACATTATGGGCACTACGAGTTCGTAGTCATGCCATTCGGACTCACAAATGCACCAGCAGTCTTCATGGGTTTGATGAACCGTGTCTTCCATAAGTTTCTGGACAAGTTGGTTATCGTGTTCATTGATAACATCCTGATTTTCTCCAAATCCAAGGAGGAACATGAGGAATACCTTCGTATAGTCTTTCAGATTCTTCGTCAGAAGCAGCTGTATGCCAAGTTCTCCAAGTGTGAGTTCTGGTTAAGCAAGGTGGCATTTTTGAGCCATATTGTATCTGCAACTGAGGTCAGAAGTTTTTTGGGTTTAGCTGGCTACTACCGCAGGTTTGTAGAGAACTTTTCACGGTTAGCCTTACCTTGACTAAGCTGATGAGGAAAGGAGAGAAATTCGTCTGGACGGAAGAGCTGTTGGGAATAAATTAAGGCCAGATCACTTGAGCGCTGACAAGAGTAAAACAAGCGTTGACAGGAGCAAAACAAGCGCTGACAGCTCAAGCGTTGACAAGACAAAGTCAAGCGTTGATACATTGAAGACAAGCACTGATGGGAAGATATACTCTACGCGTTTATTGTATTCTAGATTACTTCTAGTAAATATAGGAACAACAATGTATTTTCTATATTTATCTTTACCTAGAATAGCTGATACGTAGATTATTGTACAAGGCTTCTTATGTCTATAAAAGAAGACCTTTAGGTTAATGTTTCATATAAGTTTTCATTCGTAAACTACTTTCATTGTAAGCAAGTTTGATATCATTAATCAAAGTGAAAGTTTATTTATATCTTGTGTGTTCTTGTTTAAGTGTTAATTCCGCATAACACTTAGATTATCATAAACATATACAAAGGTTTCTCTAAGTGTATTACTTGATCTAATCTCGTATACATAAAGCTAAATCGATCTAAGTTTGGGATCAACAAGTGGTATCAGAGCTTGTTGAGGAACTTTTGATCTTAAAGAACACAAGAACCCTAAAAATCACCAAAACCCTAATTTTCTCAAAAACCCTAACAACATCATGTCAGAAACAATAACCTCCTCCTCCTCACCTTTACCAAACATCAAGATTCCCATGCTTGATGCAACCAACTTTGAATTGTGGAAATTCAACTTTGAACAATATCTAGGGATCTATGACTACACACTCTGGGAGATCATTGAATATGGAAACACATTCGATAAAGCCCAAAAGATTGCTGATGCTATTACTCAAAGATCAGCTGTTGTTGGATGTTCTGAAGAAGATAAGAAAGAAAAACCTGAAGATGGTAGAGCTGTGTCTGCTGATGACATAGCAAAGAAAAGGGTTGACATGAAAACCCTAAATATTCTGAAAGTCTCTTTGGGACAAGAGAACCAGCATAAATACAGAGGTTATGATTCTGCTAAAGACCTTTGGGCAGCTCTTGAAGTTGCATATGGTGGCAATGCAGATACCAGGGAAGAAAAGAAGAAACAGCTCATGCATGATTATGTTGTTTTCAAAGCTCAACCCAATGAGAAGCTGAGTAGTTTGAGAAGCAGATTGCTTGACATTACAAGCAAATTGTCCTTCATGGGGACACAACTTGGTGATGTTGACATTAATGCTACCTTTCTTAAAAGTCTTGGTGAGGCGTGGAAGACTGAGGCAAGATCTATTCTTGCCAATAATACTTACAAAAGTTCCACGTTTGATGACATCTACAACAAACTAAGGCTGTTGGAAGATGAAACTCTTTTAGAGCATGGAAGCAAGTCTACCAACAGTAATATGTCCTTCTTCTCTCATAGTGAAGTTCAATTCAATCAGAAGGACTCTTACATGCATCCAGTTACTGGATCATCATGTGTCAGCGATGGAACAAGTCCTGTCAACGTCTCCTTTTCAGACGCTGACACATTCAAAAGTGACTCCCCAAGAGTTAAACCTGCTGGTTTGGACTTGGATACTGTATGTGCTTATATTGCTTCTTTGCCCAATGGTTCAGTGATTACATATGAGGACCTTGAGCAGATATGTGATGAGCACTTGGAAGAGATGGACATTAAGTGGAACATGGCTCTTGCTAGTATAAGAGCAAACAGGTGGAACAGAAGGTTTAAGAAGAAGATGACCTTCAATGCAAAAGACACTGCTGGATTTGATAAATCCAAAGTTGAATGCTACAACTGTCATCGTATGGGACACTTCATGAGGGAATGCAGATCTCCTAGAAGATCTGATGCTGGTAAACCCTCAAGTCAAGTTGTTAAAGCTCAAGATCCTAAAGCCATGGTTGCAGTTCAAGGAATTGATGGTATGGGATGGGATTGGAGCTATCTGGCTAAGAATGTGGAAGAGGATAAAGCTTTGGTTGCTGAGGTTGAAGAAGAAGAGCATGTTGAATATGCTCTCATGGCACACTCCTCCTCTTCATCTGATAATGAGGTATACAATGATGCTTTTTGTAGTAAGGGTTGTAGTTTAAACACTGAGAAACTTAACAAAGAGGTGTTAAGATTATTAAGTGATCTGAGTACTGAAAAGTGCAAACTGTCTAATTACCAACTAGCTCTCACTCAAACTGAGAAAACAGTTTCTGAATACAAGAAAATGGAATTTGACTTAAAAGATAAAATAAATATTTTAAAACATGAGTTAAATGCTAGTATGGATATTAGAAACATCATGTAAAGGGTTAATGGTGAGTTACAGGCTAAGCTAGATGAGGCCATTAAGAATAAAGATAATGTTGGCCTTAAAATTCAAAGATTTGATGGAGCCACTCAAACCCTAGGAGACTGTGTGGGTAAACAAAGGGATCCTAAGGACATGACTGGGATTGGGATGAATGATTACTCTTTGGTTCCACCACCAGCTGGTGACTTCTATGGTGTCCAACAAAAGGACCTATCTTGGACTGGTTTGCCAGAATTCCAAGAGGAGGAATTCATTCCTCCACCAAGAGTTGTCACTCCAGTTGAAGAGTACCAACAAAAGTTGACTGACCTGAATGAATGGAAGAAAGCTAACCCTACTTTATTTGTTAAGGGTGGCTTGCTATATGAAAGTCCCAATGAGTCAACTCCCATTAAGGTTACAAACCCAATCACTGGTAAAGCTGTTGACCTAGGCTCAAACACTGATAGAAAATCTAGCATTAAGTATGCAGAGATGTATAGGAATACTAGGTCACCCAAGAGCCAAGTTAGCAATAATGGAACAGGCTTATTCTCTTCTAGACCTAAGGTTGTGTCTAGAAAAGCTTGTTACACTTGTGGTAGCTTTTCACACTTGGCATACAAGTGTGTCAACGCTCCCAAAGCCAGCGCTGACAGGAACAAAGTCAACGTTGTTAGAAAGTCAAACGTTGTCAGACCCAAACCTTGTGTGCAGCAAAGTCCACAAGTTGTTAGACCTGTCCCATTCTTCACTAAAGGGTCTAACACCCATGGACAAAGACCATTTCAAAAGACAAACACCTGGTCTAATAGGCAATGGGTTTCTGTAGCAAACCCTAGATTCAACGCTGACAAGGGTAATCTCAGCGTTGACAAGACCAATTCCAAAGCTGACAGAAACGTGACCAAACCTAAATATTTGCAACTACAAGGAAAGGGGTCTAAAGCTTCTTCAAGCTTGACATGGAGACCCAAGAAAGATCAAAACCCTAATGATAATGGAATTTCAATGACCTGCAACAGATTTAATTACATTTCAAAGGTCATTTCAAAACCTATTGGGGTTGACTGGGTATTTCATCCTAAGAAGGATGAAAATGGGGTTGTTGTGAGAACTAAGTCTGTTCTTATTGAACAACCAGATGAATCCAAGTCTTCTAAGGCTTGGGTTCCCAAAGAAAACTAATTTGTTTTCTTTATGTGCAGGGCATTCAAAGACAGGTCAATGATTATGGATATTGGGATAGTGGATGCTCAAGGCACATGACAGGGAAGGAAGATTATTTGACCAACTTCACTCCCATTAAGGATGGTGATAAGGTTTACTTTGGAGGCGGATATGGTACTATCATAGGCAAAGGAACCCTTCTCACCAAGAATTTGCGTTTTGAAAACGTATTTTTGGTCAAAGAACTTGATTACAATCTTTTTAGTGTATCACAAGTTTGTGATAACAAAAATAAAGTTCTGTTTACTAACACTGAATGTTTGGTGTTAAGAAAGGATTATAAGATCCCTGATGAGAAATATATTGAGTATAGAACACCTAGGCATAAAGACGTATACAATGTGAATCTGAATGGGATTAGAATGAATAATAATATGTCTTGTTTTTATGCTAAAGCTTCAGTAGATGAGAGTAATTTGTGGCACAGGAGACTAGGGCACATAAATTTTAAAAATATAAATAGGCTTGTGAGACTTGGCTTGGTTGATGGTTTGCCTGAGAAGGCCTTCCACAATGACTACTCTTGTGTTGCATGTCTTAAAGGCAATCAGCACAAGGTCTCATTCAAGTCCAAACAGGTGCATACTAGTTCTAGACCTCTTCATTTGCTTCACATGGACCTCTTTGGTCCAACCAATATAGAAAGCTTGAATGGTAAGTCCTATTGCTTTGTTATCACAGATGACTTTTCTAGGTTTACTTGGACATTCTTTCTAGCTATGAAGAGTGACACAGCTGATATTCTAATTGATTTTATCACTCAGATTGAGAAGAGGTCTGGCAATGAAGTTAAAATGCTTAGGAGTAATAATGGTGGTGAATTTAGGAATAAGAAGCTAGATGATTTCTGTGCCAGGAAAGGAATTACCAGGCAATTTAGTATTTCTAGAACCCCACAGCAAAATGGGGTTGCTGAGAGGAAAAATAGAACCCTAATTGAAGCAGCCAGAACAATGTTGGTTGATGCTCATTTTCCTATAGCCTTTTGGGCTGAGGCTGTTAATACAGCTTGTTATGTTCAAAATAGAGCATTAGTTAACAAAATTCAGAACAAAACACCTTATGAGTTACTTTGGGGAAGAAAACCTAATATTGGTTTTCTCAGACCTTTTGGTTGTCATGTAGTAGTTTTAGATACTAGTGATGCCTTAGGGAAATTTAGTGCAAAAGGTGATGAAGGCTACTTCATGGGGTATTCAGTGCGGAGCAAGGGATATAGGGTTTATCTTAAAGAAGAAAAACGTATACTTGAAAGAGTACATGTTAGGTTTTTATAAAATAGACCTAGTGATCCTGAAAGTTGTCCTAATTGGTTGTTTGACTTGGAACCTTTATCTAGAACTTTAAATTATATGCCTGTCACTAATCCAGACATTGTGAAGGTAACTTCAAATGTTATGGAGGAACAAGTTGTTGATGTTTCAGGTACACAGGTTCATGAAAAGGTTGGATCACAAGCAGAAAAGACATCTCCTATACAAGAATATGTTAGAATTCCCATTTGGACAGATGCTTTTGCTGCTGCTGGTGGTGGTAAAGATAATGGTGGTCTCCAAGTTCCACCAGATACAAACATGCATGGTCCTTCAGGTGCTGACAAAGGCAAATCTAGCGCTGACAAGACCAATTCAGACGTTGATGACTCAGACGTTGACAACAACAGTTCAAGCGTTGTTTGCCCAAACGCTGACAAACAAGGTTCAAACGTTGACAGCACTTTTGCACATCTTTTCTCTTCCACTTTTGAACAAGGTGAACCTTCCAATTTATATGAAGAAGGTCATCCCCATGTTGATGTAAGAGAGTCTAATGAAGAAGATATTGGCAACATGGAGAATGAGGTTGAGGACACTAGACTTTTTGAAGGAGGAGTTCTCACTTCCACTATGAAGAATCACCCCACTTCTCAAATCATTGGTGATATTATGACTCCCGTTCAGACTAGATGATCTCATCAAGGTCTTGGTGGGTTTATTGCCAATATA
Source organism: Glebionis coronaria (assembly GCA_025667525.1). NCBI lineage: Eukaryota > Viridiplantae > Streptophyta > Magnoliopsida > Asterales > Asteraceae > Glebionis > Glebionis coronaria. The sequence goes on along the minus strand of CM046875.1, from coordinate 275,025,560 downwards.
CACAAGAAGGTTGATACCCCTCTTGTGTAAGCATGTTTGTTTGCCTGTTTTCTGTCACAACAGGAACCCAAGAAGATATTTGATGCTCTCAAAGAACCAAGTTGGGTGGAAGCAATGCAAGATGAGCTTCACCAATTTGCAATTCAGGATGTTTGGGAGCTGGTTGATTGTCCCAGATATGTCAGACCTATAGGGACAAGATGGGTTCTAAGAAACAAGAGAGATGAAAGAGGTATTGTGGTCAGAAACAAGGCAAGATTAGTGGCTCAGGGATATACACAAGAGGAGGGGATAGACTATGAGGAAGTCTTTGCACTAGTTGCAAGGATTGAAGCTATAAGGATCTTTTTAGCCTATGCATCCTGCATGGGTTTCACTGTCTATCAAATGGATGTCAAGAGTGCCTTCCTCTATGGAACTATTGTTGAGGAGGTATATGTGATGCAACCTCCTGGTTTTGAGGATCCAGAGAATCCAGACAAGGTGTATAGAGTCAAAAAGGCTATGTATGGACTTCATCAAGCCCCTAGAGCATGGTATGGTACTTTGTCTACCTATTTGGTGGACAATGGATTCAAGAGGGGCACCATAGATCAGACACTATTTACAAAGAAGAAAGGCAAGGATGTGTTGCTTGTTCAGGTCTATGTTGATGAAATCATTTTTGGGTCTACTGATCCAAAGATGAGTGAGGATTTCTCCAAGCTTATGACAGATAAATTCAAGATGAGTGCTATGGGGGAGATGAACTTCTTTCTTGGTTTACAAGTTCAGAAGAAAGAAGATGGTATCTCCATCTCCCAGGATAAATATGTGGCCGAGATCTTGAAGAAGTTTGGCTTTTCTCCACATGAAAAGAGGGCTACTACTCCTATGGATAGAGAACACCCTTGGGGAAAGATTGGAGATGGGAAAGATGTTGATGTCAGGCACTATAGGTCCATGATTGGATCATTGATGTACCTTACAGCCTCCATACCTGATATCATGTTTGCTGTGTGTGCTTGTGCACGCCATCAAGTGACTCCTAAAGAATGTCACCTTTATGCTGTGAAGCGGATCTTTAGGTACCTAAGATGCTATCCTAGTCTTGGTTTGTGGTACCCAAAGGATTCACCATTGGAGTTGATTGCATATTCAGACAGTGACTATGGAGGTGATAAATTTGATAGGAAATCCACAACTGGTGGATGTCAGTTTCTTGGGAGCAGGTTGATATCTTGGCAATGCAAGAAACAAACAGTGGTGGCTAATTCTACAACTAAAGCTGAGTATGTGGCTGCAGCTGCTTGTTGTGGACAAGTTTTGTGGATTCAGAACCAGCTGTTGGACTATGGGTATAATTTCATGCATACCAAGATATTTGTTGACAATAACAGCACTTTATGCATCATTAAGAATCATGTACATCATTCTAAAACTAAACACATAGAAAGTAGACACCATTTTATAAGAGATTGTTTTGAAAAATGTTTAATACAACCAGATAGGGTTGACACTGAGGAAAATGTGTCAGATTTACTAACTAAACCTTTTGATGCTAGGAGGTTTTAATACTTGGTAACAAGTATTGGAATGATCAATCTCACATAATATGTGTTTTGGAGTCTTTTTGTAAAAGTATGTACAAGATGATGCATTGTTATTGGTCTTATGATGATTTAGATTTTCCACTATATTTTTCTAACACTGACAAAGGTTGCTTGAACACTGATAAGTGTTTTTGTAACGTTGTCAACAATATAATTGTCTAACGCTGACAAAGCTTCCCTCAACGCTGTCATGTGTTATCGGGGCGTTGTCAGCAACAATGTTAGTTTTGTGGTTTTCAATCTAAATGTGCAGATGGTGTTAGCAGTATACCATTGGATACATAGTTGCTTATGGATGAATGGCGAAGCATTTGGACAAGTTTTTATTTATGGATGATGGTTGAAATTTTTTATTCCAATCTTGACATAATTTTTTATGTTCATGAATGTTTTTAGCAACTTATGTATCATAGTTTAAGGGGAGGTTTTGGGAACCTTTAAGATGTTTGGGTATCCATATGATACTCTTATCATAATTCTAGATTGTGTCCACAGGTGAGTATGAGTTAGTTTTACTAAATCATGAGGCACTGTAGCATGCAAAGTTGATATACTATGCATGCTGCCAAGACATTTTTGGCCTAGAATTGGTTGTGGTCTGTTGGGAGACTTGGGAATAATTTTGTTATGGAATTTACCTGGGAGTAACAAGGAATTTTATAAGGTAACTTGGTTGTTAAGAGTTTTGGTTAGCAAGGGACACTAGAGGACTGTTATGTCTATCTTGCTTAAGCAAGTGTGCATAACTGGACAGTGCTTGCCGCCCTATAATAATTATCAGCTTTTTGGTTGTCTTCTCTAGGATAAATTACTTTGTTAAGGTCATTTTTCATTTTTAAACATTTTTATTTTTGGACGCTGACAAGTATTTTTCCAAGCGTTGTTGTGACCAATTTAGACGCTGACATGGCTATAGGCAAACGTTGATAAGATTATAGCCGTTGGGCGTTGATAGGTTATTTTTTACCATTGACACTCAATAGGACCTACCCAGTTGTTACTTTTTGACATATTTTTAGGCCGTAATTTTGGGAGCAGATAAACTTCATTTAATGCATGAGATAAAATTATTCTTTTTCAATATTTTCATGATTGTGTTTTTGAAAATACTTGCCTATTTTTGGGCCAATCACATGCATTTTCTTCTCCTATAAATTTGGCTCCTATTTTTAAACAGGGTATCTATACTTCTTATCTAACACAATTTTCTCTTATCAACTTCATCTTCATCAATCAATTTTGACAGCTTTCAACAATGGCACCAAAGTTTAAACCATCAGAACTGGAATTGGGGTTTAGAAACCAACACAACACGATTGCGTATCTTGAAGCTGATGATGCTCTGTTTCCCTAATACACACAAATGGTGGCGTATTTGAACGCATCTCCTCTTAGGTATGCTCTTTCTCATGCACCACTCATTCCTGTCACACATATTAAACAGTTTTGGAACACTGTAAGTTCCTCAATAGTTAATAGAGTGACTACATTGACTTCTATTGTTCATGGGAGACCTTGGGTGGTTACTGAGGCTTTGGTAAGCCAAGCCTTGCATCTTGATGATGCTGATGGTATAGCCACCCTTCCCATTAGAGAAATAGAACAGGGACTAAGGGCTTTGGGTTATCCTTTTCCTGATGAAGGAACTTTAAACAAATATCATAAACAGGAGTTTCCCCCAGCCTGGAAGTACCTCATACATGTCCTCCTTCAATGTTTGAGTCACAAATGCACTACACACAATGAGATCAATAGATCTATTGCTAGTGCTATTGTGTGTATTGCAACTGGGCAAAAATTTAATTATTCAAAAATGATTTTTGAGGGCATGTGTAAAAATAAGGGGAACAAAATGACTTTAGCTTATCCCCGATTTTTACAAATGGTTTTTGATGTTCAAGGATACTGCACAAGGGATCATAATGATTTTTATGAGATCCCTGTGCAAAAGAAAACTATTTTTATGAAGATGAACTCACCCCCCCATCGTGACCTACGCTTAACCCAAGCTATGCTTGCTGTCATTGCAGCAGCTCAACCCCAACCAGACCCCCAACCACAAATTGACCCAATACCTGAACCATTCCCTTCCCCTGAACACATGCTAATTGACCAAGAACCCTTCAACGCTGACACATTAAATGTTGGCGTTGATGTGCCTATTTCCAACGTTGACACACAACCTTCACAAACCCAAACACCCCTTAACCAACCCACATCCACCCAATCCACATCATCTTCTACACCCCCTGAATATAGGTTGATGAAACACCAAAGGACTACTGGAGTGTTCTCCTCTAGTGGTCCTAGCTATGTAGCAGAGAGAACCACCACCACAAGTGTGGTTGGTGATATGGATGAGGCTGGGACTATTGGTTCTGGCTTAGAAGCTGGCCAAGGCAGTCCGACCATCATTAAGTCCTCATCCATGCCCAATGAATCTGACTTGGGAGGTCAAATCCCCATTTTAGAAGAGGGCTTATTGGAACCATTGACCCTACTTGAATTGACGGTAGTCTGCATGAGCTTGCAAAAGCAAAATGCAGACTTGGTACAAGTTGTCAGCTCACAAGGCCCTGAACTCAAGCAATTGAGGGAGAGGATTGTTGTTTTAGAGACTGCAAGTGCAAGGAGAGGTATGGAAGAATCTTCCAAAGGGGAGGAAGATCCAATAAATGTGAGTGATAAGGGCAGCCATGATGGTCAATCTTTGGATGTTGTTGAGGCCCTTACAAGTTTGAAGAAACAGACAGGTTTTGATACGTCCTTAGTCTCTCCTACCAACTTGAATTTATCATTTACAGCCATGTTGGAGGAAATTTCAAAAGACGCTGAGGCAGGAAATTTGGGCGTTGACAAGGAGAATTCGGACGCTGACAGAAATATTTTAGGCGCTGACACAGCAAAATTGGGCGTTGACAGACCTGCACATGAGGGTGATGTATCCCAATCATCATCCATCATCAAGGAGGTTTCTTCACAGGTATCACCATCTACCTTACCAACAATTGCTCCATTAGATAAGGGTAAGGGTATTATGGTAGAAGAGGTTGTTCCAAAGGATGCAGCTCAAGTTGAGTTTCATAGAAGGTTGGCTGCACAAATCATAGAACAAGATAGAAAGGAGGTGAAAGAGTCACCATTTGTTGTTACTTCAGAAGAAGGAAGTGATGGAGCTAGCTCAGACTCAAGTGTTATGATTATAGAACCAGAAAGACTTGAGTATGGAGATGAGTTGGCCAAGGAGAAATTGAGAGAATTGAAATTGCAGGTTGACTTTGATATGCCAGAGGTGGTTCAAATGTATAATGCTTGGGAAGAAAGCTGTATGGAGAATCCACACTTGACCACTTCAGATCAAATATGGGGTTTAGAGATTCTCCTCAGAGTACAAAAAGATTGCCAGGTTATTTTGAAACACAAGGCAAGCAATATTCTCTCAGAGTTGAAAAGGGATACAAGGGAGCTATACTGCATGTTGCTCAGATGTCATAGAGTAGGATGGACTTATCAGAAATTGAGGGCATTGACATTTGATGAGTTGGAATGCAAGGCTTATCCCATTTGGGTGAGAGTGCAGGAAGCAAACACTCTCAGACTTCTTTCTGATGAAAGAAAAGAAGAACTTGCAGAAGAAATGGAGCTCAAGAAAGCAATGTTTGTTCCCAGACCAGTGAAAAAGGGAATTTATCTTGAGTTTCCCAAAGATATGGATCCATTGTATCCAAGTGAAGCTGTCATAAAAAAGAGCCTCAAGCTCTCACCATTAGAAGCTTCAGATATGGTGCAAGTGTTACCACTAGATTCCAGAAACCCAATTGTGAGCTATGAAGAAGATGAATGTGGGTTTTGGAAAATTGGCAGGTATGGTAAAGAGGTACACACTTTTACCACTCTCATATCTTTGTTTGCATGTTGTGATAGAGAAGACATGGTAGACCTATGTAGGTTGCTAGAGACCAAGTATGAGGCTGAAGCACCAACTTCAGCTAATGGAATAAAACTGTGGTCCACATTCAAGAGAATGTGTGGACCAAAAGATGAGGATCCTGCTATTTGGAAGGATCTTGAAGATGACCTCAGTGGTCTTCAATGGAGATTATATTCAGCTGCTGGTGTTTACCATTTGAGTTCTACAAAGTTTGCTGAGTATCTACTTGTGGATGGTCAGTATTTCATATCCAAGGCTATCTTGGAGAAGATGAAGAACACTCAGCTGGAAATTGATTATTCAAGTGACGTGGCAAAAGACTTGATCAGATTTATTTATTACCAATATGAGAAGGTTTGTAATATTCCTCCTAGTCGTTAATGCTTATTCAGAAACTTGATCATAAGAGTGGATATCAAGTTTAGGGGAGGATTGTTGGGAATAAATTAAGGCCAGATCACTTGAGCGCTGACAAGAGTAAAACAAGCGTTGACAGGATCAAAACAAGCGCTGACAACTCAAGCGTTGACAAGACAAAGTCAAGCGTTGATACATTGAAGACAAGCACTGATGGGAAGATATACTCTACACGTTTATTGTATTCTAGATTACTTCTAGTAAAGATAGGAACAACAATGTATTTTCTATATTTATCTTTACCTAGAATAGCTGATACGTAGATTATTGTACAAGGCTTCTTATGTCTATAAAAGAAGACCTTTAGGTTAATGTTTCATATAAGTTTTCATTCGGAAACTACTTTCATTGTAAGCAAGTTTGATATCATTAATCAAAGTGAAAGTTTGTTTATATCTTGTTTGTTCTTGTTTAAGTGTTAATTCCGCATAACACTTAGATTATCATAAACATATACAAAGGTTTCTCTAAGTGTATTACTTGATCTAATCTCGTATACATAAAGCTAAATCAATGTAAGTTTGGGATCAACAAGAGCGAGAGAAGAGCTTTGAAGATCTTAAGCAGAAGTTAGTGAGTGCACCTATTCTTACTCTCCCATCTGGCTCAGGTGGATTTCAGATCTATAGTGACGCTTGAAAGAAAGGGTCTAGGCTGTATTCTCATTCAACATGGGAAGGTTATTGCATACGCGTCACGGCAGCTGAAACCTTATGATGAAAACTATCCCACTCATGATTTGGAGCTTGCAGCAGTTGTTTTCGCATTGAAGATCTGGAGACATTGTCTGTATGGTGAATCATGTGACATATTTACCGATCACAAGAGTCTCAAGGACATCTTCACCCAGAAGGAACTGAACATGAGACAGAGGAGATGGTTAGAGCTTTTGAAGGACTACGACACCTGATATGAATAAAATCTCATATCAATTAATCAACAAATCACCCTAAAAGACATAGAAAATACCTAACTTTTGTGCTATAAAGCAGTATTATGTGGTATGTTTTGTGTTTGTGCTTAAATAGGTAATAAGGATACAATTTCAAGCAAACAAGAGGAAATCAAGCGCATTTATGATGAAAAGACAAGAGAAGGATCAAAGTTGACAAGTCATTTGAAGAAGAAGGACTTATCTTGACAATACTCAAAAGTTGAGGGACTTAAATGCAAACTTTGGAAACGTCAAGATTAAAGTCAAACTTGGTCAAACTTCAAGTCAACCAAGTCAAAGGATCAAATTTGCCATTGGAATGAAGAATGGAGCTCATTTTGATAATCTGTTAAAGATAAAGGGCTGAAAGTGTCAAATATGCATCAAGTTTGATATTGATCTGTGTCACATGCCTCTTAGCCAATCATAATGCAAGAAAAATGAGTTGTAGATCGCCAGCTGCACCTCACATTCTCATTAAATATATAAAGCCAATAACAGTGCAGCGCACTTATTTTCTCTTGGCCAATCAGAATTCAACATGCAATATATATTTTATCCAATACGGATAATGATCCGTGTGAAGGTCAATCATCCTACTAAAACATGACACGTGTCACTTTATTCATCAACGAGCCGAGAACGTGGATTTGGCTACAAAGCGTTTCACAACAAACTTTCTACATGAAAAATGCTCTGATTGAGATGACGAATTCAACTGCATAAGTCAATTAGACTGAATATTAATGGAGAAGAAAACCCCTTTCTTGTTCTTGGAGTGAAATCTACAATTCATCAGCTTTGGACACATGGCATCTTCCCATTGGTTAAGACACGTCAGACTTCCCCAACTCTCCATCATCAACTTCTATAAATAGGAGCTTGTACCTTCATTTTCATTGTGTAGATAAGTGTGCAAAAACACACACTTTAGATTTTCTCTCTCAAATCTGTTCTTTCATTCAGTTAGCCAACAACTCTTAAGTGTTTGACACACACTTAAGAGTTGGTTAGAAGTTAGTTAAGCAGTTGTAACTACTTTACCTTCATAAATCAATAAAAATCACAAAAATATCCATTTCCTCTTCTCTAATCTTCATTTCACTTACTCATTCCTGCAATTCTGTTACTGCTTTGTGATTTCATTGATCTTATGTGATCAATGAAGTGTTTTTGAGACATTGTGGAAGCTTGTTATGATTAATTTAGCCTTATTAGTCCTATCCAGTTCCTGAGTAGCAGATTGTAGCAGTTGGTTTGATTTGAGCAAATATAGCTTATGGAGGTGATTAATGTGGTTAATGGTGGTGTATTGGTGTTGTACTTGTAGATTCTAGTTGGCTCAACGCCACACTACTCCATCAGTGGAGGCTTCTAGCTAAAAGGTTTTATGATCCTGTTTTAAGTTTCACTCAATTGAAGTTTGCATGCTCAATTCCTAGTGTAAACAATATAAGCTGCTATGATCATGTGTTTGGACTTGTTTTAGTGTAACTGAGTTGGTCTGATAGCTTGTGAGTAGTCTTGTAGCCTTAAGTCTGTTTTTACTTGATTTCAGCTTTATATTCATCAGTTATAGCTTTTGAGTGTATTTTGTGTTCAAGTCTGTAAACAAGTCTGAATTTGTGTCAAAAACTCTTCATTTTACTTCCTGAACATGACTTGATATCAGTCTTAGCTTGTTTCATTCTATAAATGAAAATCACTTTGTAAAAGTTCATATCAACCTTGATAAATAGTTCTTGGATCTGCCTAGTTTTTGTAATGCAAGTTTGTTAATCCTGTTAAGTTTTGCTTATTCACATTCAGTAAACCAGTGGAAATAATTTTGTTTGGTTTTGAAGTCAAAATTCACGTCAAAAAGGCAAATGGTATAGAAAAAGTATGGGTGAAAGTCTGTGATCATTTTCATTCAGAAAACTAGCTCAATTCAAATCCATGCCATTTCTTCATTTCTTAACTAAATTGCCTGAAACAAGTTCCTAGATGTAGTTAAATATCCAAAGTTTAAGTCTGTGCAAGGAAATTCTACAGTATTAATAAAGAGATTTTGCTAGGTTGAAAAAGTTCGTTTCTCGGTATCTTCTCGAATTGATTTATGGTTCAAAGTGCGACTCAGTTGTTCTTGGTGGAATAAAAGGGAATGGTCGTTGTCTAAAACTATTGAAAAATAAAGACTTGAAACAATAAAAATAAAGTAAAGACGGTAAAAAGAAATACTGAAAGATAAAAACTTGGCGAAAAGTAAATGACGAGAAATTAAAAGGGAAATAAAGTGAATGAAGCAAACTAAAACTTAAACTAAAAGGGAAGGCAAGTAAAAGTGCAAGTAAGGAAAAATACGGGAAAAGTAAAGCTTAAAACTAAAAACTAGAAAGCACTCATTCGGAATAAAACAGTTCATCCGGAATATGTCACTTATCCGGAATAAACTATTTGATTCGGAATAAGGCTTTGATCCGGAATAAAAAAGGGAAAAAAGGTTTATTCGGAATAATGAGTTTGATCCGGAATATTTGAATATTCCGAATAGAGGCACTGATCCGGAATATATAACTATTCCGAATGAAATATTTGATCCGGAATATATAAAGATTCCGAATGAAGTAATTGATCCGGAATATATAATTATTCCGAATCAAACACTCTATCCGGAATAAATTAATATTCCGAATGAAACACTCTATCCGGAATAAATTAATATTCCGAATGAAACACTCTATCCGGAATAAATGAAACTAGTAATGATTCAGAATAAAAATAAAAGGCATTGATCCGGAATAAGAAGCTTTGTTCGGAATCTGGGCAGCATAAACAGTAAGATGAACACGAAGAACAGGGGTTGAAGAAAAGGCACGAATTTAATCAAATCTAACCAAAACAAACCAAAAGATTAAACCAAAATAACCAATAAACATCATCTAACAATAATTAATCCAAACAATTCAACAAAACTAACAAATAAAGCCAAATCAATCAAAACCCACTTGATTAAAAACCATAAAAATAGAAGAACATAAACATGAATCATAGAGAAAGATTAAGCAAGAAAGGAAGATGAGAGATTAACAATGAAAGTAAATGAAAATGGTGGAAGAGGTGGTTTGTCAAGCCACCCAACAACATGAAATGAACATACTAATTATCTATTTATAGTGGAGATTAGGGAGGTGCTTAGGAAGCTTCCTCCCTTCTTTCTTCTTTCCTTAATTGCATGTTTAGTCCTTAATCTCCAAATTCTTCGACTTTAGTCTTTTAATCTTTTAAGTTCTTCGACTTTTGTCTCGGGATCAATAACTCGTCTTGTAATTTATTCAATAAATTAGACTTGAGTTCTTCGGCTTTTAGTAAACTTCCATCTTTTGACTTTTTCATCGATAAATATTCAGAATTGGTCTTGGACTTCCGTTCTTTTTGCACTCTTGATTTCTTGACTTCGTCTTTCGTCTTTTTCTTTGATAAAAGCCCGTGAATGCCCGTGTTTTCTCCACTTTTCACCTTTTCGTCCTAAATCACAACAAAAACACAAACCACGCATAATTCTGACATAAATGACATAAAATACACGTTTTGGCTCGGTTATTATTGTAATTAAGTGGTAAAAAGGATGGGTGTTTACACACCTATCAAATCCCCTACACTTGACCATTGCAATGTCCTCATGCAATGCATTAGTTACAAAGCACGTTTACATTTTTCATTATAATCAATCCGTGTTGGCTTTTATTAAAGAGATAGAAAATTATAAACATTCAAAGTAAGAAAGAAATCAAAAACATACCTTAGGGTTTTGAAAATGTCATGAATGATCATCATCCTCAAGTTTTCACTTTCTCCAAACCAAGCTTAAAAACGAGATCATTGTTATTATAAGTTAGCAAACTAACACGAACTCATGTGGGCCAATTATTTACTTAGACTCCCTTATTCCTAGGTGTATCTCTTATATTTTATTGTTGTCTTGAATGATCACGAGGATGCATTGTTGACTTATTTCGATAGTTATTTAGGCTGAAAATAAAGTGGGACGATTTGATCAATAGTTAGCTAAAGGACAAAATCTTTTAAAACAGCTTCTCGGGACCTCATAAAGTTCATATCTTGGCATAACTCGCTTCGCGATTTGAGACCATTCTCGGACCGATATTTGGCAGCGACTTCATACTTCAAATCTTGAGAGACGTTCATGAAATAATGGTCTTCTCTTCATAATAGGAATTTCTTCACTTGAAGTTTTGAGAGATTCTTCATCTTTGGACCACGACTTCTTTCATTTTTCTCTAATCTTTCTTTTGGACTTTGATATACAACGATCCGCCTCCTTTTAGGACATGGATCTATTTATCCTCATACCTTGCTAGGTTCTTTTCGGATAGACTTCTCCATGACTTTTGGGGAGTTTTTGCTTTTTTCGTGTGTCTCGATCCTTCATATTGATTTTCGATAAATGATTCTTCACATCACTTTTGGATCTTTAGCAACAAAATGTAGCCCTCATGCCTTGTTAGGGCCTTTTCGGACTCTCCAATCTTCGCATCCCGCTTCAATAAGTTATGCCTTGGCTATGAACTCTAATTAATACTGAGCAACTTTTAAACGATCTTGGGCTAGAAGCTAAGTAACTTTTCAAATCGTACAACCTTATTTATTGCAGATAAATTTATTAGCAAGTGATGGGAGAATAGGCTTATAATTAACTCACATAAATTCACGAAAGAATACCAAACTTATAATTGGCTCTATCATCTCTCGTTATCCACAGTTTAAAATCTCAAGGAATGAGACTTGTGGATGCTTAGCCTATTAAATCAAAGCTTTGGGTTTACGAGTCGCCTATAGGATCTTGCAAACTCTTAGACTTTTTCAAGTTTAGAAATCGCATTTTAAAGTTCCCTTGATAAACGACTCTCTAGGATCAATTATAGGAACTTGCGAAAAGTTCTTGTTCTTAACCCGTGAGAGTTAAGACTTTCGCGTTTTATAGCTCCCTATATAAAAGCCTAGCAAAACTTGACTTAAACACGTTAAGGATACTAGCTAGAGTAAACTTAGATAAGTAAACTCGGGTTGAGTCAAAATATTCACAACGTTTGAAAATTAAAACCACTTTATTAAATTTATTCTAAGAAAGAAAGAAAATAACTATACAAAGGGAAAAACTAATAGGCCAAAATAGATCAAAAATTTTGAAAAATGTCGAAAAATTGATTTTCCGGTTAAAATGAGGACAAATACAAGGAAAAGACCACTTAACTTCGATATAAGTCCCCCCTAAACTTGAGATAAACATTGTCCTCAATGTTTAAGCATGTGGGAGTAAACTCCCCTACACTTAGGACATTGTGCACTTTGTTTAAATCTCGCTAAGGAAGAGACAACTAAAGAGATTCCTATTTTAATATTGAGAAATATAAAATAGTGAATCGAAAATAGTTTAGGATAGAACCGGGAAGACGGGAACACGGAATCACGGTTCGTCAAAAGTCATCAAGAGTGTGTCTTTGAAGCTCTAATCCCTGCACATGATAAGAAAGAAAACAAGAAACACCACGGGGCTCCCCCTACACTTATGGTGAAAACATGTAAAGATAGAGAGATAAATTGGGTTGCCTCCCAAAAAGCGCTTGTTTATATTAACCGAGTCACGAGCCTGACTCGTCCCCGAATTAAATGGTCCATGGGGAAGCCTCGAATGTAATACCGGGATCAAAGACCTTGTCCTCGTTCCTGGTTGACATCAACAAAGGATAGGCGGGGGGATAAGTCTTGAATGGGAGAAAGGTTCTTTCAACATACGTAAAGTATGTGAAATCAAGATCCACGGGAGGTGGGGTGGGTAAAGTAAGCACATTGTCATCCCCCAAAGAAAATAGATGTTGAGCACTCGGCAAAGCCGTAATGTTATCAATGATTGCATAATCAATGTCACCTCCCGGGTCAAAGCACTCATCCTCCATAATAGTGGCTAAAGGGGAGGATGAAAGGTGCTCGGGAGGGGGACTTGGGTCAATACCTTCCTGCAACAACTTATTAAGAATAATATCCCCCTCCATGTCATCATCATCAATACCTGGAGGGATGGAGTGAATATCGATTTCTTCCAGCAATGGGTCATTATCTTCAACAGGAGGAATAGATGGAGGTAAAGACTCGGAAAGAGGAGGAGAAGTCAACTCTTCGATTTGAGCAATAAGAAGGTGCACTTTCCGTAATCTATCGCGAAGAAGCACGTCTTCCACCTCATCCACAAGATCAAGTTCATCGGTGAACTTCTCGTAAGCCGGAGAGAATAAATCGTCATCGCCCGCATCTCCCGGTGGAGATTGAGAAATTTCAAAAGTGAAATTCTCATAGCGGGGAGAAGAATCGTCATCATTTGGATCGACCGCTTACGTGAAAGCAACGTCGTCCGGAAGCTCCATAGCAGGTAAGTCACAAACCTCATCATCCAATAATTTGTCGAGACCAACATCACTAAGCTCATTCAACGAATCTAGATCCTTAGACGCGGTAGGAACATCGAGAGTAGGAGCAGCAACTTCAAAAGATTGGTTGAAAGTGTAGACATCATCGACGTCGTCATCATCATAATAGATGGGACGATTCCAGTTAGGAGTGACGTAGTCGGCTAACTCTTCCTTGATAACCTCCACATCTTTAAGAAGCTCATGAAGCAACTTTTGTTGTTCATCGCCTTGAGTATGTTCAATTGAACCTATTCTATCCCACGCTGTCATTAAACATTATGGTGTAGAAAAGAAGGGAAAACGACTAAATTGGCTCAAAAAGGTGTCGGTGGTTTTCAAGATTTCTTCACTATCAAGCAAAGGTTGCTTTTCCTGATGCAAGTCAGGTCGGAGTTGAGCTATACTTTCTAGAACATGGTTCAAAGAAGTGAGTTTTTGGTCAAGACTAATTTGCTAAGAGGATTGATGATTGAGGGTGTGATGTGGGGGCTCACAGTTATGAAAACCAGAATTATAGCACGGATGTGGCTCATAGTAAGTCATCGGTTGAGAAGAATTATAACACGGATCTGGCTCATAATAATTCATTGGCTGACCATAAGAAGTATCGTGAGGGCCCCCACAATTTTGGCAACAAGGGTATGGAGAAAAATCCGGTGCTTCTTGTAGATAGCTATTATCATTGTCATAATTGTAACCCAGTTCTTGCTCGTGATCATATGGGTATCGAACCGGGCACGAAACATGCCAATGAGAATCGCTTCAACAATAGATGCACGGGGGAACATGAGGTGGATTCAAAAAGGACGAATTAGTCGAGTTGCACAAGGGACAAAATCCGAATTGTGTGTTGTCGATATCGTTTCCGCACCGCTCACATGTACACCATTGACACGAGTCGTTCCCGTATAATCGTCTCCCACACCCGACGCAACGGACATAAGAATCCATAAAGAAAAATAGATAAGCAAGAAGAATATTTTTGGTGCAAAACTTTGAAAAAGAAATGCTTTTTATGATTTTTCAAATGTTTTTAGGATTTTTTGAAAATTTTTTATACGAAAAATAACGTTCACGAGTGAACGGATCCCAAAAGACAATGCATCTCTCACAAAAAACCGTTAATCCTCACGAAAAGAGCCGGCAGCGGCGCCATTTTAATAAATAGATTTTGCTAGGTTGAAAAAGTTAATTTCTCGGTATCTTCTCGAATTGATTTGTGGTTCAAAGTGCGACTCAGTTGTTCTTGGTGGAATAAAAAGGGAATGGTCGTTGTCTAAAACTATTGAAAAATAAAGACTTGAAACAATAAAAATAAAGTAAAGACGGTAAAAAGAAATACTGAAAGATAAAAACTTGGCGAAAAGTAAATGACGAGAAATTAAAAGGGAAATAAAGTGAATGAAGCAAACTAAAACTTAAACTAAAAGGGAAGGCAAGTAAAAGTGCAAGTAAGGAAAAAGGCGGGAAAAGTAAAGCTTAAAACTAAAAACTGGAAAGCACTCATTCGGAATAAAACAGTTCATCCGGAATATGTCACTTATCCGGAATAAACTATTTGATTCGGAATAAGGCTTTGATTCGGAATAAAAAAGGGAAAAAAGGTTGATTCGGAATAATGAGTTTGATCCGGAATATTTGAATATTCCGAATAGAGGCACTGATCCGGAATATATAATTATTCCGAATGAAATATTTGATCCGGAATATATAAAGATTCCGAATGAAGTAATTGATCCGGAATATATAATTATTCCGAATCAAACACTCTATCCGGAATAAATTAATATTCCGAATGAAACACTCTATCCAGAATAAATTAATATTCCGAATGAAACACTCTATCCGGAATAAGTGAAACTAGTAATGATTCGGAATAAAAATAAAAGGCATTGATCCGGAATAAGAAGCTTGGTTCGGAATCTGGGCAGCATAAACAGTAAGATGAACACGAAGAACAGGGGTTGAAAAAAAGGCACGAATTTAATCAAATCTAGCCAAAACAAACCAAAAGATTAAACCAAAATAACCAATAAACATCATCTAACAATAATCAATCCAAACAATTCAACAAACTAACAAATAAAGCCAAATCAATCAAAACCCACTTGATTGAAAACCATAAAAATAGAAGAACATAAACATGAATCATAGAGAAAGATTAAGCAAGAAAGGAAGATGAGAGATTAACAATGAAAGTAAAGATTAACAATAATTAAAAGTAAACTTACATGGAATTAAAAGGAATTAAATGTGCATAACAAGTAATTAAAGTGCAAGAAATTAAATTGCAAGTAAATGAAAATGGTGGAAGAGGTGGTTTGTCAAGCCACCCAACAACATGAAATGAACACACTAATTATCTATTTATAGGGGAGATTAGGGAGGTGCTTAGGAAGCTTCCTCCCTTCTTTCTTCTTTCCTTAATTGCATGTTTAGTCCTTAATCTCCAAATTCTTCGACTTTAGTCTTTTAATCTCTTAAGTTCTTTGACTTTTGTCTCGGGATCAATAACTCGTCTTGTAATTTCTTCAATACATTAGACTTGAGTTCTTCGGCTTTTAGTAAACTTCCGTCTTTTGACTTTTTCTTCGATAAATCTTCAGAATTGGTCTTGGACTTCCGTTCTTTTTGCACTCTTGATTTCTTGACTTCGTCTTTCGTCTTTTTCTTCGATAAAAGCCCGTGAATGCCCGTGTTTTCTCTACTTTTCACCTTTTTGTCCTAAATCACAACAAAAACACAAACCACGCATAATTTCGACATAAATGACATAAAATACGCGTTTTGGCTCGGTTATTATTGTAATTAAGTGGTAAAAAGGATGGGTGTTTACACACCTATCAAGTATTATGTTTTGATTGAAAAATCAGCTTATTAATAAGCTCCTTAGCAAACTCAAGTTTTTGTGATAGAAAGTGGACTGTTTTTTTATAGCCATTTCTACTTCATAAATGTTTCCATTTTTCTTCATAAACCTGTTTAGATACATGTCTTGAGTAGTTTTGGAACTTTTCAGCTTTTTCATAATTTTGGTCAAACTTGGTCAAATAATCTCTTTTCAGCTTAATTCCATTTTCCAGCTTATTCAGTAGATCATTTTCAGAAAGGAAAGACATTCCACACTCTTATTAAGCTGTTTAACAAGTTTGAGCATAAAAATCAAAATGCGGATGTCTGGGTTTTCAGTTAGCTTAAAGTTGGCTTATTGGAATGAGCTTATTTGAGTTCTACTTGGTTTTAAGCAGTTTCCTTATACAAGCCTAGTTGATTTTCAATTTTAAGCATTTTAAAACCAGTTTGAGCTTATTTGGTCCAGTAATAAGCTCATACGAGCTTATTCTTTGTTGTATGCCCGTTTTTGTTAATAATTTTTGATTAATTGCATTGTAGTCCTTGTGGATTGTAACTGTTTGCATTTGTAGTTAATCTTTCTAGAAATTAGGGTTTGCTAGTTTTCAATCCCTTAACTTTCAATTACTTGTCAAATTCAGTTAGGCAGTTTGTGAAGTTGTTAAAAGTTAGTTATAATTTGTTAGAATTTACATTTTAGGTCTTTTACTTTCTGAACTTTACATTTCAAGCTTTGTACTTGCAATTACTTTACATTTCAAGCACATTACTTTCATGTTTTTACATTTAGAACTTTTGTGAATATTATTTGGTATTTGCTAAGTGTTTTATGGATACATAGCTTAATATTTTTAACCTTTTTACTTGTTGTTTGAAATAGACATAGAATATCCAAATACCCTACCAACCAAGAACAATTATAAACTTGAGATTTTTAGGACCTTCAATTGGTCAAGAATCGAGAGAAAACGAACTTCAATATACTCAATTTCAAATGGTGCCGCTGCCGGTTCTTTGACTTTACGAGAGACTATTGATTGGCGGTTTTCATTGGCTTTTGGGATCCGTTCACCCCGTGAACGTTATTTGTACGTATCATAAATAAAAAACATAAAACATCAAAAATATAAAAATATAAAAAACTAAAAAATAACAAAAACAATTCTTTTCCTAAAGAATTGACCAAAAAAATAAAAAAATCAAAAAGCAATCTTTTTCCTAAGAAATTGCACCCAAAAATATATATTACTGGATTTCCTCGGTTTTTACGTACATATAGTATTTTCTTTAAAAACCCCAATAAATACAAAAATATTTTCTCTATATTATTATATGTAGATATGTATACATATACGAACAACCAATACACATATCTCCATAAGTATTGCTTTTGCAATACACCGTGTTAGGGAGCGTTCTGGTCCTTGACACGTGTATCGATCAAATTTAATTAAGCAAGAATAGATAACTACTTCCAATAGGCAATAATTCGAAGAAGACAAACTACAAAGTGAATAGAAAGGCGATGTGCTATAAAAGGCCATCTAAGGGTTAATAGGTACTTAAGTGCTTCACGCCACCTAACCCCCCATTCACTAGTGCGTATTTTAAGAAGGAAGGGTTGATTGGGGGTCTTGCACCCAAGTAGTAATTACATATATTATACTTTCTTGTGGATATTTCATATTGAATCTCGAAGAGGATAATCCATTCTTTTTCAAAGTCGAACAAGATCTTCTCTCTCACTCCTTGTATTAAGTTGCATGCTCACTCGCTGGCGTGCACAAATACCATTTGGTGTACAACCCCTTCCTCCCAAAAGGAAGAAAAAGAGAAAGAGTAAAAACACCACCGTCCATCAAGCCGATCCTGAGAATCGTGCTTTGATCCACACACAACAAGAAGCCATGGCCGGCGTTGACACTCTACCTTTGATGGAGCACTTGCAATCCAATGTGCAAGGATATGCCGATGCTATCAAGATACCCGATATTCCCGCAAACACCTTTGAGCTAAAGACATCTATGATTAACTTGGTTTCAAACACAGCATTTTTTAGGAATAAAAATGATAATCCACATGATCACCTTAAGAAGTTTCTTGCTCTTTGCAACACCATTAAGTACAATGGAGTTCCCCATGATGCTATTAAGTTGATATTGGTACAATTTTCACTAGAGGGCCATGCCAAGGATTGGTTAGATACACAACAACCCGAGAGCATTACTACATGGGATGGTTTCACTAAGAAGTTTTTGAACAAGTTCTTTCCTCCATCTAAGACCACGACTTTGAGAAACTTAATTATAGGATTTCAACAAAAACCTAGTCAAACCTTTAGTGATTCTTGGGAGGAGTTCAAGGAGTTATTGAGAAAATGCCCGAATCATGGATCCGATGAAGTTCACCAAATCAACACTTTCTATGATGGATTAAGACCACACCACCAAGATTCACTCAATTCTTCCGCGGGTGGAAATATTCTTGCTAAATCCATTCAAGAAGCTTGGGACATTATTGAGACCAAATCAATGGTGAAAACTAACACACAATTTGAAGAAAGGGTTCATGTTATGCAAAATAGTTCTCAAACACCTTGTGATAACCAATTCCTCAAGAGTCACCAAGAGATACTCCAAAGAATAGATAGGAATCAAGAGATGCATCTTAAGGCAAATCAAGAATTAATCCAAACCATTAAGGGCCTTTCCTTGAACAATTCCACCAATGATGTGCATGTTATTACTCTTTCATGTGAGACTTGTGGAGGTCCCCATTCCTATCAACAATGTGACAAAGTTCAAGGTTATCAAGGGGAGTGTTATGCTTACCAAGAAGAACATCGAGAACATTTCAAACCCAACATTAATCCAAACAATCTTTCTTACAAGTCTCAAAACTACCTTGCTCCACCGGGATTCCCACCCCATCCACCCACCCTTACTCAACCCAATCCCCCTAAATTGTTACAAAGGAACCAAGGGCCAAGACCACAATACCAAGGGAACAACTACAAAGCACCCAACACCTTTAAAAATCAAGGAAATATCTTTCATCCACCCAATAAAGGATTTAACCCACCACCACCACCCTTCCCAAATCAAGGATACCATCGGTTCAAAATCAAGGATATGTGCCATATGATAATAATGAGTATGTTGAGAGGAGAATTCGTGAAAGTGAAAAAAGGATGCAAGAGAAAATGAGAATGATTAATGAGGAGTCTACCAAGAGGATTTTAATGGCAGTTACTCAAAGACCACAAGGGGCTTTACCTTCTAACACACAAACAAACCCGTGGGCCAATGTCAATGCTATCATAACAAGAAGTGGAAAAACGACTAATGATCCTTCACCTCCTACACATTCTATTGTTAAGCCGACTACGATTCAGTCTTGTGATAAGCCTTCTACATCTTCTTCACCACCTCCAAGCTCTACTACTTCATCACCTATACCTTCTCAACCTATACCTACTTCTCCTTTACCTTCCACAACTCCCAATGAAGAAGCTAACAAAGAAAAATCTTCCACTACAACACCTACTCCACCTACACCAAAACCAAACCTTCCTTACCCTTCAAGATTGAGAAAGGATAAATTGAAAAACAAGGATGATATACAAGTCTCAAACTTTTTGAGGATGTTCAAGCAACTCAACATAAACATCTCCTTTGCGGAAGCTCTTGCTTATATGCCAAAATTTGCTAAGATGTTCAAAGATCTCCTCTCCAACAAGGAAAAATTGGTGGATTTGCCCAACACATACCTTAATGAGAATTGTTCTGCGGTGTTGCTCAAAACCTTACCTACAAAACTTGGAGATCCGGGGCGCTTTTTGATCCCTTGTAATTTTCCCGTGGTGGAAAATTGCATGGCATTGGCAGATCTAGGGGCAAGCATAAATCTCATTCCTTTATCGGTTTGGCAAAAACTCTCTCTTCCCGAGCTCACTCCAACTAGGATGACCCTTGCGTTAGCCAATCGTACCATAGCTTACCCGGTAGGTATTGTGGAGGATGTGTTTGTAGGTGTGGATAAGTTTACCTTTCCGGCCGACTTTGTAGTGGTTGATTATGACATGGACCCGAGAGTTCCTCTAATTGTTGGTAGACCATTTTTGAGGACGGGTCGTACTCTCATAGACGTGGCAGAGGGAGAACTAATTATGAGAGTTGAGGATGAGAAAGTGATGTTTAAGCTAGGAAAAGTGACTAAGAAGTCTCAAGCTTGTGAAACCATTAATATAGTTGATATACTTGATGAGGTGTGTGATGAGCATTTCCATGACGCTTGTAAGAGTAATAGTGAAGACATGCCTCATGTAGAGATCGTTGCCTCAATTGCTCCCTCCTTAACACCTTTTGGAGAGAGAGTGATTTCCTCTTGGAGGAATTTGAGTCCAACTTCCTTGGTAATGATGATTCTCCCATTAATTGGGAAGAAGACATTCTCATTATCCAAAATTTGCTCAATGAGGATCCCATTCCTTCACCCATACCACAAGAAGTTACCAATGATGACCCATCCATAGTGAAACCTTCCATAGAGAGTCCACCTACCCTTGAACTTAAGGACCTTCCATCCCACATAGAGTATGCTTTCTTAGAGGGGAAAGACCAAATACCCGTGATCATTGCTAAAGATTTGAAAGAGGATGAGAAAGAAAAACTCATAGAAGTCCTTAAGAAATATAAGAAAGCCATAGCATGGAAAATATCCAACATAAGGGGAATTAATCCAAATTTTTGTACTCACAAAATCCTTATGGAGGATGATTACAAACCCGCTATTCAAAGCCAAAGAAGGGATAACCCTAAAATCCATAAGGTTATTAAGAAGGAAGTTATCAAACTTCTTGATGCGGGCATGATTTACCCCATTTCCGACTCTCCATGGGTTAGCCCGGTACATTGTGTTCCTAAGAAGAGTGGAATCACCCTAGTGCCCAATGAGAACAATAAGCTTATTCCTACTAGACTTGTTATGGGTTGGAGAGTTTGTATTGATTATAGGAAGCTCAATGATGCTACTAGGAAAGATCATTTCCCATTGCCTTTTATGGACCAAATGCTTGAACGCTTAGCGGGAAATGAGTACTATTTCTTTCTAGATGGATTTTCAGGTTATTTTCAAATACCCATTGACCCTAAGGATCAAGAGAAGAACACATTCACTTGTCCCTATGGAACATTTGCTTACAAGAGAATGCCTTTTTGGCTTGTGTAATGCACCGGGGACATTTCAAAGGTGTATGATGGCAATTTTCCATGACATGATTGAGCAAACTATGGAAGTTTTCATGGATGATTTCTCGGTTTTTGGAGATTCATTCACTTCTTGTCTCTCCCATTTAGAACGTATGCTAAAGAGGTGTGAAGAAACACGTCTTGTTTTTAATTTGGAGAAGTGCCATTTCATGGTTAAAGAGGGGATAGTCTTGGGACATAAAATATCCAACAAAGGTTTAGAAGTGGATCGTACTAAGATAGATGTTATTGCTAAGCTTCCCCCACCTACCACGGTGAAAGGAGTTAGGAGTTTTTTGGTCATTCGGGGTTCTATAGACGTTTCATACAAGATCTCTCTAAGATAGCAAGACCGATGACCCACCTCTTGGAAAAAGAGGCTCCTTTCATTTTCAACCAAGAGTGTTTGGACTCTTTTGAGATACTTAAGGAAAAGTTGACTAAGGCTCCCGTTTTGGTTTCTCCAAATTGGGAATTTCCTTTTGAGCTTATTTGTGACGCTAGTGATTATGTCGTCGGGGCCGTGTTAGGTCAAAGAGTGAATAAGCATTTTCAACCTATACACTATGCTAGTCAAACCAGGACGGGTGCACAACTTCATTATACCACCACGAAAAAAGAGTTGCTTGCTATAGTCTATGCCTTTGAGAAATTTAAACCCTATCTTGTGCTATCCAAAACCATAGTGCATACAAATCATTCCGCTCTCAAGTATCTCATGACAAAGAAAGATGCTAAGCCTAGACTTTTGAGATGGGTTTTATTGCTACAAGAGTTTAAGATAGAGATTCGTGATAAGAAAGGAGCCGAGAATTTAGCGGCGGATCACTTGAGTAGACTTGAGCATCCTTTTCAAGGAGATTTGCCTCATAATGAAATCAATGAATCCTTTCCATTAGAGGAGCTCATGTTTATCTCTTCTCAAGAGGATGCCACCCCTTGGTTTGCGGATATTGCAAACTATCTTGTGGGGATGTGCTAATAGAGAGTCTCACTTCCCAACAAAAGAAGAAATTTCTTAAGGAAGCGAAGTATTACTTTTGGGATGACCCTTACCTCTTTAGGCAATGTGCGGACCAAATCATTAGACGATGTGTAGATGGGCCCGAGGCATTTAAGATTTTAGAAGCTTGTCATAAGGGACCTACGGGTGGACATTTTATGCCCAACTATACCGCCAAGAAAGTCTTTGATTCGGGTTACTATTGGCCTTCTATATACAAAGATGCCCAAGAGATGGTGAAATTTTGTGATGTATGTCAAAGACAAGGAAAAATTACTCAACGAGATGAGATGCCACAAAACTTCATACAAGAGTGTGAGATTTTTGATGTGTGGGGAATAGATTTCATGGGACCTTTTCCCTCTTCTAAAGGAAATAAGTACATACTCGTAGCGGTGGATTATGTTTTAAAGTGGGTTGAGGCCAAAACCTTACCTACTAATGATGCTCGAGTTGTAGTAAAGTTTTTGAAGCAATTGTTTGCTAGATTTCGTGTACCTCGGGCCATCATAAGTGATCGTGGTACTCACTTTTGTAATGATCAATTCACAAGAGTTATGAAGAAATATGGTGTTAATCATAGACTTTCTACCACGTATCACCCTCAAACCAATGGTCAAACCAAGGTCACAAATCGTGGTTTAAAGAGAATTTTGGAAAGAAGGGTGGGAGAGCATCGAGCTTCTTGGTCGGATAAGCTTGATGATGCTTTGTGGGCTTTTAGGACGGCTTTTAAGACAACAATTGGTTGTACTCCATATAGGCTTTTCTATGGAAAAGCATGCCACCTCCCATTCGAGTTAGAGCATAAGGCCTCTTGGGCTCTAAAGTGGGCTAACTTTATTTTAAACCAAGCCGGCTCACATAGAAAGGACCAAGTTAATGAAATGGATGAATTGAGAGCCAATGCTTATGAGAACTCATTGCTTTATAAGGAAAAGACTAAGCACTTGCATGATGCTAAGATCAAGAACCGTGAGTTCAAAGTTAGAGAGCCGGTTCACCTCTTTAACTCAAGGTTGAAACTCTTTGCGGGCAAGCTTAAGTCGAGATGGTCCGGTCCATTCACTATTTCTCAAGTATTTCCATATGGAACTATTGAGTTGTCACAACCCGATGGTCCAAATTTTAAAGTGAATGGTCACAGTGTTAAGCACTATTTTGGGGAGGACATTTCCGTGGAAATGGTCCAAGAGATCCCCATTTTCCCCATGAATTAATTCATTGTGGGAAGAGTCGAGCTAGAGACTCTTTAAATCAAGCTTGAATAACTAGGTTTAGAGGTTTTAGACTTAGAGTGTTGTAGGTTAGAAATAAGGATGGAGAGTTGATGAGAAGTGTAGGGGAGACCTTCCTTTTGTCTTCATGTTGTTTGTAGGTTGCTCACTCATCACGTGCTTTGGAGCTTATGGAAGAGGCCCTTGTATCCGGTTCACTTCGTTACTATTGTGATTTTTCATGGATACATTGTGCTTAAAATATGAATTCACTATAGTTGATCTTCCCTTAGCTTGGGTTAAGCAAAGTCTATTCATTGTCATTATGGATAGATCTATCGGGGTGGCGCCCAGTCCGGTCGCGACTAGCTATCGCGTGGTGTTGTGATACACTAGTAATAAAACATCGGATGCAATTGTATAAGAGAAATATACGCACTTGGCTAGGTGTGTTGGGCTGAAATAATATATGTTAACGTTC
Source organism: Glebionis coronaria (assembly GCA_025667525.1). Taxonomy (NCBI): domain Eukaryota; kingdom Viridiplantae; phylum Streptophyta; class Magnoliopsida; order Asterales; family Asteraceae; genus Glebionis; species Glebionis coronaria. The sequence continues at coordinate 275,001,416 of CM046875.1, read as the reverse complement.
AATGTCATGAGACTTATGTAATAACAACGATGATTATCTCTGATCCACATGATTATCAACCATTGAAGGTTTATTCAGAATACTTGTGTTCATTTATTAAATTTAAACTCTATAAATTCACTCAGCATTTTTGTTGACTTTATAGCATGTTTTATCTCAGGTCCATGAAGAAGGCACTCAAAGGAAGGCGGTTTCATGCAGCTTGCTTAATTGAAATGTTTTGGCCCGCTTTTCCTAAACTATGTCCATTCAAAGAAACTTTTGTTGTTTGTTATGTTGTGTAAACTTAAAACTATTCGGGACCGTGTGTGAACTGTTTTACCTTTAAATAATGAATGGATGTATGTTTTGTTAAAACGACTCGTTTTGAGGCGTTTTCTATGATATTGAGATTGAACCATGACAGTAACACCCAATGACCCTTCCGCTGCTATGAAATGAAATTGGGGGTGTTACAGATTGGTATCAGAGCTCAAGTTATAGAGAACGGAAAGTTTTCCAAAAATAAATTTTTGAAATCTTTTGACTATAACATCTACAAGCGAAACCTCTGAGTTGCCAATGGACGAGAATAAGAAAAATATATATATATATATATATATATATATATATATGTGATAGTATATGTATGTTATAAATATTTCATTCTTATTTATGCTTAAAGCATAATGAATTACATTTATTTATTTATAAATGTTTATTATTTGATTATTATAATACTAATACGTAATTTACAAACGACGCTGATTGTCACAGTAGAAATTCCTGTCTTTTGACTCATTCCTCGTGAATTTCGTTCCTTGTCTAAATTCTATTCTTAGTTCTATCATCCTTTCTTGTTTCTCTTCATCCATCTATTATTATGTTGTGCTATTCATGTTTTGTTATCACAAGCGTTGAATGAATACTCATTTTGATGTGAATTGTGTAACAGGATCATGTCGCCAAAACAATTGACTGAGACTCAGTTACGTGCTATAGTAACTGATCAATTTGAGGTCTCTATGAATGCATTTATGGCAAATATGAATAACGGAGCTGGTGGATCCGGTGGAGCTGGTGGATCCGGTGGAGCTGGTGGATCCGGTGGAGCTGGTGGATCTGGTGGAGCTGGCAATACTGAAGCTGGTAATACTGGAGCTGGCAATACTGGTGCTGGCAATACTAAAGCTGGCAATACAGAAGCTGCATGGCGCTGGCAATACTGGATCTGGCAATACTGGAGCTGGCAATGCTAGAGTTGGCAATGCTGGAGCTGACAATGCTGGTGCTGGAACTGGTGATGCTGATAGACTAGTGATTCCTGAAAACAAGAAGTGTACTTATACCTCATTCATGAAATGTAAACCTCCGACTTTTAGGGGTACTGAAGGTGCTGTTGGCTTAATGCAATGGTTTGAAAGATTAGAATCCGTGTTTCGTTTTAGTGGAAGTGAGGAAGGAGACAAGGTGATGTTTGCCTCTGCTACTCTTCACGGGCGAGCATTAACTTGGTGGAATGGAAGAATGGCGTCTGTAGGGATGAATGTTGCTTATGCTACACCTTGGGTTGAAGTGAGAAGATGGATGACCGAGGAATTCTGTCCAATGAGTGTTATTCAAATGTTAGAACAAGAATTTTTTCAGCTGAGACTGAAGGGTACTGATATCGATGGATACACAAACAGATTCCATGAACTTGCTCTGCTTTGTCCAAACAAAGTGAACCCAGAATACTTGAAGGTGGAGCAGTATATTCGAGGCTTACCTGCCAACATCTGTGGTGATGTGACCTCATCTAAACCTGCCAATATTGATGAAGCTGTACGAATGGCCTAGCAACTGATGGGACAGATTATCCAAGATAAGGCTGATGGTGTTGCCGAAAGTAGTAAAAGAAAGGCTGAAGTGGAAAGTGATGATCAAGGTGATAACTGTAAATCTTACAATAGGAATCAGAACCGAAGGAGGAGCAATGCTAATGCAATGACTGAAACTGCAACTGCTGATAAGGAAACCCGATGTCAACGCTGTAAAAGGACTCATACTGGTGAATGTACTAAGTGTGGAAAGTGCAACAAGTTAGGTCACAAGACTGAAGACTGTTGGGGACCAGGAAGGAAAGGAATGACTTGCTTTAACTGTCAAGGTAAAGGACACATGAAGAATCAATGCCCTGAACCGCAGAAGAATGCACGTGGTGGAGATAATCAAGGAAAATCCTACCAACTAGGAGAAGCTGATGCTAAGCAAAACCCGAAAGTTGTTACTGGTATGTTTTTACTGAATAACCGTTATGCTACAGCTTTATTTGATTCTGGTGCGGACAAAAGCTTTGTGTCTACAAGTTTTAGTACCTTAATTGATATCAAACCGATCGAATTAGACGCGAGTTATGAAGTAGAACTAGCTGATGGTAAATTAGTACGTACCAATCGTGCGCTCTTAGGATGTTCTCTTAATCTTCTGAACCGTATTTTTAAGATAGACTTGATGATCGTCGAATTGGGAAGTTTTGATATTATTATCGGAATGGATTGGTTGTCCAAGTATAATGCGTCTATTCTGTGTGGAGAAAAGAAAGTTAGGATTCCTTTAGATGACAAGACCATAGTTATCGAAGGTGATAAATGTAATTCTCGGCTAAAAACCGTTTCGTGCATTAAAGCTCGTAAGTATATCGAAAGAGGTTGTGAGTTATTCCTAGCTCATGTATCGGAGAAGGAATCGAAGGAGAAACGTATCGAAAATGTTCCAATCATTCGTGACATTCCTGAAGTGTTTCAGAAAGACTTGCCAGGGCTTCCACCTCCAAGGCAAATAGAATTCCAAATTGATCTAATTCTTGATGTTGCACCCGTGGCTCGTGCGCCATATCGTTTAGCACCATCCGAGCTGAAGGAGCTGTCCGTGCAATTGCAAGAACTATCTGATAAAGGTTTTATACGACCGAGTTCGTCACCTTGGGGAGCTCCTGTTTTATTCGTTAAGAAGAAAGATGGTTCGTTCCGTATGTGTATCGATTACCGAGAGCTGAATAAGCTGACGATCAAGAATCGTTATCCGCTTCCAAGAATTGATGATCTATTTGATCAACTCCAAGGTTCTCGTGTTTTCTCCAAGATTGATCTTCGTTCTGGTTACCATCAACTTCGTGTACGCGAGGAAGATATTCCTATTACGGTGTTTAGAACTAGTTATGGTCATTATGAGTTCCGAGTTATGCCTTTTGGTTTGACTAATGCACCTGTTGTATTCATGTACTTAATGAATCGCATTTGTAAGCCGTATCTTGATAAATTCGTGATCGTTTTCATCGATGATATCCTAATCTACTCCAAGAGCAATGAAGAGCATGCCGAACACTTAATAATTATCTTGAACTTGTTAAAGGACGAAAAGTTGTACGCTAAATTTTCAAAGTGTGATTTTTCGCTTAATTCTGTACAATTTCTCAGACATGTGATTGATAAAAGTGGGGTACATGTTGATCCTCTGAAGATTGAAGCCATTAAGAATTGGAGTGCTCCCACTACTCCAATTGAAGTGCGACAATTTCTAGGTTTGGCTGGTTACTTCCGAAGGTTTATTGAAGGATTCTCTTTGATATCGAAACCATTAACTAAGCTGACTCAGAAGAATAAACCATTTATGTGGGGTGATGAAGAAGAAGAAGCTTTCAAAACCCTGAAGATGAAACTCTGTAGTGCGTCGATCTTATCGTTACCTGAAGGAAGTGAAGACTTTATTGTTTATTGTGATGCATCTCTTCAAGGATACGATGTTGTTCTCATGCAACGTGAAAAGGTGATCGCATATGCCTCTAGACAATTAAGGAAGAATGAGGAGAACTACACTACCATGATTTGGAATTCGGCGCTGTGGTTTTTGCTCTGCGACTTTGGAGACATTATCTGTATGGTACGAAGTGTACAGTATTCACTGATCACAAAAGCCTACAATACACACTGGATCAAAAGGAGCTGAATATGAGGCAACATCGATGGGTTGAACTCTTGAGTGATTACGACTGTGAAATTCGTTATCATCCGGGAAAGGCGAATGTTGTAGCTGACGCGTTAAGTCGAAAGGAAAGGGAGAAACCGATTCGAGTGCGTGCTTTGGTGGTGACAGTTCATAATAACTTACCTGAGCAGATTCGAAACGCACAAATCGAAGCGTGTGAGAAGGAAAATATTACAGCCGAAAGATTTAGAGGAGATGGTGAAACATTTGAGACGCGATCCGATGGTATCAAATGTTTGAGAGGTCGAATTTGGTTACCATTCTTTGGTGGACTGAGAGACTTGATCATGTTAGAATCTCATAAGTCCAAGTATTCTATTCATCCTGGATCGGACAAAATGTACCAAGACTTGAAACAGTTATACTGGTGGCCGAATATGAAAGCTGATATTGCATCATACGTCGCAAAATGCTTAACGTGTGCAAAAGTGAAAGTTGAATATCAGAAGCCGTCAGGATTACTTGTCCAACCTGAAATTCCAATCTGGAAATGGGAGCGAATTATGATGGATTTCATCACAAAACTCCCAAGGACACCGTCTGGGTTCGATGCAATCTGGGTTATTGTCGACTGTTTAACTAAATCCGCTCATTTCATTCCAATCAACGAGAGGTTCGGTTTGGAGAAACTTGTCGACCTTTATCTGAAGAATATCGTGTGTAAGCATGGTGTTCCTATTTCAATCATTTCCGATAGAGACAGTCGTTTTGCTTCTGGATTTTGGAGATCGCTTCAGAAATCTTTAGGAACCAACTTGGATATGAGCACAGCCTATCATCCACAAACCGATGGGCAAACCGAAAGAACTATTCAAACATTGGAGGATATGTTGCGTGCTTGTGTGATAGACTTTGGAAGTAGCTGGGATAAGCACTTACCTTTGGACGAATTCTCATACAATAACAGTTACCACGCGAGTATTAAAGCTGCACCTTTTGAAGCACTTTATGGGAGAAAATGTAGATCGCCCGTGAGCTGGAGTGAGGTAGGTGGTGCTCAACTCACTGGACCAGAGATGATTAGAGAGACGACGGATATGATTGTGCAAATCAAGAATAGGTTGTTGTCTGCGCGAAGTCGACAGAAGAGTTATGCGGATGTGAGAAGAAAACCATTGGAGTTTAGTGTGGGAGATAAGGTTATGCTAAAGGTATCACCATGGAAAGGTGTTGTACGATTTGGAAAACGTGGGAAGTTAAGTCCTCGTTATATCGGACCATTCAAGACTATATCTAGAGTAGGACCAGTGGCATACCAACTTGAACTACCGCAAGAACTGTATGGGATTCATAACACTTTTCATGTATCGAACTTGAAGAAGTGTTTATCCGATGAAGAACTCGTTATACCGTGGGACGAAGTTAAGGTTGATGAAAAGTTGCACTTTATTGAAGAACCAATCGAGATCATGGATCGCGAGGTCAAGAAACTGAAACAAAGCCGAATTCCTATCGTCAAAGTTCGATGGAACTCTCGGAGAGGACTGGAGTATACTTGGGAACGAGAAGACCAAATGTGGAAGAATTACCCTCATCTCTTTGATTTCAACAAGCGATCGGACAAGAACGCAAGTTGATCTTCGAGGGCGAAGATCCTAATTTGGTGGGGATAAAGTGACAATCCGTCAATTTCAGGTCGTTATTTTAATCTCGACTATTACGTATTACGTGTTTACTTTAATGAGAATTTTAAATTATCGACCAACCGAGAAGGTTAATACATGAAACTAGCGTATGAATGTCTATTACATGAAAACCGGCAAGGAATACGTTAGGTATCGATATTATATTCTCAATTTATCATAAAAATGATTTTATTATATTTAATCTTTATTTCTCGTGTTTTACGTTTTAACGAATGACGAGAACTATAAGTGATCGCGATACCGACGGATGCCCAAATAATTATGTTTTATTATCGAGTGTCTCGATATTTTATATTTTTGATGTTTTCGATTTAATTACGTTTTAAGTCATGTCGAAGCTTTATTATTATATGTATGAAGCGTTTTAACTTCTGAAAAGTATTTTTACGAAACCCGAGCCTCGTAAATATTTTCAAAATTTACAATTTACATTTTCTACCTTGTAAACTATTTATTTGCATTTTGAACCAAAACTATGCCTAAATGACAAAATCTACCCTAACCCTGGACTATATATAATTTTTCCACTAACTAGTTTTATTTAAAAATCATATTTAACAAAAAAATTCTCCACCCTCCCTTTGTTTTCTCTCTTGGTCGTACACCATCAACACCAAACACCCTCAAAATTTTTGATTTCCTCTTTGATTCATCCAAAACTAAATCAAGACCATCTCTTATAATTCAAAGGTGATCATACCCATGTAAAAATATCCCACATGCATTCACTTATTTTTCTTTTCAAATTTTTAGTGAAGAACATCATGTTTGATCCATTTTGTAGTTGTGGTGTTGTTATTATTATTATATTTGTAGGGTGGGATGATGTTGCATGTATGATTTTTATACTTGATTTATTAGATTGGTCATGCAAAGGTGTTAGGAGTTAAATAAATGTGTTATGATAATATTAGGGTAATATTAGAAGTATGTAAATTGTTGAAATGGGTCAAAGTGTTGATTTGGTATGATTTTTAGATGGTTAATTTTAGGCAGTAACTTAAAGGGCATTTTTTAATTACTTACTGTAATAAACTTGTTAAACTAATAAGATAGGGTCGTAGAGAATTTCGTTAGCTTCGTTTTGATATAAAGTAGGACTTTCAACTCCAAACGAGTGCGAAGTTACAACAATTTTAGTATTCGTGTACCGGGAGACGGGTATCGGCACAATTCGAAAATTGTTGTCGATATTTGGATCGAATCTCGGGGACTATAGAATGAGTTTTAAAAATGTTCAAGGACTGATGTTGAAGTCTAAACCTCAGGTCATGAGTCTATTTTCAAACCCGAGTGTCGGTTTTACAAATGGAGTTGTTTAGATAAGTTAAAATGGTTTTACGAGTTGAAGACGTAAATCTGTCTGGTTTTTGTAACACGAAGGTGTGTCGGGCAGAAGGTCTTAGAAGTAATATTTTTTAATGAAATTTAAACTGAGTCTTATTCATATTATATGTGAGTTTGTGACCAAGTTTCGTCGAAAACAGAATAGTTTAAGTAAAGTAAACGAGCTTGTACTTTCGGTAAGTACCGACAGATTTTATCGATGATATAGTCTAATAAAGTTAACATGTAAAAGGGTTTAGAAGTACATTTGTACTATTATTGTTTTTGTGATTGTCATGGTTTTGTACTATTGAGTTTTGTATTATTTAAGTATTAATTATATTTGAGTCATTTATTAACGAACGCGCCTGATTTGGTAGGTTGCGGTCTTCGTGTTTAACGGGCATCACTTAACGTCGGCGATCGTCGCATTACTACTATTGTACCAAGGTGAGTCTATAGCCTCGCTTTTATACTATCTTGTAAATATTATTAAAACCCGCGAGGGGGATAACATGCTTGTTTTTAAAATAGAACACAAAGGACCCAATTGTATGCTAGATGAACGTTATTTACATAAGTTTGCTTCTAGCCTTAAAAGACCCATTGAATCATGAATTGTTAATCGCATGAACGCTAATACTATGGATAGAGCTATCGAGGTGAAGCCCAGTCCAGTCGCGACTAGCTATCGCGTGGTGTTGTGATACACTAGTAATGAACATCGGATGCAATTATATAAGAGAAATATACGCACTTGGCTAGGTGTGTTGGGCTGAAATAATATATGTTAACGTTCAATGTCATGAGACTTATGTAATAACAACGACGATTATGTCTGATCCACATGGTTGTCAACCATTGAAGGTTTATTCAGAATACTTGTGTTCGTTTATTAAATTTAAACTCTATAGATTCACTCACCATTTTTGTTGACTTTATAGCATGTTTTATCTCAGGTCCATGAAGAAGGCACTCAAAGGAAGGCGGTTTCATGCAGCTTGCTTAATTGAAATGTTTTGGCCCGCTTTTCCTAAACTATGTCCATTCAAAGAAACTTTTGTTGTTTGTTATATTGTGTAAACTTAAAACTATTCGGGACCGTGTGTGAACTGTTTTACCTTTAAATAATGAATTGATGTATGTTTTGTTAAAACGACTCGTTTTGAGGCGTTTTCTATGATATTGAGATTGAACCATGACGGTAACACCCAATGACCCTTCCGCTGCTATGACATGAAATTGGGGGTGTTACACAAATGATTCCAAAAGAGTCTGTTTTGGTTATTTTTACTTTATTATTTGGTCATTTTTCTTTTTTATCCAAACACTTGTGCAAATAGAGAACCGACACCAGCTCAGTTTCTCTCTAATGACCAATTGATATAGATCTGTATTTATGGTTAGATTTATTAAACACAACTGTAGGTAGAAAGCCCAATATATGACATGTTATTTTTTGTTTTTGATGTTTTTTGTACTTTCGGATTGAATAACGGATTATTAGATTGTGAATGGATTTTTTTTAACGAAAGCATACACTTTCAACAACGTTTATGTCCACCCATTCATAAGTAAAGCTAACACCTCCACGGTAGCATACACATTCAACAATGTTTATGTCCACCCATTCATACGTAAAGCTACCACATCCACGATGATGGATGAGTATCACTCCTGGTTACCCGGATTCAAGTCTGCAAGCAGAGATTCTGAATTCTTTAATTGATCTGCTTCATCAGCAAGCATGTATGAATGAATTTTCTTCAGAAATGCTTAGCGTAGTGTGGGTTTTGAACACACTAAATTACAAAAGCCATATGTTTCAGGCTGCACTCATATGTACCTAAACAATAACTTATTACCTGAGAGCCCATGTTGAAAAAATTTGATGTCTCAGTTGGTTTAAAGAGGTTTTCTACTTATAATTTATGTTAGTATCGGTACCTTTGTTTTTTGGAAACGAAAGGTGTTATCATTGCTTTCATTGCTTTCTTGTTAAGCAAACCTGTTATCATGGCTTTCATTGCTTTCTTGGTAACCAAACCTGGGAGTCTGCCTTTGAGTACTTTCTGTTTTTTGAGGTGTAACACCTGTGTCAGTAGTTTTATTAGATTATGAATCTAACCAAAAATATATTAGTTTAAAAGAATATGTGCTCGCACTACTTGGTGTTTTTTTAGTACTTTGATAGGTGTGAAAACACCCATCCTTTTACCACTTAATCACAATAATAACCAAGCCAAAACGTGTATTTTGTGTCGTAAATATCGGAATTATGCGTGGTTTGTGTTTTTGTTGTGATTTAGGATCAAAATGTGAAAAGGAAGGAAAACACGGGCTTTCACGGGCTTTCATCGAAGAAAAAGACAAAGGACGAAGTCAAGAAATCAAGAGTGCAAAAAGAACGGAAGTCCAAGACCAATTCTGAAGATTTATCGAAGAAAAAGTCAAAAGACGGAAGTTTACTAAAAGCCGAAGAACTCAAGTCTAATTTACTGAAGAAATTACAAGACGAGTTTATTAGTCCCGAGACAAAAATCGAAGAATTAAGAAGACGAGGGATTAAATGATAATTAAAGAAAGAAGAAAGAGGGGAGGAAGCGTCCTTCCACTAATCCCCTTCTCCCCTATAAATACACCTCATTAGTCATTTGTTTAGGTTGTTGGCTAGTTTGACAAACTATGCTCTTCCATCTTTAACTTTTTGCACCTTAATTACTTGCACCTTTAATTACATTGTCATGTACCTTTAATTCCTTTAAATTCAAGTAAGTTTCTTTTTATGTTATTGAATCTTTATTGTTAATCTCTCATCTTCCTTTCTTGTGATTGATTTAATCTTTATGCTTTATGTTCATGTTCATGTTCTTGAGTTTTTATTAAATTGATTAAGTGGGTATTGTTCATTTTGATTATTATTGTTAGTGTTATTGATTTGGTTTGATTAGTATTTGTTAGTTGATCATTAGTGGTTGTTTTGGTTTAATCTTTTGTTTTGATTTAATTAGTTTTGGGTAAATTCGTGTTCTTTTTCATTCCTTGTTCTTCGTTACTGTTACTTTACCCAGATTTCGGATCAAGACTTAGTTGTGGAATATTCCGGATCAGTGGATATTCCGAACCAGTGGAATATTCCGGTTCAGTGGATATTCCGAATAAAACTTGTATTCCGGATCAGTCTTTTCATCCGGAATAATCAATATTCCGGATGAAGGATATATTCCGGATGAATCATTAATGTTCCGAATGAAGCTTTCTTAATTTTATTCCGAATCAATGTTTTCTAGTTATTATTCTGAATCAGTATTTTTCTAGTCATCATTACGAATCAGTATTTTTGTTCCGAATCAATGTTTATTCTGGATGAAGCCGTATATTCCGGATAAAGCCTACATTCCGGATAAAGGAATTTGCTCCGAATGAACCATTTTATTCCGGATGAAGGAATTTGTTCCGAATGAAGGAATTTTTCCGAATGAATGATTTTATTCCGGATGAAGGAATTTGTTCCGAATGAATGATTTTATTCCGGATGAAGGAATTTGTTCCGAATGAATGATTTTATTCCGGATGAAGGAATTTATTCCGAATGAACGTTTTTATTCCGTATGAATGATTTCTCATTATTGTAATTTTATACAGTTAGTTTTAAACTTTACTTTTCCCGCATTTTTCTTTAGTCGCACTTTAAGTTTACTTGCCTTAGATTTATTGTTGCCTTAGTTTAAGTTTTAGTTGCGTTTTAAGTTTGCCTTTAGGATAGTTTTAAGTTTGCGTTATTTATTTTTAGTGCCTTTTAATTTCTCGCCACGCTTTTAATTTCCTACATTTCTTTTTCAAAGTTTTGCACCAAAAATATTCTTCTTGCTTATCTATTTTTCTTTATGGATTCTTATGTCCATTGCGTCGGGTGTGGGAGACGATTATACGGGAACGACTCCTGTCAATGGTGTACATGTGAGCAGTGCGGAAATGATATCGACAATACACAATTCGGATTTTGTCCATCGTGCAACTCGACTAATTCGTCCTTTTATAATCCACCTCCTGTTCCCTCGTGCATCTATTGTGTAAGCGATTCTCATTGGCATGTTTCGTGCCCGGTTTGATACCCGTACGATCACGGGCAAGAACCGGGTTACAATTATGACAATGGTAATAGCTTTCCACATGACGCACCCGGTTTTTCTCCATACCCGTGGTGCTATATTTGTGGGGGCCCTCACGATGCTTCTTCTTATGATCCATCGAAGGTCTTTGATAAAGTTCCGTGCTATCATCCCAGTGTGTATAACTTTGAGCCCCCACATCACACCCTCAATCATCAATCCTCTCAGCAAATTAGTCTTGACCAACAACTCACTTCTTTGAACCATGTTCTAGAAAGTTTAGCTCAAATCCGAGCTGACTTGCATTAGGAAAGGCAACCTTTGCTTGATGTGGACGAAATCTTGAAATCCATCAACACCTTTTTGAGCCAATTTGGTCGTTTTCACTTCTTTTCTACACCAAAATGTTTAATTAAAGTGTGGGATAGAATTGGTTTAATTGAACATACTCGGGGAGATGAACAACAAAAATTGCTTCATAAGCTTCTTAAAGATGTGGAGGTTATCAAGGAAGAGTTAGCCGACTATGTCACTCCTAATTGGAATGGTCCCGTCTATTATGATGATGATGACGACGATGATGTCTACGCTCTCGACCCATCTTCTGAAGTTGCTACTCCTATTCTCGATATTCCTAATGCGTCTAAGGATGGTGATTCATTGAGTGAGATTAGTGATTTTGGTCTCGACAAATTCTTTGATGATGAGGTTTGTGACATGCCTGCTGCTATGGAGTCTGAGGACGACGTTGCTCTTACGAAAGAGGTCGATCCTAATGATGACGATTTTTCTCCACGCTATGAGAATTTCACTTTTGAAATTTCTCAATCTCCACCGGGAGATGCGGGCGATGACGATTTATTCTCTCCGGCTTATGAGAGGTTCACCGATGAACTTGCTCTTGAAGATGAGGTGGAAGACGTGATTCTCCGCGACAAATTATGGAAAGTGCATCTTCTTATTGCTCAAATCGAATAGTTGACTTCTCCTCCTCTTTCTGAGTCTTTACCTCCATCTATTCCTCCCGTTGAAGATAATGACCCATTGCTGGAAGAAATCGACATTCACTCAATACCTCCGGGTATTGACGATGATGACACGGAGGGGCATATTATTTTTGATAATTTGCTGCAGGAAGGTATTGTCCCAAGTCCCCCTCCCGAGCACCTTTCATCCTCCCCTTTAGCTACTATTACGGAGGATGAGTGCTTTGACCCAGGAGGTGACATTCACTATTTCATGATTGATAATATTACGGCTTTGCCGAGTGCTCAGCATCCATTGTCTTTGGGGGATGACAATGTGCTTACTTTACCCACCCCACCTCCCATGGATCTTGATTTCACATACTTTTCGTATGTTGAAAGAACCTTTCTTCCATTCAAGACTTATCCCCCCGCCTCTCCTTTGTTGATGTCAACCGGGAACGAGGACAAGGTCTTTGATCCCGACATTACATTCGAGACTTCCCCATGGACCATTTAATTCAGGGACGAGTCAGGCTCGTGACTCGGTTAACAAAAACAAGCGCTCTTCGGGAGGCAACCCGATTATCTATCTTTACTTGTTTTCACCATAAGTGTAGGGGGAGCCCCACTGGTGTTTCTTGTTTTCTTTCTTATCAAGTGCAGGGATTAGAGCTTCACAGACACACTCTTGATGATTTTTGACGACCCATGATTCCGTGTTTCCGTCTTCCCGATTCTATCCTAAACTCTTTTCGATTCACTATTTTATAATTCTCAATATTAAAATAGGAATCTCTTTAGCTGTCTTTTCCTTAGCAAGATTTAAACAACGTGCACAATGTCCTAAGTGTAGGGGAGTTTACTCCCATATGCTTAAACATTGAGGACAATGTTTATATTAAGTGTAGGAGGGACTTCTATCAAAGTTAAGTGGTCTTTTCCTTGTATTTGTCCTCATTTTAACCGGAAAATCAAATTTTTCGACATTTTTCAAAATTTTTTATCTATTTTGGCCTATTAGTTTTTTCCTTCGTATAGTTATTTTCTTTCTTTGCTAGAATAAATTTTAATAAAGTGGTTTTAATTTTCAACGTTGTGAATCTTTTGACTCAACCCGAGTTTACTTATCTAAGTTTATTCTATCTAGTATCCTTAACGTGTTTAAGTCAAGTTTTGCTAGGCTTTTATATAGGGAGCTATAAAACGCGAAAGTCTTAACTCTCACGGGTTAAGAACAAGAACTTTTCGCAAGTTCCTATAATTGATCTTAGAGAGTCGTTTATCAAGGGAACTTTAAAATGCGATTTCTAAACTTAAAAAAGTCTAAGAGTTTGCAAGATCCTATAGATGACTCGAAAACCCAAAACTTTGATTTAATAGGCTAAGCATCCACGAGTCTCATTCCTTGAGATTTTAAACTGTGGAGAACGAGAGATGATAGAGTCAATTATAAGTTTGGTATTCTTTCGTGAATTTATGTAAGTTAATTATAAGCCTATTCTCCCATCACTTGTTAATAAACTTATCTACAATAAATAAGGTTGTACGATTTGAAAAGTTACTTAGCTTCTAGCCCAAGATCGTTTAAAAGTTGCTCGGTATGGATTAGAGTTCATAGCCAAGGCATAACTTATTGAAGTGGGATGCGAAGATTGGCGAGTCCGAAAAGGCCCTAACAAGGCATGAGGGCTACATTTTGTTGCTAAAGATCCAAAGTGATGTGAAGAATCATTTATCAAAGATCAATATGAAGGATCGAGACACACGACGAAAAGCAAATACTCCCGTAAAGATCATGGAGAAGTCTATCCAAAAAGGCCCTAACAAGGTATGAGGATAAATAGATCCAAGTCCAAAAAGGAGGCGAATCGTTGTATATCAAAATCCCAAATAAAGATTGGAGAAAAATGAAGAAGTCGTGGTCAAAGTATGAAGAATCTCTCAAAATTTAAGTGAAGAAATTCCTATTATGAAGAGAAGGCCATTATTTCATGAACGTCACTCAAGATTTGAAGTATGAAGTCGCTGCCAAATATCGGTCCGAGAAAGGTCTCAAATCACGAAGCGAGTTATGCCAAGATATGAACTTTATGAGGTCCCGAGAAGCAGTTTTAAAAGATTTTGTCCTTTAGCTAACTATTGATTAAATCGTCCCACTTTATTTTCAGCCTTAATAACTATCAAAATAAGTCAACAATGCATCCTCGTGATCATTTAAGACAATAATAAAATATAAGAGATACACCTAGGAATAAGGGAGTCTAAGTAAATAATTGGCCCACATGAGTTCGTGTTAGTTTACTAACTTATAATAACAATGATCTCGTTTTTAAGCTTGGTTTAGAGAATGTGAAAACTTGAGGATGATGATCATTCATGACATTTCCAAAACCCTAAGGTATGTTTTTTATTTCTTTGCTTTCTTCCTTTGAATGTTTATAATTTTCTATCTCTTTAATAAAGGCCAATGTGGATTGATTATGATGGAAAATGTAAATCGTGCTTTGTAACTAATGCATTGCATGAGGAAATTGCAATCGTCAAGTGTAGGGGATTTGATAGGTGTGAAAACACCCATCCTTTTACCACTTAATTACAATAATAACCAAGCCAAAACGTGTATTTTGTGTCGTAAATGTCGGAATTATGCGTGGTTTGTGTTTTTGTTGTGATTTAGGATCAAAATGTGAAAAGGAAGGAAAACATGAGCTTTCACGGGCTTTTATCGAAGAAAAAGACAAAAGACGAAGTCAAGAAATCAAGAGTGCAAAAAGAACGGAAGTCCAAGACCAATTCTGAAGATTTATCGAAGAAAAAGTCAAAAGACGAAAGTTTACTAAAAGCCGAAGAACTCAAGTCTAATTTACTGAAGAAATTACAAGACGAGTTTATTAGTCCCGAGACAAAAGTCGAAGAATTAAGAAGACGAGGGATTAAATGATAATTAAAGAAAGAAGAAAGAGGGGAGGAATCTTCCTTCCACTAATCCCCTCCTCCCCTATAAATACACCTCATTAGTCATTTGTTTAGGTTGTTGGCTAGTTTGACAAACTATGCTCTTCCATCTTTAATTTTTTGCACCTTAATTACTTGCACCTTTAATTACATTGTCATGTACCTTTAATTCCTTTAAATTCAAGTAAGTTTCTTTTAATGTTGTTAAATCTTTATTGTTAATCTCTCATCTTCCTTTCTTGTGATTGATTTAATCTTTATGCTTTATGTTCATGTTCATGTTCTTGAGTTTTTATTAAATTGATTAAGTGGGTTTTGTTCATTTTGATTATTATTGTTAGTGTTATTGATTTGGTTTAATTAGTATTTGTTAGTTGATCATTAGTGGTTGTTTTGGTTTAATCTTTTGTTTTGATTTAATTAGTTTTGGGTAAATTCGTGTTCTTTTTCATTCCTTGTTCTTCATTACTGTTACTTTACCCAGATTCCGGATCAAGACTTAGTTGTGGAATATTCCGGATCAGTGGATATTCCGAACCAGTGGAATATTCCAGTTCAGTGGATATTCCGAATAAAACTTGTATTCCGGTTCAGTCTGTTCATCCGGATAATCAATATTCCGGATGAAGGATATATTCCGGATGAATCATTAATGTTCCGAATGAAGCTTTCTTAATTTTTATTCCGAATCAATGTTTTCTAGTTATTATTCCGAATCAGTATTTTTCTAGTCATCATTCCGAATCAGTATTTTTGTTCCGAATCAATGTTTATTTAGGATGAAGCCGTATATTCCGGATAAATCCTACATTCCGAATAAAGGAATTTGTTCCGAATGAACCATTTTATTCCGGATGAAGGAATTTGTTCCGAATGAAGGAATTTGTTCCGAATGAATGATTTTATTTCGGATGAAGGAATTTGTTCCGAATGAATGATTTTATTCCGGATGAAGGAATTTGTTCCGAATGAATGATTTTATTCCGGATGAAGGAATTTATTCCGAATGAACGTTTTTATTCTGGATGAATGATTTTCTCATTTTTGTAATTTTATACAGTTAGTTTTAAACTTTACTTTTCCCGCATTTTTCTTTAGTCGCACTTTAAGTTTACTTGCCTTAGATTTATTGTTGCCTTAGTTTAAGTTTTAGTTGCGTTTTAAGTTTGCCTTTAGGATAGTTTTAAGTTTGCGTTATTTATTTTTAGTGCCTTTTAATTTCTCGTCACGCTTTTAATTTCCGTCATTTATTTTAAATTAGAGTTAGATTTAAATTAACGTCATTTTCATTTACGTCTTGCACATTTATTTTAAAACAACCAAAAATATTCTTTTTCACCAAAAACAATTGAGTGGCACTTTGAACCGGAAATCAATTCGAGAAGATACCGAGACTTAATTTGAACCCCAACCAAAAACCTTGTATCATACTTCTTTCTGTAGTTGTTTTCTTCTAATGTTTGTTGACACCAGACATATAATAATTAAAAAAATTTATTGTAAGAACACAGGATAATAGTGGATAAAAAATAAAAAAAACTGTATCTTGAGGGACAACTATCACAAGTATGAATACTTTTGTCATTGGGACGAGTTTGATGTTTTGTTTTTGTTGTTAATGCTTAATTAGTATTAAACTGTGATAGACTTACTTCTAACTTTTTCTTTCCGTAAACTTGCAAGCAAAGGCTAAACAAAAGGTTCAACACAAAATGTGCAAAGTAGGTTGCAAGGGTTGTTTCACAATCTTAAAGGTTAGTATATGATTTTTTTATGGGATGAATACTTACAATTAAACTGTATAACTGTAAACCCAACAATGAAAAAAACACTATCATTAATTTAGGTGACTATAATTAGAGATCACATTATAGACATATTTCTGGTTTTAATTCATCTTCAGCTAGCAAGTATCTAGTCACATTGCTACAAAAATAAAGGCAAACGCAAATCGTATTGCGATACTTCAGTTATCTTAAAAAAATATACATTATTCATAGTGCATGATTTTTTATGGTAGATGAATGCTTAGTATTAAACTGTAATACTTCTTACTGTTTCTTTCAGTAAACTTGCATCCAAAAGCAACAGTTCGAAAGTCTTCTGATTCCAGGCGGCCGGCCTAATTTGATGGAATTCGCTATAAGTCAAGCTTGAAGACTATCAAAGGAAAGGCCGGTTCGAATTTGATGTTTCTTAAAAGGTATGTTAGTAAGCTACAAAAAATTATGGTATATGAATGCTTAGTAGTAAACTGTAATGGACTACTTCTGACTGTTTCTTTCAGTAAACTTGCAGCCAAAAGCTACACAAAAGGTGCAGAATAGGTGTTAAGGGATTGTTACAAATACAGGAAAAAATATCATACAGAATGTTAGTAACCTACAAATATTTATACAACCAAAGTACCTGGTTTTGGAATCCCCATGCTGGACATAGGAGACATGTTGGACGGAGGATATCAGTGCTTTGCTTTTGTTTAGATTTTGAAAGCCTTTGTGATTTCCTTTGTGGATGCATCTTGTTAGAATGATGTTTTAGGGTTTATGGCTATCGATATTGTGCATCACATATAATGAGGTATATATATAGCTGAGGGAATCGATATTGTGCAGCACTTGTTCAAGTATATCTTACTTATTGTTGAAGTATATCTTTTTCAAATAATAGATAATCACATTGTTGGAGCAAATCTTCACCTTAATTATTGAGTAAATATCGTTGGTGAATGAAACACAGCAAAAAGATACTGTACAATTGTTGCAACATATTCGG